>OY728148.1:1049004618-1050283784 GCA_963277665.1 Viscum album
ATTTAAGAGATGAAATGGAAATTGTTCAAGGCACGAACAACAGTGAGATTGTACCAAAATAAAGTAAGTATTTATTCTAATTCAAATTTTCAACTTTAGGGAAATGATCTTGAAAACCAAAAATGTTGTCCTAGTGATCTTATACCTGATGAATGAGATGGTACATTATATCATCACAAATCTATGGATTTGTGATTACTGGCTTTTCTATAGCCATGTTCTCTACCACTCTCCATCAGAACATGATGGTTAGATTTCTCTTCCATATCTATATTTTCACCTATGTGGAAACCCAATGATTAGTTTATTTGGGTAACCGTTACGTTTCATACCATTGTTTTTAAAGATTGGTTTTGATATTCCTTTTTACGATGTGGGTTTCTATTAAATAAACTTTCGAATAGTAAACCATTTATAACCCCGACGAATTTCGAGGGCGAAATTCATTTTAAGGGGGGTAGAATGTAACAGCCCAAGATTTTATAAAAAAGTATTCTTTTTAATTTTATTAAAGTCTTGTGTTGTACAACACACATCCTTGACTTGCCTTGTATTACACGCAATCACGACCTTCCTCGATAGCGTGTGTAATACGCAATACCGAGTTTCACTAAACAACGATATGCTATTAAAATATTATTAAAACTAGCCGTTATGAATAGTAATAACCACTTTTTAAAACTCTGTAAATCTTATTTTTCAAAATGAACTTCATTTTTGGATTCGGAGTATCGAATTTAGCCTAAGGTGAAATTTTGCTACTTTTCGGATAACTTTCATATTCTGATTAATAGTGAAAATTACTAAATTATAATTAAAAACAACTTTTTTAATCGAAATAATTAATAGTGATAAATTATTAATTTGAGTGGTTTTAAAGTATATTTAGAATATATTTTTACAATTTAATACAATGTTGGTCATTGGATGTAGTTTCACATTTAAACCAGACATAATCAAGTGTCAATCTTTTGATAGATATTGTTTCTTAAAAACACGCTATTTGTTTTAAAAGCGGGATTTAATTATAAAATTAATTAATGCAAATTCTATGATATGAATTTGGTAAAATAGACTTCATTTTTCAATTCGGAATATGAAATATAGCATTGGATGAAATTTTGGCATTGTTCTGAAAAACATCAATTTTTGATGAATAGTGAAACTACTAAGTGGTAGTTAAAAAAATTAATTTCTTCATATATCTTAATTTTACCGCTTATGTGAATGGAATTTCAAAAATCCGAGAAACACGGTTGATGTCAGTAAGTAAAATGTGGTTCAATGAGATGAAAATAATTTTTGGTGAATAGTAACTTTTTACTTTTTTTTACCACGGTTAATAGTAAATAGGGTAACTAAGGGTAAATATGATATTACTATTACCCTAACACATGTCCTAATTCTATTGGATAAGTGTAATTCGACCAAAAACAACCTTATGAATAAAATATGACCATTTAGGCCCACTTGGGTTAGATTAGGACATTTATTATTAATTTATTTAAAGAAGGGTTAAAATAGTTAAAATCAAAGTTTAATAAGTAAACCATTTTTAATATGGGGTTATACATAAGATAAATTCGACTATAAATACTCATTAGAAATCTAAGAAGATTTCCTACATAATGATATTTTATTTATAATTTTTATACTTTTAAATAAATTAATTTATTTATGACACAACGATGATGCAGTAATTACCCTTTTAAGGAAATATTAACCTAATTGATGTTATAAATGCGCAAATGAATGTAATTTGAGACTTTTTATGAATTAAACTAATTTTATAGGTTACTATGATATATTAGTGTTGATTTAATTAACTTGGTTCGAACATATAATTCTGTTATGACTTTCAAAAAAATCATATATCAAATAGTGTCAAAATTGACAAAAAATAGATTTTAAATCAAATATTGTATTATTAATTGTTATTTTATTCCTAAAAATCTAAGGATCGGCCCAATGACTTAGATAAGGATATATATATTAATAATAAACAATTTGGGGTTCGTTTGGCATGTTATAGTAAGTGTATTAACCATATAGTGAAAGAAAACAAAAAGACACGGTAAAAGTTAAATTATTTAACTTAGAGTTAATTCTAATTGATAAGGTTAAAATAATACCCTAAACTTGTCTAAATCCTATTGGATGATAGGATTTCTACCCATCCCCACTTTAGCTACTAAATAAGACCCTTTGGAACCATTATAAACCGATTTTGACTTTAATATAAAATAATATTTTGAGTTATTCCTAAGGTGCCCCTCTCCTCCCTTATAAAAGGGTACCTCCTCCCCCTCCTCCTCACACCAATTTGAGCACCCAAGCTCGGCCAACCCCTGCAAAAATCTCTTCTCCACTTCCCTAGAAACATCCTAGAGGTTCTGGTATTCCTCAAAGACCAATTTTAGTGCCCTAAGAGGAGGTCTCAAAGAGGCGCTTCAAAGAAGAGGTAATTACCGTTACCAATTCTTTCATCTTTATTTCTTCTTCCACTTCTTCTTCTTAGGTTGTTTCATTATGAAGTAATAACATCAGTATCACTCATATAATGATATGTTATTATAAGTATGAAACAACCCTATTTCACCATCTATCCATCCTACGGAAAAAGAAATCACCGCGCGTGCGTACGTACGGAATACCGTCTCCACGCCGTGGTGTAATCTATTTTCCACTACCACCTTACATGGATGGGTATAATGGTGTAAAGAATAACTATACATAGTTATTACAACATCATATTGATTCTGATATATTGTATAATCCACTCCGATTCAATTCAATATTTATGAAAATGATATCATCGCTCGTGCGTACGTACGGACTACCGTCTCCACGACGCGATGAGATTCATTCTCCATGTTAACCATTTAAGAATGATTATAAAGTATATATAAGAAATAATAATGAAATATATGAAATTATAAAGCTACTGGATTATGTATATATATATATATATGTATTTCATCTACTTACTTCCATTTCAAGACAATAAGGAAAGAAAAACAGCGTTCATGCGTACGTACGGACTACCGTCTCCATGAACGGTTTTTTTCATTTTATTTATCTATCTATTATATATATATATATACTGAATATATATGATATATAAATCTTATTCTATATTCTGTAAGTAAGTAAATCATGATATAAGTAATAATAATGTCAATAACAACAAGTCAAAACACCTACGATAAATGAAACGATTTTAACCAAAACGCTTCTTTAACATGGAATTTACAAAAGAACGGGTAATATAATGTCATAAGTGAACCATATATGATATCATAACAATTAATATGATTCTTTAATAAGTCAATGTCATTATTTAAACCATTATACAGGAGCTTCGGACACGTACAAAGCAAATCGGACCTAAGGTAAGGGAAATATCACAATCTCACTTTTATCCGAGATTGTATTTACTTTGGTAATTACTGGGGTGTATTTTATCATCCAAATCCATGTTCCATCAACATGTAATATTATTTCCATCCTTCTACAATAGTTTATATCCAATTTTACCCTTCGGTAAGTTTTTTTTGTAAAAGATATGAAAGGAATCTTTTGTCGTTTTTCATACGAGGTACTTTTTGACTTTTCCGACAAAAGTACGAAGAATGTTTTTTTATTAACTTATACGGCTTGAATGGATTTTTAAAACATTATTTCCAAGAAGCTTCCTTTACAAGTTTTCAAGTTTATTTTTAATCACCTTCTTTTATTTTAAAGTTGTATGACATGTTATGAAAGGAAAAATGTTTTTGAAGAAGAAAGGATATTTTCCTCAAGAATGGAGTTCAAGTGTTTTATCAAAATTATTTTCCATCTAAGATAATAAAGGGTTCTATTTTTTATCCCTATTATTAAATTGATTTGATCATGTTGTGATGGAATTATTTATCTTATATGAATTTATTTATGATGTCATGATGTTTCAAGAATCCCATTTTTGTTACATGTGTTATGCGATGATGTATGTTTTATGATTATGTGGCAGACATAAGAAAGGATTCATTATAAGATGGGTGGGACCTATATCTCCCTCCAATGCATTGGGTAAAGATTTAATATCTCATGAGATAGACAGGGCTGGAACGGTAGGTTATACCGGTTCAGTGAAACAGGACTGAAACGAGGGTTACTCGATTCAGAAAGGGACTTTGTCCACAAAGATAGTCTTGGCAATTAGTCTTGACTAACAAGAAATGATTCTCTATGATTATGTGTGTATGACACAAAGTTTCATGTTTTAAGTTATGATTATTGGGATTACTTTTTCACTGCCATGATTTATCCCATGATTATGAAATTATGCTCTCTTTTGCAGGTTATGATTTCCAAAATGTTATGTTCTTATGAATATGATGTGATTGATATTTATTTTGTTTACCCTTACTGAGCATTTGAGCTCACCCTTTTATGTTTTCTTTTCCCCAAGATATAAAGAAAGGTTTTAGGTAAAAAAAAGGAAGATCATTATGGGAGATTTTGAAGATCTGTCGCCACGATTAGAAGATTATAGTCCGAGTTTCCAAAGACACTAATCTATTACGGTCCTTGTGTGTGTGTTTTTGTAATGTACTAAGTATTCCGCAAAAGTAATGTAATGTCAATGTACATCAAGATACGGGTCTCTACAATACGGGTGGAATTTTCCCCATAAAATGTTCCAATATCATCATGTTCTTTTATTATACCTCTAGTTGTTCTCATTCATGGTTGACACCACCATTTATTTCCTTTTTTATGATCTATTACTATCACAAACATTTTGGTTCCAATCCCTCCAATTCAAGGTTGTATATTCGGAATGATAACATTCTATCAATGCATCTCCACTTTAGAATCCCTGTTTATTCTATGGAAAACCATTCTGAACAAACATATCTTAGTTTAAGATACATGTTAATAATTAAATTATATTTCATTTCAAATTAACCATAGTGTTAAAAATTAATTTATGGTATTCTATTAACATAATCATTACTCCTAAATTTATCTTAACCATCCTCTGATACCAAATGTATGGATCAGACCTTACTGAATAACATAATCTTGAATTATAGTCATGAAATAACTTCCTATCACATTTAGAATTCATAAAAGATTACAGTTTTAGATATTTTGGACAAAATATATACATAACATTCCACATTTATAAAGAGTTTACACCACACAAATAATTTCCATTTATTCCAAAATTTTAAAGATTCAAATAAATGATTATTTCTTTTCCAATCATAATTAAATTTAACTTGGATTCCTTATTTTTATTATACAAAAATATAAAATGTGAAAAATAATTTAAAAATTTTTGATGAGTGTAGAAATATAAGAAAATGACATATAAATTAGTAAAGAAAACATTCTTCCATGTATACTTTTAAACATTTTCCCAAAGATGTTCTTCCAACCCATATATACTTAAATTGTGAAACATGAGATTTCCATGTGATTTCCACAAAGCATAATGTTTATAAATAGGACCAAAAATTTATATGGGATAATTAATTAGTTATTTTTGTAACCATTATGTCTACCTTATTATTTTTAACCCTCAAAACAACCGTAAAATATAACCCTCATAGATACCATATTGTGTAACCATCATAGTGACATATAGAGTAACCATATGGGTGATATCCAAATTACACCTACCCATTGTAATTTTTTGTAGATATAGGTCACAACAGCTATCATAAAAAATCACTATGAACCAAAACATAATAATAAAACATTAATATTAGCATCAAATCATTACTTTTCAATTTTGTAAAACAGAATTTTATAAGGGAATTTTAAAAGAATATCCCATTAAAAATATCATATAATTGATGTGAGAATTAATAGAGTTGATTAAATATCTATATAAATAGTAAATACAAATAATTCAATATAATATAATCATGATACATCATCCAAACAATTTTAATACCAAATAATTATTAGTTTAGAAGGTTAACCTAAAGAATATAAATTAGGTTATAAATTCCCTTACCTTAGGTTTGTCTTACATAAAACAATTTTAGCCATCATTTATAATGGATAAAATAGTTTTATTAATATCTTAAAGAAATAAATTCTTACTTTATAACACCTTATATTATCATTTCATAACATCATTTCACCCTCTAATGATTAGTATGTTGTTCCATCATTGTTTGTGTTCATTCCTTAAATGTTTTCCATTGTCAGTTTGTATTTGATTTTATTATCATATGGAAATGAAAATTCATGAAGTAGAATGAAATTGAACTCACATGTATTCATAATATTTAATTATACCACAAATTAGTTTTTTATTATATATTATTACAAATTATTATATAAAAACTACATATATTTTATTTCGTTATTTTTTTTTGTGAATCATCAATTCTTATTTACTTGTTTCATTATATAATTTTATATAATGAATAAATGAAAGTTATATAACCTAAAATAGTCTAATAAAAAAATTACAATATTTTTCAACATTAAATGTTTTTTAGGATCTTCTTTGAAGGAAGTAATGGAAATTGAAAACACATCACCCACGATTTTGGAAAACAACACATCATGAATGATATCATTATTAGTGGGGGAGTAGATGAATTAAGTTGATAAATTTTTTCAATAAATTTGATAAAATACATAATATATAATATTATGGATATTTAATTCCGCTTGGATAAGGGATTGAAAAGAGTGTATAATAAAATTGAAGGAATTGAAAATAAAACACATCAATAATAAAGAGGATTGTTGCGACTTGATATATTCACCTTGAGATCCTACTTAAGGCCTTTGGTTTTGGCCATTTGATGATACCCAAAGGTAATGTACATGGGGAAGAACCTTGCGAAGGATATTGGGAAGAACATAGACAATTATTAAATCTTGATATATGTGAGAGGAAGAGCGGGTTGCAGATGGTATTTATAGTGGAGGATAGGAGGGTTTTTACATTAATTTAGTAGTTTAATATTTTTTCTCAACACTATGAATTTCCATGATTAATGTTACCACAAACATTAATATGTTCATGTGATTTTGAGTCAAGCATTATTATATCATCCTTCCATAACATATTATGCATTAAAACAAGTATTTATCTTTTATCATAATTTATTGTATTGTAATAGTCATAAAAAATTCCGGAATTTCATAAACATCCCAAGAAATCATAGTAGAAATTATACAAAAAAAAGAATTCAAAAATGAACTCTATTTTTCTATAATAAGTTTCTAAATATGATGAATTTAATTTTTAAATAAATTAATAATTTATTCAAAAGTAATAATTTTAAAATTATAATTCAATTAGTAACTCCATGAAAAAATAAACAAGATCTCATTTTTTTTATAATTGTAACAAAATAAAATATTAATAGGATTTTAACATCATAAGGTTCATAATACATTTTATATTACTATTTGTATGGGTATTCTACTATTCACCAAAAACAAGTTGGTTATGTCAAACTACAAATAACTTATTGATCACAATAGTAGATGACTGTTTTCTAAAATTTAAATCATAGAAGCAGAAGAATTATGTTTAAACTATAGTTATAAATATATACTTATTACAATGTTTCATTCAATTAAATTTATATTTTAATCCATGGGGTGTTACATTGAATTGTTCTGATTGAATCTTTATTGTGTTAATTACTTTTGTAGCATGAAGGTGTTATATATTTAATGGTTTATATTTGAACATTTATAACTTGGTTTAGATAATATTTTACATTAACAAAAGAAATAGTTATTTACATGTTATAACTTATAGAATGTGGATAATGGGTTTTATTTGGTTTTCTTCACATATTAGCGTGATGCCGCCACTAGCCTTCCAGTGGTGCGCTATAAAATACTAAGAAAACAAAATAATGTTTTCCCAAAAAAATGTATGTTCATATTGTACATGTGGTTGGATTTGATGTTATATCAAGTTAAATTGATGATATTGATGTGAATATATGTTTATAATGAAATTTATTGGTCTTTAAGGTATTGGTTAAAATGTTGGATCTTCAAAACTATATATCGTTGAAGGAGGTGGTTAAGGTGAAAGAGAGGTCTCATGTTCCATTGTTCAAAAAATATGATCACAACCCTTCCTACATTCAAGAATTTGTTACATATAATATAAATATTCTAATACACAAAATTCAAAGGGATGGTGGTTTTTTTAATATTGTATTGATGATATTGGGGTATTAGAAGTTAGCTTTTTTTTTTCTAATCTCATGACTTTTATTTTTTATACGTCTTTCAGTTTACAATAGTTAATGGAATGAATTTATAACTCAAATACAAATCATATTTCATTATAAATATAAATATTTTCTCTCTAGTTTACTTGATAATTTTATAATCTTTTAATGTGTTAATAACATGATACATTATAATTCTATAGGACCTTATTTATTTCTGAGATAATTTTTAAAGATTTTAATATATATCATCAATGATTATATTTTATGAAATGTTAATGTATCATTATTTGTAACCAAATCCATATGTAAATGAAATCTACAATGTTGGTTTCTATTCCAATAATTGAACATCGTTATATTTTTCATCAACAATGTCTGACTAACTTTTTTAACTTATCTCATAAAATAATTGGTTATATTCATAATGAATAATTTTATCCCCAAATCCCTAACATCATCTTGACTAAAGAATGTGTTTTTATTAAAATCAAGGGGATTATAGTTGTTGTGGTTATAAAATAAGTAATTATGGTGGATTTGGATCATTATTTTATATGGGGTAATGTGTTTCGTATAATTAAAATAGAAAAATATTATGATTATTAGAATGGAAATATATTATTTTGTGGAATACAGAGTTCTCTAAATTGGTATTAGAATAACAATTTTTTACTTTTCTACCACCATTCTGTTAATCGCCATCATAAAAAAGAGTTTTCTTTAATAAAAGTAAATTATAGGTCTTTTACTTGGTTATATCATATTCATGACCCTTTTAATTATTACCCATTATGATTTTATTATAAATTTGAATGGATTCATATAGCAGGAGAGTGTGGAGATATTTTTTGGTGTTATGGTTTCCATGATCTATTTCAACTATTCATTACATATAATCATCTAATTTTAATTAATGACAAATAAAACTATATAATAAAATTATATGTTCTTATAAAAAATTATGGTTTAACTAGTGGATATTGAATTAACTCTCATAAAATTAGTCTGTTAGTTTGTTAAAAAAAATTCTCATATGATGACAGATATGATTGGGTGGTGGTTGGGTATTGGAGGGAGGTATTTATCGATGGAGTACATTGGGTTTACTCTGATACCTGAGAGGACTTTAATTAATCATTTTTATTCAATTGTCACCAAAATGGATAGGTTTTTTTGTAATTTTAAGTATAATCTATTATCATTTTGAATAATGATCACCTAGATCAAGAATATCATGATGTATATGAATTTCAAGTTACTATCCACGGTAGTGGTTCTTAACGTATTTATTCACAATCTTGAAATAATTTTATTAGTCTTACCATGGGGTAGTTGAATGGAAAACTATATTCAATGGGTGGGTTGGAATAATCTTGATATTCCAATAAATAATTGGGTAATTAATATTAAAGTCATAGAAGGAAATTTCGATGGTTTTCATATTAACATGTTATTGAATGTTTTTCTCGGATAATCTCTTTAGACAAGGCTCACACATGAAATACATGGTGATGTTTGGGATGTGTATATAGGGGTATTTTGGAATATAATTCTTAAAATGTAAACAAATGGTATTAATTAGTCCATACATTTTTTATCAGGTATGGTAGATTGTCGGTACAAGTGATATACTTCTTTTAAATGATTGGTGAATTGGTGATCCAATATATTTCTTAGGATGTCCGACAATTGAAATTATAATCTGGGATGATAAAACATACATCAATTTCATTAATTTATTTCTTCATATGGAACAAAATATATTTATAAAGTATTTTAATATCAAATGATAAGGATTTTCTACTATACATACCTAACACAAATGGTATTTTTTCTTTAGTAAACTATTGTTCATTCAATATGGGTGTGACGACATTGGTTCATCATGGGATCCGACATATGAATGATACTAATTATAATTAAAATTATTTATATATTTTGAGGGATTAAGAGGAATATTTTTAATATCGATATTGTGATATAAACCAGTGGTATTTCTATGGTTTCTAAATTCATGTAGTTCACAGACACCATCAAATCACAAATAACATAATTTAAAAATGTTCGAAGGTGTTTAGACTATATAATACATTACAAACATCATGGATGTATCCCAGAAGCTATATAATACTTATTCAGTCCTTTTCTTTTACATTTTTTACCCACTGACCAGCAATTCGGGATCCTTGGTAGTAGTATCATTATGCTTGTTAGAGGAATTATTTGGTGGATTCGTAATGAAATCATTAATGGAATGCTTGGATTTTCATTCAATAATATCCTTAATCATTGATGTAGTAACGTATGAGAGATTTTCTTAGATTATGATATTTGTGTTCTATATGATATTTTTGACTCTCAACATTTGGGTTTTATTCTACTAAGATCCCAGTCTCATCATTTGCATCAGGGGAAGTGGGTTTGATAAAATCATACCCTTTATACAATAAAAAAGAACAATGATGGATTTATATTTAATTGTAATATGGCTGGGGTGATATTTTGTATGACTATTACATCACATTGGTCCTTGGATTCACTAGAACTGTAATACTCATGATCATAATGTAACTGTAAAATATTACACCTCTAGAATATTATATGCTGTATAACCTACTATTTCATAGTTTTGATTTAAGTCGTCTGTGTTTGTATAAATTATAATCTTTTTATATTTAATTAGACAAAATAGATTTAATTTTGAGTTCGTAAGGATATTTTTAGATTAGGATGGTTTTTTGGGAATTTTTAGGAGTAGTAAATATTCAGATGAATAGTTAAAATAAGTTTTTTTTTCAAAATGAATATTTATTTTCATGAATTCTAGTAGTTTATAATTAATTTTTTTTTGCATTTGGGTTTTAAAAATATTTGATCTATTTTAGTATACATTATATAATAATTCCATAGGAATAAATTATATATATTCTTATTATAAATTTTTTTTATGTTTAAAAAGGAATTTCATACAAAAACATTTGATTCATTATTCACAGGAAAATCCAAAAAAAATCCTCAAATATGTCCAATTGAATCATTAAAATATTATCTCCTATATAAAATTAGTTTTTTCAAATTTGTTAATTAGTTTAAGATGTCATCCTTATTCAACTTCAGTTGATGGTATCCCGATATCATGTTATTCACAGAAAAGTACTAAGCTCCCTAGATCTGATTTGACAATTCACTAACATGAGGAAAATTATAGTTGTTTTTAATTGGGAATTTATTCAAGGATAAATAGTCAATGAAATGACACATTGAAAAATATTTTTTTTCTGATAAAATTAGGAGGTCCCTATGGTGATGTTCTAGGATGAATGCATCCTTTATTGAGAAACTCTCGCGATTACATTTTCAATTCAATAAGTTCAATTTGATCCATTTGATATGGGGGTTCAGAAATTGGATTAGCATCAAGAAATAAAAAAATTTTGAATTCTTTTTCTTGATAAGTTATTATACCTTGTTACTCAACAAGATAAACATCACATTATTCATTTCTCATTAACACATCATTAATCTAAAAATCACCCATTTATTCCACAATATAAGCAAGATAAATTTAATTTAATTTTTTCAAATTTTTCTCAGCTTCTTGAAAAGTTATCCATTGTATGGGTTCATTCATGAATAATAGATGGAAAACTTTTTGTAAAACCAATTTTTTAGCTCTATAGTAAATCTTAGTATGACAAATAGATGTTCAATCAATTACTAGAATACAATAAAAATCTACTAGGGGAAAAACAAAAAGAATTACAGGTAATTCCTTTCCACATATATAAATATGGTTATTCTAAAATTACCTTTTTATATAAAATTTCCCCGAAGAGTTTTAACACTATTTCACTGTATCATTTTTTGAGATGATATTTCAAATTTACCTAAAAATTTATCAAAAATAAATAATGTGTACACTCCGTATCGAACATAAGTTTAGAAAAATCTGTGTAAACAACCAAGGTACCTGATAAAACATTATTGAATTTAAAAAATCAACTAATGTAGTCACAAAAAATCTTAGTACACCTTTCAACTTATAGTTTGGATTCATTGAATCATTCAGATCATTTAGCGGGAATGCATTTTCACAATGACTAATCTCACCACATTTAAAACACTTTGAAAATTTCTTATTAGGATTAATATTGGGATCATTGTCATTAAAATATCTTCTGGTATTTCCAATCGTACAACAGGAAAACCAATTCTTAGATTTGGTAATGCATTCCATAAGGTAATTTTTCTTTCACTTTTCACAAACTAGAAATTATACTATCTTACAATCATATTTCATTGATTTATCCTTACCCATATCTTGCCTCTTGGACCACTTCATCTCCCTGTTTTCAGTATTCTTTTGATCATTAGAAAACATTATCCCTACCCTCCCATAATATCATTCATGTTTCTCATATCAATATAATTCATGTGAGGAAAATTCTTTTCTAATCCATGGATTCAATCCTAAGTAAAATAAGTTTATTTTTCTATCATGATACAGAATATGATTTTGAGGATACCTTGTAACAACCCAAAAGTTAATTAATGGAAATTTTTTATGATCAAACTAAATGTTTATTATTGTTCTATAAATGTTTAACTTCATTGGTTTTATGTTGATGGGTTTTAAAATACCGTTATGAATTTTGACTATTTCTTATATAGTAGTTGAATGGTGATCACATGATTAGTATAAATATAGGGCTTTAACCAATCCAATTTACTCAAACAAAGGAAGCAATGGCCTCATCCAGTAGACATTCCCCATAAAAAGCCCATTTTTTGGAGCTCAGAAAGGAGGTGGAATCATTGGGCTTTACTCTTGACCAATCCCAAGATGAGCTTGAACATGTTAACATTTAGCTGACCCGACTACGGGAGAAGTGGATGTTAAAATAGATTACCACTCGAGTGATGTTATTCGAGCCACCAAAGAGTTTTTCCCCATTGCACACCCTACCATTCAGTCTTATGCACGTTTTATATGGTTATATGTAACAGGAACATAGAACTATGATTATGTAAATTATTTTTTTTTTAAATTAAATGCATTAATTTTAATATTGTTACATGGTAAATAGTTTTTAGTGAACAAATAGTAATTTAGATAATATTCAACTATGAAATATATTTATATAAATTAAGGAATTTTTAAATTAAATAATTTTTTAATAAAATTTTATTAATATTAATATTAAATTAATTTTTACTAAATATAAGTTATCTTTTAATTTGATGAATTCACTTGTAATATTTATTACTATTGAAAAGTTTTTTTTGCCAAAACCCATGAATTTTTGATAAATGACAATTTTTGTTTAAAAACATAAAATTAAAATAAATAGAAAATTACATAGATAAAATGAATATTATTTTTTGAATCAAGACTTCAAAATTATCCAATGGTGAATTTTTCATAATTTTCCAAGACAGTAAAATTTTTCGGTAAAAATTAAATATCGTTTAAATATATAATGGTTTTAAGACATCATAATATCCCAATAGTGATGTATTAAAATACTATAAAAATATGTTCGGAAAATATATGTTTTACCATTAATAGAATGTTATTTTGGTTTTGTTTGATTTATTTTACAAAGTGTTAGTGGACCCTTCAAGGATTATAAAAAATATATTTTCAAATTGTTTTGCTTCAGAGTGTGACTCACCTCCAGAAATTCAAATCAAGTATTTTTTAAATTTAGGATATTGGGATTATAAAATATTTTCTTCCAATGTTTTTTGAAAAAAAACAACAGCAAACACCGTTGGTTGGATTGTGGTTTTGATTAGTTTATTGTGAGGTGTCCCAAAACAAAAATAATTATAAATTCTCTCTACTTTCCTATATAAACCAACCCATGATCCCATTTCCTCTTAAATAATTGCTTGGGAGATCTACTATCCCCTTCCATCCTCCCTCTATAATCCTCCAAAGGTGCCCCAATATCCCTAGAAGCTTCTCTGAATCTTCTCTCAAGCCTTTGGGATCACACTTCCAAACAAGGGATTTATTCTTTTCTCATTTTGTCCAATTTTCATTTAGTTGTTATGCCTTTTTTATTAAATAAAATACGATGGGGTATGATTTCACACCTCCCCCATAATTTCATCTTTATGTTTGTATGATGGGAAACCCATTTCTCTCTTAATAATTCATCCCATGTACACCGGTTACCATGCCGAAATTCATTGAGAGATTTCTCTCTCCTCTTTTACATCCAATTAATTCTTATGTATTATGCATCTAAATTATGTTACGTTTGTTGGGATATATATCTATATGACCTCCTTATAGTAAATTTATTTTATATATTATGATACACCCTTTTCTATCTCATCAACCATTTTCATTAATCTTTTTGTCACGTCGTTATACAGCTAAAATTGCACCGTGTTTTTCCAAGCCAAGATCATTGTGTAGTGAATACCATACCCATGTCTCTATCATGGTTATTCTCCTTTATAAAAATATACATATTTAATGGTAATTTAATTTATTTTTTCCACAGTACTTAATATTGTGATAGCATATGATATTGATTGACTACATGATCCATGTGGCACACTTATGTATGAAATGAAATGTTTAATAAAGGTGTGCCCTGATATCTCTCCAATGCATTTGGAAATGTATAGTATCATGATACGTAATATCTTATAGGTGTTGAAAAATTCAAATCCATGTTAAATGAGTTTTTACTTGGGTTTCATGTGCAATGAGGGTTTACTCATGCTCCATGTCCAATGAGCCTTGGCTCAGGCTAATACCATGTTATGTGTTATTGCCACATTTCCATGTTATGATTATCATGCTTTGTCATGACATTATGTTCATCTTTCTCTTATGATAAATTGACATGACTATTGTCTAAAATGTATTGTATTCCTCATTTTATACAATGTTTATTCCCTTACTGGTATTTATTGTTCACCCTTTTCTTATGCATGTCCTAAGGTTATCCCATGAAATGCTAAGTACAAGGGAATGTAGTGGTCATGTAAAGGATGTTTTCAATGGGATGTTGTGTTGTATGTTTTAAGTTGTTATGTAATGTTATTAATACCCAAAGTCACTAGACCATTATATATTATATGTTATATCAAGTGATGTATATGTAATGAATAATCTTTTTGACTATAATACAAAACAAGGTTATTATTGATGGTATCAAATGATAGGTTTAATAATTTTTGGGATTTTGATCAGAAAACCCTAGTGAAGACATAGAGACAAGAATAAGTATAATAAAAACATCCATAAGTATTACTGTGCATTTAGTAAGTGGTATATCAAATAGATATATCTGTATCTAGATACTATCATGTAGAGGCAGCTCTTGTAGAGATGTATCCTTGGGGTAAAACCTGAAAACACCGCTTTGAGCTATACATGAATAGGAACTGGTGCACGAAAATGGGCTATGGTTCTCTGTTTATTATGACAATATAGGGGGATATGATTTTTTAAATTCACATGCTTAGTATGAACTCGTATTATGGGAATCAAAAAATTACGCTACGAATATATGTTAGAAAGTATATCATGAATAACATAGATTGAAGCTTATGGATTAATAAGATATACAAATTAATGTTATTTATAATTCATCAGTTTTTTCCTTGGATTACCCTTTATTTGTTACCCCTAAAATTCATTTTATTCTAGAAAATGGCCCTTAAAAGGAGGTTATCCTGGCTACTTATTGTATGGAATGTCAAGCTAATCAGTGGTGGAATTTGATAAAAAATATGAATCCTGTGGAGGAGATCAAGGTGTTGGAATAGAATGATTTTTGGATGATTTTTTAGTAAATATTTTCCATGCACCCTCTGACTTAAAATGGAAAGGGGCTTCATTTACCTCAAGAAAAATGACGACAAATCTATCTGAGTGCATGAGGAAAACATCATAAGGCATACATGTTATGCCTCTGT
Organism: Viscum album; assembly: GCA_963277665.1. Taxonomy (NCBI): domain Eukaryota; kingdom Viridiplantae; phylum Streptophyta; class Magnoliopsida; order Santalales; family Viscaceae; genus Viscum; species Viscum album. The sequence goes on from OY728148.1 coordinate 1,049,020,782, forward strand.
CTATGTCATTACCCCGGAATGCATGGATGACTACTTCCTTAGGTATATCATGGGGATAAGTAGTATAAGGTGGACTTCAATGCTACATGTCTGATGGATAAATCCAATGGTTCAAAGAATATCTATCACCCCACTTGCCAATGGTGCAAAAAATTCACCTAGGAAATTGCCTTAAGGGGAAGAGGAAATGCATTATGTGTGGAAGTGAAAGGAACCTAGCTGTTAATAGCCGACAAGAATAACCCGTGGCTGCAACAGAGGAGAGTAACAGTCCATTCAAACCTCAACACATTTTTCATTGCTACAAATGCAAAGAATCAGTGCATATTTGAAATCAGTATCCTAAGACAAGGGATTTTTGAGGAACCAATGACCTCCAAGGCTGCAAGGGAGATATTTTTCAATCTCTAATGTTAAAGAGAACCCCCACAATGAAGTGGTGATAGGTAATCTAGTTATTCATTCAAGAGTAGTGAACATACTTTTTGATTCATGTTCTATTCATTCTTTTATATCCCAAAAGTTTAGAAGATCAATCCCAAGACCGCCACAAATCATGGAAGTAAAGATATCGGTGAGTAAAAAAAATGGGGCAATAATTGAATCCCATGAATATAACACCTCCCCTATCATAATCTGTGGATTGAATTTCATGGCGAACCTCAATATTCTTCTTCTGGTGGAATTTGATTCAAATTTTGTCATTTATTGGATTTCCTCATATAGATCCAACATAAATTTCTATGAGAGTGAAATCACTCTCCATGTGGATAATCGACCCCTGATTCTATACATGTTCGGGGAAGAGGAATCATTTTTATCTACATCATCTCAATCGTGGATATTAATGCACTATGAGCATGCGTATCTAGCTTAGATGATTGAGTCTATGGAGACAACAATCCTTGAAGACATTACTATTATGGGGGAATTTTCTGAAGTATTTTGTGATGAATTTCTGGGTCTTTCTCATAGAAGATATATTGAATTCTGAATTGATCTTTCACCAGGGGCATTTCCAATATCCAAAAATCTTAATAGAATGGCTGTTTTGGAGAATAATGAGATGAAGAAATAGCTACAAGAGAATCTAGATAATGGTTTTATATTCCAAAGTGCATCAACTTGGAGTGTACCAGTCCTCTTTATCAAGAAGAAGGATGTTTCAATGCACCATTGCATCAATTATCATGTGCATAACAAAATCAAGATAAATAAAAAATATCCTCTCCCACGAATAAATGACTTGTTTGATCTGCTATGTGGAGCACAATAATTCTCCAAGGTGGATTTTAGGTCATGATATTATCAAGTATGGGTAAAGTGGATGATAGCCTCCTGAATGCTTTTTTTATAAGATACAGGTACTTAGAATTCCTAGTAATGCCTTTTGGACTCAATAATGCTCCATCAATATTCACGGACATGATGACTAGAGTCTTGAAGGATTACCTTGACTAATGTTTGGCAGTCATTATAGATTATATTCTAATATACTCCAAAACATAGGAGTCTCATAAGGATAATCTACGAACTTTACTTCATACCATTCAGAAGTAGAATCTATATAGAAATTACATCAAGTGTATGTTTTGATTTAATGTGGTCTCATTCTTGGTGCATATCATAACAAGAAATAGGATATCATTGGATCCCTCCAAAACAATAGCAATTGAAGGATGGAAGAGGCCAAGATCCGTAACGGATATCCGTAGCTTCTTGGGTTTAGCTGGATATTATCAATTATTTTTGTTAAATTTCGCATGATTGTCCAAAACACATTCCAAGATAAATCATAAGGTAGTAATGTTTTCTTGGAGTGATGAATAAAAATAATTATTCATGGAGTTAAAAAGAAGGATTATCTTCGCACTCGTGCTCACTTAACCCACATGTGGAGAACTTTTGGTGGTATTCAGTGATGCTTCGATGAAGGTCATGGGATGTGTGTTGATGCAAATTGACAATGTCAATTCCTATGCTTCAAGGAAATTGAATGTTGATGAGCATATTTGTCCAACACATGATTTGAAGTTGTATGTGGTGATCTTCGCTTTAAAAATATGGAGGCACTATCTCTTTGGGGAGAAGTGTGAAATATATACAGACCATAAAAGCCTCATTTACGTATTCTCACAGAATGAGTTGAAAATGCACCAACGAAGATGATTAGGGCAGATCAAATACTCTGGATTCTCAATCTATTACCACCATGGGAAAGCAAACAAGGTGGTAGACACTCTAAATCTAAATGACCTGAAAATTGTATCAGTGATGAGAATTGAGAAGAATACAATATTCTAAAACAAGATGAAGATGGGAAAGGAAGTCACAAATAATGGAACATCATCAATCCTTTCACAAATAAATGCTCATCTATCTCTTTTTGAATGGTTAAAGAATGGATAGAAGGATGACGTGAGAATTCATAAGAATGTGGAAGCTATCAGAAAAGGGGAATCCTTGGATTTCAATGTTAATGAATAAATAATTATCAGATTTGTGAAAAGAATATGCGCTCAATCATATCCATAGATGAAGAATGAACTTTTGGATGTTGCATATAGATCAAATTTCTCTATTCACCTAGGAAACAGAATAATGTATTGAGATCTCTAAAAGAATTTTTTGTTGTATAATATGATGAAGGAGATCTCTGAGTATACATAAAAGTGACTAGTATGTCGGCTATTGATGGCAGAGAGGTAGATGTATAATGGGATGATGCAACCATTTCCCATACCAGCATGTAAATGGGCAAACATCACCATGGACATTGACACCGGACTTCCAATGACATCCAAAAATAATAATGAAATATGGGATGTTGTTGATTGTCTTACAATGTTTGCACACATCATTGAAATTTAGGAGGATTTCTCATTGGATCAACTGGAACAGATATATATCATTGATGTGGTAAGGCTTCATTGAGTAACACTATCTGTTTTATCTGATTGAGATACACGATTAACCTATATGTTTTGGATGATTATTCAACATGTTCTGGATTTTTAACTAAACGTTAGTACAACCTATCATCCTCAAACTCAGGGCCAATTTGAGTGAACTATCAAAATAATTGAGGATATGTTTAGAGCATGGTAAATGGACTTTAAATTAGGACGAGATCATCATATTCCTCTGGTTGAATTCTCAAACAATAATTGTTTCCACTCAAGCATATGAATGACACCTTATGAAGCCCTATATTGGAAAATGTGCAGAAAACCATCATGTTGGTATGATGTCGGTGAACGTAAGCAGGTAGGAACAGAAATGGATGAAGAACTGATGGGGAAGTTGAAAACTATTCAGCAACATATCAATGCAGCCCATATTTTACATATGAGCTATAAAGATAACCATCAAAGAAAACATGAGTTTATGTTTGGAGACATGTTATTTCTATGCTTATATGTTTGGATGACGTTCATGTGGATTGCAAAGAAAGTGATGTTATTTCCTATGTACATCGGCCACTTGGATATTCTTGATCATGTTGGGGATATGGCCTACCGACTAGCACATACACCTACCATGGCCAATGTACATGATGACTTTCATGTATCCCTCTGATGGAATTACATACCAGACCCTTTACATGTACTCTCTTCCGAGGTATTATAACAAGATGATGATATGTCTTATATGGAGAAACCAGTGAATATCTTAGTTCATAGAGAAACAGTTCTACTAAATAAGACAATTCCCCTCATCAAGTAGTTGTGGTGGAACCAAAATATTGAAGAAGAAATGTGGGAATCAGAGGGAGTGATGAAGCAGTGTTACCCACATTTGTTTTAGAGTTGGAAAAGAAAATTTCTAGGGTGAAATTCCTTAAGGGGGGGGGAGATTGTAATGACCCAAACGTCCATTAATGGAAATTCCTCTTGATCTAATTAAATTTTTATTATGGTTTTATAAAAGTTGAACATCATTGGTTTTATGTTTCTGGATTTCCAAATACCATTATGAATTCTGACATTTCCTTATATACATGTTCAATAGTGACCACATGATACGTATAAATATAAGATTTTAACAAATCAAATTCACATAGACAATGGAAGTGATGACCTCATCCAGTAGACTTACCCCATATGAAACCAATTTTTTGAAGCTCAAAAAATGACTTGTCATAATTGGGCTTCGCTCTTGATGAATCCCATGCCGAGATTGAACATGTTAAGCTTGAGTAGAACTGACTATGGGAGAAGTGAAAGTTAATAGACATTACGACCAGATCGATGATATCCCAGCCACCCCAAGAGTCTCTCACCAATGCACACCTTACCTTATTGTCTTACGATTGTGTTATATGGGGTTATGTAAGAATACCCAAGCACTATGACTATGTACATTATTTTTGTTTAAATAATTTGCATTAATTTTATTTTTGTTACATTGTAAATAGTTTTTAAAGAAAAAAAATAATATTTTAAGTTAATTTTCAACTAAGAAATATATTTTGATGAATCAATGAATATTTTAAATTAATAATAATTTAATAATATAAAAATAATATTAAATTAATTGTCATTAAATATATATTATTGTATAATTTTATTAATGCAATTGTAATTTTTATTAATATTTGAAAGTTGTTTTCGTAAAAACCCATGAATTTTTCATACATGTCAGTTTCTATATTAAAATTAAATAATTTAAATATAAATAAAATTATTAAAATAAAATGAATATTTTCTTTTGAAGCAGGTTTTCAAAATTATCCAATAGAGAATTTTTGATAATTTTCTATGACAGTCAAATTTTTGGGTATAATTTAAATATCCTTTTAATATATAGTGTGTTATTTGAAATCATAATGACCCAATAGTGATATAATAAAATACTATAACCATTTTTTATTCCAATATATTTTTACCATTATAACAATGTATTTTTGGGTTTTTTTTATTTTGAAAAACATTATTTGACCCTTCAAGGCTTATAAAACAGTTTTTCTTTTTAATTTGGTTTTCATGAGAGTGTGACTCACCTCCACAAAAGCAACCGTACTTTTTTAATAAGTTAGACTATTGGAATTATAAAATATTTTTTTCCACTCCCCTTTGAAAAAAATAGTGGCAATAACCATGTGGTGGTTTGTGGTTTTGATTAGTTTAATCATTGGTATCCCATACCTAAATAATAAATAATTCCCTCTTATTTCCTATATAAACCCACCCATGCTCCCAATTCCTCTTCAGTCAATGAATTTGTAGTTCAACCAAACCCCGACCTACTATATCTAGAATCCTCCCAAGGTTCCCCAAGCTCTATATAAGTCTCTCTAAAGCATCCCCCATTCCTTTGGGATCACACGTCCAAGTAAGGGATTTGTTCCTTTCACAATTTTTTCCAATTTCATGAACTTGTTATGCCGATTTTTTTTTCAATTAAAGATGTTGGGGTATGATTTTATTCCTACCCCATACTATCTATTTTAAAATGGATTATGGGACTTCAATTTCTCTCTCATTAATGCCTACCTTGTACACATGAAAACATGCTGAAATTCCTTCAGGGATTTCTCTCTCCTCTTTTATATCAATTTAATTATTTGGAATTATGAATATAAATACCATTATGTATGTTGGGACATGTATCTATAGGACCCCCTTACTTTCTATTTCATTATATGTGATGAAACCCCATTTTCTCTCTTATCATCCATTGTCATGATAATTTATGTCACGCTGTTATGCTGTCAAAATTGCACTGTTTTTTTCCAAGACAAGATCATTGCGTAGTGAATACCATACCAAGGTCTCAATCAAGGTTATTCACCTGTATACATATATACATTTTTATTGGTACTCTCATTTATTTATTCCAAATTACTTAATTGTGGAATAACTTATGATTTTGATTGACTCAATGATCCATGTGCCACACTTATTCATGAAATGAAATGTTTATGAAGGGTGTGCCTTGATAGTGCTTCAATGCATGGGGTAAAGTATAGTATCATGATAAATCATGTAAAATTGGTGTTGAATCATATTAATTTAAGTGATACATGTTTTTACCCATGCATCATGTGCAATGAAGCTTTACTCATGTTCCATGTGCAATGAGCCTTGGCTCATTTAATTCCATGTTAGGTGTTGTTGCCATGTTTCCATGTTATGATTATCATGCATTATCATGACTTTATAATCATGTTTCTCTTATGCTCCATTTATATTCCTATTGAAAAACATGTAATGTATTCCAAATTTTATTTCATTTTTATTCCCTTACTGGGCTTTATTGGTCACCTTCTCTTATTCATGTCCTTAGGTAATCCCAAGCAATAATAAGTACGAGAGAATGTAGTGGTCATGTAAATGATGTTTTCAATAATATATTGTGTTTTATGTTTTATGTAGTTATGTAATGTTATTAATCCCCCAGGACACTAGACCTATTGATCTTATATGTTGTATCATGTGAAGTTTATGTATTAAATAATGTTTAAGTGCGTAATAAAAAGCAGAGATGTTATATACCTCCCCATTGAGGTGATGGATTCCTCATCCATAGCTTCAAAATATTCCTCATTTTTCTCAATTCTGGGAATTGATTTTACGTCCTATGTTTCAACACCGATGAAAATATTTTTTCAGGGAAAAAACTGTTATATTCATCTCAATATAAGGTATTAATCGTGACTGTATCACTAAATTTTTTGACCATTGATTCCACTGATCAGATTGACCTTCAAATTTATAAATGTACTGACATAACTTTTGATTATATGAATATCTCATTAGATCAAATATATCGTCAATGGATTTAATCAATCCTCTAGTCTCTAATAGTTCATAAGATCCATTGAATACAGGAGAGATTTTCCTCATAAAATGTTCAAATATCATCAGGTTTTTTTATTAGACATCTAGTTGTTCTCATTCATGGATGAAACAACCATTTATTTACTTTTTTATGATCTATTACTATCACAAACATTGTGGTTCCAATCCCTCCAATTCTATGTTGTATATTCGAAAGGATATCATTATGTCAATGCATCTCCACTTTAGCATACCTAGTTATTCTATAGAAAACCATTCTGAACAAACATATATTAGTTGAAGATACAAGTTAATAATTAAATGATATTTAATTTCAAATTAACCATAGTGTTAAAAAATAATTTATGGTATTCTATTAACATAATAATTACTCCTAAATTTATCTTAACCATCCTCTGATACCAACTATATGGATCATACCTTATTGAATTACATAATCTTGAATTGTAGTCATGAAATAATTTTCTATCACATTTAAAATTCATAAAATTTTACAGTTTTAAATATTTAAGACATAATATATACATATCATTCAACATTTATTAAGAGTTTACACCACACAAATAATTTCCATTTATTCCAAAATTTTATGCATTAAAATAAATGATTATTTCTTTTCCAATCATCATTAAATTTAACTTGGATTCCTTATTTTTATTATACAATAATATAAATTGTGAGAAATAATTTAAAATTTTGTGATGAGCGCAAAAATATATGAATATGACATATAAATAAGTAAAGAAATCATTTTTCCATGGATACTTGTAAATAGTTTCACAAAGACGTTCTTCCAACCCATATATACTTCAATTTTGAAACATGAGATTACCATGTGATTTCCACAAAACATAATGTATATAAACAGGACCATAAATTTATATGGGGGAATTAATTAATTAGTTTTGTAACCATTATGTCTACCTTATAATTTGTAACCCTCAAAACTACCATACAATGTAACCCTCATAGATAATATATTGTGTAACCATCATAGTGACAAATACAGTAACCATATAGGTGATATCCAACTTACACCTACCCAATGTATTTTTTTTACAGATATAGGTCATAAACGTTATCCTAAAAAATCACAATGAACCAAAACATAATCATAAAACATTAAAATTAGCATCAAAACATTACTTTTCAATTTTAGAAAATAGAATTTTATAAGATAATTTTATACTAATAGCCCATTAAAAATATCATATAATTGATGTGATACTTAATAGAGTTGATGAAATATATATAAATAAATATTAAATAAAATTAATTACATATAATATAATCAAGATACATCACCCAAAAAAATTTAATACCAAATAATTATTAGATTAGAAGGTTAAACTAAAGAATATAAATTAGGGTATAAATTCCCTTACCTTAGGTTTTTCTTACATAAAACATTTTTAACCATAATTTATAATGGATAAAATTGTTTTGTTAATATCTTAATGAAATAAATTCTTATTTTATAACAACTTATATTATCATTTCATAACATCATTTCACCCTCTAATGATTAGTATGTTGTTCCTTCATTGTTTGGGTTCATTCCTTTAATGTTTTCCATTGCTAGTTAGTATTTGATTTTATTGTCATATGGAAATGAAAATTCATGAAGTAGAATGAAATGGAACTCATATGTTTTCATAATATTTAATGATACCACAAATCAATTTTTTATTATATATTATTACAAATTATTAGGTAAAAACTACAGATATTTGATTTCATCATTTTTTGGTGATTCCTCAATTTTTAATTACTTGTTTCATTATATAATTTAATTTAATGAATAAATTATAATTATATAACGTAAAATAGGTTAAATAAGAAAATTTAAAATATTTTTCAACATTAAATGTTTTTAGGATCTTCTTTGATGGAAGTAATGAAAATTGCAAACACATCGTCCACGATTTTGGCAAACAACACATCATGGATGATATCTTTATTAGTGGGGGAGGAGATGAATTACGTTGATAAATGTTTTCATAAATATGATAAAATCAATAATATATAATATTATGGATATTTTATGCCTCTTAGATAAGGGAATGATAAGATAGTATTAGGAAATTAAAGGAATTGAAATGAAAACACAAGAATAATAAAGAGGATATTTACAACTTGATATATTCTCCGTGAGATCCTCCTTAAGGCCTTTGGTTTTGACCTTTTGGTGAGAACCAAAGGTAATTTACATGGGAAAGCACCTTGGGAAGGATATTGTGAAGAACATAGAAAATTATGAAATATTGATATATGTGAGAGGAAGAGGGGGATGTGTATGATATTTATAATGGATAGGAGGAGGGGGTTTACATTAATTTAGTAGTTTAATATTATTTTTCAACACTATCAATTTCCTTGATTCATGTGACCCCAAATATTAATATGTTCATGTGATTTTGAATAATGATTTCTTATATCATCCTTGCGTCACCTTTGATGCATTAAAACATGTATTTATCGTTTATCATAATTTATTATATTGTAATATTCATAAAAAATTCAAGTATTTCATAAACAACCCAAAAATTCACAGTAATAATTATTTAAAATTCAGAATTCAAAAATAAACTGCATTTTTCTATAATATGTTTCTAAATATGATTAATTTAATTTTTAAATAAATTCATAATTTATTCAAAATTAATAATTTTAAAGGTGTACTTCAATTTTTAACTCCATGAAAATTTAAAAAAGATCTCATTATTTTATAACTATAATAAAATAAAATATTAATAGGATTTAAAATTCATAAGGTTCATAATACTGGTTATATTACTATCTGTAAGGGTATTCTACTATTCACAAAAAACAAGTTGGTTATGTCAATCTCTAAAAAACTTATTGATCACAATAGCAGATGACTGGTTTTTGAAATTTAAAACATAGTAGAGTAAAAATTATGGTTAATGTATATTTATAACTATATAATTGTTAAAATGTTTCATTAAATTAAATTTATTTTTAAATCCATGGGGTGTTACATTGAATAGTTCTGATTGAATCTGTATGGTGTTTATTTCTTTTATAGCGTGAAGGTGATATATATTTAATGTTGTATATTGGAACATTTATAACATGGTTTAGAAAATAGTTTACATGAAGAAAATAAATATGAATTTACATATTCTAACTAATAGAATGAGTTTTATGGGTTTTATTTGGTTATTTTCACTTATTAGTGTGATGCCGCCACAAAGCTTCCCGTGGTGCACTATAAAAAACTAAGATAACAAATTAATGTTATCAAAAAATAAATGTACGATCATATTGTACACAGGGTTGGATTTGATGTTATCTCAAGAGATATTGATTATATGGATGTGAATCTATGTTTAGAATGGAATTCCTTGGTCTTTAAGGTATTGGTAAAAATGTTGGATCATCAAAAATATATATTGTTGAAGGACTTGGTTAAGGTGAAAGAAAGGCATCATGTTTCATGGTTCAAAAAATATGATCACAACCCTACCTATAATCAATAATTTATTACATATAATATAATTATTCTAATACACAAAATTCAATGTGATGATGGTTCTTTTTAATTTTGAATTTATGATATTGGGGAATCAGAAGTTATATTTGTTTATGCTACTCTCATTAATTTAATTTTTTATACATCATTCAATTTAGGATAGTTAATGAAATGAATTTATAACTCAAATACTAATCATATTTCAAGATATATTTAAATATTTTCTATCTAGTATACTAGATAAATTCATTATCTTTTAATGTGTTAAGAACATGAGACTTTATAGTTCTATTGGACCTTATATATTTCTGAGATCATTTTTCAGGATTTCATTATATATCATCAAAGAATATATTTTATGAATTTTTAATGTCTTAATATTTGTATCCAAATCCATATGGAAATGAAATCTACAATATTTTTTCCTATTCCCATAATTTAACATTGTTATATATTCCATCAACAATGTCTAATTAAAATTTTTAACATATCTCATAAAATCGGTTGTTATATTCATAATGAAAATTTTTATCCCAAAATCCCTAACTTCATCTTCAATAAAGAAACTTGTGTTATTAAAATCAAGGGGATTTATGGTGTTATGGGTATAAAATAAAAATTATGGTGGATTTGGATCATAATTTTATATTGGATAATGTTATTCTTAGAATTAAAATAAAAAAATATTACGATAATATGAAAAGGAAAAATTTTTTGTGTGGAATATAGTGTTCTCTAAATTGGAATTGGAATTAAATTTTTTGTATTTTTCTCCCCCCAGTATGTCAATCACAATCCTAAAAACAGTGTTCTATAATTCATGTAAATTATAGGGCTCTTACATGGTTATATCATATTCATAAACCATTAAATTATTAACCCTGTATATTTTATTATAAAATGGAATGGATTCATATAGTAGGAGAGTGTGGGGAGAATTTTTGGGTTTATGGTTTCCATGAACTAAATCAAGTATTCATTACATATAATCATATAATTTTAATTAATGCAAAATAAAACACTATACTAAAATTATATTATCTTCTAAAACATTATGGTTTAACTAGTGGATAGAAGATTAACTCACAAAAAATTAGTCTGTGAGTCTGTTTAAAATTTTCCCATTTGATGACATATATTATTGGGTGGTTGTTGGGTATTGGTGGGAGGTATTTATAGATGGAGTTACTTGGAGTTCCTATAATTCATCGGGGGACTTTATTTCATCATTCTGATTCCATTGTCTCCAAAATAGAATGTTCTTTCAAAATTGTAAGTGTAATCTATTATCATTTTGAATAATGATCAAATAGATCAAGAATATCATGATGCATATGATTTTCATGATACTTTCCATGGTAGTGGTTCTTAAGGTAGTTATTTAAAATCTTGAAATAATTTTATTAGTCTTACCATGTGTTATTTTAATGGGAAAATATATTCAATGGGTGGGTTGGATGTATCTTGATATTTTTATAAAAAATTTTGTAATTAATATTGAGGTATTTGAATGAAATTTAGAAGCTCTTCATACTAACATGTTATTGAATGTTATTCTTGGATAATCTCTTTGGACAAGGATCACCCATGAAATACTTGGTGATATTTGGGATGTGTATATAGGGGTATGTTGGGATAAAATTCTAAAAATAGATACAAATTGTATTAATTATTCCATACATTATTTATGAGGCATGGTAGATTGTCGGTACAAGTGATATACATCTTTTAAATGATTGGTGAACTGGTGATCCACTATATTTCTTAGGGTTTCCAACAATGGAAATTATACATCGGGATGATAAAATATACATCAATTTCATTAATTTCCTTATTTATATGGAAAAATAATAATTTCCAAATAATTTTTATCGTATGTATTTATTGACTACTATACATACCTAACACAAATGGTATGTTTTCTTCAGCTACCTATTGTTCTTTCAATAAGGGTGTGAGGACATTGGTTCATCGTGGTAGCCTACATACAGAAGAAACTAATTATAATTAAAATTAGTTATATATTTTTATGGATTAGGAGGAATATCCTCAATATCTTTATTGTGATATGAACAAGTGGTATTTATATCATTTTTAAATTCATGTAGTGCACATACTCCATCAAATCAACAAATAACATCATTCAAAATGGTCAACGGTGTTTAGACTATATTATTATTTTACAAACATCAAGGATGTATCCCAAAAGCTATATTATACTTATTCACTCATTGTATTGTGTTTTTATTACCCAACGACTTTCGATTATGAATCCTTGGTAGTAGTATCATTATGCTTGTTAGAGGAGTTATTTGGTTGATTCGTAATGAAATCATTCATGGAATGCATGAAATTTCATTCAATAATATCCTTCATCATTTATGTAGTAACATATGTGAGATTTTCGAATATTATTATATTTGTGTTCTACATGATACTTTTAACTCTCAACATTTGGATTTTCTTCTATTAAGATCTCGGTCTACTGGTGTGCATCACGGGAAGTGGGTTTGTCAAAACCATCCCCTTTATAAAATTAAGACGAACAATGATGGATTTATATTTAATGGTAATATGGATGGGGTGAAATTTTCTATAACTATTATACCGCATTGGTCCTTGGATTCAATAGCATTGTAATACTCGGGATCATCTTGTAACTATAAAATATTACATCCCTAGACAATTATCTAGTGTATATCCTACTATTTCCTCGTTATGAAAGAAGTAGTTTATGTTGGTAAAAATTATAAATTTTTTATATTGAATTTGATAAAATAGATATAATATTGAGATTATAAAGATATTTTTATATTATGATGGTTTTTTCAGAATTTTTAGGAGTAGTAAATTTTTTGGATGAATAGTTAAAATGTTGTGTTTTTTTCAAAATTATGATTTATTATCATGAAATCAAGTAATTTATTAATAATATTTTTTGGATTTTGTTTTTAAAAATAAATGATCAATTTTATTATACATTATCTAATAATTCCATCTGAATAAATGATAGATATTTTTATTATAATATGTTATTTTTATACTTAAAAAGGCATTTTATACAAAAATATTTGTTGCATTATTCACAGTAAAATCCAAAAATAATTTCATCATCAATGACCAATTGAATATTTAAAATTTTATATCTTATATTAAATAAGTTTTTTTTAAAAAAATTATTAGTTCAATTTTATTGGTCACTACGATTAGTAGGACTATTGAAAATGTTGTCACAATGGAAAAGGGGTAAAATGGTTTAATTAAAGGTAAGCATCTGTGATAATTCTATTATATATAATAATAATTGTTATTTAAGGATGTTATTTTTCACCCTTATCACATTATTTAATAAATATAATATTTTATGTTCAATATATTAAGGAATAATACCCTTATAATATTTAATAAATAAGAATAATTACAAGTGGTAATGTCCCCTCACTTTTTAGAGGACACCCCTATTATTTCTTCATCCTATATCAAATATTATATAACCTTGCTTATATAAAAGCATCAGTATTATCCATACACTTAAATTTTATTATGTTTCTGTTCATAATCCTTATCATCTATTTTCCCATCACATTGAAATATATATCATTGCTTGTGAATACATATGACCTACCATATCTACGTAGCTATGTAGTTCATTTTTCATCAACACATTACTTCGATGGGTATAAAAACACATATAAAGAATATATATGATTTTTATTACATAATTATTGTTTTTTATATAAATATATATTATACCTTATCACCCTTCTAATAAATAAAAATTTATAGCATCACTTGTGAGTACATGTGAACTACCACCACCATGAAGAAATTTGATTAATTTTAAATGTACATATTTCAAGAATGTTTATAAAATGGGTTTTAATGAAAAACGATTTCAATAAATTAATGGTTAATATTATGGATATAATTCATCCATGACCCCTTTGACCATATTCATTGCACAAATATGATTTTGAGGTTCTAAATAGAAGGACCCAAAATTTTCTAATGTGAACATAACTAAATTACAAACTATAAAGAACAAAATAAAAAATGAAATAAAAGGTATAATGAGAAGGGAATATATATGAAAAAATATATTATGAATTTATAAAATTCATATAAGTAAAATATATATGAGTTAATGTATATATGTGTTGAGTATGACTTAAGTTAAGGGTTTATTAAATAATCTAATGTTTTAATCAGGATTTTTTGTGTTTATATATGCACTGATGAAAATAGAAATAAATTTCTATTTATAAATCCATATATATTATTATCATATAGTTATAGATGTATTTTACATGTTGTTCTGTTCTCTATGGTTTTTACATAAAATGACTAAGATAATGTTTCTAAAGAAAAACAACATTATTTATCCTTTTTGTTCGGAATCTTTCCCCTACATATCAATGTTGAATATAATTTTTTCAATAATGTTTTTAATTTTATCCAATTAAATATGAATTTAATTTAATACTATATCTGAATTTATTACAAATATTTAAAAGGAATCGTCTTCTTTGTTTAGAAATGACACACTTCACTCTTTTTACCAGAAGTTTGAAAAATTAATTATTTTATGGTTTACCAGATGAATGGATTTTCCCACCATCATAAATTTTATTTACATTAAATCTTAAATTAAAATTTTCCATGATTACATTAAAATAAATTCATTTTCTTAATATTCCTGAAATACTTATTTAAAATGTTATCAAAGTAGAAGGATATATTTTTTAATGTTTTTAAAGAGAGGCTTAAACATTATTTCTGAGATATTTTCATCTATGTTAGAATCCTCTAATGATTATTAATATTTAATAGATGTATAATTTAATTACCCCATCAAAATTATTTATATAAATGTATTATGATGATGTTTTTTATTTATTTAATGTTGAAAACATAAACATTTCATATGTAATATTCTCAATATAAATGTATATGTCAATTATGTAGTGGATTGTTATTAATTTCATTCATATAATGAAAGAATTATACTTTTTATAGGATGAGTGGGTCGTGTAATATCCCATTTAGGTATTGGTACATCTTATGATACAATACAATTAGGGTATTTGGAATACACCTTACCTACATACGTATGATTTCTTCACACAAAACCTTTATGGGGAAATTATGATATACGAAATTAAAAATATTAATATTTTGAAACATTTTATAATTATAAATTAAATTAATTATGTTTTTATATTATAAATTGATATACTCAAATTTTCTTATATTATATATTATTTATATTTTAAAAATTTTATCTATACAATATTATTCATGTATTATTTATTCTATGATAATTTATTTTAAAGGCTTTCACATTTTGTGCATCTAAGCACATCCTTTATTATTTTTTCCATTAAATAATATATAACGAAGGGTTATCTAAATAGATATAGGGATATAAATTAAAAAATAATTTAATCACTGTTGTTTTTTAGTTTTAGATCATTTTTTTAAATGATTCTGTTTTAATATTGTATGTATATTGTCTCTCAACATATCTAAAATATTCAGTCCTTAGGAATGTGATCCCTGAAATCATTTTTCTATATATTAAAATAACCATTGTCTCATGGTTATGGTATTTAGGTTTTCTTAGTTGGTATAAAATTAAGGTTAGTATAATCATTGGGAACAAGATTAAGTTAAAAATGTATTATAAAAAATAACCACATGACATAATATATGGAATAGAATAATTATTAAATAATATCATGATATTTTTGTGTGGTAGAGAATTTATATATTTTTAGTTATAAAAATAAAATATAGATACTGAAAATTGGATGTGCTTATGATAAAGATTCACTAAGTGGTAAAAAACATGAAAATGGAAGCTTGACTATCAACTCGATCTCCACTCGATGGATGCTGCATGGTCCTACATTTACACTCATAGATATACACTCCAAGTGAATATTCATAGGTTGGTTAACATGCTAATTATGAAAAATTATGGAATATTTTAAAATATTGTTATGATTTAATGTTATTTACAAAGATAATATTATTATAATTCTATGATGGGCTATGTGTAAAAGTTATATTTATTTAAAGTGTTGCACTATATTTATAATTATACACTATGATAAAAAATTCATTATTATATAGGATAATATATTATGTAAAACTTATTATAAATTGTTCATAGTGGAAGGAAATGAAACCATATCAAAGCATGTTATATATTTTTTGATTACCTACTCTGAAACATATTGATGTCAGAGCTATAAATGAACAAATTATAATTATATTAGGGTAGTTTAAGTAGGTAATGACCAAAAATCATTCTCATTTGTTGAAACATGATGCTTTCCCCATGAAGTGAAACAATTATAGACTACAACATGGGATGTAATCCTCCCTCATCCAAGATAATTATGATCCATTAAAAGCTATGAAATAAATTATATCCCTGAAGTATATATTTTTTTCTTTAAGAGGTTATGATATTGAGAATGTTAACAAGTTATATTGTCATCTTGAGGATAAAATGATCAATTGTGGTCATTGATCCCTAACGGTAAGGTTTCAAATGAAATATATTATATGTACTAGATGACTTTCATAGAGATATCATTATGAAAAAACAATCCACATGAGAAATGAGTTGATATAGAGTAAAAATTACTCAATTTAATGGAAATGGAATTAGAAGATGTTGTTGTATATGAAACCATGTTTACAATATTAGAAACTAATATAGTGGAATATTTATTAGATCAATAAAGTAAGATTCAAAGTTAATTTTATAGATTAAAACCAAGCCTATTAAAGGAATTTGTCTCTCATAAATTATTAATATATGATGATATACTATGATGTCTTATAAAGATAGATAATGAATTCACATATACTTTTTATTTCCATAGAATTCATGAAAAGTAGATGGGGACTGGGCACTTTTAAAAATGAAATAAAAAAATGAAACAAGATATGGGTGGAATTTATAACTTTTATTAATTTTATAAAAACAACATCGTGGATCATGGTTGATGGATGTGTGAGTTTTATTCATCTGTTAAGATAACGGACATCAGCATCATAATTTTATGGCAAGGAAATATTCCGCCACTATTCTATGATTTAACTATAATGAGATGGGGAACTATTAAAATAAATACCCCACATTGTTTTTGAATTAAACATAAAAAATTCGTTGAGAGAGAGTAAAAACCAAGGAGACACCTATAGATTAGATTTATGTACCTAATGATATGGTTGAAATAACTATAATTTTAATGTAAAATTTAATTAATGATTTATTTGATTCTAGATCATTATACTCTTGTATATATTCCGTGTCTTCCAAATACAATTTGATATTACACTAGCCCCTGAAGAATGAAGTTTTCAATAAAGATTCATAGTGTTAATACTATTTCTATAATGAGATGTAAATATATTAGGATTATGATACATTGACAAACCCTATTTGAAACCATAATTATTTTACCTATGGTTGAGTTAGATATAAACCATGATAAGGATTGAACATAAAATTATATTAAACAAACACACACACACCGATATATATATATATAAAGGATATTTTAAATAGTGTTGGAGATATAGAATACCAAATCATTTGACATGATATTACATTATCTAAATCAACTCTCAGTTAACATCCTATATCTATACATAAAATTTTTTTTTGCCATGAAGAGTAATGAATATATACTAATGGGAAAGGTATACATAAAATAAATGATAAACCTTTTAATAAGGTATAAATTGATGTGTTTCCTAAAATATAATTTGAAATCCACCCGAGTGTGAAGTATATTTTTCCATTCATCTCAAACCTAAAAAAGAATATATATCCAAGACTCAATAAAATATTTCCATGGTGGAATTAGTGGAACTGATGAAAAAATAGTATATTTTTTTTATAAAGGATGTATATGATGTAGTGTTTCAGTATGGGTATCTAATGTTATTTTTAGTATTAATAAAACAGTTTCTATGAGGTTATGAATTAATTTTGTTGAAATAAAGGATATTTATATAATTAAAAATATACTCATTCCTACATTGATGAAATGTTTGAATAAATTCGAAATGAACAATATTTTTCAATGATTAATCTTGGATCTGGGTATCATCAAATTTCAGTGAAATAGGATTATCTAAATAAAACAGTTCATATAATTCATGAACATTACAAATTTATAATAATTCTCTATGGATTAACCAATTAATCATATGTGTTTGTCGATATGATGAAGTGGGTATTCATTTATTATCTCAATAATTATTATTTAGTATTTATTGATGATATCTTGGTATACTATAATTTATTTTTGAGAATATTAGTCTTTTTTGAGTAATTATTATGAATCTTATAGAAAATGAGTTGTATAATTTTTTTTGTGAAAATTTGTATTCTTGCTGGAGGATTATTCTTTTCTTATTTATTTTTTCATTTTGGATGGAGTATCATTTGGCCATTCAAAGAAAAAGGTATTGTTGGAATAATGAATTCTAAATAATATAACCATGATTGTAATATTTGTGGATTTCATGATTTCTATTTATAATTTGTGAGATAACTTACCCAATTAGATAACTAATTAACCCCTTTGAAAAATATATGTATTATGTTCATATTGTCAAATTATTGTTAAAATATTTTTAACAATTAATGAAGTGATTGGATGATGCAATGATATTGAATTTACCATTAGGATGTGATATATTTTTTGTCCTTACATACTATGATAGAGTTGTTTCCTATACATCATGTTATTTAAGAATCATGAAAAGAATTATCAAACACATTATTTTTTTGTAGTCATAATATTTATATTGAAAATATAGAGTAATTGCCTTTATAGTAAATTTTCTGAAAAAATATATGAATAAAGAAAATGTAAACATGTATTCCCATAAAAATAGCATAGCATGAGACTTAGGTGTTGGACATACCTTTCCAAAGATTATGGGTTCTCAATAAAATACCACTCATATAAGGGAAATAAGATGTATTGTATGTTGTGTAAGAATATTATTGGAATTTGAAAATTTTTTTATTGAAAATGATCCTATATTCATGGAATTAGTAATGTTGGATATGGGATTAATTTATGAATAGGAAACATCACATATATTTCAACTAATTTCTTATCTATATTTATTGGTTAAATTAATATTTCCTTTATTTATGAAATAAATATTTCAAAATTCAATGTCTTAAATGATGGTATGTTGTTTGACATCCTTTATTATGATGGTATATTGATATTGAGAATGAGGCTATCATTCAATCCATACATGAGAGAAAATGTTAATTATGAGATGAATATTGTATCTCATGTTTTCCTCTACACTATGGTAGCACCAAAATGTATCATGGTCAATAAGAAATATATTATGTTGTTTATTATAAAATAGAAATAAAAAACTAAATATTATAGTGATCATTATTTCAAAATTATAAGAATGGAGACAACATTAAAAAAGAGTCATGCAACTACTACAAACTCCTATATGGAAATAAAATTATATTACGATTGAATTTGTTACTGGATTTCTATAAAATACATAATTAATGATATCATATGGGTAATTATTGATTCCATTACCAATTCTACAACATTCCTTGCCATATGGGATGATTTACTACTTGATAATGATTTGAAATCCTATATTAAATTTTTTTTTCTCATGGTGCAACATTTTTTATTGTCTCAAATCATGATCCAATTTTTACATTGATATTCAGAAGAGTATTTATAAGGCTCTCCACACCAAGAAATATTTGATCACTTCCTATAACCCTAAAAATGATATGAACATTAATTATACTATTTATACAAAAGAATAAATGTTGAGGTTGTTCTCAATTAACTTTTATGGTATATGGGATTAGTATTTACCATTGGTTGACTTTTTATAAACAATTAAACTACATTCAATAATTATAATTGTTGTATACAAGGATTTTATATAAGGTGGTTTCCTAATGTAAAATTTTTCATTGAAGTTGGTCAATGTTATCTTTTTTGGACCATATCTCAAGGAAGAGACAATATTGAAAGTGTGTACTATTTTGAATCATTTTAAGGTAGCTCAATGTATAAAAAAATACAATACTAATAACCAAAAATAAGGATTTATAATTAAATATTATAGATCACATTTTCGTAATGGTATGACCATATAATTCTTCTATATGTTTTCAAAATAAATATAAACAATGCATGAGGCCGTTTCAAATCCTATAACGAATTAGAGATCTAGCATATCAATTTGAAGTTCCACCATGCCTCTCTAATTAAATGATGTGTTCCATGAATCATTATTAATGAAGTACATTCCAGACCCATTGTTTGTTATCTCTTAAAATTAAATAAAATTTTATCCCCATTTATTATACCATTAAGATACTATTAATGTTATTGACACTATAGAGAATGTTATGTTGAATCGGAAAACTATATTGGTGAGTGTTCATTAAAAAAATCACAAAATATAAGAGGTG
Organism: Viscum album; assembly: GCA_963277665.1. Classification (NCBI taxonomy): domain Eukaryota; kingdom Viridiplantae; phylum Streptophyta; class Magnoliopsida; order Santalales; family Viscaceae; genus Viscum; species Viscum album. The sequence continues at coordinate 1,049,041,591 of OY728148.1, forward strand.
ACATGGGATATTGAAGAAGAAATGAGGAAGGATTACCCACATTAATTTAAGAACTAACATTGGTAAAAATTTATAGGTAGATATTATTTAAGGTAGTATAATTTAATACATTTTATTTTCATTTAGTATGAAATAATTACATCCCTTTACTATTTCCAAAAACACATCCTCTTATTTAATCATTATAATAGAAATAGTTAATTTTAATATATCAAAATAAAATTTAACGATTTATGAAAATTATTTTGAATAAGTGGATATCATTCTTATAGTTTGGAAGTTCTAATTTATATTAGGGATAATTTATTCTATTTTTGATAAATAATTTTACTGGGAACAATGAAAAATAATAAATGTTTCTAAAATGAAATTTATTTCGTTAAATTATTTAATTTAAATAGAATTTTAATTTTTTGATTTTGGAATGTTACATATGATACCTTTTATTAAACATATTAAAATTAGTTATAAGCTAAAAATATTATATTTAGTTTTTGTAAAAGATTATTTTTATTCATAAAAATACATAATTCTAAAATAATAATTATGATTTATGCAGTTATTAAAATTAATTTCTTCTAATTCAAAAAATTTAATATTGAAAAATATATCTCATTTTTTAAATAATGAAGTTAAAATCTAATAATGTAGTCATTTTAATCTCCTTTCATTGGGAATAATAACATTGGTTAATATGTTTTCACAATGTTAAATGGGTAAAATGGGTTAATTATTCTTAACACGTTGTGATGAGGTCAAAAAATCCCATATTAATTTTTATTTGATGAGGTTATTTTGATTATTATCTCTTTAGATATTCATATAACAAAAAAAATACCATCCCAAAAACTATCCCTATATCCTATAGTACCTTGTCTTAGAAAAATTACACTTCTTGAATGATTATGGTATAAGCCAATGGTGGTTTTTCAAAGAAGCGATATTATTATAAGCTGAGTTTTGTAATGTTTATTTCTTAATGTACAACCTTAAAATATTCTATAACCATATTAATATAGTAATATCATTAAAATTATAATATATAAATTTTATCTTGGTGAATTTTCAACCCTTTATCATCACTTTTCCATTCTATATAAAATGAAAACATCACTTGGGTGTATATATGGACAATTATCCTTGTGTAGTGGTGTATTTTTTTCATAACCACATTAAATGGATTTCCATAAATATGGAAATAAATAATATATGTGATATTTATTTTAAACATTATGATTATTTAAATATAATATCCAATCTAATCTGTTATCGTTTCACTGGTTACAAAATGATAATGTCGCTCATCCAAACGTGTGGACTACAACCTCCAAGAAGTGAAGTAATTAATTATTCATGTATTTGATTCATTTATGATTATAAAATTTTATTTAATATATATAATTTATAATTAATTAATTATTTATATTATTTGGATAATGTAACCATTATACCATACATGGTCTACACAATGATATTATTTTGAGGTTACACACTAAATGACCACAAAATGTCTAATGTGAACATTAACAATTTATCTAATATATAAACATGATAGTAATTGAAAAAAATGTATTTTGAAAAAGGATAATCCTAAAAAATTATATTATAAATTTGAAAATTAATATATGTTTGTTAAACGTGAATTAATGCATGTACGTGGAAACTCGGACATGATGTAAGGATTTATCTACAAAATTATTTTTAATTCACTATTATTTTGAATTAATATCCATTAAAATTAATTATAATAAATTCTAATTTTAAATTAAATATAATTTATTCTAAAATATTTTTATCCACAATTTTTATATTTTACAATAATCTTCCACAAAATAGTACTTAGAATTATTTATAAAATTTTCTTAAGGAAAATCAAAATTATATATCCTTTTGGTTGGGAATAATTATTACCTATATCCAAGTCCAATATAATATTTTCAATTATATCATTATAGGTATATAGTGAATTTTTAAATTCATATTAAACTATATTGTTCTTCATTACAATTATTTAAAAGGATTATTCTGGTTGTATTTTGAATGAGGTACATTGGAATTATTACGAAAAGTGTGAGAGGAATATTTTATTTATCTATTACTAGATGAATGAATTTTATTTCAATAATAACTATTATTTGATTTGAATATTCCTTTAAAAGTTTCTATGGTTATATATAACGTAATGGAACTATCTTTCTTTTTTGGTCAGTTTTTCTAAAAAACGACATCTAATGAAAATATGATTTTCACACGTGTTCAAAAAATTAATCAATTGTTATTTTAAATTTATTTTTATCCAGGATATAATCAATTAAGGAATATTATTCTTCAATATAGATATACATTAATGATATCATCCAATTTTTTCTCTATTTTTCTTATAACCACATTTTTCTATTCATTGATAGAGGAATATATTAACATTTCATAGGATTGTTTTTGATATGATTGTTTTTTTTTATTATGTAAGTTATTTTTGTTCATTTCACTCATATGATGAAGTCATTGGACTTAGTAAATAATGGTACTGAATAATCATATCACCACAATTCATAGGTAGATCTCATGAGGCAAATTAATATGGGTATTTTAAATATAACTTAGCACATTACATATGATGTCTTTGAAAAAGTACATGTATGAAAGAATATGCAGTTTTACATTATATATTCTATAATTATAATTTATTTATTATACATGTAATTATTTATGTTTTTTTTCATACATGGATATATTTCACTATTATGATGTTTTTTATATGCAATATTTTATTGTTGTATATCTTTTACATATTATTCATTCTTTATTTATTCTATGATAGATATTTTTGTAATGATACCACTATTGAGTATAAAAACTACCCATTTATTATGTTTTCCTTTAATTATAAATTATTTTAGTTATATACTAGAATAAATAATTAATATATCACTACAATTTTATGTTTTATTTCATTTTTTAAAATGTAATGTTGGAATAATTCATGTATATAGTCTCTCAAAATTTTTAAACTATCTAATCATTTGGGATATTTAATCTTATAAGTTTTATTAATGTAGTAAAATATTCAATGGCTATGAGTTACTAAATTCATTGTTTTATAACCAACATTATTGTTATATTATCATTGTTGGTTGAATCTAAGGGGACACTCTTTGGTATTATCTTCTTCTATGATAGTGGTATGCATTTGGATGTTATAGAAATTGATATTTTTGAAATTTTTCATCTATTACTAAAAAAGGGGTCTACTACTTGGTATTTATCATATATAATTTATTCATGTTCATTGATGATGGATGAGGTTACCATAGTCTATCACACATAGAGAGTTGAAAATATGTTGACCAACTCTCTTTCATCATATGGGTAATCTACGAGTGAGGTTATGGTCTACTATAATTGGATGATTCAACAATTTTTTGTAACTAGTTTACTAAGGATGATACTCAAGGAGTCCATTTCTTCTCTCCACCTTAATGGAATTTCATTCTTATCTTGTTTTGGGTAAATATATAGTTATACATTTTTTTATTATTACATTTTTTTCTCTATTAAAAAAACTAAATAGTTAATACTCATAAATATTATTTAGTTTTTTCAAAATATTAATTTATATAATAAAAAAAATCATTCAAAAATAAAATAAATAATTTTATTATTTAAATAAAAAAATTTATTTTACTTTGGAAAATACAGTCGATTCTAAATAAATTATTCATTAAAGTAACTTATTTTTGTCTTCCTTATTACTTTTTAATAAATATATCATCAAAAATTGTGCATCAAATGTGAAGAATGAATAATTAAAAAATTAATAATATAATATAAATAATTATGCACTTCATATAACACTAATTTAGTAATTCATGTCTAAAAAAACAGGTTTTTATTCAAATTTTTCAATGAAATTCTATTTTTTATTTAAAATTTCAAATTATCTTATTTCGAATATGAATTTAATGAAATGTATTGTTTATATATAAATATCGTGAAATTAGTATATTTTTATGAATTTTTTTTAATATGTTTGTAATAAATATAAAATCGTTTAATGTTAAAATTACAAAATTTTCAAAGAACAATTGTTTCTATTAATGATTTTTTTAAGAAATGAATTACATATATGTATATATTGAAAAATAGACAAATCATATAATAAATAATAAATGTATGTATATATATATGATATGAAATTATAATAAAAATATTTCCTATTAGGAATAATCATAAAAAATATGTAATAAGATTAATTTAATATTTAGGTATAAAATAATGTTGTGAAAATTAAATTTAGTTATGAAAATAATTTTTAAATTGGTATACATATTTAATATAATGTCTGAAATTCATTAAAATAACTCTATAATGTATACACTATATTTTTATAAGAGATTAATATTAACCTACCCATGTTTCTTGACAATTTAAATATTTATGACTATGAGAATAATATTTGATACAAAAAGAGGGTTTTTTTAAAATAACACCTCTACTCACTTATAAAATGATCCCTCCATCACATGTTATCCCATTTTTTCAAAATATTTTTCCAAATCCTTATGAACTAAGAAAGATTCCAAGAGAATATATGATTTATTTTTTGTAGGTTATGAATTATTGTCCTAATATTGTATTTATTTTAAATATATAAATCTATTGAGTTATGATTTATCTCATTAATAAAATTTAAATGATATCATTATACTGTGGTAATAATGATATTTCATTAAAATCATGACAAAAAATATTCTTCTAATAATTATAGCAATTTCTTGTTTAAGTCTGTTTAATCACTAAATTGATGATGATATAAATAATTTCATGCCTGGTTAGGAAAAAATAATTACACATAATATAGGATATTAATATGAAAGTAAATATTTATGGATTGTATTAATGACATAAATATTAACACATTATTAATATTACAACTTATGTTCTTTAAAAATTAATGAAAATAATGACCTATGAATTTCATCTTGATGAAATGTATTTAAAAATATACTTGATTTGAATATTAAAATTCATAAATTATTATGGAAATTTAATTATATGAAAATTAACATTATAAAAATGACAAAAATATGAACATATAATGGTGACCAAAACCATTAGATCGATACTGGTAAGGAATATATAAAACTAATAAAACATTTTGATTAATATTAACAATAAATAAGTTTTATCTATATAAATAATGAATATAAAATATAATACAATTGAATAATTGTTTGAAATATATGATTAATTTTTCTAGGATTATAATGTAGTAATATAGATTAAAAATAAATAATTGAGAATCCTTGATAAGGTTTTTTTTCAACTCAATTATAAAATTTTAAATTATAATCATTCTTTTTTAAATTAATTTTTAAATGTTTCATATATTTTACCTTATGATTGTATTATATTTTTATTAAAAATATTTTTATGTGTATATTAATTTCATTCACATAACCCCTATTTTTATTGAGTCTAACATCAAATAATATTAAATTGTAAGGAATTTTGTTGACTAAATATATATTCCTCGATTCATACAAAATAATTATTAAATATTTCCTCTTAAATTTGATTTATAATAGATTATGATTTTATTATTAGATATTTAAAAATATATTTATAGTTATTTTGGTTTCATTACCTTGATATTATTTTCTATTGACGCTGACATCAAAAAATATGAAAATTTAAGGGCTCCTCATCTAAATTTCCGATCAATTAGATGTGCTCGATATTTAATACATATTTTTTGTGGGTTTCAAGCTACTCCATATATGTATTTTTTTCATAATTTTAACATAATGAACTTGATTAAAAAAATATATTATATTTTTCCATTCAAGATATTTTTATTAAAACACTACCAAATATATAGGTGTAATGATTCCCATATCACATTTTTGATCAAATAGGTTTGTTTATATCAATTTTTTTCTTCAATTATGGTTCAATCCCATGAAAATGTGTTTCATGATAATTTTCCTAAGATATTAGGCAAACATAGAACAACATAGATTTTGAATTCGGATGATAGTCAGCCAATAAAATTAAGTGGAAGACCAAGGGTTACTCCATAGAATGTTTCTCCACTTTATGTGTCTAATAAAGATACAAGGATGCTGATGTACTTCTTGTATCTTATAATGGTCAAAAGGGAAACAAACCCAATAAGTTATCATCCCAATATTTAAAATGATTTATTAATAAGAATAGATCTAGATGAATAATTGGTTGGGGTGGGGGGTTCTCAATATCTAATTTCTAATGATTTTTTTTAAATGTTAGGGTATCACCAATCCTGGAAATTATATTTTTTATAAAATATTTAATATTAATAATTTTCCTATGATATTTTCTATTTAAAAAACTAAGTAAAACTTATATTCTAAAACAAAGAACCATTTCTCCATAGGTTATAATATTTTTTGTGCTTTTGAATAGGTTACTGAAGTTTAAAGCCTTTTGATTTATATCACTCCTCCCTTTAAAATGTGAATATTTTCCATGTTTCAAATCAAATTTTTACTTGTGAATTTTTGTTTGATTTTTTACATTTTTTCCTTTTTATAGTTTATTCTAATAATTGATACCAATATAGAATAATGGTTTATAATGAAATCACATTCTTCTTAATAATTATTCATGAACCTTATTTTATGATTGGTGATTTCAATTCCATACCCACCTCAAGTGATAAAATGTTCCTAACTCAATCTTTTATATCTTCGTGATATTTCAAAGCTTTGATCAAGGATATTAATCTTTTTGAAGTAAACCTTACCGGTTCCATGTTGACTTGGTATAGAAGGCACTACAATGGGGTTATTGCAAGCAAATTAGATTGAGCTCTCACAAATGAATCTTCTTTGAAAAATTGGAAAACCATCACTAGTGTAACCCTTCCCAGTATGAACATGGATTTTCTTCCCATCCTTTTATGTCCTCATATTAAAATTATGAAACACGCTCTACATTTCAAATTTTATAATTCATTTTTTATCCTATGTGTTCTAGCACCATCAAAAAATTATGGATGTGTATGAAACATCACAATGACTCTTTTTCTTGTATTACTGAACATAGAAATCCAAAATAGTACCTTAAATGTTGGTGTATTTCTAAATCTAAAAAAATTGTCCATGACATTGACTATCCTGGAAAAAAACATAGCCATAATTGTAAATCCAACAGTAGTTCCAACTTCACTACAGTCCCTCAAAATAAAATTAATACATCTATGAAACATAATTATTTTCTAGTCCTTAGGGATAACATGTCAAAAATAGTTTTAAAAACAAAATGGATCTTAGAAGGTTATTGGACCACTAAATTCTACAATTAGTTTTTACGAATCTTAAAAGTTAGTGGAAAAATCACTTTTCTTAGAGATGGAAACCTCCTCATTGAAAATGAGGAAGTCATTTAAAATCATGTTTTCTCTTATTTATAAAATATTATCAATGGCACTGCTATAAAAAAATGTAATTTACTTGATTTCATTATATAATTTTTAAATGAGGAATATAACACACATCTTTTAGGCATTCTTTTTAACCACACAATCAATGACACACTCTTTAGTCTTAAATGGTAGAGTGCTCCGGGTCCCGATGGTTTAAGTAATATATTCTATTAGAAATTCTGGAAATTCATCCCATCAAATGTCTAAAAAAATTTCAAAATAATTTTCTCTAATGGTTGGCATACCCAATGTCTGAATGTGAAATTTTACTATTTAATTCCAAATGGGAACAATACCTCTAATATTCATCTTTTCAGAACTATTACACTCATTAATTCTCCTTAACAAAATATCACCTAACTCCTACCGATAGACTCACTGAGATTAGTATTGGAATTGTTTCCTATAACCAATTTGACTTCATCATGGGTAGGTCAATATAATATAGTATCTATATTTCCTATGAATGTACTAACTCTTAAAATAGATCTACTAGAAGAGGGAATATTCAATTAAAATTAATATTAGAAAAGCCTTTAACACCATTGATTGTAGTTTTATTCTCAAAGTGAATCATGTGTTTGGTTTCAATGAATCCTTCATTTGTAGAATAAATAATCTTTTCAATACATCAACTATTTCCATCTCTATCAATGGATCCCGTGAGGGTTACTTTAAATGAAAAAACGGATTTAGAACCCGTGACCCACTCTTGGCCATTATTTTTCCAATATTAGAATATTACCATAATAAATTGCTTACACAACATGTTGACTAGAAGAAGATTAAACATATTCATGCATCTTAAAAATCAAATGTTTCCATGTATCTTCGCTATGTTGATGATATTATACTTTTTATTCAAGGATATTAAAACAATATCCAATGTCTCAAAAAGTACCTTTATCATTACCAAGAAAACACTAGTCAAAAAAATAGCAGGAACAAATCCATTATTTTCATTATGAAATATTACCCGCCATTATATAGAGTATCATTACCAACATTCTAGATATTAATGAATGTTTATTCTCCTTTAATTATCTCAGGGATCCAATTTTTTGGGAAGACCTAAATCTAGTTACTTTTATATCATTTCATTCCAAATTATCAATCATAACTCCTCTTAGTAAGGTAATTCACTCACCATGGCTAGAAGAATTTATCTAGTAAAATAATCAATTACCTATAAAATAGTCTAATCATTGATAGTCTTCAAATAGTCTATAGGTCTCCTCAAAAAAATAAATGTCAACATTATTATTTTTTTGGATAGGGAGCACTCATGATAGGAAGGTTGTGACCATCCCACAAAATACTTGTTTAAACATTTTGGAAAATGGTGTCCTTGACATTAATAAACATAAATATATCAATTAGGCCATATAGAACATACTAACTAAGAACCTCCTTGATAGAAATTTGAACTCCATTGATTTTATCAAAAAAAAAAGATTCCTTGATAATTTTAAAAGAGTCAACTAGAACTATATTATCTATTCTGTTAGGCCATCTATTAGACACGCCTTTCGCAACATCATGATTAACTCAATATTTATGGTTACCAATGACACGCCCAAGAATTGTTTTAATAGAAAATGTGACTGGTACCCATGTAATATCAATGTTTCCTTTTAATAATTATCTAGAGAACACTAACTGAGCTATCGAGGTGGTGTTAAATTCACATACCTCAATCTATCATGATAACATTATTTTTATATTTGATAATAATCCAGATTTCAACTTAGATGATTTACTTATTTTGGAACCTTCTCATAACTGTGTTCATAACACAAAAATTTTATACAATCACAACTTTCAAAATTTGGATAATAATTTAAATTGGTTATTTTTATTTGATAAGACTTGGATTAATCCTACGAGGATTACTCTTGTTTGGTGTATTATGAACAATATTGTACCCACTAATGTTTGTCTTCAATTATTTGGGATTAAACATTTCTATAAATGTAACCTATATAAAAAATATAGATACGATACTAAACATATTTTTATTTCATATTCTATGACCTAAAATATTTGGAAGTATATTTTTGAAATTTTTGATCCACGAAGGCTTCTTATTGTCCCTATCAAATTGTTACTAAACTATTGTAGGGAAATTGAAACCAATCTAAAAATCATAAATATTTTAGTTGAATTTAATTTAGAGCTTCTACAAGTGATCAGATATGATATAAATTATCTCATTCATATAAATTACTCATTCATTCTAAATGTAGGTAAGATGCATATCCTCATTGCTATTCGAGAAGATGCTTCTATTCAAAAGGCCTGTTATGAAAAGACTATGAAAGGATTTGAAATTCATTGACATCTTGATATTGATGAAATCTATCATCATCCAAGGGATACTTTTGAAATGTTCTGAGAATCCTTGATCCCATGATAGATTAACATGAAAGTGGACGGTGTCTACCAGAGAAATCTATGTTCCTTGTTTTGTGATTCTATCTTTAGAGTCCATCATGGGCACGACCTATGTTGTTTTTATGGTAGGTGTGGTTTTACCTCATCCCTCGAACCTGAAATGAATAGTATGATTCATTTTAATTCCATTGAATAGAAACAAAGAGGAACAATATTTTTATTGAAATTCATTTGACCATGATTATCTAGGCCATGTGTAATGGAGTGGTGCATCATACTTAGCCACCTACAACCTGTTGGATGAAGTTTATTCATTTTCTCTTGGATTTCAGTTACATTGTCACTGATAAATTTTTTGAAGCCAATAGGATGGAAGAATTTCTTACAAAGAATGGAGTTAAACATGACACAACCATTGATTTTCCTTCTTAATTATCTCTATTTATTTATGATAATTATTTTAAAAATATTCTATCATTTATAAATTTTTAATACCAATTTTTTAAATGAATTTTGGTCTTGGTCATTGACCAATGAATCATCGCTCAAAAAATGTGGTACAAGTATGTATGACTTCATTTTTTAAATTGGTGGGACTCGAGTTATGTATCCATATAATGAATTTGGTAAATATTTATATCTCGTGATATGGAATATAAATTAATGGGGAGTGAACATGATCCATTATTATTATGGGAATTATGAGTTATCTTAATCCATAAGGATAAGGGAAATTTAATACTATATGATCATTGTATTTGAAGTGATCCTTGAAATAAAAAATTATTTAATATGATTATTTATGTCCCAAAATATTGTTTGAATTTTATATTTTATGAAACATTTCTATGTTATGTTTCTTTGGATTATGATAATTATATCATGAATCAACACGTTTATGCCAGATTTTTCATGTTTTAGGGAAATCCTTATGATGATATTCATGATTTATGATACATGTTATATTAGGTATGATTTACAAATATTATATTCATATACATTTTCTGTGTTCTCATATAAACAATTATTTCTTATGTTTTCTTATTATATTTGATATATATCAATTATGTTCACTCCTTGCCAATTGTATGAGCCCACCCGTTCATATGATTCAAATCATCTGGTAATAAAGAAATGTATTATGTATGTTATAATAAATTAATATTTATGGTATATGTTAAAGAATTTTTTCAAAATATGTTGGATGTATATATATATATATATATATCCTCCAAATAGACTAATCATTGGGTCATTTGTGTGTGTTTTATTTGTGAGATGATATAAAAAATGGTGTATTTATTTTTGAATCATTTTTATTGTTATTAGAGTATGCTTGTAATGTTTATTTTTTTAGCACTTGATCTAATATTGTGGGTCTGGGGTGCATTAGTTATTCCTAGAATATGTTTAATAATGTAAATTCCACCATTTCATTCCATTTTGGGCATAGATATGACAAGATGAGGGATATCTCTCCCTCTTTATTATATTTTTCATTATTTAGTTGAAATCATTTGGGCATAGTCAAGGTAATTTTATCATATTTATTTCTCGTATATTTATATTCAACTCATTTTTCCAAATCTCTCTCATTATTTTTATTATTTATGGTTTACAGGGGATTTTGTGATTTTCCATATTAAAAAAACACAACTATTTTTGGCATTTCAGTGTAGATCAGATCTAATCTTCATCGCTAACATAGACTGATCATCATTTATTTAAGGCATTGATATTTACAATATTATATTGTAGAAATATCTCTGAAATATATTTATTTAACAAAATATTACATTCTTCAGTGCTTAAAAATGATTTTTTAAAAATAACATATTCTTCTAAAATTTTTACAATGAATTTATATATGGTTCTCATACAATTTAATGAATTTAAATTTTTTCAATTGTCTTTTATTTATTTTCAAGATAAAATGTTTCTAATGTATTTTACAATCATTCAAGAACTTTGATAACATTTATTATTATTTTTTAAATGAACAAAATTATTTTTTTCTTATTAAAAATTACAATTGATCAATGAAAAGTTTCACAAATTATAAATCATAATTTAATTTCTTATATAAAAAGATACACTAAATGAAATTGTTAAAATAAAAAAAATATATTTAATTTTATTTAATAAGTTTTATTTATTTTATGGGAAAAATTATATTTTATCCTAAAATTTAATCATTTGTTTAATAATAGAAATTATGTAAAATGAACGAATTTTTTAAAATAAAGGGATTTTTCATTCTTTATTTATATCTTTAGTTAATACAATTTTCTCAGTAAAATAACACTTATGTGTTTTTTGATATTGATAAAATGGGATGGTGTGTTATAATATAATGGGATGATGTTTTATTCATGTGTTATATGAAACTAATGAATTTAGACAAATAATCACGGGTAGCCATGGGTACTTAAGTAGAATGTTGATACATAGAATACTAAACTCTTGGGTTACCATTTTTGTGGGTACTTATTAATTCCTACTAGAAATGGTAACATGAAAGTTCATGGTGTGCCATTTATAGTGGATATACTATATCAAGTCATAATCATCATAGATCTATGTTAGGGAATGGTGATACTCATCCTATAAATTATTACACAACATTATAGATGGTATATAGTGACTCCATATTTCATAAAAATAATCCTCTATATTAATTCCTATAGTGAGTTGTTTGTATTTTTTTCATCTATGATTATATTGGAATATGTGTAATTATTTAGTAAAATATTGTATTTACCATTCATTTATTTTTTATCAAAATCATAACATTGTTATTAATATTTAAAAATTGTACTATTTTCTCAATTTTATATATTATATTGAACTAGGATGTATCATATTTCAATGTAATGGTAATATATAAATTCATCGTGGTGTCATATTAGGATTTTACTCACCCTATACACAGTTTTTGTAATATATGTATCATTGTATTCTATGGCTTGGCTTGTATATATGTGTCACACCATGAGTCTCCATATGGACCATGGTTCATTTTGGGAATTTTGGAAGAGTTTGTTTATAGGATTTTCAATGTGACATGTGTGGTTGGTGATGTATTTATTTAATTTTTTCTATTTTTTATTATCATGTAAATGGTTTTAAATTTTCATTATTATTGTTGGTAATTTGTTGGATTTTTTTACCTAGGTGAATGGATATTTTAGTTTTTTATTTTTTATTTTTATGAAATAAATGGTATATTTATCCCCTTTTCATGAGACAACCATGACACATATTTTTATCCCATGGTGATCAAGGGTGTTCATTTGGCTTTGTGGCATTCCAATTCGAGTATAGTTGCCTAGTAAATAGGCTATTATTCAAAAGTTCATTTATTATAAAATATAAAAATAGAAAACCTATCCACAAATATATTACAGTTAGGATTCATGGGAACAAAATAATAGACATTGATTAGTTACCCTAGATATATTAACTAGTATAAATAATGAACCAAAATTTCTTATGGTCTGACCAAAATTTAGGAACTAAGTTAGAATATATATCAACCATCCTAATTTGATAAGTATATGTTAAACAATTAAACTATGAAGTATTTGGTCAAAGAACTAATATATTCTAAAGGTATAACATTGATTTTAGATACCCTTCATCAAACCTATGATATCCACCCTTGAAATAATGATCAATGTATTTGTCATCATTGTGTATATGAGAGACACCATTGGTAGTATTCTTGGGTAAATCATAATAATAGAGAGAAAATGTAAAACCTACACAGAATAATATAGATAATATCATTAAAATAAATGTAATTAACCTATATATAACCATTGTAATAACCCTTCTCCTTAGAAAAATCAAATATAAATAATATAATAACAAATAAACAGTATTCATCCAAAAAAGAGCTATATGTTATATAGGTGCAAAATTACATCCATACCTTAAAGACGACCCCTTAATATAAAACACAACATACTCATTCATAGTCATATAAAAAATAACCTAAACATATAACGATGATTAATATCCAAAAAGTGGATTATAGGATCATTCCAACAATATGAGTAACCATTATGATATTTGGCTGGTGAGGTCACCAAATTCTATGATCTATTATCAAATTACTTGTGTATTAAATGTATACAATTATTAATAAATTCATAAATAGAGGTTTTGATTCTATTAACATAATCCATTAATGTAATAATCATTATATGTTATTGTTAAAATAATTGGGAAATAATCAAAACAAAAAAGGAATCATCCTTCCCAAATTATCCCTCATCTAAAACATTTAGTGATGTAGATTTTCATATCATAAACACCTAATTAAGGGATCCGATATCATATAAAAAGATTGTAACACTCACAAGGTTTATCACACTAATAATATGAACCCAGTACAACGTAAATAATCTCAATGTACAATGGTCATGATATTGAACAAATACTTTACATACACATTGATTTCATTTTGATGGAATGTTATCTCTTATAATAACTCAATACCTCCATGTGTATCGACCTTTATTGAGACCTGTTTTTCAAGTCACACTCCTATTTTGATATATCCCACTCAAAACCCATTTTATATAATTCCACAGTCAATCCACCCAGGATAATCCCACTCTGAGTTATTACCAAACCAACACACTTGATGTAATCTCATGTGGAGAATATTAGTGAAACTATATTCCCATTATAAAAAGATACATCATGAACACGAGTCACCTCACAATGTTGATTCACATTAATAAATTGTAGTTAATCAATCCCTGCATACATCCAACTATAAATAAAATAATCTCAATAGAATTATAAAATTCACTATAGTGTATATTAAAAATGTTACTAACGTAATTAATCAATATGAAATACCCTCCATGTGGTTTTCATTAATTTGGGATGAATATCAAGCCATTGAATTAGTAAATGACATATCTAAAATAAATATCCACCATGTTAAATATAACCTTCACAGTTATATAGTGTCTTACTCAATAACTCTCGAACACCAAAACCCTATCTGTCGAGATTATATAAAACTTCTCAGGTTATTTCACTAGTTTTGAGTTCATGTACCTCATGAACTCATGAATTCCTCCCCAAACATAGGTGGTTCATAACCAAAAGGGATAGAATATTCTATAAATTTGGTAGATTATTTATTTAATATCATTCTATTCAACATCTAATGTAGTGTAAAAATACAAAACAAAAAACAGATAATATATAATCACATGTATATGTAAATCATTAAAACAATATCACCCATAAAAGAATAAACTCATGTTATAGTAACACATCACCATTCAAAATAATGATCACCATATGTGGTTAATCAGTCCATGTTGTATAAAAATATTAAAATATGTTTGATGATTCTATATGAAATGATTCCAAAGTATATCATGGAACATCATTTATTTCCAACAGAGTTTCTCTTTCTTTGGACACTGTGTTAAGGGAATTCCCCTTACCTAGATTCTGAGTATTTATATTCTCATTCCCACTATGGTGCTTGTTAATTGTGTGAGTATGAATCCTGGTAAGACAGAAAATACTTGTTGTCAAAATAAGTGGAAAAATATATTTTCATGAATGTACGAAATATTAAATAAAAATTCAATAAATATGCACTCAAATTGGGTCAGCATGCATCAACCGGGTCACCACAAACCAAAAAAATTTCAATATGGACTAATGTTTACGGAAGGAAATGTTTCATAATTATGTAATACCTTATCATTATATCCAAAAAAACCTATGTACCTATTACATAATGATTATCCATGAAATGGGTAATTTATCAATAGTCTCAATTACTCTTGAGAATTTTGTAATGAGGACCCTTGGCCTGTAGTGAAAAATTACTTATAGGAATCCATCACCATAATGAATAAAAAAACATACTACCATGACATTGGTATAAGAATAAAAAATGGGTTTCTAACACTGTGGAATAGAACAAAAATAGGGTACCACATACCTATGATAACAATAAAAAGTGGGGGTGTCATGACCCTAGGATGAGAACAAAAACAAGGTTCCATGATCTTATGATGATAATAACCAACCAAAAACATAAGAAAACCACTATATACCATATCACTAAATCTAATATATTTCCCAATCTAGGATACCATTACATCACATGAATCATTGGTTATAATATTCTTAAAATAATGAGTCCCATAGAATTTTTCCACCCATGGATTGACTAAATACAAAGTATTTTTTTCATCCCTTAAAAATAATGGCAATCCCAAAAAATATCTCATATTACACAGTACTTAACAAATAATTAATCAAAACTAAAATCTATATTTAGCGTAATAATGTTCTATGGAATACTCCAATCAGGCATAAATATTCAAAAAAGACTTTACTAGACCATTATATGTCCCAAAAATAAAATTGGTACTCACATAACAATATATATTTACCATTATCATAAAATAAAATTCCCATGTAATTGTCTCAAACATGGTTTAACAATATTATATTGTTACCCAAAAGTTAACCCAAGTCCCAATAAGAGTATAAAAACATTCTATAATATTTATTTTAATCAAAATACAAACTAATGAAACCCACATAAAAGTGCATTTTATGTATGATTAAAAAACAGGTGTTTATATTAAATACATGCTATCATTATCCATGATAATCAAACATATGTAAGATCAGTGGTTGGTTCAATTTAATTTTGTACAAACCCAAATATCTAATAATATTCATCATTTTGGTGATATTTAGATGGGATTGAATATATATATAAATTATACGTATAATAAATGGTTGGATGGAATTTTATTCAATGAGAGACGAAGAATGAAACTAATAGAAATTTAGTTTGTCCCCAATTAAAATTGGGAGAGCCAAATTCTTGTAGAATAATGATGTGGATAAGGGATTATAGTGGATATCTATGAGTAGAGGAAATGAAGTGTTTTAAAAAGAGATAAATGTATAAATCTAAAAATACCCAACCCCTTAAAGAGAAGGGTTGGACATTCCACCCATCCTATAATGGGATCCCAACAAAACTGTAATGTTCCATAATGTATCTTGTGATTCCCCTACTAAAATAAGTTATCGACTATGGTTCTATTATACAATTTTCAACTCCAACAAAAAAACTACCGAGTCTTGAATAATATTATAATGGGATACTACTTCATCACACATGTTTTTCATGGTTCAGTCTCCTCCATTATATTAGTCAAAATTCCCATAAAAACACATTTTTCATTGTAAATTATCTAATGAAACATAATGATACTGAAAATAATTAAATGAAATGTAAAAATTTATAGGGAATCATAAAAGACACTCTTATGACTCAAATACTTTAGAAAAGTCTCTACGCCCCTCTGAGAATAATTAAATCCACATGGATCTCATGTGTAACTCTAAAAAATTATTTCCTCTAAATTAAAAACAAGATTATATAATACATACACCAATTTTATAATATTTCCCAAAAGTACTTTCCCACTCTTTTCAAAAATCTCTATCAGTCACTCCTCAAATGACATATTTACCCCTAATTTTAAACCCACTTTATCAGACATGGGAGTGGGGTATGATTCATTTTTTAATATAAATGAGACAAGAATAACATCATGTATAACTTGATTTAATAGATTAAGAGATAAATAATAATCTATAATATTAATCCAATGCATGATATTAAATGGAATAACACCTTGTGATGTATGTATCCCATACATCCTCAATTAATGATTAACTGATCAAGGTGATAACTAAAATAATACCTAATAACCCATGGTAATATCTATGGTTCATCTCTACCATCTAGAATATTAGTGTTTCTTTCATTAATAAATAATATGATGGTTCCTAATCGAATATACCATATTAGTCGTATCCTATTCGATGATTGTTCCAATTGTTACATACTCAACCACTTCTAACACATATAAGGGTGAGTGGAACTTTTTACCATAATAATCATCTGATGTTATCAATTAAGTGATAATATGTCATTGATAATGGGTATGAATCCATGAAGCTCTTTTTATAATTTTTTCATTAAAATAATTCTATAGGATGGGTTAACATCATGATCCACTATCTTTTTAAACCTCATTATCACTAAAACACAATTGAAACATTGAAACACAATAAACATAGGTTTTTTACATTTTTTACTACCAATATGTGTGACTACACATTAATGAAATCAAATAATGTTATTCATCCATTTTTAATTATTAATATAAAAATATGATTACAATAGGTATCTCCAAACATCTCAGTTTCCCAATTTTTTGCAATATCTTTATTGTGTTTCCTCATGCTAGGTCTCACTTGTTTATAATAAAAATATGAACCAAAACCAAGAAGATCTCTATTTTTATTTATAATATTAAGCATTAGTGGAAGATCTATTTTAGTAATTCAATATATTAAACGACAATTCATATCCCTCCTAATCACAATTTTGAAACCAAATTGGTCAACTAGAAGTAACATATTTCTATTATAGATATTAGTATCAATCTCTTATTTTTATATTAATTATTACATGGATTTTTTCAATGATATTTAGAAAAGAACCTCATTTTTTATTTTTATTTTTAAATTATTAGTATCTCATTTGAATTTATCAGTAATTCAATATGTTATTCCTTATAGAAAAAATAAAACACTATAGGAAATATATAATATATTCCCAATATATTTTCCCAATATTATTTTAAATCATAATATCTCTCTAAATGATCATCTGAGTTTTATACCTGCTACCCTAAACTAAATTTCCAAAAATTCATATATTTTTCATTAAAATATATCAAAAAAATATTTACGTAATCACACATGTTTTTTCTCTCTAATGATGATATTTAAATATTTGTATTTAAATACCCCATAATTTTGAGGTAGTGATATTGTTAAATTTTTTTCACTCATTACTGATTTTTTCTTGGATTTATTCACAACTATATTCCCAAAATAACATTAAAATTTTAAATTTAATATCATCAAATCCTCATATGACTTATACTTAAAAGAATCTCACTTTTTAAAAAATGATAAAATATCCTTATGAGATAGAATATAATAATTATCATAGAAATATGTTTTGAATGAAACATTAATTTTAAATAATACACTTTATTCTCAAACATGATAATATAAATGTATAGTTATATAATTTTTTTCGTCAATAATATATGACATGTAATATTATATTTGATACTCTATTAATTATTATCTTTTGAGAAATCATATATTCAATCTTCAAAATGTTACATGTCATCTCCAAGAAAATACATACCACTATATAAAAATTATTATTTTTCTATAGTATCATCGACATCAAAATTCATCATTTTTTTTATATTTCAAAATAAACATCAAAAAAAAATTTGTAATATGATTTAAAATATCTTATGTACTGTTGAAAACTATATTATTTTCAAAATTTCAATATGATCCTTAGAATATAACTTTATGATAATTTATATATCATCCGTATGCACTAGATTATGTTATGTATAATTAATAAAATCATTTATGACATATTATATATGTTATATATCATAGTGTAACTATATTACATTTTTTGAAATTATCCAAAAAATCATGCAATCTAAAGTTCATCTCATACTTTTTAATTCAACACCAAAATACTCATCTATACAAATTCATCTCAATTCACATCAAATAAATGTTTAACATATAAAAAAATTCAAAAAAACATATAATAATTATTAATTATGATTGAAATAAAATTAAATACACCTTCAATAGTTCTATGGGTTATTCACTATCCCACTTTGGATGTGGTGTCAACTCTGAAAAATCAGACTAGATTTCATCAAATGTAATATATTCTCTAATAAAATTTTGTATTCACTAAACTATTAGATAATGAATTGTTTTTTATATATTTTATCTCTTGATTATTTGAAAATTTTAGCAATGTTATTTTCATGAGAACTCCCACAATAATCTCATTAACCCCCTAACCTGTTAAGAAAATAAAATTTTGATTGAATACATTGTTAAAATAAATTTTTGTATATTTATACCCCATTGATAATGTTATCTAAAGAAATGTACAATATTATTAAATTTTTAATTTTAGAGGGAAATTATAAACATAAATATCCAACCATAGGACATAAAATTTATCCTCAAATATATCCTTTCTGAAAATATCCATAATTTGATTTCAAATAGTAATGTATATTATCCACATATCTCAATTGGAAACCATTTATTTGATAAAATGTTATCATATATCAATATATTTATATTGAGAGAGATTCACTATAATATTTAAAAGATTAATATCATATAGTTTATTGCATGAAATTCTTTTTGGATTTTCCATTCTTTCTATAAAATCCTCAAAATACATTTTATATAGGAATATTTGTTTAAAAGGATGTATAGTGTCCACATAGTTGTCCTCAATAGTAATCATAATTATAAATTCATTTTCTTATAATTCTAACTCTTGATGTTTTCTGTAAAAAGATAATGTACATCTTGGTGTATACTATATGTCAACAAAATCAGAATCCCATCCATCATCTGTGTATAGAAAATGATTCAACATATTATCTATTTTATAGAGAAAACTATGATTTAATGTAACCATTATATATCTATGAATTTTTTTAGAATATTTAATGTGGGATTATTTTTGGATCACATTAATACATTATACACAATGATACTATTAAACAATCCTTGGTGGTGATATAGTCTGATAATAAAATTTAAAACCATCCATATGAATTATTTAAATCCCTGTTTTTCCCCATAAAATTATAATTATGGTTCCAAGTAATCATACCAACAAAATTAGTATTGTATTTTTTGATTTAATATGTTGTCGATCCCAAACATATAGATTTGTAAAAAAAGTAGGGTCATTCGGTGTTCATGTCATGTTTTCAGTTTATCGTAGATCATTAATAAATTAATTTAATTTTAATGCCATCCAATTATTGATAAATGAATACTAATAAAAAATAATTATAAAATTTGTTAATTAAATTATATTTTTTATTCTATTAGGCATTTTCACTAAATATCTTATATAGTAATTTTAAATTCATATGTACCTTTCTATATATGATCTAAAAAATATTTTATATTTATATAAATATAAATATAAATATATATATATTAATTTATTATTTTTAAGGAAATATTTTTTTTCTGAAATATACCTTTTATCAGCGATGATAAATCCTTCTTATCAATTCTTTTTTAATACCTCTGATAAAGGGTACCCCATTATCAATGTTTTTTATGAGAAAAAATAAAGTGATCCAATGTTAATGGTGATAAAGGGCCCACTTTATTAACAGTTTTCTATTAGCACTGATAAAGGTCCCACCATTTCATTAATTTATTATTACTACTGATAAAGGACCCCCTTTATTAGTGTTTTTTCATCACTGATAAATGCCCCATTTATCATCGCTTTTTATGATCACTCATAAAGGACCCTCTTTAAGAATTATTATTTTTTGCACCCCTAAAGAGCCCCCTTTACTAGTCCTTATAAATTCTGAAAAAAGACCCTTAATATTGTTCTTTTTCTATCACTGATAATGTATATAATTATATAAACCTATATTTTTATAAGTGTTTCATGAAATATCATCAATATTATTGACTTTTTTTCTAAAAATCCACATTGTTTAAATTATATTTTCCCCTTTAGTCTATGTACATGATTCATGGTATTTATCTAAATTTTATTGATCTATATATTATTTACATCTAAATATTATTTCTATTAAATGGACATAACACATGTTTGTGGATAAACATGTGAAAAAAATGTTTCATGTTATTGGACCAGATTCTTATTATTTTCAAAACTTGTATATTCAAGTATTTAAATATATATTTAGAATACAAAGATTTTATTGGCATCATCTATTTCTATATCTCATTTTCAATAGAATATTGATTCTAAATTGTCTAATATGAATGAAAATTTCAATTATATATATTATTTGAAACCTTTTATTCACTCATTTTCATATGAATACACATGTTTATCACATTTCTATTTTCGAAATTTTATTTCTTTGACACAAAAAAATTTTCTTTATATTTAATAATAATTATATCATATTAAATAATATTATTTTGTAGCCTTTTATCTAAAACATTTCATTAATTATTTTTTAAAAACATAAATACACATTCATCTACATGTTCATAAAATTTTTTAATATTTAAATTTATTATCTTCATAAATCATGGACTGAATAAAAATTTTGAGTAAATAATTATATGAATCTTTTAATCCAACATTTTATATTTATTCATATAGAATTCATCCCTTAACAGGAATCTATTTTTAATATGTATTGTTAAACAGATAGAGTATCTCGAAAAAAAATTAACATCATAATTTATTCTTGCATTGTACATACCATCATTACCAATATTATATTTTACCTAAATATTAATCAATTTTTTTGGGGTGTACCTATTTCACTATATTGATTCCTGACCTCGCTTTGATAAAATAGGATTTAAATTAATTTCATGTATACTCTATTCAATTATTAATACTTAAATTATTATTGTAAACACCCATATTTTTCACAAACCCTCTTCATAATATTTTGATCAACTCCACAACTTATAATTTTTTATTAATGAACATTACATTGGTCAATATTGTACAATCTTTAGGGAATGTAACAAATTAATAATCTCTCCTTTTATTATTTATAATTAATTTTACTATTTAATAATGGTTTAATCAATATAAGTGGAATAGTGGATTGCATTTCCCCTTTTTTTATCAGATTAACATATCAATTTTATTTTTGAAATTTAAAAATATTAATTTATTTTTCAATATTCAGACGAGATAATATTAATACATCATCAACCATTAAAATTTTTCTCATAATCCATTAACATAAAATAAAAACTATATTATGCCATAGAATATTTATTTTTTATCATAACTAATATGGATCACTTGAATTTTCTATTTTTAAAACTGTGTAACTAGCTCTACACCCCCTAAAAATAACTCTTCTATCCAATAATCATATTCTGATCTAATTATTCTACATAAAATATCATTATTAAGAAAATCACAATACTAACTAAAACCCAAAAAACTATGTCTAATTCCATAAATAAATATTATATATGTGGAATTTAATTTCAAAAATTCAATCTCACTGTCCCAATTATTTTAATATTTTGGGATATTTAGTTCAAAAAATTAACTACTCATCCATCATATTCCTAAATATTCTTGAAAATATTTGTGTATTATATCATATTTCATGGAAAGGAACAATCAAATATCCATATATTTCTTTTTTAATTTCATTAAGAGAAACCTCAATAAGTGGTGACTTTTATATTTTTATATTAGTTTAATATTTTTTTCTAGTATCTTAATGACTCTGTCCAAGATTTTTTTTCACACATTCTTGAGAAAAACGACACTGTTGTTCATGCCATTAAAATATTTTATTTAAAAATTCAATTTTTATGATAGTACATCTTGAATTATTATTTTTCACATCATTAAACTTCTCAGAATTGATCCTTATTCTCACAATGTGTATAAAACTTTTTTCACATCTCCTTTGACTCTACAGAACTAAAATTTGTACTATATTACATAATATTTAAGCCCATTGGATCCATAATAGAAAAAATAGCCTAAAAAACATAACAATCCATGAAATATAATAATATTTCTATGATATTATTCATTCTTCCCAGTTTTATTCATAGATTTCTTTTTTTATATTCATTGGAAAAACATCCCTTCCTAAGATCTATTCAAAACTACTTAATATTCATGTGATATTATCAATTTTTTTAAAACATTCCCAACTTTATTATTATAACATTCACTATTAACTAAAATTATTTTAACATCTTTTTGGTTATTTAAAACCCCAAGATTTCATTGTATGTTATTTCTTCAATGTAATGAAATAACTTGCACTATACGCAACAATGAGTTCAAGCGCATTACGACATACCAAACTAGAAGTTCCAAAGTGTTTATGAATATTATTAACTAAATTTAGAACATTATATATTCAATTTAATTTTATAATCCCTATTATGAGTTTCTTAGACATAATGCAAGAAAAAATACATTTTATTAGAAAAAATAATTATTTTAAAAAAAAGGAAATTTTACCACCTTTTAATAGAGAACCCTTTTTAAATAAAATATTTAAACTTTTATATATTCATTTTGACAAAATCAACTTCTTTTTTAGAATCAGGATGTATGAATTTTGTTTCAATTTTTTTTTTCTGATAACTTTCATATTTGTGTGAATAGTGAAAAAAACTTTATTTTAACAGAAAAAAACTTTTTTAATCAAAATAATTTACAGTGTTTAATTATAAATTTTAATTTTTTGGATATATAATTATATTATATTATAACCTGTTTATCTAATTTTTTTCATTGAAATTAATTTCACATTGAATTTACATATAAAAAATGTCAATATTTTGGTAGTTATTATTTTTTAAAAACACGCTATTTGGTTTTACAACATGAATTAATTTTAAAGTAATAAATGAAACTTATATGTTTGGAATTTGTAAATATAGACTTCATTTTTGGATTTTGAATATCTAAATTAGCCTTGGGTGAAGTTTTGGTATTTTTCGGAAAACGCTCATATTTTGATGAATAATGAAAAACACTGAGTTGTCATTTAAAAATGAATTTTTATTTGAATAATTATTTATTTTATTTAATTATATTTTAGGTAAAAATATATATATAAAATTAATATAATTTATATTTAATTCATTGAAGTCAATTAATAATAATTTTAGATATATAAAATTTTTTATAGAACTTTTCACCGTCTTTTACCCACCTCTTAGGAGAATTTGTTAATTCACAAAAAACATAATTTTATAGCTTCTATGAGTGGAATTTCAACAATATGACTGAAATTGTTGATATTAGTAAGTAAAATTTTGTTCAATTAGACAATTTTGTTGAATAACAACTTTTTCCTTTTATTTACCACAGTTAAAAGTTAATAGAGTAATCAAAGGTAAAAATGATATTATTATTACCACAACATATATACTAATTCAATTGGATATTTTTAATACAACTAATTAAAACCTTAGTAATAATGTATGACCTTTAGGTCCACTGGGATTAGATTAAGACATTTATTATTATTTTATTTAAAGAATAGTTAAAAGAGTTAAAATCAATGTTTAATAACTAAACCATTCTTCATATAGGGTTATAAATAAGATAAATTAAACAATAAATATTCATTAAAAATCTAAAAATATTACATACATAATATTTATTTATTTATAATATTTAGAGATTAAATAATTAAATTTATTAATGACACAATTATGATGCAGTGATTACCTTATTAATAAAAGAATCAAATAAATGGTTTTATAATTATTAAAATAAATATTATTTCAATGTTTTTATAACATCCAGTAATTTTTTTGGTTAACATGACATTTTAGGATTGATTAATTTTATTTTATTTTAAGTAATAAATCTTCTATTATTTTAACAAAAAACAAATACCAAATAGTCTAAAAACTGACATAAAATAGTTTTTTAAAACAATATTATATTATTAATAGATATAATTGTCTTAAAAAATAAGTATCATCCAAAAAACAAATATAATAATATATATGACATTACGGAAACAATTGGGGTTCTATTGGATGTATATAGTAATTTATTAACCATATAGTGTAAGAATACAAGAAGACACGATAAAAGTAAAATAATTTAACATAGATTAAAATATAATTGATAAGGTTAAAATGGTAACATTAACATGTCTAAAAAATATTGGTTGAGAGTATTTAGACCCCTCCCCACCCTATCCTCGAAATAAGTACCTTTTTAGCCATTATATAATGAATTTTAATTTATTATAAATTAATATTTTATGTTTTTTCTAAAAGATCCCCTCACCCTTCCTATAAAATGGCATTTCCCCTTCACCGAATTAAAACTTCAAAGCAATTTGGATCGGCCAAAACCTACCCAAATATCCTCCCAAATATCCTAAATTCATCCTAGAGGACTTACATCGGTCAGAAAGCCAACCTATTGAGACCTTTTGATAAAATCAGGAAAAAAAACCCGAAGAAGAAGTAATGATTTCACCACCATCATTCATGTTCTCTTATTCTTCCACTTACTCATTAATTTATGTTTCCATTATAAAATAAAAACAATAGTATCTTATATAAACTATTTTGTTATTATAAATGTGGAATAACTATATTTATTATTATATCCATCTTATGAATGATAATGTCACTATTCGTGTGTACGTACGACTTACCGTCTCCACGTCGTGGTGTAATTTGTTATTCAACACTATATTATTTGGATGGATATTATGGTAAGTAATATGTATATAAATAATAAAAATAACATTCTAATGTCTCTGTAAAATTAATATCTCATCCAATTCTACACATTTAAATAAATGATATTGTTACTCGTGCGTACGTACAGATTACCATCTCCACGATGTGATGAGATTCATTTCCACGTTCACCATTCATTGACGTTTATAAAAAATATATATTACTAATAAGTATGTTATATAAGTCATAATAATTCTACTAGAGATAAATATATTTATATAAATATATTTATGTAATTACATGTATCTTATTCACTTTGTTCCATTCAATATGACATGAAAACGGAAACATCGTTT
The DNA here is from genome assembly GCA_963277665.1 of Viscum album. Taxonomy (NCBI): domain Eukaryota; kingdom Viridiplantae; phylum Streptophyta; class Magnoliopsida; order Santalales; family Viscaceae; genus Viscum; species Viscum album. Next base: position 1,049,068,195 of record OY728148.1, read on the forward strand.
ATGCTTACGTACGGACAACCGTGTCCATAAACGATATTATTCATTTCATATATATGTCTATTATACATATTTATATTCTAAATATATATGATATATAAATAATGTTTTTTATTTTTAAAATATTTACATCTTGATCTATGAGATACAATCATGAGTAACATGTTAAAACACATTCGATAAAGAAAGAGATTATTGCCTGAAATGTTCATTTAACAATGAAATTATTATTAAATGGATTGTATAAAGTCATAAATGAATGATGTATTTTATCATAAATATTAAAATTGTTCTATTATAATTTATTTACATACTTCAGTATTTATACTTGAGGATAAACGTACCCTCGACTGAAGGAATGTTCATTATAATGGTTAATTCCCCAATCTCATTATTATCTGAGATTGTTTATGTGTAACTATTTACTCAGACATTTTTTTTCATCCATGAACATTTTTAATATAAATTATTTCAAAATAAATAATTTAAGGATTTATGAAAGGTAATATTTATCAATATTAGTATTTTAAATGTTTTAATGATTCATATTTTTAAATATTTTTAATTAATGTCTATGTTTCCAAAATGATTTGAAGGATTTATTTATATGGACATGAATGATTTGAAATGATAATTATTTTGAATAGTTTCAATGTTTTATGGGACACATTGATTAAAAAATATCTTTTCAATTATTTACTTCATAAATGTGTGACATTTAAATGATTTTACAAAAAGGATATTTCTCCCAAAAAGATTTACTCATCATTTTCAACTATATGAGCATCCTTGAATGAATATTATTTTTGATTGAGGATGATTTATTATAATACAGTCTTCCATATTGTATTTAATGAGTTATTATATAATTGACTATGGATGTTCTGTTTTTATACTATTAATGGTTTATTGTTATTGTATTGACTTTTCTTATGCTAGTTTTAATAAGAATGTTTATGTTATGTTTGAACTATTCATATGAGGAATGCAGTGGACTTAGTAAGTGACGGGTGGAGCCCGTTATATCTATTTGATGGATTGGTTGGTCTCATGAGACAAACTACTATCTTGACACAAGGCCTTGAAAAAAAATTAGTTTTAGTCTTGGCTTGAGGCCTTGACTATGTGGTAATGATGTCAGGCGTTAGGCATTACCTCATTATGAAATTATTTATTACATGTGATTATTATACTATTATAATATCCATGTGCATGTTTATATGATAATGTTTGAATTATCATTTCAATATAATGTTCGTATTTATGTTTAAAAAGGATTTTTTATTATCACACATCATTCCTTAAAAGTATATTGCTTCTGCTAAATTATTTACCCATACTAAGCATCTGAGATCACCCCTGTATTATGTTTTATTTTCCCCGGATTCGAAGAAGTGTATTATGATTGTTAATCAGGGTTAATTGTCTAGATTAATGGCCATATAAAAGGATAATTTATGTTGTGATTTATTAAATAATGTGTAACGTGATTTCCATTTATGTAATCTATTTTCCATGACTGCTAAATTGATCAGTCATTTAGGACTTGATTCCTTGTAATCAGGCCAATGTATTAAAATAATGAACTGACTCTGGGTAACTGTGGTTGGGGCGTTAGAGTTTGTATCAGAGGATGTTTACAGATAACCTTGGACGTTAGATTTAGATAAACTCTGATTAGAGCACATAGGCCAAAAATAGTCATTGAGGATTAGTATAGAAGGAATTCGAATAATTTTTATAATGTAGAGATTTTGTGAGTTTTCAAAGAAAATTCATCCCTTTTTGGATACGAGAAGGTAGAGGCGGCTCTGTCACAGATGTATCTAGGGGTAAAACCCGAAAACACTGCTTTGATCTAGACTCAAACGAGAACTACTGCTCTACAATTGGCCTTACTACACTCTTGGTCAAAACACTCTCGGGGGGACATTCTTAGGATAATTCTCGTTTTCTTTACAAACCACTATGATGGGTTTATTAGTATATACCTCCTCAATGAATTTTTTTTTGAGATTATGGATTTTATCTATAAACTATTAAATTTAGGATATGTATTTTACATGTTTGGAATTATGAATTGCGATTCATAAATTGAACTAGTGTATGCCCTTGTTTAGAAATGGTGCCTAGAAGAAGGAATGGGAACTCCATAAATATGTATCATCTAAAGAGTATGATGGGCCATAACATTCATGGTATTTATCCAAAATTTAGAAAGGAAATAGTCACCCATGTATTATCATCATATGAATAAATATTATAATGTGTTAATAAGATCAGTAAAGAATTCATTGAATCTTATGGCGTTGAAGGGAATCGAGAGAGGAAAGGGATGGTAGAAAGAATGATGGATAAACTGAATAAGGGAAAGAAGGATTTTCTAATATGTAATAATTGTGGAATGAATCACATTGGTAAATTCATGAATGGAATGGGAGTTTATTATAAGCATTGTGAAAAAGGACACCATGTACATGATTGCAAGGGTACGAAAAAGTTTTTCAAATGTAAAATTCTCAAACTTCAAGGCACTGAGACACTACGTGAATCAATGTCCCATTCATAAGAGCATACTGGAAATTATGTTATTGGATAATAATCAAGTTATGATACTACCTCAGATGAAGAAGAATGACTAGGTTTCTTCTGTTGTTATTATAGAATTATTTCATTTGAGTGTTGTATCAATAGTATACTAGTTACAAGAATTATGGAGATAAATAAGAATTGTACTACAATATTATTTTATTGAGGATTTGATATTATATGGTTCAAATAAATTTGATTTAATAGTAAGCTACACTTTTAGGAAAATTATTGTTCGAAGGAATGATAATCCTTAATATGATCATAATAATGAGGTAGTGATTTTCAAATAGGAGATTGTTGATTTTGGTAATTCATGATGTTGTAGTGTTGTAAAAAAAATAGGCGATGAAGGCATTCACATATTATTTCATGGAAAAAGGATTCTCATTATGTTGAAATTATTTATAAACATTGGACTGAGAGTTTGGATGTAAGTAAATTGGATAATACTAATGGTTGGAATGGATTAAGTTTGAAATTGGATACTATTGTTAAGGTTATTTTGTGGATTTCCATAAAAAGGACAACTCAGAGGTCGGGAAAAAACCCATCACATCCGTCAACACAACGAGACTTGAACCTGCAACTGAAGGGAGGTAAGGGTGTGTTACCTATCACTAACCCAATGTTGTCTTGGATTTAATAATTTAGTTTTTTAAAGTGTCTGATATATGAATTATAAATTCATTATTTTTGGAATCCTATACGATTTTGATAAACAGAATATATATATATTTTTGAAATTGTTTTGAATGATAGATGAGCTTGTGGTAGGAATTATTTGAAGGATGAATCTATACTCGTTAGGTATATATATATATATATATCCCACTTAAATTATGAATAAATTAATTATTAAATTTTTTTGAAGTGATCTTAAAACCAATAATGTGTTATCCTAATACCCAATGTTTTGTTGAACTGATGGTATTTTAAATCATCATAGATTGGTGGCATTGAGGCCCAAAATTATACAATAGTATGTAATGGATAACATCAATCAATCCTTATAAATATTAACATTTTTCCTCTAATTATGTCTCATTAATTTCCACCAATGTTTTTATAATGAAGATCATAATTTTTTAGTGACTTCTTCATTCCATTTTTCCTCTTATTAAGACTAAATTTTATCAACCCAATTTCCGATGTCTGTTTTCCCACAATGGAATTTTCTATTTTTAATCATATATTTTCCATGAACAATTTTAAATTTCATGGAAACAATTTATTTAAGGAGGGAATAATGTATCACTCAATGATTTCATAGTACATTATTTTTCAAATTAATGCAATAACTTGCACTACACGCAACACTGAGTTCAAGCGCATCACGACTTACCAAACTAGTCATTCAAAAGCGGTTATGAATAGTGTTAAATGAATTTTAAACATAATATAATACTTATAAATTTAGAATCCATATTATGAACTTCTTATACATTATGTAAGAACAAAATAATTTTTTTCAGATAGAAGAAATATTTTTAAAAAAATGTAATTTTACCACCTTTTAATGGAGAAACCTTTTTAAATCCAATATTTGAAATTTTTATATATTCATTTTGACAAAATAAATTTCTTCTTTATAATAGGGGCATAATAATTTTGTCTCAATAAATGTTTGGTGTTTTTCTGATAACTTTCAAATTTGGGTGAATAGTGAAAATAATATATTTTAACAAAAAACAACATTTTTAATAAAAATAATTTATAGTTTTGAATAATAAATTTTAATATTTATTATGTATAATTATATTATATTTTTACCCTTTAATCCAATGTTGGTCATCAGAATTAATTTCACATTGAAATTATACATAAACAAGTGTCAATCTTTTGATATATATTGTTTTTGAAAAACACGCTATTTGTTTTGACAACGATAATTAGTTTTATATTAATAAATTAAAATTCAAGGTTATTAATTTTGTAAAATAGATTTCATTTTTGGATTCGGAATATCCAAATTAGCCTCGGGTGAATTTTTTGTATTTTTCTGAAAATGTTCAATTATTAATGAATAAAGAAAAAACACTAAGTTATCGTTTAAAACCAAATTTTTATTTAAATAACTATTTATTTATTTAAAATTTATTTTAGGTAAAAATAGATACATAATATCAATAAAATATCAATGTAATTCATTGGAGTCAATTTATAAAAATTATATATATATATAAAATTTTATAGAACTTTTCACCGTCTTCTACCCACCTCCTAGGACAATTTGCGAATTCACATAAAACATAATTTTAAAGCTTCTATGAGTGGTATTTTAAAAATATGAGAGACAAAGTTGATATCAGTAAGTAAAATTTGGTTTAATAAGATAAAAATAATTTTTGTGAATAGTAACTTTTTACTTTTATTACGACGGTTAAAAGTAAATAGGGTAATTAATGGTAAAAATAATAATATTATTACCCTAAAACATGTCCTAATTATATTGGATAAGTGTAATTAGACCAAAAATTATCTTTTGAATAAAATAAGACCCATCAGGTCTGTTTGAATTAGATTAAAACATTTATTATTATTTTATTTAATGAAGTGTTAAAAGAGTTAAAATCAATGTTTATTAAATAATACATTTTTAATATAGGGTTATACATAAGATTAATTAGACTATAAATATTCACTAGAAATCAAAAAAAATTCCTACATACTGCTATTTTATTTATAAATTTTAGATATTATATAATTAAATTTATTAATTACACAATGATGATGCAGTAATTACCTCATTGATAAAAGAATCAAATAAATTGTATTATAAATATTAAAATAAATATAATTTCAACGTTTTTATGACATACACAATTTTTTTATGTGAATATGAAATATTAGTATTGATTAAATGTATTTTTTTAAAGTAATCATACTGTGATAAAAAAATACCAAATAGTGTCAAAATGGACTAAAAATAGTTTTTAAAACTCATATTATATTATTATTTGATATAATGGTCCTAAATTTATAAGGATCATCCAAAATACTTATATAATAATAAATATAACATTAATTAACCAATTGGGGTTCTATTGGCAGTACATAGTATGTTTATTAACCATATAGTGTAAGAATACAAGAAGACGCGGTAAAAGTTAAATTATTTAACTTAGAGTTAAATTTAAATGATAATGTATGAATTGTATTATAAACATTTTCTAAAACCTATTGGTTGATAGGATTTAGACCCATAACCACCCTATACATTAAAATTTTCACTTTAGAACCATTATAAACTGAATATGAATTTATTATTGAATAATATTTTATGTTTTTCCAAAGGTTCCCCTCACCCCTCTTATAAAAGGGCTTTTCCTATTCTATAAAATTTACACTTACAAAGCCATTTGGCTCGGCCAAACCCCACCCAAATACCCTCCCAACTATCCTAAATTCATCTTAGAGGCATTACTTTAGTCAGAAAGCCATCATAAGGAGCCCTTTTGATCAAATCCAAAGGAAGAACACGAAGAAGTGGTAATGATTTCACCACCCTCTTTCAAGTTCTCTTATTCTTCCACTTACTCTTTCATTGTTTTTTTAATTATAAAATAATAACAACTGAAGAATCATTTATATACTATGATGTTATTGAAAATATGGAACATCTATATTCATTATTATATCCATCTAATGAATGATAATGTCACCATGTGTGCGGACGTACGTCTTATCATCTCAATGCTGTGGTGTAATTTTTTATTCAACACTATGTTGTTATGATGGATATAATGATGATTAATATGTATATAAATAATTAAAATAACATGATAATGTCTATGTATAATTAATATACCATCCAATTCCACACCATTAAGGAAATTATATTGTCGCTCATGCATACGTACGGATAACCATCTCCATGACGAGATGAGATTCATTTCCACGTTCACTATTCATTGATTATTATAAAAAAATTACTAATAAGTATATAATATATGACATAATAATGATACTGTAGATATATATATATATATTGTTACATATATCTTATTCACTTAGTTCCGTTCAATATGATAAGAAAACAGAAAAAACGTTTATGCATACGTACGGACTACCGTCTCCATAAACGGTGTTTTTCATTTCATATATATGACTATTATACATATTTTTATTCTATATATATATGTAATATAAATTATTTTTTATATTCTGGATGTATTTAAATCATGATCTAAGTTATACAATCGAGAGTAACTAGTTAAAACACGTACTATAAAGAAAGCGATTACTACCCAAAATATTAATTTATCATGGAAATTATTATTAAATGGGTTGTATAAAGTCATAAATTAATCATATATGATATCAAAAAATTTAATATGGTTATGGTATAATTTATTAACATACTAATATTTTCATATAGGGGGTTAATCATACCCACGACAGAAGGAATGTTAAAGGTAAGGATTGATTCCCCAATCTCATAATTATCTGAGATTGTTTATGTGTAAGTATTTACTAGGACATTTTTATCATCCATGTCAATTTTTCATAAAAAAAATATTTCATAATGAATATTTTAAGGATTCAAGAAAGGAACTCATTATCAAGATCAGAATTTAAAATGTTTTAAATATTTATCTTTCTAAATATTTTTAAATAAGGCCCAGGTTTTCAAAATTATTTTAATGATTTATTTATATAACATGAATTTTCTGAAATGATAATTAATTTAGAATGTTTAAAAGTGGTATGGTACACTTTGATTCAAAAATAAATTCTTCTATTATAAATATGTGACTTTTAAATGATTTAAAAAAAGTACATTTCCCTTATAATGTGTTACAAATCATTTTCTACTATGTCAGCATCCTTTACTGGATATTATTTTTCATAAAGGATGATTTATTATATTACAATCTTCAATATTTTAATTGATGAGTTATGATATGTTTGACTGTGGAGGTTCTATTTTTTTACCATTCATGGTTTATGGTTAATATATTTACATTTTTTATTCTAGTTTTTATTCGAATGTTTACGTTATGTTTCAACTATTCATATGAGGAATACAATGGACTTAATAAGTGATGGGTGGATCCTACTATAGCTCCTCGATGAATCGGTAGGTCTCATGAGACAAACTAGTGTCTTGGCACAAGGCCTTTAGAAAAATTTTATTTTAAGTCTTGGCACGAGGCCTTTACTATGTGGTAATGATGTCCAGTGTTAGGAATTCCCTAATTATGAAATTAGTTATTACATGTGATTGTTTGACTTGTATAATATCGATGTGCATGTTTATATTTTAATGATTGATTTATTTTTTCCTTATTACGTTCATGTTTATATTTAAAAAGTCTATTGGTTTTATCAATCATCATTCCTTAAATGTTTATATCTTCCACTAAATTATTTTATCCTTACTGAGCATATGAGATCACCCATTTCTTATGTTTTATTTTCCCAGGATTCCATGCAGTGTATTATGATTGATATGTAGGGATAAATATGTGGATTAATGGAATTCGCAAAAGATCAGTTATGTTTTGTTTTATTTTCTAATTTGTAATGTAACGTTCATGTATGTATTCTATTTTCCAAGATTTATAAACCGATCAGTCCTTTGGGACTTGATTCTTTGTAATCAATCTAATGTATTTAAATAATGCACTGACACTGGGTAACTAGGGTCGGGGCATCAGAGTTCACATTTGTTGATTTTATTTCTGATTTTTTTCAACCATTGTTAGAAATTTATAAATAATTTTCATTAAAATTAATATATTTATTTATTAATATATTATATATTTAAGGACATATTATGTCCAAGAAATATTGATTATGTTTTCTTCAATTACTCTTCCTTTATATCATATGTTTCATCAGAATTATTTAAACATATTAATTTTTAACAATTTTCTCTTTGAGAAGTTTAATTTATTCAATGTATTTATTCTTATTTTATAAAAACTCATATCTAACATCTCTCTATTTTTAATGAAATCAAATCAATTTTTTATTAAGGTGTTTTTCTCATGAAAATGTTTTCTGTCTAGCCTTCAACATATTCTAAGCGTATTTATCTTAATAATCCTCTATTTACTTATAGTTGTTTCATGTACCTTATTAAAAGTAATATGATGTAAAATGATGAATTTATAATTTTTTTATATGATAGTTTACAAAATTAATTAACATTAATTAGATGACTTTCAAATTTATGATAGTAATGAACCTGATTATATGTATTAAATGTTTTCATTTTGAAGTTAAATTTCTCATATTCGAATTATGAAAATTAATAAAATTTATTATATATATATATTAAAAAGTTATTAAACATTCATATAGTAATTAATAATTGGTTATAAATAATAATAAAATGATATATTTTTGAATAATATATTTTTCAAAAAATTGAAATTTTAAATTGTTATTATTTTTTCTACATCCAAAATAAATATATTACAGATATGTGGTGATTTTAATAAAATGGAATGAATATATATATGTAAACATAGGGATTAAGAAAATTTTAATGTTTACTAATGAATATGAAATTATGATAAGAAAACATAGTGTTTAAAAATGTTTCTCTCTAGAATACAAATTTTCACGTATATTATATGCTTTCGTTACAAATTTAAATTTCAAATCATTAAAACTTGAAATTTATTAAATGGAATAAAAATTTATAATTATCACATATAAAAAGGATAATACGGATAATTTTATATTTTCAATAAAAATATTTCCCAAAATAATATTAACATAAGTTAAATAGTGGGTAAATGAGGTAAAGTAAAACAAGTCAATTTTTTTGTTGATAACCTGATATTTAGATATTTTATATGTACTTTATTTTGAATTGGATCCAATCCTACATCTCTTATCAATATTTCCTTCTTAACTCACATAACCCCCATGTGACATTTTCATTACCCTTAACCTATCATATGTTTCCAATGAAATTTCCCCCATTTTCAATAATAAATTGATATCACTGGCATAATATCTAAAAACAAATTTCAATTTAATTATCTCTTTAATGTAAAAAAAACACTCCTTTTAGTTAATATCCATTGTTTTGTATATGTTTTTAATAATAAAGGTGTATATGTCCTTATTTACGAAAGAATATGTTGTAACGAGTAATTTTGTCAAATAAAAAGATTTTACCTAGAGGAAAAAGGAGTTGGAAAAATCCATTAAGTGAAATTTATTACAAAAAACCAATAGATTTAAGCATCACCTGGGAGTTTACAAATACATGAGAGATCTACCCCTTTCCTTTCATTATCCACCAATGATGTGTTTTAATCAACAACCCCTAAATAACACACAATGCCACTTTCTAAAATTTTTATTTTTTAAAGAGTATCTCACCTGGTTTTCTTCCTGATCCACATGATGTAAATTTAGTTTTATTTTGTTGATATGAATAATTCATTCAATCCAATGAGGAAAGATCGTATAAGTAATAGGTCAGTTTCTCACCTTTAAAGCCATGATAGTAGTTTCATGTTTTGAGTCAACAAATAGATTGATCCATTTTAAATAGATTTCATTTTTGATAGAAATAATAATTTCCTATAACTCAACATAATATGCATTTTTTATTCCTATAAAATGATGGATGTATCATGTGGAATAACCATATGGTGTATTGAAAATACCTCTAAACCCTGAGGGTCCAGGAATTATGGATTCTTCCCTTTCCATGTTCACATTAATATAATAACAGATTAGTGGAAACGATCTATCAAATTTAATAACCAATGGAATTTCGGGTCTACCATCAACTCCCAGTAGTCGAAGAATTCTCATATCATATATAGAGTTTTGTATCACAAAATTTTTTACTATAATAGGAGAAAACGTCATTGTGCAACTAAATGAAGCCATCATGAGAAGATAGAACATGCCCTTTAAAAATAGATCCATTCTATGGATTCTATATTTTGGAAAAAATGTAGGCAGTATCGACATGTAGGATATAGTTAATGTACTCACTATGTTTAGCATGGGAGATGAAATTCAAGAGATTCAAAAACTAATTTCGTGCAAAGAAATCCTAACTAATGATTCAACCTAAAAAATTCTATAGTTTCTATGGAAGTAGTTTTTTTAATAGGTGTTGTATAGTATCTTCTAATTTGATACATAGATTACCTGCTGAAATAATGTACTACCCTCCTTTCCTCAACTAATCATGAATTGGCAGCTTAATATTTCATGTATTCCAATGAATTGTGTACCTCAAATGCTAGATGACGTTCAGTTCAAACTTTTTATTCCAAGAAGGTATAATATAGATGATAATGCTAACTATCCTACAATACTATTTATCTTAAAATCTACCACTGATGACTGGAATTCAAAAAACAATGTCACTGTCAAAAAAAGGGTGATGTTGGATTTCCATGATTACCTATATGGGGAAAAAGACAAGGATACTATAATTAGGTATAAACTCGCCAATTTTCAACTGAATGGGAACATTTGTGATACATAGATTATATTGGAGTGGACTATCAATCAAACAGGTGTTCTAACAATTCAATTTATATTTCCTAGAGACTATCCAAATGCTATTCCAAATTATATCATTGAATTAATTCTTTATTGAAATCCAAATCGAGGACCCGGGATAATTTTTATAACTAACCAAAACCCACATCTTAAATCTTATACAATTTAAATCACAATATGTTTTGATAGAAGTAAATATATTCAACATAAAATTTCTAATGAGAACATAATTTTAATATTTAAATGTCTTTAAAAAAAATTCCCTCTCCCAACTGTCTTAATACAATCATTTTAGGAAATTGGAACTAGTTTCATTTCATGCACTAATCCATTCCAAATTATGTTCCTTATCATTAATTAAAACTTCTTGAGGTGTTATCTTGGCCCTTTATAGACAGAGAAATAGTAGATAAATTTCATATTGATGAATGAATTCACAATATTGACCCTTCAAGATTAAGTCATTGAATTTCTCATATATATGGCTAGGTAACTAATAATTCTGGAGATTATTCTTTTATGAAATTGGAATTTAATGTTTCCCCAAATTTAGTAACACAATGAGAGATAGAGAGAATATATCCTTCCGTCACTCAAATACATTGAGCAATTTTTTTCTATCATCCCGTAAGAGGAATATTAAAAACAATGATGGATTTTTTCGTAGTGATTGTTTGGCCTAACGCTTCTCCATTGTGGGAGATTAGTAACTTGATAAAGGAAATGGTAATATGGGAATAATGAACAATGACATGAATATAATCAGTATAAAGAATGTGTGACAGAACTGGTTCACCCAAACAAGATTAAATTTGTTTATAAAGGCCATGATATTCAATGTCATTGATGTATCTTCTCATGTAATCCTCATCAATGTAATATAGGAGACTCAATAGAGGATATCCTTGATGAACTCCCCTTTTACATTTATTGAGTGCTCTTTGAGACCCACTAATAAAAACAAATAACTTTGCAGATGAAATGATGACACTAACCAATCTGATTTTTCTATTAGATAAGCCATGTCACATAATAATTTAGCATGGAAAATTACATTTTAGTGTTTAAAAACCATATGATATGTCAATATTCAGGTAAAATTTCCATTCCTTCTACATCATATCCATTATGTTCACACTTTCCAAAATATTGATTAAAAAATATTGATGCATCTACTAGGAACAATAACATTCTTGTTCGAGGTGATGAGATTTTGAATGAAACTCCTCTTCCTTGTCAATATGAATTTAATGATGAATTTGGGGAAACTTTTCACAATGAGAACCTGCCTAAAGACTTTGATATATAAAAAACAATCAGTCTTAGTGATTAAATAAATGATATTTGAATGGATCCCATGTGGTAGGAAGGCATGAGTGAAGAAATCCTTAACCACGTTAACAAGATCATCTTTTATTATGTACAAAAAAATTAATAATTAGTTTGAGAAACCATCCGGTATAGAATCACATTCCATATTAAGGGGAAAAAGGGATTTCCAAATATCATTATTTTCTAGTTGAGCTACAATAATTTGATTTTTCTACTCATCAATGCATCATTTTATTTTATCAACCATCGAAAATGTATTATCAATACCCTTATATTTTTATATATAACTAAATCATTCAATAAATACATTCAAGATTCCATTATCATTGGTATATAGCTTTATATTAATTCTAATGACACTAATCCCAATTTTGGTCCTTTTAACCCTATGTAACATATGGAATAAACTTGTGTTTATAACTTCTTCCCTCGATAATTTGACATTCACTTAATTATTTTCAAGACACTTCATAAAAATAAAGAGATCACCCAGTTTAGATTGAGCATGTAACTTGTCCATAGAGGGAGTATCTTGTATGTGAGTTCCATCCTGAGTGTCTACATGATGATATTCACCATTATTTATATCAAAACAATTATTGGAAAATAATTTGTCCCTATTTCATAATAATCCTCTTAACATGTTATATTTTCTCAGTGAGCCTTGGGAGTGGGCTTCCAATTTAAATAAGTTACCCAGACTTCAATATTGTTTATCTACATCTTAGAGAGACATCACAACCATTACTAATGTGAAATGGAAGAGAGATTAGTCATTTTATCAGAAAAACAACCACAATAATGGTGTTATGATCTGAATTTTGTCATTGTATCATATTAACCAACACTATATCATGAGAAATCATGTTAGAAGAATCATTGAATTACCTATCATCTTTAAAATCTTGTTTCCGGTTTAATGTATGCCTATTCCATGTATAATCCCCCCATGCAATTAGAACCGCCAAAAACATTCATTGATCAATATAAGATGAAAAATAAATATCTATTGCCTTATTAGTACTTAATACCATTTTTTCATTAGGTTCCCAAGTAGTGATAAATTCACCCAAAATAATCCATTTTATAACTTAATTCTTCAATATATTTTCAAGATCCTTTAATTTATCACTTCTCTTAATGTATGAAGATGAAGCATTAAAATAAGAGACATGAAAATTGTAACTTAGGATGTTTATTGAGATAATTATACACATTTCTATCATACTTTATGTTACAAACTTGATGATCTATTTCTCAATAATCCACATGTATTCCATGAAGACCATAATAATCATAGTGATCCTTTTTTAGTCATTGGCAATAATATTTGGAATTCGTGTGATTCACATAGAACTCGGGGTACAACCACAAAGAGGGTCATCCTTCCCTCTATCATGTCGAGGGTCATTCCCAATCACCATTCCCTCGATAAAGACCAATATGGATTCCATATATAATGGTGTAATAAGGCCCATTATATTCATTTCCTCCTTTATCAGGGGAAGTACATGTTATGTCCACAAATTGCATTGAAACATTGTTTGTAACCATAGATATCCCATGCTTGGTCCTATAGGGAATGTTAGAATACTAAAAAGATCCATCTATTGGGATATCCATATTCACATCACCCCTCCTAACCATAATAGAGGGACCAGAGGTTCCATTATTGTCTGGACCAGGTGATGAGACTTCCTCCATTCCCCTCTTCATTTTACACAACTCATCATCATAACCATTCATGTGATTGAATCCACATTCCATGTCTCGGATGCATTCTGTGCTACTTATTGATACACTTCCATTGGGTGAAATTATAAATTCTTAATCTCTAAAATCGTATATAATTTAATATAATAAAGTAATTCATTGTGTTTTCAAATCAACTAACAATTATTCCTTTTTTGTTAATAATTTTACCTAAAATATGACTTTATATGGACCATGTCATATCATGTATTCTAAATTAGTTATATTTCCTCTACATATTGATATTTAGTGTATTATCTAATATATTTACAAAACTATAAATATATAATTATTTTAGGTAACATTATATTACTTTAAAATTATTTAAAAATTGTAAAAGTAATGTATTTTTAATATTTTCTCCACTAGTAAAAATGTATAAACATTCACTATATAGTGAGAATATAATCAATTTTCACACTTCCTAGATAAAAATATTTTCAAATCATCTTCTTCAATTTTGTACATGATTTGGTTTTTTCAATGTTTTATTATTTTATAAAGTAATTTATCTACGAAATATTATATAAAATAATTCATTTAAAATAAATTATTATAAAAACAATAAGGGTATTTATTATTATTTTCCAATGTTATTTGATACTTACATTATAATATATTTTATGTTAATATCTTCAATTATTAATGTTTCTTAGGCTCCACTGAAGTAATTCCATCAACATTCATTTTAATTATATCTTATGAACATGTTTTAATGAAATATTTATGAAAACCATTTATTTCTCTTGGTTTCATTAATATATGACGAGATTATGTATATTTTCATATACATTTGGAAAATAAATTTTGGATTATCATAAAATGATTTCTGGTTCCATTATATCCCCCAATGTAATAGGTAATGTTTTATATATCATGATATTATGGTGGGTCAAGTATGGATAGTCAAATTCATAAATATTATAGGGTAAAACTTGTAAAAAATAGTAATAGGATTGGGGAATGGTTGGTTAGTCCCTACCCAAAATGTTATAGGGAACGAGTAGTAAAACCAAGTACATTATATTGTAGTAATGTGGTTAATATTTTCCCCTATGATATGAATGTCTAGTTGGTCATCCATGACATGTGTTATTAATTATATACATATGTTTGTACCAAATTATTATGTTATGAATTGCCATAGTGTATTCTATCATGATTGTTGAATCATGTTTCCAAAATAAGATAAGCCATTTCTTATTTTATTTAAAAAAATTAATGTCATGAATCATGTTTTATGCACTGTGATTGATTGGATATTGGTTTTTGAAGTTATTTTCATGCAATCTAATTATGTTCACTTAACCAAAACTTCATTTTATACTCACATTTTATCATTGATTTTTGTTTATTATTTTTATCCTAATTGACCATTTGTATTTATCCATTAATTATGTTTTTATTCCCTATGTTATTAAATGGATAATGAAATATGATTTGACATGAAGGGGGTCCATGTGGTCCGACATTGATAAATTATCATGATATTTAAAAACATGTTATTTTGGTATTTAATCTCTAAATAAAATAATCCTATAGTTTATAGGGTGTGTTTTATTTTGATATGTAATGAATATTCATGTAAATTGATGTAATATGAATGTATGTTATGTATGGTTCATCTAAATTTTTCTTACAGTTCGGTTGATTTATTTATGTGTATTATGTTATTAATAATTTTTTGGGTGTAACATTAAAAATACTATTTTTAACTAAAATTAATTTAGCATAAACCTATAATATCATATATTAAAAATAATTTTCCATAATTTAGAACATATTAAAATTTATTTTCCTTACCATAATATCATTTAATATTATTATTAGTTTATTAATAATCAAACATGCCTTTCATTTTTATACAATAACTGAAACTACAAAGAAATTGAGTTAAAAATTAGTTAAATGGGTAATGTTATGATTATAAAAAATGAATAAACAAAAATGGGTAGTAGCTACTTTTGGAAGATATTATACATTTCATACTTAAAAATCATGAGTTGTGATTAACTGCCAGAACAATTTTCAATATCCAATCATTAAAAAATAAATATTGTGTTTCGTATATTTTCAACTTATAAATAAAATATAGGAATAATTATTCATCATTCAACATTCCATTTTTTTGGGAAAATCACCAACTAGAATGTGTCAAAATTATTAGATGACTATTTTCATGTGGTAATAGAGGGTACAAAGAAACATCCTAAAAAGAAAAAATGGTAGAGTTATTTAGAATTATAAATAAAAATAATTTTTTCCTTAAGATATCATTAGTAATTTTATGTTTCATATGTGAGGGATTCAAGTTTTATGTAATATATTTCACTAATACATGGACTAATAAACGAAATTGATTCAATAACATTCTATAAAAATAATAAAATGGAATTATTATTCAATAAAAACGACTTAATTGGATATTTAAATAAATGTGGTGTAAGGTACACTAATTTAACCCTAAAGAATTAAAAAATTATTATTTAATTATACTTCTACCCACTCCACAATATCATTTATTTTTGATAACCACATCGTATTACAACATCAATGATTATATTTTGAATTATTGATGAAACATAAAATGGTATGATAATTTCTCTGTAGTATATTACTCTTCTTCAATATAAATTTGTGCCAATTTACTTATGATAAATGTTATTATCCACACCATAGTCTAATTTTATGTTATTTTTGGAATGGATTTTGGCATTATACATAGATACCATAGGAAATTATAGAATATGGATATCACATTTCATATCCTATAACAATATATGATTTCCTATTAATTCAAGTCTAACTATAAACTCAATATAGAATTTAATACCATTACTTGGGTCTTAAATCACAATCATGTGTGGTATTTTACTCCAATTGTTTGGGAAAACCCATTTTTTAGGATATGATGATTATATATAAATACATTGATGTTTTTACCCAAATCATGAGGTGGAGTTTTCCTGTGAAATTTGGCATAATTAGTTTCCAATAACAAATACACCTTTTAGTTTGTCCTCAACATAATAAGAGGAATAATAAAATAAACCCTATGGTAGTCTAGATGTTGGTTTTATATACCCAGGTTATTTAATATGGGTGTACCCGTTATATTTAATAATATTTAATGTGTAACCATGCATCCATTTTTATTATTATTGTGAACATAAAAACATATGATCAACAAAAATTATCATTTACCCCATAATGATGAATTGTTATATCAACTATGAAGGGATTAATAAATATATATGAATTCAATTAAATCTAGATATCATAAATTAAGGGTGAAAGTGTAAAATATACCCATGACAGTCATTCATTCAAAATTCGATCAATCTAAATATATTGTAATTACATTTAAACATTCATATTCTCACATTGTTTCCATAGATAATGAGAAAAATTATTTATAGATTAAATTCATCAATATATTTTATTATTTATATTTTATATTCTCACATATTCAATAATAAATGAAGAGTGTAAATATTATTTTAGAATTGTAGTAAAGTCATTTAGGAAGGAGAAGTTTTATGAAAAAATTTATTATTGTTAATTATATCTACAGAAAGTGTCATACACTGTTCATTTAATATGAGTTGATGATATATATATAGATCCTTTAATGATAGTTGAAATTAAATTGTATCCAACACATGAAACTAGGATTAAGATCTATATTTTTATTCAATTGGATAAACGTTGTAGACACACTATTCGAAATATACCGAGAATTTTGAATCCACTAAGAAAGATAACATGAAAAGGAGCCATAATCCATTATAAAAATGAATTTAATTAAAATATAATTGATTTTAAGAGGATTTTAGTTAAAAATACTAAACTCCCACAACCATATAGTGGATAATATATTTTTATATATAGGTATGGGTTGAAGAAGCATTCAGGATGTGTCCTCGTAATAAGGTGTTATCTTGTGACTCCTATTAACTAAAGTTCAATGAGAATAATTACTTAAAACATAATTTTAGATCTAAAAATAGTAATTTATTCAATTAAAAATTTAGTGGCATATTTGGAATAAATATTTCTAACAAATTAATATCAGTCTATAATTTTTTATTGGTGGAGAAGTTGAGTTTCTTAGAAAGTAATCGAGCTATATCATTAACAATTTTATATTGAGTCGTGTATATATTACCAATACAAACATCTAATTTCATAAATGAGTGAAACTATATTTTTATAGAGTAAATAATATATCAGGGTTGATAATGTGTCATCCAATATTTTATTATGCACATTATGTCCGTAATATACTTTTTTCATTTCTATTTTCAATTACAACATAAAGAGGAAAAAATAATACAATAAAATACCTACATTTATTCAATCGTAATATATATTGAAAAAAAACTAAATGATATTAATTATTTTATATCATTATATATTACATACTATGGAATATTACATTCAAAATGTGTATAAATTAAAATAGTAAAAAAATAAAAAATATTACTATTTTTATGACTAGGAAATCCCTTTGATCATCACTACCTACTAAAATCACCATTAGTATAAAAAATAATTTGAAATATATCATGAATGGAGAAATACTCATATAAAATATAATATTAAAATCATAGTAATGAGAAATTTTCATTACTATGTTATAATGTGATGAATATTTAGAAAGTAATGGGGGTAACATAGCCATTTTATGACCTTTATTAATGTGTAGACAATAATATTGTAAAATAATTGTAATCATTATAAAAGTTTGAAATTACTTGAATGTAATTAAAATACATAATGTCTATTTAGATGTAAAAAAATGCATTATCATTTTAAATAGAATATTTAAAAAAAAGGATTTTGGAATACATTTAATAGATATCAATTCCATTGAGAAAATACCGTCGATTAAAAATAGACTACATTATGAGTTATGAATTTTTATCAGATTTATTACATTTAAAAAATAATATCAATAAAAAGTATTGATCAAATTCAAGGAATGGTTTTTAAATAAATTAATATTTACATGAAATAATTAAGGGAATATAAGGAATACTAATATAATTACTCTAGTTTAAAAAATCATTTTATTTCAAAAATGTTATTATTATATATTATATTTTTTATGTAATTTTTAAATTCCAAACAGTTAGATGAGGAAAATAAATTAATATTATCATATATATATATACATATATACAATAATTAATAAACATTTATATATAAACTAATAATTTGTTATAAATATGAATATAATAATTTAATGATTTAAAAATACATTTATAAATTTTTAATGGTTTGTAAATTTGTAGTTTTGTAAAATAAAAATATTATTGTTTAATGATGTTTTTAATAAAAATAATTATTCTATATATAAAATATATATTATTAATCTTGTTAAAATTGGTAATTGGAATGAAATTAAAATAAAAAAACATAATGTGAAAATTGGGTTTTGCCTCGAAAATTTTTTTCCCCTATATTATAGGAATTCATTTACCTGTAAAATATCACATAGTCATGACTATAATTTCATTAAATAATGAATAAATTTATATTCATCATACTGAAATTAGGTAAAAGGTTTATGTTATATTTTTTAAAAAATAATACCATTTTAAATATATAATCATTTTAAAAAGGGGTTTAAAAGAGGTAAATTAATAGAGAATAAATTTTGTGAAAGTAACATGATATTTCGAAAATTTAGAATATATTTGTTAGTTTATGGAGTAAATACTACAAAATTTACCTGAATTTCCTACCTAAATCACTTAAAACTTATGTGATTTCATAATTCACTTCATATGTCAATTGTTTCCAATGAAATGCCTCTCATTTTCAACAATTATTGTATCTCTATTTCACCCACATCTAACCAATTAATATTTATATTATCACTCAAATAAATTAAAAATATTTATATAATAGATTAACATCCCTTTTTGGAAGACTTTGGTAACATAAAGGATTCGTAATTCATTTGTTTTGAAAGAAAAAGTTATCAGAAAGAGAGATTTCGTCAATGTAATGGTTACACTCAATCCCATTAATTTACCTTCTCATCCACAATCGTTGTAAATATTGTTTTGAACTCTTTTTATATAAGATATAAATCATTATTATTAAATAAAAATTACATTATCATGATAAATCTAAATGTTCTTACTAATTAATTTTTTATATTTCATCATTATTTGGGATAGTTTTACCACCAATATGAATGATATGATAAATATTACATCATTAATGATTTAAAGAACATAAATACTAGAAAACTGAAATATGTTTTATGAATTTAATAATTCATTCTTAATTATATAATAAAAATTTATATATTGTATGAATATATAAAATGAAATATTTTTATTGAATAAAAACTAAAAAAATTGATTTTAGGCTCTCATTCTTAATTGTCAACATGAATTTTAAAAATATGAATATTGGCATTTAAAAAAGTATAAAACACACCGATATAACCCCAATATATATTATTAATTATTTAACACATGATATATGAGAATGGAATTAAATTTCCAAATTATGAATTGTATAAGACAAACATGATGGTTAATGTCCAAATACTAATCTTAATAGTGAATGATTAATACATTGGAAATTCCAACATTTCAAACTCATTTGAGTTGCTTACTACAAATATCTGTGATGCTGAGTCAACATCCTTTGCGACTACTCCCAATGTCTCAGACATACCATCAGAAGATGATGGTGAATGGGTACATGTAATGTTTGGAAGGTGTGGACAACACTCACACGGAAAAGGTGGGTTCCTTCTATAGCACAACCTGATTACCCACTTTAGAATAAGTTAATATTACCTATTGTGTTTCCTATTGTTTTCTTTTGCAGCTTAGTTACTCTAGAAGATATTTCTTTTTGTTTCAATGAAGATGACACTATGACTCAACAATTTTTAAATATATATATATATATATTAATAATAAATTTAAATTTATTATACATGGAGTTATAGTTCATCCGATAAGATAAATTATAATGACATGGTTTTCTCAAAAAAAATTGAGATATAATTCTTATTCACCACTTATTTTTTGCTGGCGAATATAATAACAAATTATGGATTTTATAATAATATTTTTAAAATTATACAGATTTAGAAATCCTTCAATGGTTCTCTATTTCAAGGGATTTAGATTTAGAAGATACCAAATCCATCATTTTTTTTTTCAAATATCCAATTGAAATTAGGATTGTCTATGACCAAATTTATATTTGCAGAAATTGTAAATTTTTATATAAAACATAATTTATTTTATTTTTATATTCTCAGTATCCTGGTTCTGTTAGTCTTCTTACTATTTCACCATTATTTTAATCATTATTTAACATAATATGTTCTTGTAGCTGGAGATGAGCATATCTCATATTTCCAGCTAGGAATATTTCTCCACTACATTCATATTCATTATTTTATGTTTTAAGTATCCATATCTATACATAATTTATTTTTAATTTAGTTTTTATTTATTTGAATTTATTTATAAATTCTAAATGTAATATATTTTTAATATTTTTCACACAAGTCATTTTCAATTATCATTCATTATGATGTGAGAAAAGAATAACTTTAATGCTTTTATCTATAATGAATTCACCACTATCATATTCAATTTCTATTACAATATTGTTTTTCACATTTTCATGTTCTTATATGGTAATTTAAATTCTCATTTTGTATAAAAATTTCCTTCAATATAAAATTTTATAAAAATTAAAAATAAATATATTCTTATTTTTTAAATAAATAATCATATTATATGAAATAATATTTATCAGTCTCAACATAATTTAATATTTCCTTTGATTAAATGGGTACTTTCTCTTCTAATTCCAAACATTTTATTCCTCTAGATGGATAATGATAATATATTTTTGAAATATGTATAAATTGTCATCCATTTTCCATAGGTTAGTTAAGATATGATGGGATTATAATTGTCTTCATGTCTATATAAGACACACACACCCACGTGCAAATATATATATGTGTGTGGTTTTAAATTTTGTGATGGGTGGGTATGTTATATCCATTAGATGTATTTCCTAACATTTTATGTATCATAAGAAAAAATATGGAACAAAGATGGATAACTTAAATTTAAATGTTTTAGAGGAATCTTTGGTTAGAATAATGAGAAAAGGTTATGGGAATAGGGTTATTAGCCCATGTACAGAAGGTAGTGTGGAATTAGTGGTTATGTAAAATGCCATTATTTTATTATATTTATTTCACTATTAATATATATTAATTTGGATAGCATATTTCACACACAAAATAGATCTTAAATGAATAATAATTTGTTAGAATAGAAAATGAAATTAATTAATTTATATTTAAATTAAATTTATAAAATATATTACATTGTAATAAAAATTAGGTCTAATTATTTAAAAAATAAGATTCACTTTATAAAAAATATTTTGATTAATTGTTTTTGTTACAATTATTTTTTTGGAATAATAATAATAAAACTTAGTGATAAATATTCAAGTAATAATCATTTGAATTAATTATTAACATCACGAAAATAGTTAATTAGATGTAAGGAATACTATTAGTCAAGTTATTTTCTAACCGAATTATTTTGTTTAATGAAATTGTTTATATATTTTTTTTCAACAGAAAAATCTCTATTATTTAGAGAGTTATATTTTCAAAAAATTATAAATTTAAATAAAATAATCATAATTCATACATTTTTATCAATTTTTATAAAATAATATAAAACGAGTTAATGAATATAGAGATATTTTCCAGAAATCAATTTTAATGTATACAATGTATTTTTTCTCCAAAAAATAAAATTAATCAGTACTAATGAATGATAATTTTAAATGTCATGATAATAATTACAATAAAATATATATATTTTTCATATAATAATATTTTTATATCATAGAATAATAGTATAATCATTTTCAAGAATGAAGATAATATTTTTCAAAAAATAGTTTTTAAATAATGTATACATTAATATTATAATTTTTTTACAACATTTATAAATTTAATCTAATAATTTTTCTTCAATATTTTCAACCTTGATATTAAAATTAAGTAATAATTTCTTATTAATATTTGGTCATAAAAATTATTTACCATGAAAAAGAACTAATCGTGAAGAAGGATTAAAGGTGTATAAATGGGGGGGGGGGAATAATAAATATGGATAAAAATATCAAAAAAATTTATCAATTTCATTTTTTGTGTTGATAATCATCCTCCAAAATCATTTCACATATATTATCCAAATTTGGTTCCACATTACAATGACAATAACATTAGTTTTATTTAAATTTAAGAGTATTTAAAAAAATGTCACTACTCTGACATATAAAAAGGAACTCAGCATACCCACCTAAAACAACACAATTTCATCAAATTAATATTTAATCCCTAAAATATTATCTCCATCACCAGTATATCTAATGTTTATAGAAAAATATTCCCAAAAATAATCTTTAAACCTTTAATTTAGAAGAGGCACTTCAAGATGAGATTCAAGTTTTCAATTTTAGCTATATGTTCATCTGGATTTGTATTCTATATATTTTTTATATACCTCTTTTTAAAGACACATTATATTTTAAATAACATTCCATTTGGTTTTTTATTTTTCATTGATGTGATTTTATCATTATCTTAAAATATATTCTTACTCATTTAATTATGACTAAAACTCTTATTTGGGTTTGTTTTACATCCATCATGAATGATGCTATAATTTTTATGTGATGAATGATTAAGGAATATTAGATATGGAAAATATTTTTTTAAAATTAATTAATGTTATATTTTTATGGAATCTAGAATGGTTACAATTATAATTTTATTCACTAACAAAATCCATTAATTTTATTAAGATGAAATTCCAAAAAAACAATGTTTTTTTTCTTTCTATGCACATCACTGGCATAAGTTACATGAAATACCCATTGGAATAGATAAATAAATAATAAAATACTATAAAACATAATGAATATTTTGGATATCATTAAACCATGCTGAATGTGAAAGGATTAGAACTACTAAATTAGAATATGCGTGAGAAATATTTTTGTTAACACAAAAATGTTTATTTAAAAATATAATTATTAAAAAATTTATAATATTAAATTATATCTAAATGTTATTATTTTCAATAAGTATAAAAATTATTATATATATTTATAATAAATTATTATTTACTATACATGATGATAGAGTATGTTCGACCAAAATAATATATTAGGTAAGAGTTTATCTAGTATAAAATTTTGTTCATTCAGATAGGTTTTTATATTCACCACCTTCACTATTTTTTATGATGTATATACATCCAATGAATGTATTTTTCCAATAAATAAAATAATTAATTTTACAAATCATCCATTTAATTAAGTAATAATATATATATATTACAAAATTAAAAATGGGTTTTTAAATTTATTTTGTCAAATGATTTTATGTTGTTTACCAAGCTCTGTCTCTTACATATCCTTATTAATTATATTGTTTCAATAATCATCTTATATATTATTTTATTATTATTTAATGTAATTGTCTTCCAATAGTGACTTTGTTTTTTATTGTTTTAAAACATATATTTTAAATTGTTTTTCATATGGTTCATTTTTACATTCTATATAATAGTTTTGAAAATAGATTTTTAATATTTACTACCTGACCATATTTTCCACACATAATTATTATTTATAATTACTAATATTACATTATATGTTTAAATTTTTCCCAATGAAAATCATATTCCAATTTTTTTTAATTTTCATTTTTTAAAATTTGATTTTTAAAGTATATTTCTTCTCGTTTTCAAAAAACATATTTCAATGAATGTATTTATAATTTATGTAATCATAAATTAATTTTTTTTATTATTCAGTATGGGTATTATATAATTACACCCTCCATTTATTTTCAATTTATATTTAATTAGGATGATTTGTTGATGTTTTAGCAAAACCCATTTCTTTTCATGGGTGAATTTAGTGATTATGGAATAATGATGTTTTCTTGTTCTTTCAGAATAGATATGCATGGTTCTAATTATGTGATTGGTGGTGTTATAATTATATTTCCTTCTAATAAACCGTTTAAATAATTATATCTCATTATATATCTTGTATGGAACATTATATTGAACTCAAAACACAAAGGGAATTTTTCCGTCAATGTTTAAAGGGAATGAGGAGTGAACCCATTCCACAATATGAATCTATCCACTATATAATAGTTTTATTATAATTTATCCTTGAAAAAGAAACATTATTCAATGAATGTTTTTATGGTACAACTTTATTAGATTTTATTTCACCAATATTATTCCATAATGGATCAAGATTATTGAATAATGACATATGCTAATGAACTCTTACAACTCATGCATTGTGTTATGGCAAAGTTGTTGGCCATAATTACTGATATATAAAATATATTTGTTTGGGTATGATTATCTTATGTTTGGATCATATAACTTTATTTTGTTTTTATATCCATATTCTCATCCTATGATCACTTATGATATTAGATTTTTATCTTCTATGTTTACCCTTTTTAAGAATCTATGGTCACCCTTTCTTATTCAAAAGTTTTTCTTGGTTATAAATAATGATATTTTGTATGATAAGTCTCCAAGGGTACTATTTATAAATTTTAATGTATTATTTTTAATAATTTTTGTGAAATAATTTGATTATGAATTCAATATAAAGTGACACAAAACATTTGAATTCAGCATTTTACACTATTTTGATACATGTGGAAAATTCATCTAATGTTATTTAATAAGAATGTATGTTATTCTATAATCATCAAATTTGGTATCAAAGTAAGATTTAGTTACTTATGGTGATTGGGTTATGAATATTAAGAGGATAAATCTTAAATATTCTTATAATAAACCAACATTTATATACAATGAACAAAAAAACCTAAGTTGATATAATGATTTCATAATAAAAGATATTCTTCGAATAAATTTTATTATCATATGATTGATCATTATGGTTATTCATGCTGGATACTAACATTGACCATTTTTTATTCAATTTTTGGATAAAGGAGGAACTAAACTAAAAAACTATTTTATGACCAATGAAATGACATTCCCCATGAGAATGAAAATTTATAAGAGATAGAATGAAAATTATTATTTTTATGATGTACCAACTGTATGAAACTATAAATAATAAATTGAATATTGATTAATTCACATATGAGTAAAGGACTGAACAAATCACTATTGAGTCTTCTACATGTAAACCCGCAAAATCCATTAGTTGGGTTTTTATTAACTAACATTTTTGGAATGGATCATTATAATAGATAAATTATTTTTTATTATCTAATTCTCATATCATGAAATAGTTTATTAGTAATTTATAATTTGGAAGGTGAAGCTGATCAATGAAAATGCCCTTATCATGAATATAAGTAAAGTGGTATAAATTGACACTATAAAATTGTAAGAGTTTTAAATGTTATTTTTCATTTTTTACATTACCTAAACTCTATATATTAAAAGGGGGACATAATTCTAAGAGTTAAATATAATAATTATGAATCTATTTGAACCTGTGAATAAAAATATTAAATCCATGTGAGGCACAGTAATGGTTTTATCAGAAACTATGAAGGAAAAATTAACCAATTTATTATTGTATTAAAACCATTTAATTATATGGGAATAATATTAAGATTCATTAGTAACTATGAAGAATTTATTTTATGTGATCTCCGTAGATAAATACTGATTGGATAATCCCATTTTTACCATGGTTTTTGGGATTAAGAATATAAAAAATTATTATCAAGGGAATTTAATTAAAAAACCCATGGTGGAAAGAAAACAAATATTATTTCATTATAAAAATTTTGAATGAAGCGTTGGATAAATATTATTAAAGGGATATTAGAATGTGTTTTGTATTGAAAGCAATGATATAATGAAAATAAATACCAAAGGGATAAAAAGTGTCCAACCAATGAAATGAATGGAGATAAATATCAAATAAATTCACCACCAACAATCTAGTGATTCAACTACAAGGATAAATGACCTTATGACAACATGGTCATGAATTTTATGTTCAATGTTTAAAATAAACATCAAAATACTATTAATCCATGAAATAATGGTAAATAAAATAAAATCATAATCACTAAAATATGTTATAAAAAAAATTTAGTGAAAGATACACTTTTCTCCGACAAAATAATTTCTAATGTCTTGGTTTATTATAGTTTTTTCATCTCTTTAATATCTAGAAAATTTTATAACGGTGCCACATAACAATATTAATGATTTAATAATGAATTATAGGAGAAAAATATTCCCAATAGATTATTTCATATTAATTATATATATCATCGCTAACATATGTTTATGGGAATGCGATTCGATTACATCTAATTATTAAAAATATCATTAAATTTGAGATTATTTTTGGAACTGATTATATCTCCCAGTACAGAGACCATATCAATGAATGAGGTACGTAAATCACATTTCATGTCCTAAATAAATTTATTATAGTCAATTAGTTAAAGGATGATTATAGACACCCAGTGGAAATTACATTCACTATATGGGTCTCAATAGTGTATCATGATGGGTACCTATGTAAAAACATTCGGCAGAAAATCAATATTGTAAATATTCATATTGTGTTGGTGTTTGAAAATAAATTTCATAAAGTGATTCAGGTAATTCCCTGAATCATGATGACTTAGATTCAACAGAAATTATACCTAGTGATATACTTATTTCATTGAATCCATATAGAATGGATCCGACTAAGTTATATTAATTAAAGAACAAACTCCAATTGAATTTGCATAAGTTATTTTTATTCCCAATTGATTCACCATGGGATGATGTATTTCTTTTTTTAGAAATTTTTATTGGTCAATGTGTATTTTCATCAATAGTTGTAAACATAGCAACATCACTATCAAGAAAAAGTATCCACAACCCCATATTGCTGACATGTTTGAATAACTCATAGGGAACCATAACTACTCAAATATTTACATTTTATTTGGATATTATAAATAAATGATATAATGTGAGGAAATACTCATGAAATCCTCTAATATCATGTAAGAAAACGACGAATTTATAGTATTTCCATTATAAATTATAAATCTGCACTCTATATTCACATATCTAATGAATATAATTATTGGATACATTTACAATAAATCTGTGGTGTTTTTTGTAGACTATATTTTCATAGAATCTAATTTAAAGGATGTTACTGAAAATCATTTGATAATTGTATTTAATAATTTTAGACATGATAATTTTTTTGAAGAATTTAGAAAGTGTGAATTTAGGTTTTAATATGAATCATTCATTGGTCATATAATAACATGCGAATAAATATATGAAGTTACACTAAATATGGAGGATAGTTAACAATGTTCTAGACCTTCCAGTATAGTTTAGATTCATAGTTATTTAGATTAAATGGATAATATTTATTCGTTGTTAGAAATCTTTAAAAAATATCAAATCCACTTATCATATTTACTTAAAATTTAGTAAAATTAATATGGAAAGTGGATTATGAAGAATATTTCAAGTATAATAAGACGTGATTAGTAATTTCACCAATACATACATTTCAATATATAATGAAATGATTTGATATATATAGTGATTCTTCACAAAAGGTGTTGGGTTGTGTCCATATGAAAAAATATGTGGAAATTTTTTATACAATGCTTGAATTAATGAAACATGAAAAAAATTACACCACACCTGATCAGTACCTATAAAAAGTTAACTTCACATTAAGGATATGGTGGAATTATAAATATGGTAAATTTTCTTATTTATATAGTATTCAACATATCTTATTCTAAATATTCACACATAAGGAGTATAATATGAATGAAATGAGATGGTTATAGTTTATTGAACATTAATATTTCTCAATACATTACAACCATGAGTTGGTAAACAAGGTGGATGATACTCTATGAAGAAATATTCAGGATATCTTATATATAAATAGGATTATAAAAGATCTAATACGCTGGTATTTTCAACAGATGATCCTTAAAACCATATATAGTTCGGAAGAATTCAATATTTCTCAAATTTATACCCAACCATCCATCCATGTGACAATAAAAAAGCTGTAGAAGAAGAATATATAGATGAAAAATCATTTAAGTAATGTTCTATAGTACATCTATGATAAAGATGGAATTGTTAGTTTTAATATTGGAATATACTATCCATCATCACTAGAATTGAATATGGTATTCCATGGATCAAATATCTCACCATTGTATAACAATACAGTTAGAATAAATATGTATAAATATTACAAGAAAAAATTATAGTGGGATAACATGAAATGGAATATTGAAAGGTATGTATCACGATACTAGGTATGGCATAAATTTATATTTTAATGTCAAATGTATAAGGGTGTGATGAAACCATCACCCATAAATAAATAGGAATGGGAAAACATTACTATATATTTTATATAGGACACCAAAGATAATTGGAGGCATTAATAAAATAGGAATTTGAATATTTCCCTTTATGAATTCACAAAATATCATTGTTATTGGATAATATTTATCAATTAAAAAACATAAAAATAAATTCATTAATGTATAGATAAGAGAGTATAGATTTACACTTTCACTATTACTTTATTGGTATATAAGATATGCATTCACGCTATATAGAAGTCTCTAAAAAGCATTGAATATATAGTAGATCATTAACAGTGCATTTATCCTCAAATAGATGGTCAGTCTGAGAGGACAATTCGTACCCTAGATAGATAAAATTATATCTTAATCTATGGATTCAAAAGGTGGTTGGGATCAAAAACTTTCCTTGGTTATTTTGAATATACAACATATTCCATTATAGAATTCATATAGAACCGAATGAGGCTATGTTTGGGAATGTCTATTGAACAACAAATTTGTTTGGATAATGTTATTGAGAATAATAACCTAGGACTGGATCTTTGAAACCATATTTTTAAAAATATTAAAACCATTTTGTGGTAAACTTACATTGCATACATTCAAAAAAAACCCTTTATTGATAATAATAAAATAAATATAGAGTTTAATGATAGATATATTGAATTCCTTCAAATATCATTTTGGAAGGTGGTTATGATATTTTTAATGAAGGTGAATTTTTTACCTAGGTATATTTACAATTTTTAAAACCAAAATCATGTGGGTGGGGTTTTATTAAATTTAGATTCCATAATACAACTTCACGTTTAATTATGTTTTCCATGTATGACTTTTGAGTAATTTCATACTAGATAGATCAAATTTAATGAACTAAGAAGCAATGTGATTGGAACATGATATATCTTATGAGGTTCAAAAATTGGAGATAATTGATTTATGGTATAAAGTATTATAGAACAGGACCACTCACTTGGTCAAATAACTTCTTTAAAATAAAATTCTTAAGAAACCACACAAAAATACTGATTTGTGATGGGAGAAAATTACCCACACTGTAATTTTTATAATTAATTTATATTATTGGGAATAATATTATCAACATAATTGAATGTAAAATCTCACTATTTCATTATACATATTTCAATTAAAATTGAGTTTTTCTTTCATATCTTATTTCACATAAAATACAAAACATAGTTGAATAATGAATTACAAAACAAGATGATTGAATTTTTTATTATGTTAAATAAAATTGACGAAACAAAGTAATTATCCATAGAAAAATGGTATAATTTAAATAAGAAAATTACATTGACTTTATTGAAATTGTTTTGCTAAATTATATATTTCTGTTAGATTAATTAATTTTTAGGAATTATATTAATTAAAAATTATGGGAAATTATTAATTTAATTACTTTTAAATTTATTTAATATCATTCATGAAGTAATTTAGAAAATTACGGGGAATACTATTGTAATAATTATTCCACAAAAAATGATTTGTTTAAATAGAATATTTTTTTTATTTTTTAAAAAATATAAATTTATATAACATAAAATATAATATTATATGAAAATTATTTATTATACATGTATAAAATGAATATCTTTTCCCACATTTATTATATGTTCATTATAAATAATGAGAATATCATTCGGTGGTAACGAAATATATTTTTCATAATAGTATATTTATGTGGTAAATGTATTTTTATCATAATAAATTTTAATAATAAATTTTAGTTATTAATTTATTGAAATAAATTGATAATTTATACTATCATATATAATAACATTCATGTAATTATTATTAGACAACAAGGACGATGATTAAATTCATTTTTATTATTAATGTTTCGTTTTTCTAGAATGTGTTTTATGCATTTTGTAGGCTATAATTATAATTTATAGTCTCCATATTTATAATTTTTTTTATAAAAAATACTATTGTTATTTGGAATATTTATATCTAAATAAAGTAATAATTCTTATTTCATATTTGGTAATAAAAATATGTTACCTTGGTAAACTTTTGATGCATTGATAAGGATTAAATGTTTTAAAAAGTTGGACTAACTAAGGTATAATGTAAAAAATATCCCAAAAAACAAATATCTAAAAAACATTTTTATTTTATTATTGAAATATAATAACATATATTATAAATTTTTCTAGTTTGGTTCCACTTCCCTTTGAGAATTACATTTATTTTATTTAATGATAAGAGTTTTTATCAATGTGTCACCCCTCTATCTTGTAAAAGGACCCCTCATATCCCCACGTAAAAACTAACCATTACTTTGTTGTTATCTTGAATACTATGAATGATTTTATTCCTCATAATAATACAACATGTTTTGGAATCTATTGTCCTAAGAAGATTTATAAACCCCGAGTTTCCAAGAGGCCCTTCAAGTTGATATTCAAGCTCCCAATGTTAGTGATACATTATTTTTTATTTTATTCTATATCTTATAATATTAAACATATTAAATATATATTATCACATTAATAATTTTGTTAAAAAAATTATAATTTAATTAAATTTTTTTATTCAATATGAAATGTTATTTTATTCCTTATTCAGTCATTATAACACATTATTATTTGGGTCAGTTTCACAACATATATGAATGATGTTTTGATGTTTTTGTAATAACAAAATAATAAATTTTATAAAATAGAAATAATATTTTATATTAATGAATATAATATTTTTTATATATTATATAAAATTATATATATATATACACTAATAAAACCAATTCATTTTATGGAGTATAGTTTTATAAAAAAACAACAATCTATTATTTGATTGAAAATAATCACCATATGATCTACAAAATGATAATGGTACTAAAAAAATTTATGAATAAAATAATCTAATACATGGATGAGCCCTTAGAGCGGCTTCTTCTCCCAAACTCGTGCGACTTAAGGTTTCTTCCGGTTCTGTTTCCCCTTCTCACTCCGGCCTGGTCTGTTCGTGGTGGTTGTCTCTGTTCCTAGCTTGGTGCAGGCATTGTC
Organism: Viscum album; assembly: GCA_963277665.1. NCBI lineage: Eukaryota > Viridiplantae > Streptophyta > Magnoliopsida > Santalales > Viscaceae > Viscum > Viscum album. Next base: position 1,049,100,871 of record OY728148.1, read on the forward strand.
GCACATATGGTTCCTTTGTTTGGAGTCATCATCTGGGAAGGCTCATCATCTTCTCTTCTCGGTGGGATTAGCTTTGCGCGGCTCGAAGGTGTTGTGGTCTGCGTCATCAGCAGGGCGAGTGGTTTTCCCCATCATTCAACGACAAGGCTTGTCTCCTACACAGTGTCCCAGCATATCCCGCATAACATATATTCAGTAGTTTCTAGTGTGCCTCACCCTATATCTTGCATCTTGGAGGGGGGAGGTTTTGCGACTCAGTTTTTGGATTGGGTTCGATGCTTTGTGGGGGTTCTTGCGGGGGCAATGACATAAGAGTGCCATTTCCCTCTTCCTTAGGATCCTTCGGCTTCATGTGGTTTTTTCTATTAGGAATCTGGAAAGGGCTCTTCCGAGGTTTCTCTGTGTCTCCCTCCAGCCCAGATAGGTGTTTCTGGTCCAGATATCCTTGGTTCCTCTCAATGGAAATTCTCCCTTGTGTTGTTCTTGGGCCTTCCAGTCATAAGGTGACGAAGACTCAGTATCATAGTCATGGGTTTTCCTCCTCTTAGGATTGATGTGATTTGGGTTGAAGGGTGTTATGTGGATGTGATAGGGTATCTATTTTCAGTTCCAGCGTTAGGAAGTAGAAGGTCTTTAGTTGAGAGATGATGCACAGCTAGCAATGAAGGACTCTCTGTTGGCCGTGTTTTTTGATATGGTTATTCTCGAATCAAATCTTTGTGGAGGATAATCAGTCTTTGTTAGGGAGGCCTTGTCCAGAATCTGTGTTATAGATTATGTTATACATTTTTTATGCAATAGAATCACTGCTCATGTAGGTTTTAGGTATGGTTTCTATGGTTGTGGTCTACAAAGTGTCGACAGGTTCGTGGTTGTGTTGCGGTGTTTGCGGAGAAGGGGGCGGCAGTCGAACAACCTGACCTTACTCATTATGGTTTCTTCATTGTCATGTGTGTGTGTCCATTTGGTCCTCTCACATCACTAGAGGCTTTGGGTGAACTCTGACTGGAGTCTGCCTGTGGGTTTGTGGTTTTGGGCTGGTATTGACAGTCGCACCAGGGTGCGTGTGATGAGACAGGTTCTGTGGGTTGTCTATCATTTTGGATTTTCATGTTTCCTAGTTCGTGGTACCTCAACATTTTCATGATGATTTCGGCTCCAGCTATGATGGTTTATCAGTATTAATGCTGTAATGGATTGTCCTTCTATTGTGCTGGAATTTTTGTTGTTGTCAAGGATTGATTGTTTATGTGGGGAAGTGGTGATGTGGTGAAATGATGTAGTCATATATGGTTTCTTAAATTTCCCTCAGAATTGATTTCAGAATAATAATAAACAATTTCCAGTCAATAATCTAAAACAATAATAAAATTCAATATTGGATGAAATTTTGACCATGGTATGAGGACTAGAATCGTTGAATCATAACATTTATATAAAATTGAATGTCTGTCTCAAAAGGAGTATTTAAATAAAGAATTGTTAATCATGGGGTATATATAATTTAAAATTTAATGGCATAATTTATCATGAATTTAAATATGTATTTTAAATAGGTATATAAAAAAATATAAATTTATTATATAGTAGGTTATCATAATGATCATCCATGAAATATTAATATATAATGGTCTTTTCCATTACTATTTTCCTTCATTGAGATATATTCAACATTTCCCACCTTATTTATTTTTTTCTGTGATTATACATCATAATGATTTCTTTTGATTATTATTAAAGATAATTCTGGGTTTTATAAATCCTATCATTCATGTTGTTTTAAATTTAAGGTTAATTATTTTGTAAGGGGTTTAATTTTAATTAATGTATTTTAAAAAAATGTAAGTGCTTTATGCAAATCATTATCTTTTATATCCTTGTTATTTATCTTATTTCAAGAATGTTTATATTTATACTTCAAGTATTATTTAATTCCATTTTTTACTGACTTTAATTTTCTATAATTATTTTTAAATGTAATATTTTTAATGTTTTCCATACGAGTCATTTTTAACTTTCTTTGATGATATCCTTTAAAAATATTTTTCATGTTTACCTCTTGACTACATTTTACTTATATCATAACCACTCTTCACAATAATGTTTCATTTAAATGTTTTCTTAGTTTTTAAGAAAAAAAATATTATCATTTTTCTATGATTTTTTCTAGTGGCCAGTTGAAAATTATATTTCTCATTATTTTTCAAAAAATATAATGAATTCATTTGTAAATGTATTTATTATTAATTTCAACATAATATGAAGTCTATTATTCTTTGCTGGGGAAATTATCTAATAGAACCATCAGGCTATATTTGATGGGTACCTTATGATAATGATTTATGGATGTTTTCATGAAACATGTTTCTTTTCACCTATAAATTATAAGATGTCAGAATTATTGTGTTTTCCTATTGTTATGGCACACATATGTATGGATTTAATTATGTGAAGGGTAGGACTAGAGTTATATTGCCACCAAATTTATTTTGTAATGATTTATATCTCACGAGAAAACATGTATGGTACTGCAGAGTAAACCGAACCCTCAATTATACTGTTTACACAAATAATTAAAGGGTACTGAGCATGAATTCAATACACTTTGTGATGATACACACTATGTGATAATTGGTTAATAAATGATTTAGGAACAAGGAAATGGTTTTATATTTTTATTTATGAGCCAAAATATTATGTAATACTAATATTCCCATGTTATTCTCTGATAGATCATTATTATTGACTTATAACTCTTATTAATCTTATCTTATGGTATATAAGAGACTTATACCATGAATGATTATTTACAATCTATTACTTCTAGGTTGTAATTTTAATTTGTTACAGTGATGTACCTTAATTATATTCTCATACCCTTTTTCAAATATTTTAGTCACTTTTGATATTCAATTGTTATCTCTCATGCTTACCCGTATAGATTATTTGAGCTCAAAATTTCTTATTTTTTATTTTCCATACATTTTTCAGAAATGTATTATGTATGATAAATCTAAAAGTATATCATGTCTGAATAATTATTATTTGAGATGTAAAATACCTTCTGTGAAATATTTTGATTATGTATCTACTCTTCAATGACACTAAACCTTTAGGTTCTGGGGTATAAATTATTATGAGATATCAGTAATAGAAATATTGGTGTATCACTATGGTTGGGATTTACCATAGATATAATAAATATTAAAACCCAAGTACTTCCATAGGGACGTTGTTTGGTATTTTATTTTCATGCAAGGGGGTCACACAAAAAAATCATAGGAAGGGTGGAAAAAAAACTCTACCCATACTATTGGGAACCATTTATTGATACAGGTCACATGAAAACCATATGGCCATGATCAGGTCCTGGCCATGGGTATAGGGGTGGAGGGGGATTGATATTATAATTAATTATTTAACAATAATAAATTGTACTTATATTTTTTACACACACTCATATAATTAAATGATATATATATGTATATATATATAAAAGATTTACGTGTTAGTTGAGTGGTATTGTGTCTCATCTCCTAGAAGGAGTGGCAATTTTAAAAACTATTAGTTCTATATTTATTCATCCAACTTCAATGTTCATGGATCCTATGTATGTAGTGACATATTTCCATGGGCACACCCATGTAAATAGGTTCCACATGGGAATTTATATAATATATTCTAAAATGAAATTCATGTGGCTCTATATATTTCTTCATGGCTATAGCCTATGTTCTATAGCCGCATCGATAAAATCCTTCAAGCACCTGACCATTCAAATATATTATATCGATATTAAAATGTGATATATCTATAGAAATCATGAATTTTTGTAGCCCAATTATCTATTAGTAGGTATTTATATTCTTAGAAAATTTATTTGTAATAATTTATATTATTATTGGGTAAATTAAGGAAACCCCATGCCCAATAGGTTATCGGGCATATGTTTGTTTACCATGTACATTATATTATTGGTAGGTGGTTAGTCAGGTCTATTATGATATGAATGTATTTATGGTTATCCATAAAATAAGTTATGATTTCTATAATTATCATTATACCATAATATTTTATTATTCAATAAAAATACATTATATTCTCATTATTTTTAAATGTTGTTTTCACACTCATATGATTCATTTCATTTGATTTTCTGAAATCCAATGGTCATGAATCATGTTTCATGATCTATTATTATTTAGTTATGATTTAATTATTTTATTTTCATTCTAATTTATTATATTTTTCATATCCAAATGATTATATTATCCTAAATTATGATATAAAATTTAAATCTCTTATGTTTACCATTATTGAGAATAAAATCATGTCCTTTTATTACAATTACACTCCTCAGGTTATAAATAAGAGTATAACATATAATATGTATTGAAGGTGTTTAAGGGTGTTGTGATTATCGAGAAATGTTCACGATGCTGTAAAATAAGTTTCTTATGTATCTAATATCTAAAGACACTAAACATATGGATTTTGCAGTATTTTTTTTGTGATATGTAATGAATATTAAAGTAAAATAACAAAATATACAAGTCAAATATGTTTGGGTAATCTCAATTTCCTTATCCTGTTTAATCATATTCTTGATAATACAATCCACTATAATTTCATGATAAATATGAAGATTATGTATTTCTTCAAGAGATATGTCAATTATATTCACTAGGGAAAAATCCCTTGCATCAAACGTGTCATTTAAAATTCACATTATCAACATGAAAATAATTAATTATTAATGTGAATTTCAAATACCATTGATCATACTAAATATTTAATTCACCCTTATAAAATATTCATTAATAGTCTCACTATCAACTATTATAATGTCTTAAAAGTTTTACCTTTATTTCAATGATTTCAATTCGATCACATTTAATTTCCCTTCAAACCATTTATAAAGAATATTATATATCTCTATGGTAGTTTGGAGTCCCATAAATTTTGAATGAACATTGTTATATTAGGTCATAAAAATTTCATTATTTTCCTTTCCATGAATCTCTAAATTCATTTTATCTACAAATATCATTTTAGTATGTATCAAAAATATTGCAAAACCAACTATAGGAAAATCAATAACTTATTATCCGTGAGAAAAAATATATTGTGTATTTTTATTATTATAACCATGAAAATCATAGCCATCAATTATTTGAATGGAATTGATATATTTAAAATCTAGATTCTCAATCATTATCTTCAAAAATAAATGGCTCACTCATAGGTAAGACATATTAGATCAGATACCACATTATGTTCTTATGTATGTGTTGATATATCAATGAAAAGGGGGTTTTAATAAATATACTATTTTTTACAATTTATTTATTAAAATTAACTCCTATGACTATTAAGAAGTTCTAATCCATCCTCTTTTTAAATTACAGTCTCACCCACATGCATATATAATAAAGAAATACAGTACAAAAAGTTATTTTAACAAGTTATACCTCTAAGGTGAGTGAATAATTTTATATGTTTTGGTTCATGTTTGTTACGCAGAACTAATTCACATTTTCAATATTGATATTGATAGTTATCTTCTATTATCTTACTCTCTTGAATATTCTAAAATATTTTTTTTTGTTACATATTAATGGGTCCCACCATTATACAACAGTAATCTAAACTAAAATAAATAATATAAATAGTATAATATAATATTATTCATTGTAAATATAATATTTATTTCATTCCATAAAAACATTCATCTATATTATAGATTTATCGTTAACATTTTTTTTCAATGATAGTTTAATAGGATATAAGAAATTTTTTATTTTGACCACAATCTCAAGGTCATATTTCTCTAATAATTCTTACATATAATATTTCAGTTATGTTCAAAAAAAATCAAATAATACTTCATTATTTCATATATTTTGTATCCAATATTAATTAATGATCAATTAAAAAATCGTGAATTTCTATAAAAATCCATACAGTCAAATAATTACGTAATATTCTTTAAACAGATTTGATCAAGTCTATAAACCTCAATATTTTCACTCTAACTAATCATGTGGGTTAACCCTATCCCCATTCCCCATAACTAAATTCACATAAATACAAAAATTAAATATTTAAATTTCTCTAGAGATTATTATTTTAATTATTCTAGTTTTATTATTAATAAATTATATAAAAAATTCAGATTATTTATGACCCAAAATAATCAGTAAGTGATCTAAATAGCATTTTTTAATTATTACATATTCTCAGAATGATTTTATCAGGGATAAATACATCAACATCGTGATATTTATGAATTGAAAATTATCACAACATCATGTCACTCAAATCCAAATACATCTTATATTGTACAAATTGATAAAGATTACATATGAAATAGCATATCTAATGTATCACAATAGTAATATCTAAATATCAATAGAATTAAATTGAATATCTTTTTTTTCTCATGAAAACCTTATAAATGATTTTTTGTATCTTATAAATCATCGAAAAATATCTTATTTTTCATTGTTTTTACATACATTTCAAAATTTAAAATTCTATAAAATCATACATTTTACCTTAAAATGTAATGTTTAATCTAGAAGATATTACATATCATGTTAAAAATATTTTTTACACTCTATAATGAAATAAAAACTAATTGTAGAATTTCCTTTTTCTCATTTTTGGATGATCTCCAAAAAATAAATTATATATGAGATGAAATATATTACGTATTACCATGAGAACTAACATTTTCTGAATAACACTTTGGGCCTTAGTATATGTCATTTTAAGGATTAAAATATCTTCCATAGTCACTATTAAATGATATTTATTAACATTATTAACATATATACAATATTAAATAAGTTATGTATCAGAATATAAATCTAACATATTACAAAAATATTTAAAAGAACCTTCTTATATAAAACTATACTTCATACTATTCAATTTAACTCTATAAATCCTTATCTACTCAAATTCATCTCATGTCACATAATATCCCTTTTTAATATATCACAATAATTCTCAAAATCATCAAATAAGCCTCACTCATGGTTAATATTCCATAAATGTGTCATTGGAATCTTTATAATATTATGTTACCATCATTATCAAATCATGATTTTTATTTTTATATAAAATATTTGTGAGTTATATATGGCCATCCACTACTCTATCAATGTCTAGTATGCATAATCTGTGTCATTTATGAATTATATTTATTTAGCTCTAATATATCCCATCAGACTATTTCTGTTAACATTTAAACATCTTCAACTATTTTCTTATTTCATTCTGAAACCAATTCCATAAAAATAACATGATAAAAACAACTCAATCAAATACTATGGTAATAGAAATCCTATAACGATGTAGAATATCCGATACATAAATCTTGAATAAATAATTTTCATAGTGGATCTCTCAAATAAGGTGAAAATTAGTGAGATTTATAACTCTTCTACTATAACCCATACAATATCATGGACATTTTTTGTCATTGGAATTGGGTAAAAAATTCCATTGTAAACTCATCCCTATTCCATGTGGTCACAATAAATAGTTGAGTTAAGCACATGTGCCAATACAGCTCTGTTCTAAACCTCATGAATGATATGGAATTTTATTTATACATAGTGATATCTCTCCTCAAACATGACCACCAAAATAGTGTTGTATATCATAGTATGACTTTATTAAACATATAAATACCACAAATCAATACATGTGGAAGTATCTCATAAACCCATAAAATATAAATTTCATAATTACAACCCTTCTATGAAAATATCATACTTATCTCACACCATGGGTTCATCCTAGAAAGGGATATACATTATTGAGCCTAAACCTCAACACTAAGCTATAAAATAAAACTACAAACTAGCCTTCACTTTTCCCTCTGGTGATAGAGAGAAATATATATAAAAAATCAATTCCTTATTCCTATTAGTCATTTAATATATCCATTCCATAAAATGGAACAATATTCTCAAACCACCTTACACTGATTCATCCTATTGGGGAAATCTTCCTTGAATTACCCTCTTTCTGACAAAATAATCCTTATAAAAATCTAATATCTCATTTTATTTTTCATTGTGTAGACTAAAAAAACCTCTCATAATAAATAGTGATTCTAACTCAGAAAATAATGAACAAAAAATGATCTTCCTCTAAACCATTACTTGTGTTGTTTTTGTGTATTCATCCAAAGTAAAATATGTGAATAACACCTTCCATTATTAGTAATCAATGGTATCATAAAATAATTTCACACACTTTATATATATGATTACACTATGGTTAATAATATGTATCATAAAAAATATCAAGGCTGGTTAACTTACTCATTTATGATAACATACCCTTGGAAACTATAAACATTATCCACTCTCTCTCATATGGGTGTGTCTAGAGTTAATATATTAATATAATACTCTAAGACAAATCAATAAATCAATTACCCAATTTGTAGAAATTAAAATTCCTTTTTCATTTAAATTAAATATAGAATTGAATTAAATAAATTCATATATAGTTAAACCAATAAACATTTAAGGATCCTCTTACCTATCATTTTTAAACTGTTATAGTGAAAAACATATACAAGTATCAGATCCTTAACACAAACCCCTTGATCAGAAGTTTCCATCAAAAAATGGACCTTCAGAATCCTACTGTGGCTTCCTTTGAGATCCACGACCACCCACATATACTCAAATACCATAAGATGATTGATTGCTGATCTACTATGTTTTATCAAAAATGGTCATAAATACGGCATTGTCACCAATCCTCAACATAAACTGTATTGTGATATCCAAACACAGAATTTTTGCAATTAGTCATGTTTTCATATTGATAACACTCCATTTATTGGATCCAATAGGTATTTTATGTATATCTATCCTATTCACATTGAAATCATTTTACAGGATCCCCTTATATAATTAATAAAATCACTAAAACTCATCCCTAACTATTTATAACCACCTTTGAGAATCTAGTTATCCATAATCTATTGTAAATTTTGGATCCCTAGATCCAACTATATCAAAATATTTGATTACCATACCATTTCTATAGTGAGTTATGCCTAATGTTTACTTAAAATTATATTATATAAAAATATGCATTAAATATTTAATGGTAAAATCCATATATTAATTATTTTTTCAAAATGTTATTTTCATTCCCATGTTATAATGAGATCCTTGATAAACTAGAAAATTAATATTAAATATATTTCCTATGGTCAAGATACATCATAATTATTTGATATAGTTTATTTAATACTATCTGGGGATGGGAAATTATAATCATTGAGATTTATTCTCCTGAATTTTACACTTAGTGATCTCTAATAGTTGATATCATGGGGATAAAGAAAGAAATAAGAATAAAAAATGTTTTCGGTTTCATTTTTTGTTAATACCTATGAAAAAATCTATTGGTCTCTAACCATGAGACCATATTCTATGTGTTCCATTTGATAATTTACTTTTATTCAAAGTCAAAACCTAGACAGTGAATCCATATCGAGTTAGTTTCTATTGGGTGAATCATTGGTGGTATGACATTGGTTGGATGATGCAGATATAATTTTTTTCTTTTGAGTTGAGGAACTGATATCTCTGGTCTGGTTGATCGAGATCATAGTACCATTATAAAATACCTGACCAAGGTACTTGAAGGAAATTCTATCTAGAAAGGTCAACAAAAAAATGCACATAATGTATGATGACACAAGTGTGCATCCTTATTTACAAGATAACATAAGATAATGAAATTTTATTACATATGGTGTCTAAGTATGTTAATTTTCATTTCTATGGATACTATTTTTCTCTTTATGGGCCATGATGGGATACTATATTTTGATCTTGGTCTTTGGATAATATTTACTTATATTCAAATATGATCTTAGAGGATATAAAACAATAAAAAATCAATATTCCACTGTATTTCGTTGAATTCGTTTATAAGACATAGTTTGTCCCATCATGAGCTCCATGAATTATTCAACTTGTTTCGATCCATAGAAAATAAATAAATTCATACTAATTCAGGTTTCGAATAATTTTGTTGAATTTATTTTTTAAAATTATTTAAAAATTAATGTAAATAATTTGAATAATATTATTTGTACAAATATTATTTTAATATTCAATGATAATTTAAAATTGGTTGGAATTACAATCCATGTTGATGAAATGGATTTATCTCATAATATATATAATGTATATTACATCTATATGATGATATAAAAAATATATTTATAATGAATTTATTTCTTCATATATATTTATTCATTTATTTATTATTTAGTGGATGTCAAATATACTCTATTTGGGAACTTGAACCATGTATTTTACACATCCACTATATATGTAGATGACGAGCTCATATCCTATGTTCACGGTGAAAACTCATTTAAGGGGATATTGAGATCCTATCTCCTCTAACATAATATAGATACAGAGACTTCATCCATTTATTAAAAATAGTGATGTATTCAAATATTGTAGGAAAACACTCTAGTTGATCGTCATGACATCCAAAAAATAATAGGAGAACCATTGTATCACTCAGAATTTCATGATTTTAATTTTAATATATTCTTAAAGCATGTTTTGAAGATCAAGAAGATTTTACCTTTAAGACTAGTCATGATACGTTTTCTAATGAAGCTCTGTAGTCAAACCGACTTCTGAATCAATCGTGCTACCAGTTTATTTTTTTTCTTATTAATATCCCACGAGATACTCAGACCACAACTATGGATCTAATAACATAAGATAATGATATTATGTCAATCTAGAGATGAAAATTTTAAAATATATGTCCCAAAAGCTTCATCTATGTTCCCAGTTATGATAAATTTGTATGAGAGACATCATGTGAATTTTTGGATCCAATAAAAATTAATTTTTCAATAATTGAAGTAGAGGTATATTAATCAGTACCAGTGTAACATACCATACATCGATCCAATTATGTAAGAACTGGTTATTCCAAATAGTTGTTATGGATTGAAAAATATGTTTTTTCATTTAAAAAATTTAAGATCAATATAATCCTATACATATTCAGGTTTTAATTTTTGGAAAATCATGTTTTGGTCAGCTTTCAATCATATCTATTTTTCTTAATGGGTTTTGGATTTCAACATAAGCTTTTACAAAATCCCAATATAATTTTAATTATGATTTACATTATAGGAATAAATAAATATATTAAGTTTTTTTATAATTGTTAAATTGGTATCTTTTTGGAAATTGATAATAAATGTTGACGGTCCTTTCACGTACCAAGGAAGACACTAGTGGGGTGGCCAAATTTTCCAATCATCCCATGGAATATATGAATAAATTTTAAAACTAAAAAACGATTTTTTTAATTTGGTTTCTTCTATTAGAATGATTAAATAATAAAATTTAGGGTTTCTAGGTTGTGAAATTGTTATCTTGTTGATGTATTACATTTATTAGTAAAATTTCATTTCAAATAAATCTATTTTTTGATGGGGTTTGGGTAAAAATCCATTAGAATTTTGTTTAAAAAAGGTAATGATGGAAATTTATTTAAAAATAATAATATTGGGATGTCTGATAGAGTAATAAAATAAGGGTAATATTATGATCTTCTAATAGAAACCATCTATTTTCTTCTCCCTCAACATGACTCACACACCTATAATTACATGACCATGAACATTACATAAACATGATTTAAGTCAAAAATTTTACATCCAATCACATATAGGGTCATTTTTGTTTATATTTTTATAGAATTTTTTCATATGTCATAAATAAAAAGAGATAAAATAAAATGTGGACACTTTCATTCAATATCCATTTTTCCATTATATAAGTCTTTTTAAAAAAGAATGAATTATTTTCATGGTATTACTCCATTCCATCAAACCTGACCTATTCCTTTCCGTTTACCTTCTTTAATACATGTTAAAACATTTAAAAACCATGGGATCAACAAAAAACTCAGAAAGGGAAATAAAATGAATGTTATCTTTTAGTTCATTAAAATCCAAGAATCTCTTATACTTTTTTCATATATCATCACAGTTCCTTGATAATATGAAATAAAACATTTTATATGAATATAAAACCCACAATTTACTAAAAAAAATTAAAACCCGTCAAATTAAATTAAAACTACATTACATGACTTAGATCATCATATTCAAAAACTCATTCAAAACCATTTATATTGTAAAAACCATGTGATTGAATTCCAATATTATCATTATCTAATGAAATGGAGAGATATAATGGGATCACCTGACACTATAAGGGCTACCCAATATTAATCTCCATCGGGCATTCGGGGCACTATATATGCCTCCACATGTTTTGGTGTAAAGTGTTTTTTTGACACCATCTGGGCCACCCAATGTTATGTAAGAACATGCATTCTATGCACTATTTAAGAAACCCCATGTTTTACAATAACAGTATTTCATAATATGATATAGATCAACTCATGTTAATATATAACATGATTTTTTAGTGATATATGGGCAACCCCATCCTGTAATTGTTATGTAAAACTTCATGAATAAAACTATTTCACCCTAAAACCCTAGGAAAACTCATTTAAAAATTAATGAGAAACACATTATTATGATACTATTTTATTTTCAAAATTCATTTTCATTACCGAATAACCCAAAATAAAAATATGGTATTTGATTTAAGGAACAAGATATCATTAAAAGGAATATAGATATAAAATTAATGGACACGGTTGTGGAAAACGGAATATAGTTGTGTACATTAGTAATGTAACATTAGGTTTTTCATTTTTTATAACATTCCATATAGAACATGTAAAATATTACTTTTGAAAAAAACTGAATGAAATTAAAAATATACATAATATATTTTTTATTAAACTTTCATATACATATTAGTAAATATGGTAAATAATGTGAATAATATATGCATGGATAAAAATATTTTGAAACTAAATCATTAAACATTCAAAGTGTCCCATAACTCATTAAACATTTAAATCTTATTCCCCATGAAATAATATTATTTAAAATAATATTAAATACATTTTTAATAAATAATATATGGATATATAATTTCAAATAGTGTTCTATATATACTAAATAAAATAATAAAGATTCTTATCATCAATAATTTCCTTAATAAAGGGAGATTGAGACGAAATTACTTACATTTGTGGTAACATTTGAATTGGAAACACTAAAAGTAATAATCATAAAATGAACAAATTAAATAACATGATTAATAAAATAAATCATGATATATTATTTCAAATGGTTAAATATATTATCCATACAAAATAAGTAATTTGTTATTATGACATTTATCCCATAACATTAAAATTTTGAAATGAAAATTTCATACCTTGGGTACCACTAGTCACCTAAATCATTATATTTCATAATAAGATTTTTATATTAAAATTTTAATATCATCACTATATTTTTAAATATAATATTTAATATTATATAAATTATCATTACATTTATACAACTATTTAATCAATTATGTTTAGGTCAGGTGTTTTGAAAATTTTTAGTTTATATGTCAAAACGTCTATGGTTGGTTGCCTATGGTCAAGGTGTCATTATATCAAAATATATAGAATAATAATAACTAAATATTTATCATATTTAGAAATAAATTGTTATTTTATAACCAATCATTTATGATGGCCATGAAAAATTCACCAATGTTATAGTTGTGGAGACGATATGTCGTACAAACTGAAAAGTAACATTCCCATTTTTCAATTATCATTATAGAAAGAAGGTAAGTAAAATTTATCATTATAAAATGTTAATTATATCATAAATACCATATTATTTATTCATATACACTTATATATATAATAATTTTTATGTAAAATCCATCATATCGCATCAAGGAGGTAGTAGTCCACACATCTAGGAAGGACATTATAACATTTTCAGTGCATCAAAAGGGTAATAAATAAAATGATACATTATGTTTAAAGATAGGTAAATATTACATGAATATAATATAATTTTGAGTAATGTAAATTATTTTTAATTTCCCTCATCCTTAATACATTCCATTTAATTTGTGAATGTATCACATCGCATTAAGGAGGCGGTAGTCCAAATTTCCATAAACAATGTTATCGTATTGAAAAAAAAAATAATGAAGCTATGTGTTGTAGAAAAATTTGAAATTTATAAAGACAACATAAATATCATATATATTACATAAATTATTATTTTCCATCATAATTTCCATCCATGTCAGGAAATAAAATAAAAAACAAATGACATCGTTTCATAAGGTACTAACCCACTATACATTGATGAATGTTACTTATTTTTCGAATAATTACATTTGGGTTACAAATAATGGATTAATTGTAATTATATATTAAAAAATTTGGGATTATGGGTTTAGGGTATTGATTTTGTTATCTTCTTGGAACATGGGATGAAAATTCCAAAAGGGATTGAGTGGTGTGAAAGGGTGGGGAGGGTGGTTGGATTTTGATAATGGAGGGGAGTGGAATTCTTGAAATATAAAAGGGTAAAAACTATTGGGTGGTCTATCATACCTCATTTATGTTTAAAATTAAAAATAATTGATTAAATTGGAATTATGATTGATCCCCACTAACAAAAAAAATAATTATAATTTTCATCATTTGATCTGTAGTATTATAATTTTAAATATTTTTATTTGGGTTTTTTATTTGAATGGAGAATTTTCAATCCAATATTATACAGACATAATGATTAAATTAAATTGACAAATATTATATAATATAAACCAAAAGAGTCTATAATATTACATCATATTTATAAAATAATAATCAAATATGGGTTATAAATTAATTTTAAATTTAACACAGATAACACGAAAAACACTACTTCAACCCTATCTACGCAAAAATGATTTTTACTATTAACAGGTAAATATTATCATTATAAAATATTAATTTCCCAAGAAAATAACATATTTTATTTTAATCATTACTTCAAATACACTTTAAAGAAGATAATATTTTAATAAATTTAAATTATTTAGTAACAAATCATTTAGTTTTTTAATTATTAACTAAATAATCAATATTGTATTGTTTCTTAAGAATTTGATGTAATTATATAGTAACAGAAAATTAAAAAAATTAATGATAATAATGACTCATTTATATTAAAAAATAATATTTATAACCATATTTTTTAGCATCTACCCTATGAAAAATATTTATATGTGATAAAGGAATGGAATATTCCATTTTGGAATTTTTCCATACATAAAATATTATATATGTCCAAATAATGGAATATATAGAGACGCTAAATGTTTATAAAGAAACATTAAATAACTTTTTTGGAATACTTACTATATTTTAAAAACAAATACCCAAATACTGTACTATTATAGAGCCTTTAAAAACATGGAAATGTAAAAACTACTACATGAGTGAGCTAAATTATCTCCCACTATTTTTTATTGACTATAACCATTGTTAGATATTAAAACAATATTAAAAATCATTATAACATAAGGATATAAGCATGAAAATGGGTATGCTCAAATGATCGGTAACGTAAACAAGGTTCATATGAAAGCGTAATCATGAGAATAAGGGTTTGAGAATATGATTATAAAAATATAAGATCATACATTAAAATCAAATATAATATACAAGAATAATTAAATAAAGGTTGAATGTTTATAAGAAATAAATTACAATGAAATAAAGGGCATAATCATCGATATCAATGATAATAATAAAACATGGAATAATGGAAGACACATAAACATATATATATATATATATATATTAGGACTTCCATAGTAGTTGAGGCATTACTGCGAAGGCCATATTAGTGAAAAAAGTCTTTTACTGAGCTAGTTTCGCACCATGTTCTAGAACTATATTACTAAAATGAGTTCACTCCTCATTCCATCCCAATATTACTGAATCAAGTTCACTCCACATTTCATCCTAGTATTGCATAACTTATTTCACTTTTTGTTTTTGCCTTTCATTACTAAACCCTATTAATTTTTAATTACATCCATATAATACTGTACCGAGTACATTTCTCATTTTATACATGTCTATTTAATTAGATATAAATAGTTACCCAATTTATTGGATGTAGATATATGTATCACACCTCTCATAATGAAATTATACATACATTTTCTGCAAAATAAAAAAATAATATCATTACCCATGAAATAGAATGGGTATCATAAACAAATAAAAATATAAAAAATATGGGAAAACAAACACATTTCATACCTTTTCATCAAAATCATTACCCGTGAATGATACATAGATTAAATAAAGATTTAACCATTGAAAAAAAATTGGTTTCATAAATACCAATACAAAAATAATTACCCATTAATATAATTAATAAGAATGGAAAAATAAGATCATTTACCAAAAGGGAATGAGTAACATCAATAAATTTTATTTTAGATTGAAAATAATTTTGAAATATCTTTTAAAAATTTTGTTGACGAAAACATCCTTTCAACATGGAAAATAATTTTTAATAATTAAAAAATTTTGAAAATAATATTTACAGAAAATAACGAGAAAACTTAAAAAGAATAATTTAAATCATTATGAAAAAATTTTATCTTGAAAAAAATATTTAATAAGATACAGAAAGATTTAAAAATAATTTTCCTTAATAACACTTTGAAAACATGTAAATAAATATTGAAAATTTTTTTAAAACATTTTTGCTTAAAACCTAAGAATGAATAGTGAATTGTTCTTGAAATAATTTCTTCTAAAAAAATTGATAACCAATAAATAATCCTTGATATAATTTTCAAATAAATTAACCATTTTAATATTAAATTTAAGCTTTAATGAAATAACTATGGGTGTATCTATTTATACAATTCGAGATAAAAATAAAATTCCATCTGAACAGTAAAAGGATATAAAATGAATTATTTTAATAAATCACACGAAT
The DNA here is from genome assembly GCA_963277665.1 of Viscum album. Lineage (NCBI taxonomy): Eukaryota > Viridiplantae > Streptophyta > Magnoliopsida > Santalales > Viscaceae > Viscum > Viscum album. The sequence continues at coordinate 1,049,117,852 of OY728148.1, forward strand.
GCTCATTTGAAGATACATGAAAAAGAAAAAAATGTAATTTTTTTTAAAATATTATAGTATAATGGCATTATATTCTAGTAAACACCTTTTAAAAAATGTAGATTTCTTACCGGAGAGAGGGTAAAGTCAGAAATTCTTAAAAATGAATTGTTTACTATATAATGTAACCAATGGTAGAAAAATGGATCCAATACATGAATATATCATTAATAACCATATTATAATAAATTTTATTAATGTTCTTGAGATATGGGTTATAGTATTTCATTAAAGGGAGTTAAAAAACATTCTTGAAAATCAATTAGATTTTTTCAATAAACACTTATCACTTGGTAACAAGGGATCATACTCTCCATGTAAAAAAATAAAATTACACGAATCATATAATATTTTGAAAAAAATATATTCATGATTTTTAATTTGAAATAGAATTATAGAAACCTCAAAACAATTTTAGGCACATAACAACATATGAGTCTCAAATATGTCAATTCAAGACAAAACTATTTTACTGATATAGTATATTTTGAAACATAAAACCCATGAAATAAAGATAATATAATGGTTATGTAAATATTTGTAATTATAACTATAATAAGTATTGAATACATCCATGGGTAGTATACACTCCATACAAAATTCATGGGTATTTAATAAAGCATGTATCTCATGGAAATTTAATGTTATAAGAAATCCCCATGCCTTGTGTCATTAATGTCTTTGTAAATGTAAAAAACACTTGTATAATAAATATTAATTTTTATAAATATATTAAAAAACAATATTATTATATCTAATTATATTTAGGATTTCATTATGCCGTCATATTACATGATTGGTAACAATTCTATGTTAATGATTCACTTCAGGTAATATCTTCATTGCTTTTCACAGGTGTATTAATTTTTTATATCTTCATTCTTTACAGAAATGTCATGATTTCTAGAATATAAACTGTGATTTGATTATAATTTATTTTCATTATAACTCTATTATAATAACCCATATAATGTATTAATATGAAGTTGAATACACTGTTCATGGAGACATAATCGTATAAGAAAAATGGGGGTTCTAAACCCATTGGGTGCAGGAACTATAGAAGACCTGTAGTGTATTGTAGCAACGACGGAACTGTAGCGACGACAAGCACTATAGCGGTAGTAGTGTACTATAGCGGAAGTATGGTATTGTGTGTCACTGTAGCAAGTGGGTACTGTTGTAGTACTATTCATAGAATGGGTATTGGGTCAAAAATATTGGCCTACGGGCCATGTATTGGGCTAAATTTCCACTGGGATTTCTGGATATGTAATGGGTCTCCCTATACCTTGTTAAAAGATGAATTTGATTTGATTTAATAATATATATGGCTTCAGCCCCAACCATTATGAAAAACATTGTTCATGGAGACGATAGTCCGTACACATGCATGAACACTATTTCAATTTAATTTTTGTGTTGAAAGAAAGAAAGTATAAGTAATATTTGTATATATATATATATGTATAAAATTATTATATAATTTTTATAATATAATATATATTTTATATATTTACTTAAACCGACCTTAATAAATTCCATGTACTTTATGATGAAATCAAATTGCATTGTGGGTTTGTCGTTAACACTTTCAAAAATTAAATTATCATATTAACACAAAATGTTAAGTAAAAAAGTAATAATTTGTAAAAAAGTAATAAATAATATTAAAAAAATAATAAATATAAAATATGACTATTACAAAAATCCTTTCCATCATAATTTCTACATTGAGAGGTGAGAAAGTAAGAATGAACAATCATTGTTGCGTATGGCGGTAGTTCATTGTACACAAAAACAATATGTTCATTACCCATTTCATAGAGGTGTGTGTAAGTGTAGATCAAAAAATTAGAATAAAAAATCCTACTATATTTTGAGTACATGTTTTTTCTACAATAATCGAATACATAGAGTGTAGGGGAGGATAATGAAAATAAATGGAAAGATCTTGGGAGAAGCTGTTACCTTTAAATCAGTTAGCTCCTTTTGGTTTCGGCCAAAAGGCTCCCTTGGATTTCATTATTCGAATCGGTAGTCTTATATTACTAGTAAATGTATTATTATTATTTTTTGAGGTATATCTTCGATAAAAATAAGTTTTTGGAGAGATGTGATGATGGGGGAGAGGTGGTTCCCGTTTATAGCGGAGAGATATGACACACTTGGAATTTTGAAAACAAGGTGTAACAACATTTTTACAAATAATGTCCTAAAAACCTGAAAAAAACTCAATAATATAAGGTTTATAGGAGATTAATTTCTATAAAATAGTCTCATGATATGTTTCTAGTATGTTTTGGGTCTTATATATAAGGATTAATACTATATTAACAAAAATTTTCCCATAACATTTATAATTATTTCTAGTCACTTTCACAAATTATGTTGGTAAAAAAACAAAGTTGACCATATAAGAAATTATAAATTTATTGAATAAAATTATTTAATAAATTATTAAATATTATAATAATAGATTTGGTAGAATGTAATTAAAAATTCATCCCCTATAAGGGATGACCATATATATTTTAAAAGAAAACACGTCCAAAGTGTTAACACGTTTTTATACCCAATTTTAAATTGAAATTGATTAAAAATAACTAAATAGGATTATTTGATAAAAAATTATATATATAAACTTTTAAACAAAATTACAATTTATTTTAACATTATAAATAAATATTACTGAAAAAAAGTTTGGAATTAAAACTTGTTATTTATCACAATTTATCCAAAAATGATTTTTCTCATAAAAATACCAAAAACATCCTAATTTAATTTAAACATTATAAATTAAAAAAACTAAGTATATTGTAACAAATTAAATTTCTAAATATGCCTAATTTTTTTTAATATAAGATATAAAAAGAATTTCATTTCATAAAATATTATTATTACATATATAAGGGAAGTACGAAAAAAATATTTCATCATTAATATATTTTACATATACAAAACCATCATAAAATGTATTTTAAAATTAGTTATAACTAACCATATTACTAATTCTATTGGATAGAATATAATTACATAAAATAAATAATTATAACAATAAAATGATCATTTATAGAAACACAGTGTTGTATGTAATGTACGCCAAGTCGGTGTTGCGTGTAACATACACCAAGTCACAGTATAATGTTATTGTTCCATGTACAGAAAGATAAAATTTATATTGACTGTAGTTCATGATTAAAATAGTATTGTTTATAACACAGTCCAATAAATTTTCTTTAATATAATATAAAATATTTTTTGTGTTACATGAAATGTAAAATTTCACAAAAATAAAATTAAGATGAAAATTAATAATAAAAAATCATATGGTGTTATAGAATAGTATCCATATAACTCAAAGAAATATCGAATAATTTTTTTACTGTTGAAATTTTCCTATCAAATCAGTTTTTTATATGTTTCGGGTAATTTACACACCGTACATTATTTGTTTAATCATTAATTAATTGTTTACCTTAATTAAATTAATTAATTTGAATTTCTTTCTATAATATTTTTGGTGAAAAAATTATTTCGATATTATTAGACCAGTAATGTATACTGATTTAAACTATGTATATATATTTTCTAAATTTAATTTATTAATCTTGATAAATTTTATTTAACATTAATCTCATAGGCGTTGTGAGACAACATCTTTTTATAGTGAAAAGATCAAAATATTGAAATATTTTTACTGCCACTTTCAACGTGAAATTGCATCCCTTCTCCTAAATTATAATTATTTATATATAATTGAAGTCATTATATATTAAAAAAAATTAAATTTTAACTTAAATATATAAATATATTAAATGAAAAATATGTATTTGATTAAAATTAAATGTTTTCGAAATTCATCTAAAATGAAAATTTTAAATAAACAAATAACCCGAATTAAATTTTGATATTAATCTCTTAAAATGATTTTTATTTTTTGACATAAAAATTATAAAAATGTAAAAAACTATATTTAAAATAGCTTCTCCATTTAAAGGTGGTAAAACTATATTTACAAATATACATCTTTTGAAGAATACAACATGATATATTCTTATCTATTTCCTATACAATATATTGGATAATTGTAAAAAAATTAGAAACTTTTATAATCATTATATAGTTTGTATTTTTTATATCCTCTAATATAATTACCAATAAATAACCTCCATATTATATAATAATATTAATAGTAGATTATTGTTCGGTAAGACTCAGTCTTGACATTAACAGGTGTTATCAACGAAACTAGATGATACATGAAATGAAAGGCAAACATGGTGTTCAGAACAATAAAATATAAACTATGAATTGTGTGTAACTGATGAAAATAAAAATTAATTTAATTTTAATGAAATATATCTCACAAATCATGAGATGTTAAATCATACCCCCCTTAATAATAATTTCCCACCTAAAATTCACCTTGGATATAATATAATTAACATTTATAGAAATAAATTAATGAAAGCAACATTATAAAAATTATTAATAAAATAACTTACTAAAAAGGGGTTTTTTGAAGCATAATGGTCACTAGAAGATACATATAACTAGGATATTCATATGGAGAATATTAGTGGGAAATTAGAAAATTGATTTCTAATGGAAAAATTAATACTTTGGACTAATACAGAGTGATATAGAACATTGTCAATAGGAAGTCAATGATGAAAAAATAACATATTGAATAGGTGTGGGATTGTCCATTTAAATCCTCAGAAATTATGGTTATTGGATAATGTCATGACCCCCTCCCATCAAAGATTCCCCTCCTGAGCTGGCAATGGCGAAAGGGAGATAATGACCCCCGAGTCCCGCCTCCAGTAGGCCCCGAGGTGGCGACTTGCACCAAGGGTATAGAAATTTCTCACAAATGGAAGGAATAACCCCTTTTTGTTTTATAATATCGGGAGAAAAGATGATGAAAATCATAAACACCAAGGTAAAATAAAAGTAAAGAAAAAAAGTAAACCATTCCCACATGCATTTTCCAAATGTAAAGCCACAAAGTACAAAAGGCGACTACAAAGGTAAGTTCCAAAGAAGAAAAGCAACAACTGCAACTGCCCCAAAGGTCCAAGCTAGTATGGTCCCGCGTGATCCCCGATGTCCTCCTGGAAACCTGAAAGCAGTTTTATATACGTAGGGTGAGCATACATGTACACTCAGTAGGGAAAACCAAAGACTCTCGTGCACAAGTGGGGGAACGTGCTAAAGTCCCGTGAGAAAGGAGTAAACCAAACACCTATCAAGGTAATATATTCACCCAAGCCTCACCAGAGCACACTGCACAAATAACGCAAGTCAAGTAATCTATATAATAGGATCACATCAATGTTTGGGTACCCCGAGCAACTTTCCCACTGGTTATTGAGACATCCTACGCATCGGACCAATCCCACCAATCTCACCGCAGTCCCACTACCACACCCGCCTGCACACACGTGGGCCACAACGACAAGCAGTCCCACTACCACACCTGGGCCACAACCAAACGTAGTCCCACTGCCGAAATCCCGCCCACATACACCTGGGCCACAACTGTCACACGTAACCATGCATGCAAACACCTAGGCCAGAACAACCACCACCACGCCCAAAGAAACCTGGGCTAGAAAATCCACTGCACACCAGAAGACACCTGGGCCTCATCCCGAAGACACTTGGGAAACTACCTGCCGCACACACATGGCCAACAACCACAATACCCCGCCCGAATGTTCTTGGGATAATAATGGACCTCAGGCCATCAAAGCTTGCCCGAAGATACTTGGGAAATCCGGGAAAGGGAGCAGAATAAGAGCTAATAACCAGCCACCAAGAATAGTGTTAGGCAAAAAACCCTCCCCCATGAAATGGGGGTTTTCGGCACTAAGTGCTCAACTTGGGTGGGGCACGAATAAGAAACACAAAACTACAAGTATATATATAGGTAATAAGCACTCACCCAGAGTCTAGGTTTTTCTAACCAGCCTACAGAACAAAACACCACTACATACAAGTCACAAGTCACGACTCTCACCAACAAAGCCATATGTCCCATTCTTGTTTCATGTTCAGTAATAATGTTTATGTTTAAGAAATACTGGGAAACTAGTAGGAATATGCATAAGTCCAGGAAAATAAACAGTAAAACAACAATTTAAACATTCTCTTGTAATGTTATAACAACACGGAAAAAGTGAGATCCCCGTAGTACTAGAACCAATGACAACCTGGGACACTACCATGTGTCCCCTCCCAAATGATTTTCCATTAACAGAGGATCCCACCCGAGTTTTTGATACAAACAAGTACCCACCCGGTCTTAAAACTCACAACCACCGAATCCATACCAACAGGGGATCCCATCCCCAATTTCACACAACCACTGAGGGTATAATGACATGGTATCCCATCCCCTCCCACATCTATAAATATCGGACCGAAAGTCAAACAAGAAACTACCACCACCAAAACAAGTCATGGCGATGGCGGTATTCTCAGATTTAAACAACTTAACACACTCCATGATTTTAATTTTCGTGTTTTTTAACCAGGGGTTATCACAGAAGGATTGATCCTGGTGTCTCAATTTATTTGGCTGGATATACGTGATTAACCAATTACTTTTCACAGTAAGAGTTTACAACCACAACAAGCCATTTAAAACATCAGTAGGGGTTCATTAGTGCACAAACAACGACCACCAACGACCTCGATTTTCAGAATGCGTAAGCCTGCACAACTCAGAAAGATGATTTTAATATAACAACATCAACGATCACATCCCCCCTTCATTCTTTATAGGATTTGTTTATTATCTTTAATTAGGTCTGGATTATCCAATTCTACAGAATCAAAAAGCGCGCCCACCCCGCATGATACACAAAAGTGAGAGGAAAAAGAGAAATTCCCTACTTGTTGATAGATGATCGACGTTTAGGCCGAGCGCGGAACTTTACGGATAAGGATGCGGCGCGCCCGATGCACCAGAAGATATTTGTTAAAATCCACGATCGAGGAAATAGAAACCATGTCTGACCCTTATTTTTTAATAGCCAGGGACGGTTGAGGTGAAAACGTGAAACCGCGTAAGGCGCGGGGGTCGTGGGTTGACCACGCGGCTCCACTCGTCATTAATGGGGGTCGGGTGGTTTAAACCGACTCATGAATTGATTAAGTAAAAACTTTTATGTGCGTTACAAATCTTTAAAACATGCTTAAATGTGTCAGAATAGGGTTTAAAAACCTATTTGCGCAATAATGAGTGCTACTGGAAACAACTCGACAAGGTCGGGTGATGCCGATCGGTCTCACCGATCAGTCTCACCGATCGGTCTCAGCGATCGGTCTCACCGAGACGGCACCCCTTTAGGACCCGGATTTTGGAAAAGGGAAGGACCAAGAGAATCTGGGTCATCACATCAGATTCCTCTCAAACTATTCTCGTCCTCGAGAATTTAAACAACCCATAAGGAAAGTGAAGGTCCGAAAAACCACCCCGAAAGATACCACTCAAGAGAGAAACTCGTTGTTAACTAAGAACACCTTCTTGTCACGAACCAAGAAACATACCATGCCAAACATCCCGGGAATGTGGGTTGGAGAGTCTCCTTCCCCATGTCAAGATATTATCCGCTTTGGGCGGCACTGACTTGCTCGCACGAGTTTAATCGCACCCACCTTAATGTGTCTTGATTAGGGGTCGGGTTCTCTCCTTCCCCATAGCCAGGGATTTTCACACACAAACAGTGGAAATAAAACCAGTACATTTCATAGCCAAAAGACAAAAGTTTCTACCACAACAGGTACAACAAGGAACAAATCTCAAAAAAACTCTGGGTACAGGGTACGCATCTGTGCTTCCCTCTCCCACATACTCTCCTCAAGCCCACCATGTCTCCACAACACAGAAAGCAAGGGGATGGTTCGCCCGCGATGCACCTTCTCCTTGCGATCCTCGATCATCACTGGTCTCTCCACAAAGGTCACGTCGTCCTCGATGTCCAGCTCACCCCAATAAAGGACGTGTGAATTGTCGTGCAGATACTGACAGAGCTAGGATACATGAAAGACATCATGTATCCTTAGTAGTGGTGGTGGTAACTCTAGCTGATAATCCACATCGCCGACCCACCGCAACACTTAGAAGGGTCTGATGAATCTGGGAGAAAGCTTACTCCCCTTGCCGAACCTCTGCTGCCCACGCAGAGGGGAGACCTTAGAAAACACATGGTCCCCAACCTCAAACTCCAAGGGCATCCTCCTAGTATCAGCATACAACTTCTGTCGGTCCTGGTCCGCCTTCATCCTTTCCCATATGAGCTGAACCTTCTCTGTCGTGTTTTTCACCACCTCTGGGCCAAGGATGCATGCCTCTCCTACTTTGGTCCAACACACAGGTGAACGACCAGGCCTTCTGTAAAAAGCTTCAAACGGGGCCATACCAATGGTTGAGTGGTAGTTATTATTGTAGGAAAACTCTACCAGAGGCATGTATCGCACCCATGATTCTCCTGATTCTAGAAAAAATGCCCGTAGCATATCCTCCATGGTCTGGATGGTTCGCTCTGTTTGTCCATCTGTCTGGGGTAGGAAAGTAGTCTTAAAGTGTAACTGGGTGCCAAACACATGCTACAATCCTCTCCAGAATCGCGAGGTAAACCGCGAATCCCAATCCGAGACTATAAACCTCAGAACTCCATGCAACCGTACCACCACATCCACATAATTTCGTGCCAAATCATCCACAGTACTCGACTCCATGATTGCCAGAAAGTGAGCTGATTTTGTCAACCTGTCCACTACAACTCAGATGGCGTCGTACCATCCTTGGACCTGGGGTAGTTCTGTGACGAAATCCATTGATATGTCATCCCACTTCCACTCGGGGACATCTATGGCCGCAGTACGCCACCTGGAAATCGGTGTTCAGCCTTCACTTGCTGACACACTAAGCACTTGGCCACAAACTCTGACACCGCTCGCTTAACTCCGGGCCACCAAAACTACCTCTTCAAACCTTGGTACATCTTGGAAACTCCTGGGTGTACCGCCAAGGGTGAGTTGTGGAACTCACTGAGAACCTTGCCGCGCATCACCTCCAAGACAAACAACCTTTTCTGGAAAAAACATCCGGTTCTGACCATCCTCTGTCCATCCTTCCGGAGCATTTCCCTGGCCAACTCGGTCACGCATCACTACACACTCCAGGTCTCCCCACTTAGACTCCTCCACTTGCTGAAATAGGGATGACTGCACTGTCATCTGATATAGGCAACCTCTGCCGCTATCCATCTTCGCATCTAGATGTAAGGCAGCCAACTCCTCTATTGCCTTCCAGGCATCCGTCGACTCTCAGAACGCATCCTTCTGCATCCTCCTGCTCAAGGCATCGGCCACCACATTTCTCGTGCTCTCAGTATAATAGATCTCAAAGTCGTAATCCTAGAGGAACTCCACCCATATCCGCTGTCACAAGTTTATGTTCTGCTGGGAGAAGATATACCTCAAGCATTTGTGATCCTTGAAGGCCACAAAGTGGTCCCCGATGAGGTAGTGCCTCCATAACATTAGCGCAAAAATGATCGATGCATGCTCCAGGTCGTGGGTGGCGTAATTACACTCATGGGAACGTAGCTACCTGGTCCCATAATAGATCACCCCTTGTCGCTGCATCAACACGCATCAAAGGCCCTATCCTGAAGCATCACATAACACCTCATAAGCCACCCCTTCTTCTGGTAATCTCAGCACTGGGGCACTGACCAACTTCTCCTTCAGGTAGCTGAAGGCTGACTAGCACTACTCACTCCATACGAAAGTCTGGTCCTTCTTGGTCAGAGCCATCAACGAGGCTACTACTCGGGAGAAGTTGGGTACGAATCTCACGTAGTAACCTGCCAGCCCGAGGAAACTTCGGACATCCGCCACATTCTTGGGATCTACCCACGAAATAACTACCTCAACCATTGATGGGTCGACTGCTACCCCCTGCTCAGAAACTACGTGTCCAAGGAAGTTCACATCTCTTGTCCACAACAAACATTTTGACAACTTCCCATAGAGATGGTGCTGTCGGAGGACCTCCAAAACTGTCCTCAGGTGCTCTGAATGGTCCCCTTCTGACCTCGAATATATTAGGATATTGTCGATGAACACAACCATGAACTGATCCATGTACTCCCGGATGATGGAGTTTATATGCCCCATGAACACAGTTGGGGCGTTCGTAACACCGAAGGGCATGACTACGAAATCGAAGTGTCCATACCTGCACCTGAACGCTGTCTTCGGGATGTCGCTCTCTTTCACACTCAGATGGTGGTACCCAGACCGTAGGTCGATCTTCGAGAACCATCCTGCCCATTTCAGCTGGTCGAAAAGATCATCTATTCTCAGAAGAGGGTAGTGATTCTTGATCGTTACCAGATTCAGCCTCCTGTAGTCTATGCATAATCTGAGGCCACCATCTTCCTTCTTTGCGAACAGGACTAGAGTTCCCCATGTTGACATGCTCAGATGAACATAACCCCTCTTCATCAGATCTTCAATCTGTATCCGCAACTCCCGTAGCTCCGAAGGTGCCATCCGGTAAGGGGCCATTGAGATTGTACGAGCGTCGGGCTGCAGGTCTATCCCGAACTCGATATCACGTCGAGGGGGCAGAGTCGTCACCTCCTCAGGAAAGATGTCCATAAACTCACGAATGATCTCTGGCACTTCCACCATTTTAGAATCTACTGATTCCACAGTCAGCTCGGTCAATAAGGAGAGGATGTGTTCCTCCCTCCTATTTCCTTTCGGACTGCTCCGCTCGCCGGTGAAGGTAAAACGTCGGTCATCCACGTCTGAGAACACCACCCTTTTTCGGAAATAGTCGATGATGACACACACACAGAAAATAACCAGTCGATGCATATGATGACATCGTATATATGAATCTTTAGTATAAGAAGATTCCTAACCGACTGATGTGGCCCTATCATCAGTCTACATCCCCGTCAAATGAACAACAAGTCGGTCTGACCGCGGACTGGTGTGCTCAACCCCAGGGGCACTGGAAGTCTCTTGGAATCTAGACCCAAGGCACGGGCTAGACTGGGTGCAACAAATGAGTGAGAAGCTCCGGTATCGAAAAAAGCATAAGCATGAGTGCCAAACAGACTGATCATAACTCAAACAACCTTTGGACCTGCTAGAACTGCTACCTCTGCTGCGTGTAACTGTCCACGCCCAACTCCCCTGCCCCTCGGATATCGACCACCTCCTCGACCACACCTTGGTCGAGGTCTCTGTGGAGCGCCCTGAGGTTGGCCTCCTCCTCCTACGTATGCCCTCGGGGGATCGGGAGCTCACTGTCCCTGCTGCTGCTGCTGGAATGTTCTGGCTGGAAGCTGCTATTGGGGCGGGTGCAGGGGATGACAACCATTGTTGTACTACACCTGGTCGGGGAACTGACTCCGGAGATGTCTCGAGCTCCCACAGATGAAGCACCGCGGTCCCGGGCCCAAAAGAAAAGGGCGAGGGCCGGGGGATCAAAACTGAAACAGTTGTGGTCTGCTCCCTACGGGTTGGAACCTGTAGGGTCCTGACACTGGAGGCCTGGTGCTGACGGCCTTCCCCTTTGATATCCCCATCTGGATCCCCTCTCGTGACACTCCTCCAAGAGTATGAAACCTCTCTACCACTCCGGCCTTCTTCTGGACCTCCATGTATGTTAGAAGGGTAAAGGGGGTAACAACATACTTGAGGGAAGGTCGGAGCGCCTCCTCCAAACGTCTTGCCCGAGACTCCTCATCCGGAAAGAGGTCCGGAGAAAAACATAGGAGGTCCTTGAACATGATCCCTAGTTCCCTCACGGACATACTCCCCTGCTTTAGGGAGAGTAGTTACTACCTCTTTTCTGCCTTCATCGTCGGGGAGAGGAATTCCGCTCGGAATGCCCTCTCGAAATCCACCCAACCCACCTCAGACTCTATCCTCTCCCCCAGGTAAATCATCCACCATTTTCATGCCGCTCCCTGCATCTGGATAACGGCCAGAGGAACCCGTTACTCAGTCAGGGCCCAAATCAGGCTGAAGGCTATAACTAGATTCTGTAGCCTGCCTTCTGTCTTCATATCAGAGGTGCTGCCCTCATACTTCTCGAGGGCCTGTCTCTGGAAGGCCCGAAGAGTCTTCTGCCATTAGTCGCACTCTTCCTCTCGATCCTCTCTATGCCGATCGGCCAATGTAGTCTTCGGGGCCTCGATCTCCTTTACCACACATGGTCGCATTACTGGTGCCATAGCTGCATGTTAAACAAGGAATGCCTAAGCCCATGTAGTGTAGAATATCGTTACTAAAACTTCATAAAATTTTAAATTTATTCTTAATTAACAAGAAATCCTAGAAATACAAGAACACAAGTCATTATGATGCATGTACCTTTCCTAGGGTCTCTACCCTACAATCAATGTGGTCTCACTTGGCCGTTTGGTAGGTCCAGAGTCATTGCATTGGATCATAGGGATCCCTAAAATCTCGTGTCCTAGCCGGTTTTCCTCGGCCTATTTCACGCGCCAATGTCACCCAACAATGTTGCCTTACCATCCCATGCAATCCTCACTGTACCTAACTCTAGACTCCATCATCTCTCTCAACCATCGCCTCTGAAACCTTTCTGTCATGACCTCCTCCCACCAAAGATGCCCCTCCGGAGCTGACAATGGTGAAATGGAGATAATGCCCCCCAAGTCCCGCCTCCAGTAGGACCCGGGGTGGAGACTAGCACCAAGGGTATAGAAATTTCTCACAAATCAAAGGCATTAACCCTTTTTGTTTTATAAGATCAGGAGATAAGATGATGAAACTCATCAACACCAAGGTAAAAGAAATGTATAGCCAAAAGTAAACCAGTCCCACATGAATGTTCCAAATGTAAAGCCAAAAATTACAAAAGGTGACTACAAAGGTAAGTACCAAAGAAGAAAAGCAACAACTGCAACTGCCCCAATGGTCCTAGCTAGTATGGTCCCACGTGATCCCCGAAGTTTTCCTGGAAACCTGAAAGCAGTTTTATATACGTAGGGTGAGAATACAAGTACACTCAGTAGGGAAAACCAAATACTCTCGTGCACAAGTAGGGGGATGTGCTAAAGTCACGTGAGAAAGGAGTAAACCAAATGCCTACCAAGGTAAAATATCCACCCAAGCCTCACTAGGTCACACTCCCCAAATAATGAAAGTCAGGTAACATATATAATAGGAGAACTTCGAAGTTTGGGTACCCTGCGCCACTTTCCCACTGGTTATTGAGACATCCGACGCATCAGACCAATCCCGTCATTCTCACCGCAATCCCACTGCCACACCCGCCCGCACACACCTAGGACACAACCACACACATTCCCACTGCCACACCTGCCCGCACACACCTTGGCCACAACCACACATAGTCCCACTGCCAAAATCCCGCCCGCACACACCTGGGCCACAATTGTCACATGTAACCATGCCTGTAAACACCGATTCCAGAACTACCACCACCACGCCCGAAGACACATGGGCTAGAAAATCCACTGCCACCCCCCAAGACACATGGGCCTCATCCCGAAGACACTTGGGAAACCACCTACCGCATACACCTGGCAAACCACCACACTACCCCGCCTGGGGGTTCTTGGGAAAATAATGGACCTCAGGCCATCACAGCCTGCCCGATGATACTTGGGATATCCGGGAAAGGGAGCAGAAAATGAGCTAATAACCAGCCACCATGAATAGTGTTGGGAAAAACACCGTCCCCCATGGAATGGTGGTGTTCGGAACTATGTTCTCAACTTGGGTGGGGCGCGATTAAGAAACACAAAACTATAAGTATATATATTGGTAACAAGCACTCACCCAAAGTCTAGGTTTTTCTATCCAGCCTACAGAACACAACACCACTACATCCAAGTCACAAGTCACAAATCTCACCAACAAACCCATCTGTCCCATTCTTGTTTCATGATCAGTAATAATGTTTATGTTTAAGCACTACTGGGAAACTAGTAGGGATAGGCATAAGTCCAGGAAAGTAAACAGTCAAACATCAATTTAAACATTATCTTGTAATGTTACAACAACAAGGAAAATGAGAGATCCCCATAGTACTGGAACCAAAGACAACCCGGGACACTACCTTGTGTCCCCTCCCAAATGATTTTTCATCAACATGGGATCCCACCAGAGTTTGTGATATAAACAAGTACCCACCCGGTCTTAAAACTCACAACCACCGAATCCATACCAACATGGTATCCCATCCCCAATTCCACACAACCACCGAGGGTATAAAGACAGGGGATCCAATCCCCTCCCACGTCTCCAGAAATAGGCCTGAAAGGAAAACAACCAACTACCACCACCAACACAAGTCAGGGTCATGCCGGTATTTTCAGATTTAAACGACATAACACACTCCATGATTTCAATTTTCTGGTGTTTTAACCGGGGGTTATCACAGAAGGATTGATCCTAGTGCATCAATTTATTTGGTCTGATATACGTGATTAACCAATTAAATTTCACAGTAGGGGTTTACAACCACAACAAGCCATTTAAAACATCAGTAGGGGTTCATTAGTGTACAGACAACGACCACCAACATCCTCGATTTTCCGAATGCGTAAGCCAGCACAACACAGAAAGATGATTTTAATATAACAACATCAATGATCACAGCCCCCCCTTCATTCTTTACAGGATTCGTCCGTTATCTTTAATTAGGACTGGTTTATCAAATTATACAGAATCAAAAAGCACACCCACCCCGTATGATACACCAAAGAGAGAGGAAAATGATAAATTCCCTACTTGTTGATAGATGATCGACGTTTAGGCCGGGCGCGGAACATTACGTATAACGATGCAGCGAGCCCGATGTACCAGAAGCTGTTTGTTAGAAGCCACAATCGAGGAAAGAGAAACCACAACTAACCCTTAGTTTATAAGATCCGGGGACGGTTGAGGTGAAAACGTGAAACAGCATAAGGCATGGGGGTCGTGGTTTGACCACGCGGCTCCACTCATCATTAAAGGGGGTCAGGTGGTTTAAACTGACTCATGAATTGATTATGTAAAAACTCTTATGAGAATTACGGGTCTTTAAAACACACTTAAATGAGTCAGAATAGGGTTTAAAACCCTATTTGCGCAAAAAAGGAGCACTACTGGAAACAACTCGACAAGGCCGGGTGACGCCGATCGGTCTAACTGATCGGTCGCGCCGATCGGTCTCACCGAGACGCCACCCCATTAGGACCCAGATTTTTGCAAAGGGAAGGACCAAGAGAGTCTGGGTCATCACATATTACATTTTAATTTCATTAAGGTTCATTTTCTAAATAAAAAGTATTATTTCACCATATATAATAAGAGAACAAGGAAATAAAATTACATCATAAAAAGAATTAAATAAATTAATATGTTTCCACTGAAATATCTTATTTTTTCTTCATACAATTATATGATCGAAATATGAATGAAGATGCTCAATTACAAGAGGGGATGAATTGTATGTTTAAAAATTTTCATTTTTGTCCGAACATAAAACTATGATGAACAATGTTAAAATATTTATTTCACTAGACCTCTTAGTTCTATTAATATACAAGGTTTAGGAAATATGATTCCAGAAATGAAAATTAATAGATGTTTATAGGAGAAATATTGTACCTTAAATCATATCGAATCATACATATCAAAGTATACAAAAGAACAAGAAAGTACAAGAAGGTTATACTTTCTTCCATTAACAAAAGGTATCAGAATATAAACATGATAAAAAAGTAACAATTATGAATTCTTTTAACCGAAGGGAAGAGTATCCAATAACATTGGATAATGGTCCCTTGTTTTATACATTCACGAATGTATGTCTTACCCATACCAGGGTAATCCCTCAATAGAAATATTAGAATTTATAATGCTATCCCTGAAATCCCTTGACTGTTGAGGTATTCAGTACCTCTATCTTTCTAATCAAGGAAGTCCTTGATCTTTATGGTAGTTGACACCTCTATCTCCCTATACCTAGTATTCCTCGATTGTAAACAGCTACAATCAAAGTTTCACAAAGCAAGCTGAACAAGATATTTAGTATTCACAAGGCATGAGAGTATCTATCGATATTACTTCAACAACATGTACTCTTAGGTGATCAACATTTTCTCAGTAGATGTTGAGATTGTTTAAATGAGCTTCTATTTATAAGAATTTCTCCAATGGTCAGCTCCCTCCTCCAATTGTCATATTTTTCCTTGAATCATGGAGGAACTATACACGTGTCACTCATACAACTATTAGTTAGAAACAAAATGTAATATATTTTCCATAATAAAAAAATTGTATGTAATATAATTATTATTAACCAAATCCAATTTTTTAGAGATTAAGTAAAATAATGGCCAGAGATAAAGAAATTAAACACTTAGAGACAATAAGTCATAAATTTCAGGATTCTATTTTCACATAATTCAAAACCTGAATTCTATAGATTTTGGAATCTGAATTCTTAGAAATAATGAACCTAAATTATGAGAAATTCAGAGTTGAATTATATCGAATTCAGTGTCTGAATTTTGTGGAATTCAACGTCGTAATTTAGAGGAATTCAAATTCAAAATTTTGAGGAATTTGTAATTTTAATTCAGTTGAATATGGAGTTGAATTCGTAGGAATTAATTTTTTGAGTTCTATGTAATTCAGAGTCTGAATTTCAGAGAATTTGGAATCTGAATTTAAGAGAAATTGGAATCTGAATTTTAGAGAATTAAAAATATAAATTTTAGATAATTCAGAATCATAATTTCACGTAATTATGAATATGAATTTCATAGAATTTATTGTTTTATTTTCATATAATTATGAATATGTATTTTATGGAATTCGGAATATGAATTTCAATGAATTCGGAATCGGAATTTCAGAGGATTCAGAATCTCAATTTCACAGAATTCAGAATCTGAATTTCAGAGATTTCAAAATTTGAAAATACAATAATCTATATCTACTAATTTATAAAATTCATAGTTTTTAGATACGAATCTTATTTTTATACTTTATAAATAAATGTAGTTAGGATTAGAGATAATACAAAATGAACATCAATAACAAAGGTAAGGAAAAAATTTCCTGGGGGAAGGTAATTTTTTTTAATAATATAAACCTTAGAGAAAATAAAATTTTTATTAGGATATAGTGTTTATGAATTTCAAAACATAAATAATGGAAAATTCATAAAGAAACCTTATTTACTCGACAATCTCCCCCATTTTGGAAAGCACAAACATCCTTACAAATTAGAATTTAAGGACTGATAATTTTTTATGGACATGTAAATAAAATATCTCCGTTTTAATTATGGGTCATAGTGAATATGACTAACTCCCCATACGCTTTTTAATTCTTAAAGATTGTATTCTTGATTTCTATAATGAGAATTTTCTATTTATTTGAATATTAAAATATTATTTGATAAGAACATCCCCTTAGATGAACTCCCCCTTACATAGGTAAATATATTCTTTACTTAGTATTCATTTAATCATTTATTTCTCCCACTTTGTGATTTCAAAAGGGAATAATGATAATGGAAAAGAATTATACCTGAAATATTTGTACTAATAAAAAAATATATAGGGAGAAACCTAATATTTCATTATTATTGAATGAATTTGTATAATGAATAATACAAAAAAAGATCATAATAGGAAAAATCATTCATCTTTCTCCTTCAGCATCAACTTCGTGACAATGGTTTTCAGATTCTTGAGCTCCTTGTGATCCTCTTCCATATGCTTAACCAGCTGATCCTACTATTTTCTTTTTTCCTTTACAAGGATCTAATCTTTTATTTCAGAGCCATATGACATTATGATTGAGTTATCAAAACTTTTTATTACCTAACCAGATTCTCTTATAATTGTATTTTGAGATCTCTTTCCCTCTTCAAATTCATGGTAGTAGAATTAATCTTCCCATTCTCATCCGTAACCTTTTTATTTTGAGTAGCCTCTTGAAGACACTTTTTTTTTCAAAGCTCATAGAAAGATCGTTAAGCTTTTCATCATCGGAGTCAAAGGAATCATCTACATTATCTTGAAATTCATCAGATGCTCTCATGTCACAGACTTTCTTCCTTGAACAACATCTAATCTGCTTGCATCAAATTTTATGAGCCTCACACCGAATGAGAGAGGATTTGAAATCTGCCTCATGATCGACAAATTTATCTATAATCATGGAAACTGGTTCTAATTTTTGATTTAATGAATTCTAAAGAAAATGGAACCTCGACTCTATACCTGGAAATAAATGAATAGTACCAATAAACTTTTTTAATGATTGTACCACAATTTCATGTCCAACAGAGGAGAATTTTGAATAAAAAATTTTTATTGGTGAGGGTTCTTTTTCTAAATCAATGTCTTTACTCTTTGATGAACCTCAAAAATAATTATTTTTTACTACTTATTTTTTAGATGTGTGGACCAACACATTTTTCCATTGTCATCTATTTGAATAATTTATTATTGTTTTGGTGATTATTGCTCACTCTCCAATAACTGAAAAATGTTATCTTCCTCAAATTCCTCTTTCTCATCATCAATAACATGATCATCCAGATGAACAAATTAATGATTACTGATTTCCTCTCTAGTAGGTTTGTTTACATCGTCTTGATATTTCTATTAATTCCTCGGAGTATCATGTTTTTTAGGATTTGAATTCAGAAGTCCAGATTAATAATTTTACAGAGGTTCATTCTTTCTCATGGTAATATTCAACATTCTTTATGAGATCATCAGTGTCATCCAATTATTCTTCATCTTATAATTCCTATTCCTCCACCTTAACAACATATTCTTCTTGTTCTAGATCGGGAATCACAACCTTATTTCTCAGAGGCATATGTAGTTATTCTATCAAAAACTATTATGGCACTGGGATTTTTTCAGATTTTTTCTTAGCATCCTTGATAAGTGATTGAACCATTTCATCCTTTTATAACATATTTCTCTACTTCTATTCTTTTTTATACTTCTCACGGACTTCATCAACTATTATGTTTAAGGTTTTTTTCCTCAGCCGGATCCAATCCAAATATAGGATCAACTTCCATCCTATTTCTCTTATCCTCTCTCCACATACCCACTACTTCCATAAGATATGCCTTTCTCTTTTTTGGATTCAGTGGTACTGACTGAGATTCCTTATCGATATGATTTTTTCCTTTACTTTCCAGTTCCATGGCCTTCCTCTTCATCTCAACCTTCGTAGAGGATTCATCCACCTCTAGTTTCTTTATTAGAGATTGGATTTCAGCTTCTGAAAAATCATAAAATTCACATGAATCACTAGAAAACCAACATTCATACCCCTTAATATCATCACTCAACAACATTACATTGAAATTTCATGGCATTGAACTACCATGAATTTTAGAAGATTGAATAAAAAGAACTATATTTTTCAAAATAATAGTTTGATACATGATTATATGATATAATAGGGTTCTATTCCTGATATTCTCAATTTTGTGTAAAACATAATTTAGTAAATTGTTTTCCTGAGATTCACTAAAAAATATAATCCATAGATATCACATTTCATCTGGGTATCATTTCCCCATTTTCACATAATGAGGAACACATAAACCCATAGATGAAGAATTCAAAAATTTCACGAGAGATGATTAATTTTCAGAGACTTCAATTCCTTTAACCCAAGACACTCCATAGCTTTCTCCTTGTCAAATGATCTCGATTCATCAGGTAACTTGTGAGAGCAGAACTCTAATTCTCCTTCATAAGGAATTCCAATCAGGATGGCAGTCATAATATAATAAACAGAGTTGGTTTTCCCATAGCTCTTAAAAGATAACTTATCTCTTCTACCTTCGTTGATGAAAGTTACTGATTCATAGAACGTGACTAACAATTCTGGATATGCCAGATCATGTGCCCTCGGTTTGGATATACATAGGTTATCCCAGCCATTCATCTTGATATTATTTGAAATAATGGAATCATACATTGTAATGTATATGGGATCAATTAACATATTTTTTTAAATGAGGGGGGTGGGGTGAATTGTATGTTTAAAAAAATTAACCATAAGGGAGATTTTGTTTAATAAAGTTAAACAATGTAAATTCACAAGACATATTAGTTCTAAAAAAATGATTGGTTCGTGAAATATGATTCTGGAAATGAAACATAATAAAATTTTACATGAAAAAGATTCAACCTTATATCATATAGAATCTTACTTAACATATATAAAAAGAACCAAAAAATATAAGAATGTTATACTTTATTCCTTTATGAAATGACAACAGAATATAAAACTAAACCAAAACAAGTAACAAGTATGAAATATTTTAACACAAATATAATTGTATCCAACAACCATGTATAATGGTCCCTTTATTTATACATTCAAGAAATTATATCTTTCCCACACATGGGTATGCCATTGATAGGAATATCAGAATTTTCCTTACTATCCCTGGAAGCCCTCGAACATTATATTAGTCGGCACATCTGTCTTCCTAATAAAATAAGTCATCAAACATTATGGTTATTGGTACCTCTATCTTCATATCCCCATAAGTCCTCGATTATGCACAACAACAATCGAAGTCGCCCAAAGTAAGATGAACAAGATATTCAGTATGCACAAGGCATAACAGTCTCTCTCTAGAGATTACATCATTAACATGTACTCTATAATGATAAATGTTGTATCAGTTATTGTTGAAATCATTTAAATGAGATCTTATTTATAGGAATATCTCTAATGGTAAGCTATCTCCTCCAACTGTCATATTTTTCCTCTAATCATGGAGGGACCTATACATGTGTCCCACATACAACGGTTAGATATAAACTGGAAGTAAGACATAATTTTTTAATTTAACAAGTGTATGCTAAATAAGATTCGTATCTAAATCCATTTTTTCAGAGTCAATGAAAAATAAGGTTTTCAGTCTACGAAAATAAATAGTTGGAGACAATAAATCATCAATATATAGACAATGTTTTCTAGGAATTCAGAACCTGAATTCTCTAGATTTTGGAATATGATTTATAATGAATTCAGAATCATAATTATTTGGAATTCAAATTCTGAATTATATGGAATTCAGTGTCTGAATTACAAAGGATTTAGAATTTAGACTTCAGAGAATTTTGAATTTGAATTATAGAGAATTCAGAATTTAAATTTTTTAGAATTCTGAATTGGAATTTCAGAGAATTTGGAAATCGAATTTGAGATAATTTGGAATTTGAATTTCAGATAATTTGGAATAATTATTTTAGAGACATATAAATCATAATTTCAGAGAATTCAACATCTGTATTTTAGATGATTTAGAATATGAATCTTAAAGAATTCAGAATCTGAATTTCCCTGAATTCAGAATCTGAATTTCACTGAATTCAGAATCTGAAAATAGAATACTCTATATCATAGAATTTATAGAATTCCGAGGTTTTAGATTTGAAACTTATATTATTGATTTATAAATATGAGGATTTAGGATAAGAGAAACTATAAAATTAACAATAGAAACAAAGGTACAGAGAAAATATCCTTAGCGAATGAAAATTATCTTTAATAAGATAAATCGTAGAGGAAATAAAATGTATGTTTATATAGAGAATTTGTGATTTTCAAAACATAAATAAATGGTTATGCCATTATGAAACCTTATCAACTGAACTACATTGTGTATTCAATATGAATTTTTATACATGGATAAATGGAATCAAGGTTTATTAGATCACATAATCCTTAAAACAATTAAACAATATTACTCTTATATTTAAATATTGACCAAAATAATAATGGTTTTCACATATTATGATTATTGCAAAATTCATGTCCTGATATTATACATTAATTTATAATGTTCAAAAGTGTTGGAATACATATCGTTAAACTAAAAATTTACATAATCATAAAACTCACAAAATATATCATAATAATTCAATAACCATTGTATGATCACATTAAATAAACCATTAGAGTAGCTTTTAAAACTTTATATGTGGGTTAATATTATAAAAATACCAACCTTTCTAAAGCTTCAATCACTTCACCATAATTCCTAGCCAGAACAGTAGTATAATAAAAAAATTTCTCACACCTTTTGTTTATAATCACGATGATCTCTATTCTATGTAATTATATTTGTGAAATCATTACCCAAATGACACAACACATTTAAAATAAAAAACCTCACTATTTTATAGTTAATGGTTATTCAATTATTTCATTATCTGTGGATAATTTCTTTACACTCAAATATATTGTGACATAACTGGCCACACTACAAACACTTTCAAAATCCTATCATATATTATTTGAAAAATAATTTCTACACAGTAAACATATTCTGGGCCTACCTCCAAACTTATTAGTTGGTTGATTTTCCTATTCCTAGCACATTGACCATTTATTTTTCTTATTATCTCAAGGATCATAAGTTTCATCAAAATTCATCTCCACATTATCATCGAAACAAAAAAAATTTAGTAACTATTAATGTCTATAGGATCATAATATATTTAGAGTATTGGTTTCAATCATTTGTAAAATATATTAACATTACATTAAATGTATCATATAAAATATGAAACATTCCTAGACTATATTGTGATTTTTTATCATACTCTGAAACTTAATAGTCATCCATTTACCATAATTCCATGAATTGTTTTAACATTTTAATCCAAGAAACTTTAGGAAAATATTTTTCATATAAGATATTTTTTAAAAAATTAGATTCCATTATATGATAATTTTCATTCCCTATAATTTTATTGACCAATGAAAATTTACAATCAATATCACCATAAATATGATAGATAGAAAGATTTACATTTTTACTTTCATAAGATCCAATGATTTTAAATATCTTCTCTAGGGAAATGATCCATCCTATATTTACTAGTGGGTTATATTATCCATTGAATTAAGGGGGATGTTGTCTCATAAAACGATCCACTATTGACATGTTCTTCCTTGTTAGAACATGTTACAAATTAGAATTGATACTACCATAATTAATATACTTTGACAAATGAACCACCACTACAAAAAAAACTATTCTATTCCAATTCCAACCCTCATTGAAGGAATTTTTGGAATGATTTTTTCTTCTCAGTTCTTGCCCACCACATCATTCATGATTTCACTCTAGAAAACCATCATGAAAAAAATAGTTTAGTTAAATCAATATGGAATTATTAATATGATTTATGATTTTAACTTCACCATACTGTACAATCATCCAAGGGCATGCTATTAACACTATCCTAACCTCAAATGTTTCTAAAAAATTTCTTTTGATGCAAACTGTATTTCCCCCTTTTTAGAAATTACATAATATTTTTTGAAGTCTTTAATTTTAATTTTTTTCATATTGAGAATATTTTCAAGATTAGAGTTTATGTGAATTAGTACATAACACATAAATAATAACACATTAAATATAATATTGAAATGTCCAATAAGAATCCATTTTTTTGGTAAATTTAAAACATTTAAAATAAATCTTAAATTATTTTTGTTTATTCTATAAATGACTTCCAACTTGAATTATTCAGTTTCCTTACCCATATATATACACAATGATAACATTTTATAAAAATTGGATGATTAAAAAAGGTAATTAAGTAATATAAAATATAAGGAAACCATTACTTTGGTAAAATCATAAAAATTCATATAACGTTCACCATTATCTTAAATTTTTGTTGAGAATATGAAATAAAAAATTATCAAATAAAAAAACTAATTTCCCTCTAATAAAATCATTAAAATCCAACTAATGAAATCAATACTACATTAGGTGTCATACAGAATCATATTCATAAAAACCATTCAAACCACACTCAATTGGAATGACCATACAGCTGACACCCAATATTACCAGGATGTAATGCATTAGATATCTATAATACGATCACCTAGTTATACCTAGGTCACCCCATGTTATTTTTTATTGGTATTTTATATCTATATCTGAACCAACCCTTGATTACCTATAATGGGTTTTCAAGGAACTATTTGGGTGACACCATGTTATGCTATAACGGGATTTCCCCAACACAATTTGGGCCTCCCCTTACTAGGATGTAATAAACTTTCTTAATGATATATAAGTAAACTCATTTCATGATATAATGGTTTTTAATTATTATATTATGTCCACCCCATCATGTAATTATCATGTTCCATTTTATGAATATACCAATTTCTTTATAAAACCATTCTAAAAAATTTTAATTCAAATGATAAAATATTTTGTATAAAAATACAATTCTCTTTTAAAATTTAAATTTAAATTCCATAAAACCCTAAATATAAAATTTTGTTCATAAATTAATTAACATAAAATATTTAAAAGGATGCAATAAATAAAATTATTGTCCCCATTATTGAAAAATTAATTATCATCAGGTACGTTATGAATGAGAAATTCCTTTTATGTTTGTCAAAAATTTATTTATAAAACATGTCAAATATTCTTTTGGAAAATCATTGAATGAAATACAAAATAGAAACAAAATTTATTTTATAAAAATTTTATATATCTATAAATAAATATCTAAAATAATATATTAAATTCTTCATGGGGAAAAATATTTTGAAATTGAAACATTAAATATTCAATGTTTCTAGTACAACATTCATCATTTAAATCATAAGTTCCAAAGAATAATAACATTTAAAAGAATATTAGAAAACATGATAGTAGATAAAATATGTATATATAATATAAAAATATATGTATATACATCTTATAAATGAATAAAGGTGCAAATAATCAAGAAATTACTTAATGAATACAGATTGAGGAGAAATCCATTAAAAATGTGGTAACATATGAATTGGAAACCCCAAATGTAATAATCCAATAATGTAACTTATAAATACCATGATGATAAAATAATTCAATATATAATATTTCAAAAGTGGCAGTAGATACACCACACAAAATATGTAACCTTTGATTGTGACATTTATCTCACACATGTATAAAACGAGATGAAATTCCATTACCGAGAGTTTGACTTGTCACATGTGTCTTTTTATTTAAAATTAATAAAAATATGTTAATTATATACATTATTCATTAAAATTTTCAAGTTTATTATTACTTTTATTTCAGTTATTACATTATTTATATAACCACTTATTAATTATGTTTACATATGGTGTTTTGACCATATTCAGTTTATGTGTCAAAATGACTAAGGTTAGTTATGTATGATCAAGTGTTCATTATATAACATATAAAAATAATAATCAATAAATAATTAAAATATCATTTAATTTTTTATAAATTTATGAAAAATATGAATTATGGTAATTAATAATTAATATTCGTTACAATTATGGTGACTGTTGTTCAAACGTACGCATGAGTAACATTCCCATTTACCAATGATCGTTAAATAAAAATGTATGTTAAATTTATCTTTACATTATGATAATTATATCATAGATATCATATTATTTAATAATATATACTTATTTATATAATTATAATTATGTAAATGAAATTTCATTATATCCATGATATGGAATTCCACATTTTTTAGAATGAATTTGTCACATTGTTCGTTTGTGAAAATGGAATTAAAGAAAATGATATATTACTTTTTCATAAAGGTAATTATTTAATGAATATCATATGTATGTCTTGTATGTCACCTATTATTTATAAAACAATTAGTTAATAAATTCGATATAATTTGTGAACATATCACATCTCTTTGAGGAGGCAGTAGTCCACATGGCCACAAATGAAGTTATTATATTTAAAAAAATGGAAAGAATGGAGGTATGTATTATATAAACTTTTTAGAAGTATGAATAAAAAGAATCATATATATATATATATATAAGTTTTTTTAATAATAAAAATAATTTTCCATCATTATTCCCAACCATGAGAGGTGGTAAAGGAAAAATAAACAACATCATTTCGTGAGGTCGTAGTCCAACACACACAAGAACAATCATTTCGTTAAACATTTGTGGATGTGTGTGCATGTTTAGGACAAACCCATACATAAAAAACATATAAATATATTTTTAATATTTCTGTAATTTTATAGTAATGGAATAATTATAAATTAATTGGTGAATAAAGAAATAAAATAAAAATTCCTGTTTGAGAATGTTACCCATTTTCAGGTAACTCCTTTTGGTTTACACAATTGGGATTCCTTGTATTTCATTTTCCTAAATTGAGGATTCTAGGATTTGGATAGGTATTTTGGGAGATTATTTTTTAAGGGGTTTTATAAGCCTCATAGCATTTTGATTTTGGAATAAGTGGGGAGGGTCAGTTACCATATATACTGTATGAAGAACAGTATTCTTGTATTGATTAAAAAGTAATCCCTTTTGGGTTGTATCCATTAATAATTTTTCTTCCAAAATGAAAAATAATGTGTTAAACAGAAATTATATTATTTCCAAACTCACACCACTATGAAATAATATAATTTTTATCATTTTTTCTATAGTCAATAAGTTTCATTATTTTTCACATTTTAGTTTTTTAATTAGGTTTCTATTTCTATAAAATATGCAATTCATCCATTAAGATTAATTATGTGAAATAGATTAAAAATTTCAGAATTTCTAATACTCAAATATTATATATTTTTTAGATAATTAAAATCTTATATCTCCTCTAAATTATTTTTAACAGAAACACATTTGACGTGAAAAACACTGCATAATCATAACTTCTACATCACCGTTTTTACAATTTATGGTCATTATGTTCCTTATAAAATATAAATTAGAAAATTAGTAGATCATATTTTATAATTATTAACACTTAAATACACCTTTATTAACATAATTGTTTTATTAATATTATAATATTTAACAAAATTTCATTTATATTATTTAATTATTAAATAAAAATCCATGTGTTGGAATTACACAAGCATTTACTACAATTATATTGACCATAAAAATAAAATAAAATTATTTTGTATAAAATGTACTCCTTTAAATTGGAAAAATAATATATATAAAAAATAGTATCTTCTTCCCTACTATAATACATTATAATTGTCAATGTCAAAGAAGGTTCATTTTTTATCGTTTTCTTTACATAACCTATTATATAGGCCTTCTTCATGAAATAGTATCATAATAACTTATAAAATTTTTCTTAAGGTAGATAGGGTATAAATATTACAATATAGGGGGTTTTGGAAACGTTTTGGGTCATTTATAAACAATATATTCTATGTTTAACCATTATTTAAGTGTGTTTTTTACCTTATACAATATAATTAATTTTAATTACCTCCACTATTATATTTGGTCGAAAATGGAATTGATATTATTATTTCAAAAGTTTCATATATACTCCAACTAATTATGTTCATTATTAGAAATTTAAATCATAATATTGTATTGAATGAATTTATAATTTATCTCACAGACTATGTGAGATAGTTGGTTTTAAAGTAGAAAAGAAAAAAATAATGAAATAATTTATATCCACATTTGATGGGAAATTGAATAAATTGACCTAAATTGTATTTATTAATTTATAATTGATTAAATAATATGTTATAACCAATTAAAAATATAATTTTAACTATATTAATAAACTAGATGAAAATGTTAATTTCAAATAATATATTGTGTTATTCATTATTAATCAAGGTATTATACTTCTCATAACAAATCCAAAAAACCACCAAAATCGATCTTTGATATTAATATTTCATAAATAATTTTTTTATATTATTTTAATAATTATTAATGTGTCATAAAATGATTGAAAACATTTCCTCTATTAAAAGTCTAAAAGAATACCATTATAAATTTAAATCTTTTTAAGCATAAATATACATTTATTATTATATTGGGAATATAAAATCTATTGGAAGAATGTAAAAAAATTTACAAACCTTGGTAAACATAAAGTGGTTAGTCTTATTCACACCCTCCAATATAACCATTATGAAATATATAACATCCCCCGATCTGGGGAAATCTCATGTGGTTGAACATCTCTTGGTTGAATATCAAAGTTACCATTTTTGACATACAAAGAACCTTGCAATGTAGTATGCAATAACCATTTTCATATTATCTGAAAAAATGATCATTAAGGTACCTATTCCTTTTAGCACTTCTTGAAATTATACAGTGTTGAGAAATGAGTTCCATCCAACAGTTCAATCATTATCTCTAGAATAAAGAGAAGAAATTATATTGTACAGAAAATGAATACACATTATTGATCAACATTAATCCCATAAAACTACCCATTATTTAAAACCTCTATACTCTATATTATCAATGGATACTCTATCTAATATTTGAAGATCGTTTCCTATAATGATGGTTGAAAATTCATTTTTGATTTGTTTGATGATTTCTCTTCCCTTAAGATTCCCATGTCTATTTTTACTATGACAATGATTAATGAATCTCCATGAATACTCATCATTTACATAACAAAAATTTATTTCCTACTTAATCCATCTATGAGTTTATTTTCCCTTTTATATTTCTTTGAATTTTAAAATCATAGTCTTTACGATGTTACAACCATATTAAATGTCTAATTTATAGTTGATTTTGAGTGAATATATACTTCAAAAATTGGATTTATATTTATATGTCACATTTATCACCATATATATAGAGCCCCCATATTTTAGGAGAGAGAAAAATCATACCTACTTCTATTTCTCAAGTAGGAAAATTTAGATCTTGAATATTTAACTATTAATATAGACAAAAAATCAACATTTCATTTTTCATTTGGATTCACCCTATACCAATCCTTATTGGATAGTGGGTAGTGTTAAGAGAGGATTATTAAAAAATAACTTCTCCGTTCGTGGAAACATTCTTCAAACTCTATAGTCATGATGAACATAGACCCTTTTCCGGTTAACATTATTAATGTAATAGAAAGTCATGATTGATTTTTCACAAGCCTCCAATACTATAATACTAAACCAAGGAATCTAGGAGTCTCAATTACTATTTTAGAATAAGGCCACTCCTCTATAACCATTTTCATGGTAGGGTCATTTAATATTCCTTGATTTGTTACAATGTTCTCTAAGATATAATCTTATTTTAACAAAAATCCACAATTTCTAAATTTTTCCAAAAAAATTATCTTCCTCAATTTTTTCACAATAAACATTATATGATTTTAATTCTCTTTTTGAATTTCAGAATATATCATAATATCATCTAAAAAAACTAAAA
Organism: Viscum album; assembly: GCA_963277665.1. Classification (NCBI taxonomy): domain Eukaryota; kingdom Viridiplantae; phylum Streptophyta; class Magnoliopsida; order Santalales; family Viscaceae; genus Viscum; species Viscum album. Next base: position 1,049,147,192 of record OY728148.1, read on the forward strand.
CAAATTTATCAATTTAGTCTTTAAAGACTCTATTCTTAAAATCAATAAATACAGAAGGATTATAAGTCTAGCCAAATTGAATAGCATCATAATTATATTACCATATAATTATTTGATGATTGATTTTGTAATATCTTCCTTCTTCACCATCAATTAATGACAACAAAAACAAATATCAATCATGAAAAAGACTTGATCCCCACATAGATTTTCTAAAAAACCAATAATCCTTCTTAGAGGGTATATTCTATTCACTATGATATCATTAAATTATCTGTAATAAATGCATAAAATCATTTATATATCCCAATTCTTCAAAAATAGAATAGGTTATCACTAACGATTCAGACCTAGTCAAATAAACTCATTATCCAAAATATCATGATACGGTCTCTTTAAGTACTCCATCTCAATATTTTTCATTCAATATAGGGTCATTGATATTGGTTTGGATCCTGGGGTGAGTTCAATTGGTAAGTCCACCTCTCTATCTTAGAGAGTTCTAGGTAAATATTCTACAAATACATCAGTTTATTCATTAGTTTTAGGAAGATTTTCTATTCTAATACATTCATTTACAAATTCAAGTTCACGAATCATCATTATAAATAAGGATATGAGACTTGATTCTTGAAAAGTATCAGGTCACGATATCTCTCCTATAAAAATAATTTTCGGATGATAATTCATGTCTACTGAGATTTCCACCCTTATGTAGTTGATCATTGTAGTATAATTTGAGAGGTAGTCCATCCAATGTATAATGTCAAATTCCACCAAGAAAATCGATACTATTTTTATAATGAAAATGTTCTCTACAATGTCAATACTATAGATTCTCTACACTATTGATTATTGGATAATCCATCTATGATTCTTGGAAAATAACTATAATTAAAGAATTTAGGGGCGATTCAATATTATTTTTAAACATAAAGGAATCAAATGAATACATAAAAAGGGAAACAAACAATGTACTTTCTATATGTTATAGAATTATGGGAGTCCCTTCCAAAACATCATTTAGATATTCAACTTCTGACATCGTGATAAAAAATGTCTGACTATTCCCTCTTTTCCTTGGACGAGGTTGTTGGTGGTTTTTATCCATTATCTTATAATTTGGAATGTGATTGGAAATGTTCCCAAGATTTACACACCTTGTGATTTGGACTTTAGGTTGGGCCTGCCCCATCATCCCATTTTCATTAGTTTTTGGGAGTTTAGGGTTAACCCCACCATGACAGTTCCAAGCTATATGTCCATATATTCCACAATTTTAACATTTTCTATTCCAGATCGAGAAGTTCCCTGAATTTTTATTCGAACATTTTTTTTTCATTTAGGATGTTTCACGTTCTTTCTTACTATTCCATTATAAATATTCCTCCATAATTTTGGATCCAAAGATATATTATTTTATTAAATTATTTTGACCACTTATTATCTCCGAACTCATGTTCATCCTTCATATAACTCTACACTATCTCCCCATAAAAATGAAAATATTTATTGCTTAGATTCCTCTGTTAATGTGGTATTTGTACACTGAAGTATCTATCAAAAATTTAATTAGGATCTATAAAAAAGAAATATGTGTAATGAGAAAGTCTTGAAAGGTTTATCTCATTGATTTAAAAATATTGATTTTCCTTCTCCTTCAACTCTAGGAATTCCTTATGCATTTTTCTCAAATAATTGGGAAAATATTTATTGATAATACATCCACTGAACTCTTCTCACTCCATAGAATCAATATCATTTATTAGGTGCATATTTTTAATTAGTGTCCACCACTGATTAAATTCTCCATCTAAGTGGTCTATAGATAGTGTGGATTTTTATTATATTGTACAATGGTGTTTAAAAAAGATCTTTTCTATAGTTCTTATGCATTTTTCAGAAATCAATGGATCTCTAGATAAAATAAATAAAGCTGGTTATTAGTGAATAAAGAACTAAATGGAAATCTTTCCACTTTTATGTTAATTCAATCTATCATCATGATTCATGTTATTGTTCATAACTCGAGTGAGTTGAATAATAATTCTCATGATGATTTCCATTTTGGATTCTATCTGTGCTTCATCCATGTATAGTATATTCTGCTCATCATTTACACAACTCGTATTATTTTTTAACATTTTTTAAAATAATGTAATAATAATGTCAATAAAATTTATTTTCATCCTTTTTTAATTATAAAATAATTATATGCCTTAAAATATCATTCGTAAATAAATTATTATTAATAAGAAATACATTTTCTATAAATCTTTCATAATGAATAAAAAAATTTGAGGGACATGACATATACCTTTAGAGTGTCAAAATAAGAGAACAATGAGTACTATTTTCATGTACAAGTGATACATTGACTCTAGCTGAATGTGGTATTTTTGGGTGTTTCCCTGAGGATACATTTGTGATAGAGCCACATCCACTTATTCGTATAAATATAGGAGTTTCATTTCATGGAAACCACTTATATAAAACATCACCAAAATAACAGGATGTTTTCCTATGTTTAAACTCGTCTTCAGTGTGATTACTAATTATTTTTTATACTAATTAACATAAATAACTAACCTATCCTTTAAAAACAACTATGGAATCATACATTTTTATTACATAAATTTTTATTAGATTGTAAAAAAAGAGGATCATTTGATGTTTATTTTCATGGAAAAATGCATCAAATTAATGAAAACAGAATAAAATCTTCTAAAAAAACATAGATAAATTTTCATGAGTTCATCCTAAGAACATTTAGTACATATCATATCCTGAGTACATATATAAATAGAAATTGGAGAGAATGAAGCTCAGTAAGTGAAAAATAATTCAAATGTTATCATAATGAATATTAATAAGAAGATGGGGAATATCATTATGGCATGAGAAAAGAAAAATAAGGGTTATAATTACATAATAAACATGAATCTTAATGTGGAATTTTTTTCTACAATATTTAAATAAAGAATTCATAAGCATATAAATAAGGTTTTTCATCAAGGTGTCATAAAAAACTACTAGGGATATTCATCAAGGTGTCAAAAAACATGATGTCTATAGAGAGTAAATTCTTTACGCAATGCATTAGATCTCTATAAAAGTGCACCAATAATTTTTTATAAACTATTGTGATTTATATATTTCGTAATCAATTATTTTATGAATAACCCATGGAATATAAAATCATTCATATCAAAATAATTGTTTTTCTAAAGTGCTAAAAACATGATCATTATGTCATTTTCCACCGATAGAAGGGGAATAAAAGTTTCATGTATGTCAATACAAGAATAAAATAATTAATTTTCACAAAAAGGTTACTACCCATAGAAAATAAGATTTATTGTTCATTCACAAGTAGAAAATAAAATATAATTTCTTGGATAGATGAGGTAAATTTTGAGAAGTAACATCTGCTGCATAACGGGTATAAAACATGGTTTAAGAGGGAGGAAAAATGAGAAGGGACAGGGGCCTTCCATTCATAATATAATATTATTATAGAAATAAGATAAATTAAAATTGAGAATATAACATAGTCTGGAATTTATAAAACATACCTCTTAATAAGTTGACATAAATTGAAAAGTGAAAATGATATTTTCATTACCTCGAAGAGTTACTCCTACATCATGGAAAATGGAATCTTTTGGGATTTAAGAGACCTTAGGGGACAACATGGAATTAACAACTACTAGTTCTACAATGTTTATGTATTGTTATTGAACATAAATTGAGAAATGGGTGGGTATATTTTTAAAAATTTGTGGATATTTTTAATAATGACTTATTATATGACATGGAAATCAGGGTTATTGAAAATGAAAAATCATGGGATTTCCCATAATTTTCAATTTTTGGAAAATATTTTATTTATTTTATCCCACAATAACATATATAAATTTTAAATAACTTATTTAGTAATAGAAATGTAATGTTTCCACACTATAATATATTTAATGATAAAGCTTCCATTTTTGACTTTAAAAAGTAACTTATAGGTTTTGAAATGGATTAAAATATAAGAAAATTATTTATTTATTAAATAGAATATTTTAGTTTAATTATTGTGGATAATTAATTATTATATCATTATGTAATAATTATGATGTTATTATACATAACGAAAAAACTCAAACTATATTTTTACTATTCATTTAATTTTTTTAAAATTCAAATAAATTGGCCCTAAATTAATTGTGTTGTAATGATTTCGAAAATATTTTTTATTTCATCATAATAATTAATTATGTATAACAATATTAACTTATAAATATTAAATTATTATTTACTTAAAATAGCAGTTTGAAAATACAGAGTAAAATTTATTACACTTAAAAAGGTTCAATGACATAAAAATTTATTTTACCATTTATATTTAAATAAAAGTGTCTTATGATTTTACTTTATTAAATTAAATATTATTCACAATAAATTTTTTATTATAATTAATTTTTGTCATTTTAGAAAATTACAATTTTTCTCTTAAAAATCAATTTGTTAAATTATTCATATTTAAATAGAAATATACATGAAATGGAACTGATGGATAAACAATATTATTTATAAAATGGAATTAAAAATTAAGTAACATATCCCTGGATATGTTACCCCTTATAATAACAACATATGAACTGTGGGTAAGGTTTGAAATAGTGATAGATTCATGGGGTGGATATGATAACATTGCCCAAGTAGTAATTTACACTACGATGAAATTACCCTATATATGATTTCATTGAAGATTTAACTGTTACTGCTCAGCATGGGATTTGTCATAGGGGAACCATAGTGATTCTACCTCTCTCCATATTACTAACAAATGGTATTCATATGGAATGACTATACTGATTGATTCCATGGATTATAATTTCTGTATTAATTATCCTTTGTTATTCATATATATAATTAATAAATATAACATTAATATTATTGAAAATACTATAGTTTCCTAGGATTATATATATCAATATTCATTTTTTAACAATGATTATATTATTGTCAAGTGTCAAGGGTCACATTTCCCTTTTTACTCTGTAAACAAATCTTCATTATTTAAGAGATATGTTTTCTTATGTGAGATAAAATACGCACATATTTAGGAAAAATCATATAAATAGTCTGGATCATTACACATGTCAGTCCCCCCTACATACTGAAGCCCATCCAGCATGAAAACAATCATCCATAAGGTTCTTTTCACCCTTACAAACATACATCCCCAAAATATTCTTAGGTACTCAATGGTGGGTCTAATTAAGTGTTAGTATAACTCATTAGATTGAAAAAAACATATCTAAAACAACTAGTATGATAACAATTTTATACAATAAAGTGATTAAAATACCCTTAATCACATCACTAAATAAAAAAATACAAAAACAAATTTATTCAGATCTATGAAAAAATATCTCAAAGAATGTCTCAAGACTATGCAACCACCAACATATAACCATGGAAAATTACCTTCTTTTGCACCATGCTAGAGTATACTAGAGCATGTCTTATTTCCACAACAAAAATAACTATATATCCATGGTATAGTCAGAAAACCCCTGTCAAATGCCTATAAAAATTACAACATCTGTTTCAAACGCTATAAGTACTACTACATGGGACAGGGCATAGCCCACCCTTTATACACATTACTGCATGGGACTAGGATGAGCCCACTCAATATCACAATTACATCATATAACAATGCATGTTAATGGGATGATCATTATATATAAGCATTTCGGCATGTAACATAGGACCATTCATACAATATTGATATCACAATATGACATCATAATCTCAATTGTTTATTTTTTGAATCACTATTTATCTTTAATATACCACATTCAATTAAAAATATGATTATAAATAATAACTATAAGTTATAATCCACACCATAGATATTATATATCAATCAATCAATTATGGTCTCATGTCAGGCCTAACACAATTTAATATATCAAATATTTCAATTATGTTCATGGTTTGATCACCTAATTGGAATTCAGAAGCTATGTTAAATTCCAATTGAAACCAAATGAAATCACGTAATAATACCATTCATTTTATTTAATTGATTTGGGAGCACATTATCTTGTTGAAATCAGAATATTAATTATCATACCCTAGTGTTATGATTTAAACCCCCTACATTCATGGACAAAGAATGAAACCCTTTATACATAAAATTTCCTTGATAAGAAAGGTTTTTATGATTATAATGAGGTTCATAGAAAAAAAAAACATATCCATATAATTACCAAAAATTAAATGGTTCAAAGGATTTCACAAAGATGGTTTGAGAAACATGGGAGAGAATGAAAATATGCCCCATACCACTTAATAGGGATCTATCAATCAAACAGGATGTCTTCAAGGAGTGTTAAAACTCAATATTTTCATGGAGGATTCCCTTGGATCGAGATGATAATTTTTGTAATCGAATAAAATGAAATTTAACATCATAACATGGTTAAAACAAGATATTAGTGAATTACATGACCTATAAGGTAGTTACACACTTTGTATTTATTTTTAATGGGATTCACCAAAAAACTCATTTCCTTATATTAAATTAATTAAGACTTCTGAAAATTACACGATGTGTAAATTTTTTAGTAGTTTTATCAACCATTCTCAATTAAAAAACATAACCCCCTATAATTTTTTTCAAATTACCTATATCCCATATTTACACATAAAAAATTTATACCCAGAATCAATTTATTTTTAAAAAGCATAAATCCCAAAATTAGTGGTCATTTTTAAAAAACAATTATCTCCTCATATAGCCTTTTTTATTTTCTCATGTGTCTTTGCAACCGTATAAATAATTTAATCAAACAATAGACAACCATGATGGAAACCCAACTGAAATAAAAAATTAACAAATAGAACAAATATATACATTCCTAGAAAAATATGGGATCATACACAATATATTATATATTAAATAACAATATTAATGATGTATTATTATGAGGTAAGAATCATCCTTCCTTGTAACACATGTTTTCAAAGAAACTCAATGTTACATATAAAAAAGGAATGAATCATATTTACATGAAATTTATGATAAAAATGGTGTTTCATATACTGAAATCTAAACAATTCATTTCATGTAACTCAACAAATCAATGAATTTAATTTAATCTTAATGCTATATATTTCATAAAATCACTGGATGTTACATCCAACCACCTTAAAAATAAAATGTCCCCCAAAATTCATATTGGTTTTAAAATTATTAACATTTACATAATTCCATTATTAAATCCCACATTATAAAAATAATTAAAAAACATCCTCTTTAAATTGGGAAGTAAGAAACCTATAAGTCGCTAGATTTTTGGCCGAAAAGAGATTCTGTATAGAGAGAATATTGGTGGGAAATTAAATGGTTGATTTTGAAGGAAAAACTAATTATAATAGGCTAATAGAGAGTGAAATAGAATATATTTAAGATGTTGAAAATGATGAAAAAATAAAAAGATGAATTGGTGTGGAAACGTCCATTGATATCATCTGAAAAGATGGTAATAAGATAAAATTTTATTTCATCAAGATCAGTTTCCAAATTCTTAAGGATTCCTTCACCATCTATACAAATATCAAAATGAAATATACTTTCCTAATGAGAATATTTTCATTCAATAATTACTATTAACGCTTATCTCATATTGTTCTCCATATATTGATTAATAATGATTAATTTTCATGCATAAATCACTAGAATAAATGTCTAACATATCACATAATCCTTAAAAGTATAAAAATATATTATTAGTATCTTTAGATATTAATGAAAAACAAAATGGTTTTAACATAATAAGATAATTATAACATTCATTTGATGATATAATAAATTAATTTCTAATGTTCAAAACTAAAAACATACATATCATTAGACTAAATCCATACATATAAATAAACCCAACTAAATACCTCCCAAAACACACATAATCACTTTATTATCACACCACAAAAAAATTAATTATGTGTATATAAAACCTTGAACCTTGCGTTAACCTTATAAAATGATTGAGCTTGATCGAGCATCTATCACTTCAAAAGAAGGCCAAAAATTAATTTTAGTAGAAGGAATAGATTTTCCCACAACATTTTTTAATAATTATGATTTCATTCATAATTAAGAATCACCAAAAAAATTTACATAATTACCTAACTAATTTAAAATAAAACACCGCAATATTGGGTGGCGATTCATTACACAATTATTTTATTTTTAATTTCTATTTTCTTTAAAGTTACGAATCATGTGGCCAAAATAACAAAAAAAATAAACACTACCCAGATTTGGTAAAAAATTCAATGAATTATTTTTCCATTCAGGGAACATTTAGGGAGATTACCTCTAGAAGTATTCATTGTTTTCATCTCAATTTACTACCACATTGACATTTTTTAACTCTTTTTATATCATAATGCATGAGTTCTTGTAAACATTACAACATCTTTCTATACCCACCAAATAATTTTTTCATAATTTTAGAATATATTAGAATCCAAAAATCTTCATATACATAGTTTTATTATTATGTAATATTGGATAATGTTCTTATTAATGTCTCAAATAAAATCTAGAACATACCTGTCCAATCTTTTGAATTTTTATTTATATGAAGGAATTGAATCTTCTTCTTTTTTATTTAGTTCCATGAATTTTTTCTCCACTATGATCTGAACTAGAATAAAAATATACTTCTCAATTAATATATCCATAAATTTGTCTCATTCCATGACATCAAGATCATATTTTTTTCTATAATTCTTAACCAAATAGCAGTATCAATCAGCATCACCTTAAAAATTATAAATAGAAAAAATCAACTACTGACATTATAAACATCCCATAACAACATATATCTACTCTAGGTAATTTACCAATCCATTGTCCACCACTAAGACATATGATCCATTGAATTAATGGGGATTTTTTCCAATAAAATTTCCCAATATTGAAATGTTGTTCCATGGTAGATAAGCTAACTCTATATCAAGGATACCACCACCATTAACACATGGTTTAATCTAATCCATCATTGAAAAAAACTATTCCCTTCTCATTCCAACCATATTGGGATACTGTTTTGGATGAATATTTTCCTCTATGTTCCTTAGTACTACATTTTCTTTTTTCAAACGAGGAAAAAAATTCAATATACATGGTTTTGAAATAGTCACATGGAAATATTAAAATAATTTATCGTTTCAACATAACATATATCTAATATATTCTATGATAATTCTATTAACACTATCCTAACCTCAAATGTGTCATAAAAAATCATTTAGATACCAACAATAAGGCCTCAGACACAAACATTACATAATCATTAGGTATGTCAATAATTTTACATTCTATCACATTTTGGATCCTTTTAGGATTATAGTATTAGAAAATTAGGTCATAAGTCATCCATAATAATATAAACTAAAAACTGGAAACTTCTGATCAGTTTCAATTATTCCCATAATCTAATATATTCATAATAAATCATGAATTATTTTCATTGTAAATCTCTATGAAATAAATAATTACTTATTATTTTCCATTACTTACCCATAATCCCTTTGAAAACATTTTTAAAAACTATATATGAGAACAAAATATTAATATGTGATATAAAAATAAAGAAAACTATTATTTTTTATTAAAATCATATAAATTAAAATAACTTTGAAATTTATCATCAATGTTCCATAAGTATATGAAATAAAAAATATCAAATTAATAAAAAATCTTTAATTTTTCCCAAATAAAATCATTTAAACAAAAATAAATAAATGAAAAAAAATTTAGGTGACTTAGACCAACATATTAATAATAGTCTTCCAAAAACCTTTTAATTTCTACAAACAAATGGATGTCATCTGGTATTATCATTATTGAATTCATTCAGATTTATAATGGGCTCATCCATTACTATCTTGGCCAATCCATGTTACAATTTAATGATACATACCTTGCACTATCTTGGCTACCGGATGTTATGTTGTAATGGTCATTCCCACTTCTGTCTATTCCACCTCATGTTAAGAAATAACGACCTTCCAAATACTATGTGGGACACCCTAGGATAGGTTAAAACATGATTTCTGAATGCTATCTGGGTCACCCCATGTTGAGATACATTGGGATTTAATGGTAAAAACAAGTACATCCCTTAATTTAATGCTCAAGTACCACATAGTGAATAAAAAACATTCTTCGTGAAACGCATTGAAAAATCATTTAAACTCATATGAAAAACAAATTCTAATAAAAAATCACATGTATTTTAAAAAGTAATTTTCAATAAAAGGACCTAAAATAAAAATATGTGTTTTCATTTATCAAATATGATATCATTTAATGGAACCTATAAAAAATTATTGCCTTTGTGGTAGCAATGTCGTTGTCATCATATAATTTATGAATGGAACATTTTTTCTTCTATTTGCAAAATAAATACATACAAAACATGTAAAATATTACATATCAAAACCACACAATGAAATTAAAAATAGATATATAATTTCCATTATAACCCTTTTATATCAAAATATGAAAATATGTAAAATAATATAAAGAATATTGGCACGGAAAAATCCCATAAAATTGTGGAATCCATAGAATTAAAAACCCCAAAATTTATAATCATAAAATATAAATTTTTTACTTCCATAATGATAAAATAAATCATGGTATAATACTTAAAAATAGGTAGTTGATACACAACACCAAAGATTTAAGTGTTGATTATAACATTTGTAGCAAAAATGTAAAAAGTTAGATGAAAATCCATTACTTTAAGTCTCACTTGTCATTTGTGTATTTATATTCATGCATAATAAAGGTATGTTAATTATTTAGTTTCTTTAGAACCTCTTTCAAATTTATTAATACTTTTATTTAAATTATTAAAATGTTTTATTCTACTACTTAATCATTTATTTTTAGATTGGTGGTTTTAACTATTCATTTTATGTGTCTAAAAAACACTAATGTTAGTTGTCAATTATAAGGGATCATTATATAAACATCTCCAAAATAATAATCATGAAATAAATATAATATTTATTCCTAAAATATAATTGTATAATAATTCATGAATTATGTTTATAAAGAATGATCAAATGCTACTGATGAACCATTGTGATGTTTTTAACAAACTTTTTAATTTTTTTGAACTCCCTTTTTTTGTAAAAAATGTATTTTTTAGGATTAGATTCAGGCCATTAGTATAGAAATAAAACTAAGCTCATTGGTGTGAGTCAACAGAATTATGCCATAAAAATGATAACATGATGGAAAGTCAGAGACTGTAGGGAATCCTTCTAATAAAAAATCACTCTTAGAAGATCATGGGTGAGACCGAAAGTTTGGGAAGTAATAGAACATACTATTATTATATCAAATATCGATTTATGGATCATGACATTTTCATAAATCATAGAGAAGCAGTGATTCAATCTGGAGACAGTGGAACAAGGGAAAATATGATGTGGTGTATTTTATTTGATGCAATTAGTGTAATAAACATAGTCCATAGAATTATGATGTTCATCAGTATTGGAATCATATGTGTGAATATATCCTAAGGATAACAGAATTATCTGGTTTATTGAATAAGATGAAATTTTGCTGAAGTGTTTTTGAATGAATATATTGAAGTTAAGTGTAAGAAATTTTTCATTATTTCTAACCAAATTCATGTAATGATTTTCTAATTTCCAAGTTATAATATATCATGAAAACCCTCATGATAAAATCATTTTCTAAAAGAGAATAATAATAAAGATTGCATCAGTTCTATAAATCATGAAAAATGTTTCCATCAGATCTAGAAGTACCAGAAATAAATATTATTAGATTTTTTCCTTATTTTTAGTTAATGAGATTTGATGAATTTAACAGATACAGTGTTGAGTTTCCAGTTTAATGAGTGTTCCATCATAAATAGAATTAACTATTTATAGGATTCCATATACTAATTATGAATATATAATATTATTATCATGACTCTGATAAGGAATGATGATTATAATAAATCTGATAAAGAATATCATATCATAATAATTTGAAGATAGATAGATCAGAATGAGAATTAGAAGGAATTATCATTGCAATGATGTTGAAGAAGATAATAAGTGGGAATCTAACGAAGATATATCAAAATGAAGATATGTTAATATATTTTTGAAGTGTAAGTATCTATAAATACAGAGAATGGAGAAGTAGTCAAATATAATTTATAAATCTGAGTTTCATTTGATATTTAAAACTTGTTTAAGAGGGAAAATTCATTCCATTTCATGCCATGGTTATTGATACAATCCTATAAATAGAAACATACTAAATTTTTTAAATTAAAAATTTTTCATATAAAAAGGTGGATTGCTGAATATTTTATTTATGGATTTTTTATTTTCAAAATGAGAACTTAGATTAAGGTCATACAACTGAATGTTTTGTTTATGAGACTGATGGAGATCATCATGAAAATTTAAGAATAAAAATGATATGTAGAATGATAATGTGTTCAACATACTAATACCCTTAAACTATATTCATCATGATCAGGATTTTCAAATTCAGTTTTGAGAAGTATATATAATGAATATTATTTTTGTCTATAATTAATAGAAATATTTTATAGGTTAAAAAAGAAAAATGAAGAATTGTATTGAGTCGATCATATTGTGCCAATTGGACTAGGTGTACCAGATTGAAGGACATCAGACTCAGGGTCATATGACTTGTAAAATATTATGGAATAGTTTTAAAAAAACTCTATATTATTTTATTTTGACTCAATTTGTTTATATGAAACATTGTAAACTTACTGGATTTAGTATAATAATTCATTCCAGGAGATATAAGGTGTTAATCAATACTTGACACATTTGGTATTCACTTCTACAAAATAGTTAATTAATATAAATCCCAGGTAATGTTTTCGGAATGGATATAGGTTCTCAAACTATGTCCAAACCTTTTAAATATCATATTATTTACTTCAATTCATACATTTTCATGAATGATTATTTACTAAAATATTATAAAGATATAGCCATTTCTAGGTTACAATGGTTATATTTTTAAAGTATTGAAATGTCGAAAATTTTAAAAACTGATTCAAATCCCCATTTCAATGATTATTAAATCATATACAGAAAAATGGGTATCAAAGGTAGGTTAATGTGATGATTCTTTATAATGTATAATAAGAATTCTTTGAACAGTAGAGTAATTCTTTCCTTTGATGGATAAAATTATTGTGTATTCAAAAATTGGATAATTCTTTATCTCTTATATAATGACATAGATGTTGTTGATTCAACTAAAATTGGGCTTCATCATATTGAAAAATATTATGCTATGGTTTTGCAGAAAATAGAAATATAAAAGTTGATTTAAAAGATGTAGTTACTATCATTATGTCCTTATTAGAAAATCATTATATAAATGTGATGTTCTCAAAATATCAAACTGTGTGTGGGGAAAGGTGGCGACATTATAAGTTGATCAATGAACACGTAAGTGGCTCGAAAATACTAGGATTTACCTTTGTCTCCACCATCATATTCTCCATTAAAGAATGGAAGAAATCTCTCCCTTGCATTCCGGCCTAGTGGCTCGTGGTGTGGGGCTCATGAAATTGTGGACTCGGTCTTCCAGATGATTACACTATTCCTTTCTTCCTCACTACTCAATCCCCCAGTATGAAAGTGATTTTCCTGGAAAAGGGGTGATGTTTTTTGGCTGAGTCCCATTTGTTTTGGTTGCAACCTCACGTTGATGTCAACTGATGGTGTTTTGGGATTATTACTGTGGGATTTGAGTGTGGTTATGGAGCCAACGATGAAATTGGGGTTCTGGTATACTGTGGGACCATCTTTTTGTCATGTTGGTGTTTAGGTGGCTGGATAAGGTGATATATTTCCAACCATGATATCATGATTCGAGTTATAATTTTGGATTCGATTGGATTTGAATCTTATAGTGAGATACACGATTTTTCTATTTTTAATATGCTTTCCTTGAACATGTTCTGTTCGTGATTTCATTAATTTTGTATCAATTTTTATGCATGAGCATATATTGCTCTTGTTGGTCATCATTTTTTTGGAGATTGTAACATGGTTCTTTAATATTTGTGCTTAGATGAAGCCAATGACTCCAACCTGATGAGTTTATCTATGGGAAAGAAAAATTGAAATTCAATAGAACCTAAAAATGATGATGTATTTAATGTCTCTAAGAGTTCAGTTAGAGGAGCTGTGAATGAATATAGGGAGTTTGAAATTTCAGTCTACATTAAGGTTCTCTATTGATTTTAAAATTTTATATATGTTTGTAACCAATACAGTACATGTATGTACATCATAAGAGGATCAAAGAAGGAATATTTCTCTTGAGAATGCTATTCGAATTTTGATGTTCGAGATGGTATGGCTCTAGAAATAGAACCATGACTTTTCAAGATTCCACAGGATATCTTGTCGAGTGTTCATGCAACGGTGAAATCTTATCATCATGATGGAGTATCTAGGGAGGGTTGGATAACGTCATATTTATATAGGATATCATATTTCGAGGTTTTAATTGGTTGAAATGTTTGGATCACACGATTTCACACTTTTACAACATAAATTTTTTCAAAATAAATTTTTTTTAGCTGGAATGTGGGTTAAAGTGGAATGTATTTTAATGTTAATACTGATGTCAAGGAAGAAAAGAAAAAATATCGCATTTTATATATAGGTACATAAGAATTATAGATGAAGAAACTATTAATGATAACATCACAATAGTATATTAAATTGTATATAGCATTAGGGGATTTAGAGATAAGGATGATTTATCCCTTTGTTATGTGAATAACACTCGTGTTTCTTATTATGTGATGAAACATTTATTGTTCAAAACTAAAATTAAATATTCAATCTCTTTTGATGCAAAGAAAAAATTTAAATTACACGATTTAAAGATTTTTATCCTTAAAACTATAATTACTAATAGAACAATGAAATTAATGACAACATCATGAATCATAAATATAATTAATGTTGAAAAGGATGTGAAAATTATTTTGGTGGATATCCTCTCAAAATTTATGAGTGTGGTGGAATCATACACTTTTCATTTAATTTCTATAAGAAAACAATGGGATAATATTAATAAAATTTTTATGAAAAACCTCAATAATTGAAGTCGATCAAATATTTTTAGAATAATATTAATCCATCAAATATAAAAAAATCCACTATATTAAAAAGGTGTATGATGGTTAAGAAAGATGGGTCAGACTCAAATGACAATAATTATTCATACGAACAATGTTTAGAAAAATTAAGAACCTTTATTAAAAAAATGTGAAAAACAAATGTTTCTGTGGATAGAGAAGAATGTGGTGAATAAATATATAGATAATATTAACCCAAAATTTATCTTTCTGCATTTCATGAGAAAAAAATATAACTCCTGAGAAATAAATAAATGTAATGAATAATTAGTGTGAATAATTTTCTGAATGAATAAAATATGTCATCAAATTGGAGGAAGAATACATTTAGTATATCATAATTTAAGAAAATTGAATTGATGAAGGGGAATGTATAATTTTATATCTCAATAAGAAGATGGATGCAAAAGAATAATATGTTAAAAAATTTCTATGAAAAACATATTTGGTATACATTTACATTTTGTAATATCAAAAAAACATCAACTGAGTTTACATAAATAAATAATAAGAAGGAATCATCACCCACCAATAAATGAGGATTTTTCTAAATTCTTAGGTTTTGGAATAATTATTAGGAAATACCATGTTGATTAAATGTCAGAGAAACCTATTACATCTAAAAATGATGAAAACTCGATCAAGAGGAATGATGTTCTATATCTAGTGATTGTCAGATCAGGAAGATGTTATTGACCGTAATAATTATTCAACAGTGAATGATCATACTTAAATTGAAATTCATGATTTTATATATATTTATATTATTGTTGAATCTATGGGCATAATTATTATAATATTTTAGCCTAACTTTCCACTTCCTGAAATATGTTTTTAACAATGTTAAATCAACGGTTGAAAAAGGATGAAAAAAATTCATAAGTCATCAGATTTTTGTTGGAAGAGCTGTTATTGTTGAGAAATCTTTGAAATCAAGTAAATAGAACAAACTATGGATACATAGAAGTATTTTTATTAAAATAAGATTACTTATATATAAATGATCAAACATGTTTAAATTCATGTTGGTAGAGTAGTTACCATTGGTAATGAATGTTCCTTAAAAATAAATTGAATCCAAATGGGTGAGATTGAAGCATAAAAGTTTAAATATAATGAGGTTTTTCTTTTTTATGGTATAAAATATATGTTACTTATTGTAAGTCATCTCTGTGATCATAGAAAAGAATTTATTTTCTTAAATAATTATTTTATTTTCAAAAGTGTGAATGATGGTGATGTTACAAAATAAGTTGAAATTATTGCAGGTGATATTTTTCAAATAGGGGAGTTTAATATCTCATGTTACATTACTGTTAATGATGAAGAAAATCATTAATAGGAAAATTTTCACCTTTGGATGAAAAAATTAACAAATATCTATATTTGAATTTCATAATTATTTTACAGAATTGGAAAGTATATACAAAGATTTTCGAATTGCTTATTAGGAAGATAATATGAATAAAAAAATCCATAAGAGAGTTTAGATTAATTATACCATACCTCTATCTTATTCATTCCAAATTTTGTGGGATGAAGAGTCATGAATAAATAAATAGCTTTTTATCACATTTTTTGTGATTTCACTCAAATGAATAACATAATTTTTATTAAACAAAAATCAGAAGATATAGAAATGTTTATGTTTTTTAAAAAATATGTTGAGATAGAAATTTGGGATTATATAAATAATTGGAGAATATATAATGGTAACCAATAAAAAATAAATAATTTTGAAACATATCATAGACATAATGCTATCAATCATCAGTGTAGTGCTATCTACACTCAATAACCAAATGGGGATGTTGATGGATTGAATATAAATTTTTAGGAAAGGTTATGATGAATGATATTTGGATACAAAAATTAAATATTATTTTATATATAATCTCTTAATAAATCTATAAATATTAACAATAGATATTTATTAAAAATATAAGTCAATATTGATTAATATTAAATTTTGAATATAAAAACATTCATTTATGGAAATAAATGTTTAGGGAAGTCCATGTATACTTAAAATATAAAATTAATATTTGAGAAAGAATGATGAAAAAACTGAAAAATTATAGTTTATAAATTCTTCATCAAATGTAAGATGTTGAAAATCTGGGACAAAACTTTTAAAAAAGTGCGCGAAATCATATTATTTTAGAGTTATTGAGAATAAAAGTTCCTTATAAAATGTTGTTGAGAATTTTATGAATGATAAACTAATGTTTTAAGAATGTATTGATTTTATAATTTCGTTAATTTCCACCTAGTTTTGATGATCATAAAAAACATCATTTAGGTTACTAATGAATTTTATTTATGTGAACTTTAGGAAATTAATATTAACTGAAATATTTAATCTTTAAATATATTCATGTCATTGACCCACTTAAAATATTTCTTGAAGAACACAGGATGTGTTTAAGTATATTCTTGATTCAGTATTTATAATATACATTTTCAAGCGTTACGTATTGATTAGAAACCTTATGTTTGAAATAGAATGTATGGATCTTGTACCCTACACTATTAGAAAAGTTTGGATTTAAAACCATACATTTTAAAGAACCCTACATTTTATGAAACAATAATATAGTAAATCAACCGTAAAATTTTAATCAACATTATTTTTTCTACCTAATTTTGTATTTTTTTCATCAAATGATGGAACCCTATAATTGACTATTTAATGACAGCCTTTAATGTCTATGATATTTTAGGAGATTTATAGGATATTCATGGAAAATTTAAAAATATATTCAATGTTATTTTTATGGAAAATTCAATGTATCATTGTTATTGAATTAAAGGATCATATTTAATTGAGGAGATCATTACTATTTTCATAAGAAGATACTAATCTATTAAATGTTATTGAATTAAAATATTCACGATTTATAGTGAAATATTTTTAGAGTTGGTTTGATCTGGACATTTTTACCTTGTATATAAATATCATGAAACTCTTCATTAGAAGACATAGGTGAGGAGATATAAAAAAGTAAAATATGTTCTTGAAATATAATAACTGTGTCATTATATTCAGAGATACACATTGGAGACATACATGTTTTGACATGTCTAATCAAATCAATATTATTGTTGTTGATACTACTATATTTTATTTTTAAATATTCTTCTTAAAAATTGAGGAATCATTTTTCAAAGATACACTTTGGGGACATACATGTTGACATCACTATATATAGTTTTCTATGTCACTTTTTGAATAAATCCTTTTCAATGTTGATGATTTTTGATGTAGTTTTGTATTATCGATTATCAATTTCATATTTCATCTATTTAAAATACTAAAATCCTTAGAATTTTTTAATTAATATCAATCTCTACTGATCTGGTTGTGTTTTAACTGATTGGACTCAGTAATGGTCAAGATTAATATTCTCGTACAGAGATGTTGATTTTTGATTTCTTTTAAAAGAACCATAAGGACTTGTAAAAGCATTTCAAGGTTCCAACTACCTAAAATCAATTATTAATGTCTTGGTAATAGATTACTTGTTAGTGAAAATCACCATGATCATGGAGTTGAGCATCATTGGAGTTGACTAGGGGAAATGTTTTCCATGATCCACTATACATTCACGTGTTCGTTTCCGTTAGATATATCATTTATATCTCATCTTTTAGAGAGAGGGAATGATTTTCTATGGAAGAAAAAGATGTGTTCTGAATCAATAAAAATTTTCAAATAAAATAATTCAGCCCAATTGTTTCTTTTTCATCGCCATATCCATATTGAGATAATAGTTGGTAGCATAAGATAATAAATACTCATATATTTTCATCTTGAATTTTCTTTTTTCCAATCTGAAATCAAAAAAGTGATATGAGAAAGATCTACTATATATTTACTGTCTCTAATAATCATAATTTTATTATTTTCATTAATACATCTTTAATTTTATTACTCTATAGAAGGCATTTCAATGATAGGTGATCTTTATTTTAATTGTCACAATTATGGATGTTGGAAGCCTTGTGTGAATATTTATTTAAAAAGCCATGGAATATTTGTTTATTTAGAGGCTTATAATCATTATGATATTCCAAATTAGGATTTAGAATATTTTAAAAATGATTCAGATAGAGAATATGGTCTCAATTAAAAATAAGTTATTGCTATTGTGTGTGGTTTAAGAACATATAAATTCAATTGAGTATATCAATATTCTACTATGTTTGAGAAGTATAAAATCAATTTTTTTTCATATGAAGAAACTAAAAATATCAAACAACTAAGGTAAAAAAAATATGAAACAAAAGTTTGATATATTTATATTGTATGATGATGAAACCATCACCCAAATTATTTGGTGGTTGATAGATATTTTAAATAAATTACTTATTGGGAGATCCAATTTCAAGATCATATCATTTATTAAAAGTACTCAAAGTAATTCTCACTAAGTTGAATGGAATATAGTCATCTATATGTCTATCTACTCTAGTGAAAACATAGTTACAAAAAATTAATTTAAACTTTAATTATGTATGAAAATGAGGTGAAATATGAAGCTATAAATCATATATTAAAAAAATAATCAACTATAGAATACTAACATGGATGAAATATAATATTCATGTCATAGAGATTATGATAACAATTAATTAGATCTTGTGGTAATATTTGGGCAATTTTACATAAATAAAAAGTGAGGGGCTAAATAAGAATGATGTATTAATTAAAGGAAAAAAGATCATGTAATGTATAATATTCCTCTACTCAATTCTCAATGAAAATATTATTATTAGTAGAAAATAAAGAAAGGTCTAAAATATATTTGAGAAACACTTATGTTTCACATAAAAAATATTATACAAATCTTGAGGATGATCATTAATGATAAATGATATGTCTTATGGATTAGACAATTGAGGTACAATCTTCTTTTTCACAAAACTCTAGTTCCAAAAAAACAATCATATAATGAATGCAATAAATATTATTATGCAATATGAAAAATTTATATCCATAAAAAAATCATAGAAAAAATATAAAATCCACTAAAACTATTATATTAGATAATTTTATTTAAAATTGATTATAGATTACATGTTAAATTAATCTAAAATTTCTATTTATTTTCATGACACTACAATTAAATAATTATTTCATAATTTCGTGTTTTAAAACAACCATCTAGTATAAAAATAATAGGATTATAATATTTAAAAAAAATGATTCATAAAAATAAAATATAGATAGGAAAATATGGAATACGATGTAATGGTGAATGACCAAAACAATATAAGAATTTGTTTGTTTCTACATTGACAGAACAAATATGTCAATTGTAAATTTTTGTAGTGTTGAATCAATGGCCATTATGAAAATGACTTTCTCTTTATAAAATCCCAAATTAATATTCAAAATTTATTATTTTTTTAAAAAAATTTACAGCATAAATAGTATATTTTCTACTCCAAATATATAATTTTTGTTACATAATTTTTAAATTTATAACACTTCTTTTCACTAATTAATATGGGTACCAAAAACCACATTCATATTATGTTTAGTTGGATTACACCACTAAGAAGTATCATTAAATCATTCAGTGGTTGATCTTTTGAAATATGAAATTATCTACCAAATGATTAAATTACTATGAATTAGTTCTTTATAAAAAATATCAGTACTAAATTCATTGATTCTTGAAGAATATAATTTTCACATTTATATGTTTTTATTGCATTAATTATTTTATACTGGGGAGAATGATATATCTTAAAATATTATGACATCTCTTTCTTATTCATGGAATCAATGTCATAATATATTTTTTACTTGATTTTATAAAGACATTAAATATATCTAAAACATTGTTCAAATAAATACAAAAAAATTATAGTTTAATTTATGATAATTTTTATTTTTATGATTAAAAATATTTATATTGATTATAATTTATGTATTCTATTTTTTTAAATCTAGAAATTATTTCAAAAAAAGTAAATATTTTTAAAAAATAAATTCTTTAATGATTATTATATATTTATTGGATAATGAATATGAAATGTCGTCTCTATTGTGTTAAAAAAATGTGTCATCTTATTCTTAAAACATTTTTTATTCATCTTATTCATTGAAATATATTATTTCAAATATTCTAGAAAACAATTCACATAATGATAAAGTGAACAACTTATTCTATATCAGGAGATAATATTCTTGAAAAAAGGTAAATAATTTTATTTTCTAAAAGAAAAATCATTTTCATATTGCAAGGATTAATTTCTGAAATATTATGAATTAAAAAATGAGGATTGTTTTCATATGGAACTTGAAGTATTTTAATATAAAATGTCTTATAAAAGGATTATGTTCAAATTGAAATTATTGAATGAAGAATATGTGAACCTTTAAGATGATTTGGATATATCTATGAAGTATTATAATTGAACTATATAAAGCATCTGATTAAAAATGTGTCATAATTCTTCACAAAAAAATCAGTTTAAAAAAGATGGTTCTCTTTGAAAATAATTCATTAATGGTTTTAAGGATGAAATGCTAAGATCGATGGAGTTTCTCCGAAGTGATTTTTTCAAAAAAGTTGGTTATTGATAAGATGAATTTATTGCTTGATTTATTTTCATATTCTTTTTATAAAAAATTTGATGAAGTTCAGAAAATATTAAAAGAACTATCAAATTTTTATGTTATTTTAAGTGAAAATAGTTCGAATATTTAAATGATCAAATGAATTGTCTACTCATTTGTATCCATTGGTTTATAATTTCTATTATTTGACGACAATATTATCCAAATTATTTCTTAAATATGTTATTTTGGTGAAAATATGGCCTATATGGTGTTTCGTAATTCCATTTTATATTTTTATCATACATTATCATTAATGTAATATTAAATTTTCTCATAAATAATATTTTTTATATGATAATAAATATTGATAAAATAATAATAATATTTATTTCTTAATTATGAAAAATATTGTTAAATATTTCAATTCATTTTAATATCTTTTTTCTTATAAAATAATAAGAATTATATGATTCTAATCATGTTTAAAATATTTTATTTTACTCCTTGTTTAAATATTTAAATCTTTTTATGCATGAATGTAGTGGTAGTTAATTTTACTACTCTAATCATTTGGAATTACCAAAATGTAATCATGTTTATAGTATTAATGTTATCAACATATTGGAGAAGTTGGAGAAATTTATCCTTAATATTGGGGACAATTATGGATTCCTTATAATAGTGGAATTTTTTTGAACATTACATAATTGAATAATGGGTAGAATTCTCTTTTAGAAGATAAATATTATAAAATTAAGTTGTGGGAGAAATTTAATTTAGCTTTTTTAAAATATTTTTCTAAATATTATTATATTATGTGAGGGTTATTTTGATCATTATAAAGGGGTCGATTATTGAGTATAGGATGAATAGAAAATTTAGTTAGTTTCATTTTTTCCTTGACTCTCATAAAATCTAACATTTATGTCACTAATAAATTTTCTATTATGTGAATTTCTGGAAACTATTATTCCTTGAAATATTTATTCAGGAAATATATTCAATTCATTGATCGGCTGAGAATATTATTTGTAGTTGTATGGACATGTTAATGTGTATTATAGAAACATGTTTCATGCCCTATGTTTGTAAGAATAATATAAGGATTAGCTATACTACATTTGAAATATAATGTTTAAATTATACACCCTACGATGTTGTAAGATTATGTATAAAAAACCCATCAATTTTAAGGAACCATATGTTTTTTGGCGACAAATATATGGTACCTAAACCCTACCTTTTAAATCAACCATATGTTGTCAACCAAATGTTGGATTTTTTTCTCAAACTGGTATAACCCTACATTTGACTATTCGATGATGAATTTAGAAATATATGATATCAGCTAATATTTATGCAATTTTCTTGATAAAAGTAAATATAAATTATAATAAAATTTTATGACTGATTCATAGGTTAGTTATCATTGATTTAAGGGATCCTATTGAATATATAAAATAATTTCTAATGTTTTAGGATGTTACAAAACCTCTTAAATGTTTCTGAAATCAAATAATATGGATTTATTGTACTATATTTATAGATCCATTTTGACTTGGATCTATTCAACCTATTGTATAAATATCTGGACATTATTAATCGTAAGATAAAGAAGAAGATATATAGTATACGAAATTTCGTTTTGAAATTCAACGAGTGTTTCATTGCATTTTGAGATTCTCTTTTAATGCGTGAATGTTTTGATTTATCTTATCAACTCACTATTTTTTTGTCACTACTACTACATTTTATTGTCACATATTCTTCTACAAAGCCGATGAAGCATGTTTCCAACATAAACATCAGAGACATACATGTTTATACATCTACCTGATGTTTTTTATATCATTATTTGATGAAATCGTTTTCAATGTTGATGATATATCTTTTGTTATTGTAATTGGATGTCAATTGAATCTGTTTGTTGTTGTTTCAATTTAGATGATTAATCTGTTTTCTAAAAAAACATTTTTGATTTGGTGAAGTAGTATATCCTCGAACTCAGTTGTGTAAAAGTATCATCTTCATATACTAAGTCATGAATATTCATTCCCTTTTAAAATAACAATAATTATTTATTAAATCATTTCAATGTGTCATGTATATGTACTTGTTTTAAATGTTTTATGAAGAGAGGAAATATTGGTGAAAATCACCAAACTAATGGAGTTGAGTACTGTAGGACTGGAATAGGGGATGTTTGTTCCCTGAACCACTATAAATTGATTGGTTCTTTTAATATATTTATTTTGGATTCTCTCTAAAATTTTAGAGATATGTAAATGTTCGCTACATAACAAGAGACTATTTCTACACGTATCAATGTTTTCTAAGAACTGAATTCAGCCCCCTCTAATGATGTTTTAAACATAAAAACCATCTTGACCTAACATGAATGTTATTAATGATATTGATAAAGATATAATATAAAGATATCATGATTCAGAAGACTCATGTGATTGGGAAAGTTATTTTGGGAAATAAAAGATGAAATTTCAAAAAACAAAAAAAAATTTTGAGGCATAAAATGTTCTTGGGCATAAGAAAGGTCTCTTTCTAATGAGAAGAATGTTAGAATTTGAAGATCAAAATTTATTTATCTCAATATATGAATTTAAATCAGTTTAAGAAGTTATTAAACAAAATTAATGCAGGAATGATATGATTGAAGAGTTATATAAATTTTTAAAAAACGATTCATATGAACATATTCCATATCCAAGAGGTACATATTTTTTCGGAACAACGTGGGTTTACAAAATTAGTTGAATGAACATGGTGATGATTAATGAAACAATCCGAGATTTGTTTATATCAGATATTATCATTTGGAAGTTGTTGATTTTGATGAAATATTTCCCCATCTTGCAAGGATAGAAACTATTTGGATGTTTTTAGTAGGGTAATTTCACTAATATTATAATTTATGTCATATGGATGTAAATTAATCATTCCTCGATGGATAAATTTAAGAGAAAGTTTTCATTGAACACAAATATGGGTTTCTGTTTGATAAGGGTGGAAATAATTAATATGGAAATGTATGTGTATACGGTGAAACAAGCCCCATGTCTATAGTATTATATTCTTGAAAATTATAGAAGAATGATCATTTTTTCTAATGAAAAACATGATATAAAGTTATAGGTGAATAATATTTATCTATAAAACTAATTATAATTATATATAATTATGATATAATTTATATGGGGATATAGAAATTGTTTGTGAAACATTGTTTTAATAAATGGAAAAAGAACCATGAATGTTCTATTATTGGAGAAATAAATCTTGTAATTTATTTTCTGCATATCAATGTAATATTAATGAAATTAAGGTATTCTTATTAAAGATAATTTAGAGATATTTCAGTGGAACAATGAAATATTTTTGGTTATACAAAATATACTGTAATATGTCGTTTCACAGTTACATTATTTATGATTAGGGTGGAGATTCAAATGATCAAAAAACAACATCGGGAGGAATTTTTTTTTGGGATAATTTTTTTTATTTTGATCTAGTATGAAACAACGTTCAATATCCTTAAGCACAATAGAACTATATTGTGTTGTAACTAAAAAGTATTGTAATCATATTTTTTCTGGACGAATGTAAATCTAGAATATTTGAAAGTTAAATTTTTTAGAAAATTAACATACTTTTTGATAATCAATGTGAAATTTATATTTCAAAAAATCCTATCCAACATTCAATATCAATACACATTGATATAATATTTAACATTATAAACAAGAATGTTGTATTTGGAGATGTTTTTCTATAATATATCTCAATGAAGTATCAATTTTCTAATATATTCACAAAGGAAATTCCAAAAGAAATATTTGTTTGAGTTGATATGGAAAATTCATGTTTTTTCACATTAAATTACTTAATAAATCTCATAATAAAGTACCCCACAATGTATTGGAATATGTTCAAAATGGGGGGATAAATAAAAACGTTTTCACTTTTTGAAAAGTTTTTTTTACAGTTATTTTATTAATAGGAATGTATTTTTATCAGATAATGTGGGAGATAACAATAAACAAGGAGAGAAAAATAAAATTATGAAAAGTTAAATGTGTGGGGGGTTTTGTCTTTACATGGCTCAAATCTTTTCTTCTTATTGAGGGGACTATTTCTTTTATAAACATTACATTATCTAGAAATTTGGTTTCTGTGAAATATTTTTCTTGATATTACATGTTTTTGTAAAAGAAAAAAACATAAGTTGATTATAAATGATTCATTGTGAAAATTTCTTGAGTGTTTATAAAAATTAATAAGGGTTGTCAAAAAATATAAATTATCATATTTATTATCCAATATGATATTGTAACAATGGTTTATATTTTTTTAAATCTAAACCATTTGTAAAATGTTATATTTTTCCATCAAGATCAGACCGAGGCCATTGATATGAGTAATATGGTGTAATATATTCTTGTGACTGCACATCGGTGTGAGGATCACAAGACACATAAATATGAAGATAATTAGTATAAAAATAATTTATTTTATAATATCATATGTAATGAATCATGATATTAGTTAGTAAATAATTTATATAGTTGTTTAAGAGTTTGAAAGAAGATAGTGAAATCAAGAGTAAGAAAGCTTCCATGCCTTCTATACTAAGTAAGATGATGATTTTTTAATATTTATGTTATCAAATATCATCAAAAAATTCAAGATAATTTTTTTTGATTAGATGGATTAATTTTAATGGTTTTATAGGTTACAGATATCGTGATAAATATTTCATTATAACCTGAAGTACCGAATAGAAATGTTTTCATAAGTTGGAAGGAGTTTTAACTTATTAGATTTTAATAATTTCAATGTTGAATAATAGAGATTCAACTTTATTGATAATTCAATCATACTGAGAATCCAATTATTATAAGTAATCCATTAGACTTATTCTAGTAGAAAAGGATCACTGGACTAACTCAAATATGGAAATTCAATCAGACTAACTTTGATGTAGATAGTATGATTCTATATATTTGAAGATAGTCATATCGTAATGTGTAGAAAAAGGATGTATCATCGTAAAAAATCAGATATAATTACATCAAACTACACCTCAATATGTTATATCATACTTTATAAACCATACATTGTTCAAAATTAATTATTTCTAAGATATTTTAAGGATTCTTGAAGTAGTCAAATATGAAGATTAAATGTGTTTCGTTTTAAGAAAATTGAAATTTGGGTAAGCATGTGAAGTTTTTTGGTTTCATTAATTTTCAATTATGATTTATATATAAATAAAAAAATAGTACAATCACACAGAGAAATGTTTTATTAGGTAGAAAAGATGAATAAATACATAATTATTGTCATGTTTTTTTTCTTTTCGGACTTAGATTAAAGAAGAAGGTCCCCAACATAAATTTTTTGTTTACCAGACTAAGGAAGATCATATTGAAAATTTTATTAAAGTTTGAGTTTATATACATTGATAATGGTATCATCATAATACGTCCATAATATTGATTCAATGAGATGTCAACGATTGTATTGATTTTTGAGTATTTTATAAGAATCACATGTCTTGTTATTTAGACATAATATAATCTTTATTTAAGAGGAAAATGAGAAATGGATCATCATATTGTCTCAATCATATTGATTCAATCATACTAAGTTAATTGGACTTAAATAAATATAAAATTTGTTTATAAGATATAATAACTTTTGTAGATCATATTGAAAAAATGACGTTATTTTTTTCTAAATTTCATTAAAAAACATAAAAAAATAGATAGAAATTAATATAATCATTCCTACCAGTAGATAGAATGATTCTATAGGGATTTGGAAAATTATATATTCACATATTCATAATAGTTAATTTCTATGGACACTTGGGAGTGTCTTTGGTAATGATTTAGGTTCTCACACAAAGGCTAGACCTTGTAAATATGATGTACTTTTCATGATTTCAAACATTTGAATTCATGATTATATACTAAAATATGATAATGATATTACATTAACCTGTAACAGTGGATATGTTTCAAAATTATTGAAACAAAATAAAAGTTAACAACTAATTCAACACCCACCCCACCAATTCTCAGTTGTTATAGGATCCATTAGATCTTCACTTAAAATCATAGAGATGGTTGTGGAATATATACATAAGAATAACATTCCCATTTTTCAAGGATCATTATAAAAAAAAGATAAGTAGTATATATCTTTTTATAATGATTTTATTTCACAAAAACATATTATTTATTAATATATACTTATATATCGAATTATTTTTATTTAAAAGGAATCACAAGGTGGTGAGTAGGCGGTAGTCCCCACGTCAAAGAATGTGTTTAGAACTACTTTACAGTTTCATAAGAGTAATAAAGATAGTGATTAATTTTTTAATTGAATGTTAATTACATCATTTATATCACATTTTTTTTTCAAATATGGTTAATTTAACCTCCTTTAATACATTCCATGTATTGTGTGAATACATCACATCATTTTGAGGAGACTTTAGTCCACCCACTCATAAATGATGTAATTATATGTCACAAACTGGAAATCATGATGGTATTTGTCATATAAAAATTAATTTATTATGATGTAAACATAAATAAAATACATGTAATATTAAAATAATAAGCTTATCATAAATCCCAAACGTGAGAGTTGGTAAAGGAAAAAATGAATGACATCGTTACGCTTGGTGGTTGTCTACCGTACATAGTAAGAGTTATTTTTTACCCATTTTATGGAAGTGTGTGTCGGTTTTGGTCAAAGGCATAACAAAAAATATATCATTATATATATTATTATTATTTTATAAAATAATAATATAACAATAAGTAATAAATTTTGGGATAAATAAATAAAACATAAGTGCACATAGAGGAATGTTACCTCCTTTCACATAACTCATTTAGTTTTTCACCAACATACTTCCTTGGATTTATTTCATCCTAAAGTGAGGATTCAAGTTTTTGGGGAGAAATATTGGGAGATTAGTTGGGTTGGGATAGGAAGATCCAAATGTGACTTGGATGTGAGGTGAAGTGAGGAGAGTGTGTTACTTTTAATAGAGGAGGAGGCATTTCATTCTTAGAAATAATAGATGATAAAAAAATTGGGAGGACTAACATACTTCAAGTGATGCCAATATGACAATTAATTTAGAAAATGGGAATCATTTTCGATTAAAACTCTCTCCACAAATATTAAAATAATATTTACCATTAATTCATTATCCAATAATTTTTATTGTTTTTTCATTTTGGTTTTTTATTTTGGTAAATAATTTTTCAACATATGTAATTCATCCAATATGACTAAATTAAATTGACAATTTTTTAAAACATTAGACAGACATATAATAATATATGTCACAAAATTTATAAAATTAAATTCCCATATGTGTCAGAAACTAATTCTGATAGAAACACATGGGATGCGTAAAAACACTACTTTAACCCTGACTACACTAATACTTTTTTTACTATTTATAGGTCAATATGTTCATTATAAAAGATAAATTCGAATATTAATGGAATATATTTGAGATTAATTAACACATAAAAATAACATGGTATAACATATGATTTTAATTAATAGTAAAGTATTTAATGAAATATCATTTATTTTATTTATTTACTAACTAAATAATCTATATGTTGTCATTACATAAGAATTTAATGTAATTATATAACCACATTTATGTAGCTTCTTCCATACTCCAATTCATTATAGGATTTTTTTTATTTTTCCTTACTTAACTTATTATATAAGGATCAATAATGGAATAGTATCCCAATATATCATTAAAATCTAGAATAAGGTGTAGAAATTCTGATTATGTATATATAATGGTTGTTGAATAAGTTTGTGTCTATTTATATAACATATATTCTATGTTTATTCATTATGTAAGTTTGTTGTTAGCTAAAACACTATAATTAATTTAAATACTTTCACAAATTATTTTTAAATCAAAATTAAGTTGATATTATTATAAAAAATTTAAATACTGATTATATATAATTATATAAATTGTTAACATTCTATTAATAGAAGTGGGTAAAATAATTTTAATTTAATACTACAGGTGAGGCGATATATAGGGTTTTGAAGGAGAGAAGTTCGAAAGATTGAAATGTTATTATATACACCTTTAATATAAAATTGTATCAGTTGACCTAAATTTGATTTATTGTTGTATAAAAAACTAATTATACTCTAAATATTTTTTAAAATATATCATCACTAGATAAATAAATTTTATGAAAAAATATTTTTCAATTAAAATGCAATGTTTTCACTATTCAAGAAAAAATGAATGTTTTAGGAAAAATAACAAGAATTTAACCAATGAAAATTTTGATATTAAAATTCAAATAAATTATGATAAATTTTTCATATAAAAATATTATAGGTTAAAAAATTACATTTAAAATAAGTTCTGTATTAAATGTTGGATAAACAGTTTTATAACATATGCAGATTTTAATGAATAAAACTGTATATTTTCTTATATTGTTCCTACAAAATCTATTGGATGAATTTAAAAACATTTTATAAAATAGTTTAAACATAATACATTTCGTCTTGTTAATACCCACTAATATAATTTCCAAAGAAAAAACATTTATATTAAATAATAATATCAACAATATGTTGTTGTTCAGTAAGACTCGTCCTTATTGGTAACACAAGTTATCCAATTTACTAAATATTTCATGCAATGAAAGAATAACATGATGTTGTGTGTAATGAAATATAAAATATTTCATTCTTATTACTCAAGTTATAAAATTATTTAATTTTATTTTAATGATATTTATTTCTAAAAATCTCAGGATATTACCATGAATATCCCTCTCTACTAATAGGTTATGAAGCACATGAAAAGCCATCCCCCCTCTCTCAACCAAAGACTCTTCTACTCGAGATCACTAACCAACTGAGAAAAAACCACAAATACTACATTAGGTCTTCATTGCAGAATACCTCCCTCTATGATTCAATCTCTTTGGCCTTTATCGTGTTCAACTAGATTGATGAAATCCCCCAAACCACCCGCGAACGCCTCCCTCCACCCATGAGATGTCCCTATCGTGTACTACCCAACCACTCCAATTATCGTTCTAATCATTCTATATCCCAAATGGTATCACCTTCACATATCCACCATGTTGTATGTAGCTCTTTCTTCCACTCTCTCAATCGGTGTAGCACCACCCACTCAACCTTCTCTATGTGGAACCTCCTAATCTTGCCTAACATGGCTCTGGACCGATCAGTATCACATAGCTTGGCCATCAATATCATACATTTGAGTCCCCTCTATTGTATAAATGTATCGATACCACCAAGCATGTGATGCACAGATGACCCATATTGGCCTCACCCTAACATACATTCCTTGGTTCTCAGATCAGGTTTCACCACAACCTTAGACCGACTATGATAACCAATATATGTGTATTTCACAAAAAATCCCCTTCCAAACTACAATCTAGACACTAACATGTATTTTTTATACACTAACATGTTCTTCAATGTATGGAAAAATCATGTATGGGTTATTCTGAACCTCCAATGGGCATGTGTTGTAAATTTTGTGTAGTGAAATTTTTTAATTGAACAATATATTAATTTATCACTTTTCAATGATTAAAATAATAATCATTTTTTATTTAAAATATTTATTTTAGTATCAATATTAAATTAAGATATTTGATTAATTTAATTTATGGAATAACAATTATATTATTCTTTGGAGCGAAGTATATAATTTATTAAAATTATATAATTCACATAATTTATATTTAATTCCCCAATATTAAATTTATTTCAATTTTTATTATCGTGAAATTAATTTTCATTCATAATGGTCTTCAAAAATTGATCGAACACATGTCTGGTTAGTTAAATTTAAATATTTATTGTTACATGTGATATTTTTAATAAGTAGTTAATTTAAAACAGTCTCTGCATCTTTATTTTTAATTCAATATGTATAAAGGACAACACATCTAATTTTTTAGTAGTATATTGTTCTCTCAAGATGCCCATTCATGTGTGAAACATTATTTGAAAATTTAATGATGATGTTATGAGGCACATACCCAATAATGGGGAGCAATGAATATAGATAAGAAGTAGACACGATATATATGGATGAACTAAATCTTTTTTCAAGAATCATCTTAGGTATGATACCCCATATTCAAGGTATATCCATTATCTTGAAATAGATCAACCAATATTGGTCTCTTATTACCAGTCAGGTGATTTATTTATTTTTTATGTGACTATTACTTCATACAAGTGATTACTTACTACAAAAAACATAATTTACTAAATAGATAAAATTCATTAATATGTGATGAAAATGATTCTATTATTGTTTAGTGGTGAGAAAAAAATCATAGTATGAACTAATTAATAGAAATAGATTACATCTGTCATCAATATATAGTCCATTAATTATTGATTAATAGGAAATAACATATGAATAAAAATTGTAAAACATATATATGTAGTTGTGGAAAGATATTAATTTTTCATGGAAAATTATTTATTTTCAAAATATTTACCTAAAATGGTTTTAGAGATTTAAAATTTAATTATTTTATCTTTTATATTCATATATAAGTAATTTTTTTAGACAGTGAATCATTTAAAAATGATGGAAATCCATAAATCATTTATAATTAAATCAGTTATATCGTATGAACTATTCCAAGGGTATGTTAGTGGAAAATATAAATTATAATATTCTTCTAAGTTTCCATAATGAATGTGGAAGTGAATTATTATTTATGAATGGTTATTATATATGGTTTTCATCAAGTTTCTATTCTGAATAATATCTTTACTTAGCATTCACATATCATTATAAAGTTTTTTTCGAGAAATACATAAACATAGATTACATTATCCACATAAATGTTATGATTCTAATAACAATGATCGATAATTATTCCTACACGATATCATTGATTACTAAAATTTAGTATGGATTAATTCATAAATGAACATATAATTATACACTTCAAAGAAATGATGTAGGTAAAAAGAGAAACAATGTTCCAATATATTTAAATTTCCACTATTTTCATTGTTTTCTAGAAATTCATTGAAAATATTTGTGTCGCCCTATAACATCATTCCAACTATTATGAAAAATTCGTATCATATGATCTATTGTCTGATATAAGTTTATTATATATTTAGAATATTATGTTAATATTTATAGATTTTGTTAAGGATATATGTGTTCTTTCTTCAAGAAAAGAACCATGTCCATCATAGTTAGTATCCTAATGTTCATAATGAAAATTATTTACAATCCCTATTATAGAATAGTTATAATAAAATATTTTAATATATATATAATAGGGGGTACATATCTATTTGAAATTTTTTTAGAGTGACTTACATGAATTAGTCAATTCCATTGGTGCATGAATAGTTGGTATAGGGCCATATTCCACAGGACCTAGTGGGAAAATAATGATCCAAAGTCACATATTTTTTATGAAGTTTAAAACCATGATGGTTTTTTTATATTCAAATTCCTTTGTGATAAATTATTCATTTAGAATAATAATTCTCTCATGTATGAAGTAAATATTTTTTTTAATTGACAAGATTAATTAAAATTAGTAATGGTCTCCATGTATCAAAGTAGATGGGGATTATAATTTTTTATATTTTAGTGGGTATTCAACTGAGACAATACATGTATGGTCCAACCGTCATATCAACAAGTCTTGATTTTTAATTCCATGTTGTTTTGTCTAAATTCATAATAATTTTACTTGTCATATCAAATTTCTAAGATCATTTTATTGATAATTGAATGAAAAAAACACCAAATTGTTCAAGGTGTCTATTTAATGCAACCAAAAATTGATGGTGACACAATAAAATGATAATAAGGGGTGACTATTGACCAAATATTGTTCATGATTGATGTAAAAAACAAGATAATTGTTTATTACTTTGAATTTAATCATTATCATGTGTCTACCAGAGGTTAGTGGGAACACAACTATTTTAAAATTTATATATGTTTACAAACATGTTAAAAAACTACTGGCCTTATAGTTAGGTGAGACCATAATGAAACTATCTCTTTATAGATTGACTTAAAGTATAACCATTATTTCTAGATAACTATATCTATTTAAAATTTAGATCATTCAAGATATTATTATTACCAGTGTCACATGACATATATCTCTCCAAAAATTCATGTGTGCCACATAATATGATATTAATGTGTAAATTTAAATTCTATATGTTATCTTTGATGGATCATTCTCAAATTCCCAGATATGTATGAAAAATAATATTTCGAACATGTATATTATGGTTGGAAAATATCATTTATATCTAGGATAACTACCGGGAATATAGTCAGAACAACACAATTGTACAAGAAAAGGAAAAAATGATATAATTGGTATGTGGATAGGAAGTGATACTATTTTTGAGGGCATAAAACTATTATCCCTTGAATCAACATGATTTATTCTCATAGTTAGGGGATTGTGATGAGAAATACTAGATCATACATGTCAGTAAATGCCATATCTATATATACTGAGTAAATTAAAACCACAGTGGTAGCTAAATAAGAAATATATAATATGAAATGATTTGTTCAAGTCTTTTTAATTTTAACTAGTATGTAAAGTTTTATCATAATAAAAATTATGATAATTCTATTGTATGAATTATCCATCATTTCAAAATTTTAAAGTGGAAAAATTGGTAAATAATGAGGGATGTCATCTCATGATATGTTTTACTAATGGAGTTCTAGTCGCATATAGCCTCACTATAGAAATTTGGAATGCCCACGTTAAAACTATATCTCAATGGAAACATGACTTGATCATTATAGAGCTAAAAATATTTGTTATAATGTAGGAACTAGTTCTTGTAGGATTTTTGTGGATGTGGGTTACTTATTCAAAAATATATATGTACTTTTTATTACTATACCATTTTACATTTAGTTATGTGTAATGTTCACATAACAGTATAGATTATAAAGTTATAAATCCACTATTAAATGGTAATTTACATAGATTAATTTATACATAAAAGGGTTATAATAGTTACTAGAATATAATTAATACCTAAAGATACTAATAAATTAATAATAAATATATTTTATAAGTTCTAGATACATCATACTAATTGGTAATAATTTTTATCAGACTATCCTGTGTTGGACGAATATAAGCATTGATTCTTATTCTCATAAATCCTGAAATTGGAGTCTCTTATAGTTGGGGTCGTAAGGATAGAACCACTAATAATAACACCACATGTTTTAGTTGTCATCCGTTATTTCTATCAATGGACATGATAATTTTTATCCCAACATGTGATCATTTTCAACGTGTGACATTAGATTGCATACTTTGATATTCGGTGAAAACCATTCCAAAGAAGTTGTGGTGAGGTAGTTGTATAAAAATAATAATAAATAAACTAAATTAAGGAGACACAATATTTCATCCTTATTTATGAAATATCATATGAAAAAGTCATTATATCACTTTGTGTTTATATACTGGTTGGTTGGTGTTTCTAAGAATACACATTATCTCTTTGGGGTCCATCATGGGTTTTTAGATTTCACTAATGGTCATTGAATATTATTCAATTTTATGATGATATGATCATGGAGGGTCAAAAATAGTTTCACATTCAATATTCTTCCATATTCTAATGAATGTATATACATGACATAATGGGCCCCACTATGGTGTGTTAGAGTTTTCCAAGTTCATTCGAACACTGAAATAAAATTCAATATGAATCAAGTATAAAGTAATTTGGTTGAATATATTTATGAGAATTTTTATTCCTGTTTCAGTAAACACATGAAGTAATATTAGAAGAAAATATTTTTTTTAATATTAATGTTTTATTTAATATTAATTGGAATTAGGAGTCTTGTTAATGACTTAGGTATATCACAAAAATAAATTGAATATATATTAAATGTACGTGATAAAAAATAATTATTATTTATGACATGTATAGATTAATATAATTAAATCATTTTTACTTATTTATTGTATGTTAGAAAGATGGGGGTATAAAACACTAACTATATATATTTTTTCATCCACTGTATTAAGAGAAAAATAGCTCATTCCCTATGATCAAGGTGAATAATCATTTTAACAAATTGAGCGCTTCTTTCTCCTTCAACATCCTTGAGAGAGAAATAATTTTTCACTGAATCAGTTGAAAAAAGAATTTGCATATGTTTGGAACAAAGTCGAGGTGATTGTCATTAAATAAAATGATTCGTGGAAGCTCCGTACTAGCACTGTAAATTTGGTGATCAACACTCATGTAGATTCAGAAATAATATTTGGATTATATTGATGGGTTTGGATTTTGATCTTTCAAGATATGATCACTGATGATGAGTTTTTGTTCAATGTTACAAAGAATAAATAAATGTAAATGTTTATTTATTTTTATCTTATACTCATTAAACTCACATGAGACAATCATAACATTAATAGAGCTCTGATCACCAAAGATTATGAAGTTACATCACCCTGATGATAAATATTTTAAAATCATCATCATGCCAACTTCCTCTGTCTGCCCTAGGACCACGATTATCATCCAAATACTAGAAGAGGCACAAAAATAACTATAATATGATATTCAACTCTTCACAATAGTAAGTGAAAACAAATCCATTATACCCCCATTTAATTCAATCTTCTCATTCATCAGATCCTTAGAGACCACATTAGAGTAATATATGATCTAAACATAATTACCTACAACCTAAAATATTATTAAAGGACATTCTAAAGTATATTATCCTTTTAATTTTCATTCTATATAATAATAAGATTTTTCTGGTGTGTCATATTGAATAACGAATCATAACATATCACTTATAGAATTTCCAAATAGAGTTTAATGAAAACTATTATGGGACTAATCTTGAGATTCGCAAAAACAACTCATCCAATAAGTTGTATTTAGAGACCTCCCATATGATTATTTTATATTTCCTCAATTGTACCATCATACTCCACAATCTCCTAGCAGTATTTGAATCATAAACATAGATAATTTCATCATCTTATACTTGGGTGTTTCAAAAAATATTGAATATTCTATTAATCATGTTAAGAAATTTCTCAATGTTCTCTGCAAATCCAATGCCTTGGAATGCTATAGGGTGATATATACAGATGTCCTAGGTAAAATATACAATGGAAGAATAACCCCACATTGAACTTATTCTTCTAAATAAATGAAGGATATGAATGACATACAATCTATGTTGTGGTACCATAACTACATGAACAGCCCCCACAGTATGTCAAAAAACTCACACCTATTCACTTAAAGGTATAATTATTAATGTTAATACCGTAAATAAATTTCAGTGTTCTTTCATGGGGACATTTCATATCACAAAATTTATATTAATAAAAAAAACATTATAATTCAAATTTTTTATTTCATAAAATATTGGACATGATATTATAATAATACTTTGAAATATATATATATATATTACCATCATATTCCTAAGGAAAAATA
The DNA here is from genome assembly GCA_963277665.1 of Viscum album. Classification (NCBI taxonomy): domain Eukaryota; kingdom Viridiplantae; phylum Streptophyta; class Magnoliopsida; order Santalales; family Viscaceae; genus Viscum; species Viscum album. The sequence goes on from OY728148.1 coordinate 1,049,184,638, forward strand.
ATTATAAAGGATATGATTATATGTTAAAATAAGTATATGTAATATCACATGTATAGAGGTATAATTTATCACTCATGTGATATAATTTTGTGAAATATTATTTTGAATGTCCTATTTAAAGTACACCACATTTATTTTATTATATATTTAATAGGTGTTTCTTAAGAGAACATTAGACATAGATCATTTTATATGATCTCATCAATGAGCTTACATGCTTTTGAGGTTTCATAATTTTATACCAATCATAATTCATTTAAAAATTTAGTTTTTAAGGTAATTTACTATGACAATAATAAATTAGAGTGATTTCATTTACAAATAAAGGATATGTTCAATCAAATGAAGGGTTATAACTTCATGGACCTCAAATGAGTTTTTAATAAATATATTCATTTTTATTAAATAATAATTAAATATAATGAAGGTATATGAAATCATGATAACTATGAACATGAGAAAATGTGATATGATATATGGGATTGAAATTATACATGCCTCTTCTTTACTCATGATGTTAAATAAATAAGGATCATTTCAAATAGAAATGTGAAGGATTGAATCACACAAAAACCCATTGTAATTTACATAGATATAATGTTTTTCGAGATACCAATCATTTTTTAAAATTATGGGTGAGATTTATAATTTTTTCAAACATTACATGTGTCCATTTTGGTTAATACATAAGATAATTCTATTAGATATTTTTGGACAATTGTGATTAGTTCATTTTTATTTATGATGATTTTTATTTTAAAAATAAATAATAAGTTTTAAAATTATAATGTAGAATTACATTATTGTTAATTAAATAAAATAATTATTGTGTAATTATATTATAAATAATTTGTTTATATTTTTAAAAAATTAAACGAGGAAATGAAAAGGCCCAAAAAATATTTGGGGTTCGGCTTTATGTAATGGGTTTCCAAGGACATTTACCATGATTAACTTAATAGAACCACATATAAATCAATTAAGTGACAACTTTTCTATATTTAACCTATTTTGAGGAACATCAATGTACTTATGAATGTTGTTTTAAACATATGTAACTTTTGGATGATATTTAACACTCTAAATGACCATTAGAGTCCAATTACTACACGTCCTTTGAATTAATATTAATTAAAATTCCTTAGAGTCTATTGAATATCCCACTTGATATAAATAGTAAGGTTGAGATGTGTATTATTCATTCCATGTGAAAAAATAAAATATGTTTCTTGATGTTATCAACTATTTCTCATTTGAGAGATGACTGTAGTTTTCTACATCTATGAGGTTCTCATGTCTATGTTTCTTTATTCATCAATCCATTTCCTTAGATTTGTAACAAAAATAAAATTAATAGGAATAAAATACAACAATGATATTGGTGATTTAAATTATGAATCAATTGTCACGAATACATGAAATAATCAATTTTTTTAAATCTAAATATTCCAATTCTTTTGGAATGGTTTTTTATTTTATGGTATTATCATATTAATTTTTTATTTACTATTTATGGTCATGTTTAGTGTTTATTAATTCAAATAAATCACTTCATTGATTGGTTTTTTTGAATATATTTTAATAATAGAACATCTTAAACCATGAGAATATCCTCAAACCTATCCTTCTGGTGATTCATAGGATGTAATTGTGGTGATATTTTTTAAAAAACCATGGAATTAACATCGATGGTAATATAAATATTGATATATTTTATAAAAATTTTGGCGTAAACATTTATGAAACCCATATAAATCATTTAATACATCATCTCTTAATCACAAACCCTCATTAGAGGAAACAACATAGAAAAACACCTAAATGGAAAATATTGTTCTAAAACTAACATATTTCCAAAAAATGAAGCTCAAAATTCATACTCCCACACAAATATTTTTGTTATCTCAAAAGAGAAATTATATAAAATTTCTATATTTTTTAATAATTTATATTCATAAAATATTAACTAAATTATCATTGGAATTTAATTATTTTAATCCACATTTTAGAAACTAAATCAAATTACATAAATGATTGGACATGATAGGTGAACTGTATTCCAATTAGGATGCATGTATATAAACCAAACTACCACCCTAATCCAAGAGAATGTCAGAAAATATAAAATCAGAATATTTTATTAGGTAAAACCTATAACTCATAGTAATCAACTCATTTACATTTATCCCAATAACCAAGTTACTGGAGTGTCTATTATACATGTTCTCAAATGACACATAAATAACTTTCAACATGATTTATGACTATATTTTCTCCATTATACCAAGATCAAAAATATTAATTCATGAATTAAGGGATCTGATTTAATTTTTGAATTCCTCAAACTATTTTTACAAGAACAATCTAGTATGGAAAATGACTTTTATTATCCTACCCATACATAAGAGAGAAAAAGGATATCACATAGGTATTATCCCATAAATTAGGGTTTATTTCCCCTCATTATCATGAAAAATAAAAAAAATAAGATAGACCTACCATAAATCAAATAAATTATAGTATGTAATCATTGATATAAGATCAACACATATATTACATCCCTCTCAATAAAAAAATAAACCCATGTGAAAGTCACACATATTTAGTCAAATTGATGATTCCCACATATGGTAAATCTGAACAAATGGTAAAAAATAAAACAGATATAATAGAATATATTCGAAAAATTTATTCTTAATTACTACTAAGCCTCACCACCAACTCACATCTAAGATTATATTTCTCAGTTTCCTAACATAGGGGTGTTCCCATTACCTATATCCCTTATAGCATGGTTTTCATTTATAACATGGTTAATGTTTATGGTGTTAGTATTACACCTAGAATTGCATAAAAATTTAAATTAACATTCATAGAAAATTAAGTTTATAAGAGAAATAATGGAGAGTGAATATGAAACAGTTTTACTATTTTTACAATTAATACTTTGAAATTAAACACTATGATTAGTTAAAACTCTTGATCAAATAACATATAAAATCACACTCTCAACTTCATGAAGCTAAATTAAAAAAACAATTGCCCCAGATGAATTCTCACAAGGATCACCTCCAATATGAGTGACTAATCAATATTGGGTTTGGGTTCATTTTGAGAACTAGATATCCTCACTAATTTCAAAATTGATGATAATACCCTTCTCCAGATAGAATAGTATACTGATGTTTTCTAAAGGTTCTAATTGTTACGTTATAGTAGATCCTACTATATTACAAGAAGAATTTAATATAGAATCAATGAGATTAAATATAGTATCAATGATACATTTTCATCAATATTATATATAACAAATCTGATTTTTTATGTATGATTTTATAAGATTATATATATTATTTTACAAATAATAATCTAATACAGAGAGTTATTATGAGCCAGATCGAGGAAAAAATTAATTTTTTGTAATATATTAAATATCACACATGAACATTTTTTATAAAAAGTTTAAATAAATATTTAATAAAGGATCAAATCAGAAATATAGTGTTTTTTATCTAATAACATGGGGTTTACACTATGGGATACATAATAATTATAGATGTTGGGAATTTTTGATAATGTGCCGTCATTGTAAAATTAATAAAATAAATTGTTTAAATCATTCATTTATATTATTTATACAAAAACCCGAAATCCCCTATAATTGTTTTTTGTGATGAGTTCTCAGGGTTGGCCAAATAACCCAGGAGTCCTAGAAGACCATTTTAGGGGAGTATTCTTGGGGGAAAACATTAGATCAGATCAAGGGTGATGATTTTTTCACACATAAAATTCAAGTATCTCACCAACAATAATAATGAGGATTCATTATTAATTATAAATAAATCTATTTCATGTAAAAATTAATTATTTAATTGTGTTTATAACCTCTTGATTTCTCCTATGATGAATGGTAATCGATCAACTGATGAATTGGCTTGTGGATCATGCCTATTGAGAGTACATGTTATATTTATCTATGTTTGGTGATTAATTTCAGTTTTTATATTATATCTATTCATTAAAAATTATAATTGTAACAAATAGAGGCCAATCCAATCATATTGTGAGATCTTCTCCTCATATTTTAGTTTGTGAATTTCTTTCCCCATTCTTTTTGCATTCATCACTTTTTTTACCAGAGGTTTTATATTTAACATCAAATAAATAATTTTTTTCATTTATTTCTCACAAAACATTGGTTACAAAAGTCTGTGATCATTTACAACATGTGAGGGAGGTGTATATAGAGAAAAGTGGATCGATATTGGTATGATGATCCCAATTATTCCTAGTAGGGAATGCAGTACTGAGGATGTATGATGAAAACTGATTTCCATGTGTATCTGATAGCCATATTCTAACGAGTGGTTAAAAAGATACACATCCAGACTAAATCCATGCATTATGGCATGACTAGTGGAAGAACCATAGGAGTCAGTGGCATGGTCGTTTTCAAAGGATGAAGTAAATGTTTCATGAAATTCCACATTACATGGCATGTAATATGGAATTACTTGCTTGTGTGGGGCATTATTTGAATTTCTAGGGTTTATGTGAATCGTATAGGGATCACATATACTATTAATCTATTATAATGTTTGTAATCGTACCTAGAAACTCAGTGTGTTCTATGTGAGTACAAGGCTAGGCACCTAACCAGGAAGCCAACTAGACTAAGGTACATGAGCAGTGTTGTGTACCTGGACATAGCCACGAACATGAATGTGTCCAATAGTACAATGAATATGACACACTATATACTCATACATGGAAATGAATATGGGTTTTGTTATAAGGCTAGGACCAAGTGTCGAAGGGGACCACTATGTACATACTCAATACTTAATTACCTTCTTCCAAAATGGATTCGATATGTTATTTACATTAGCATGGAAAATATTCATTTGAATGTGTTCCCTTGATAGATTCCTTCAGGGTACAATATGGATTCACTCTCTATGTAATAGGATGGTGACAACCTCTGAGGAACTTCTATATTGGATAGATTTGTTGGAATCCAATCATGAGTCTTGATGTGATATTCTCTAACATCAACATTTCCCTAGGTGGTGTTATTAGTATCACATTGACCAGCACTACAAAATCTTAAATCCCATACATAGCAGGTTAACCTTGATTGGGTAGTTAGTATATACTTTTGTCATGGGTTTGATCCCCATATCTGTATCGATCTCTTTAGACAACCATCGTAAACATCATTTGGTGAGACCCACAAATCACAACATATCATATGGATATTATTAGTGGTATTTAAATCCTAGAGTGTTTCGTCCTATATGATTGTAATATAGAACCATTGAGTTTTAATTCAAGTATGTATTTTATGGTTGTGATATTTCATTGAGACTGTGACTATTCTATGAGTATTTCTAGATTTTCATGTTACATGCATGGTTGACATATTCATGTGGTGATATAATTGTTGTTATTGGGTCTATATGCTGAATGATTATTCGTTTGTCCTACATTGTATTGTTATAGAAACCCCTAGAGGGGATTTTCAATCATGTGTGATGACTAATTTAGATAACCAACATTTTGATGAAGTCTTATATGGACCTGGATTAGTTAGAACATTGTGTTCTAGATAGACTGAGGTGTGTTTTGGTTGTTGAATTTACAATAGTCCTCCCATATATAATTTTTAATAATTTTATTAAGATAATTTTGGTCGGATTGTATATATCCCATTTCATTCTAGTACCTTTTGTTGTGCTCTCATGGATATTTTTATGATGTATGAATTTATGTTTATTCATTCTTTTACATTTCACATGTTTATGGTCCTGGGAGATGTGAGGGGTGGTAAATTAGGTTATGTCCTCCCTTGTGTGTTATATTCCTACTCGATGTTATTCGACCTCCATTTTCCTCTTAAAGGTTCCCTTGGGGCCATTGCGGTTCAAACCCCATTGGGTCGGGTCTTGACCGAGTGGTTTTAAAGTGAGTCAGTTCTACCTTATTATTGATGTTCTTGATATTGGTTTGGGGAAACATTGTAAAGTTCTATGATTTTGGATTTCAGTCTTGGGAAACTAACTACTATTCGATGATTGACATATACTTTCACAAAGACTCTAAAAACCTACATGTTTCCTTGAAACATATAGACACTGGTTGCATGGAAGACATTAGTACATGCAACATATATGAATGGGTTGTGGTTTACAATACCTTCATGAGACAACTATCCAAATATACTCATTGAAAATGGTACATCATGTCTGATTTATGAATCCTGCACAAAATTTTCCAACTGCGAATCAATAGGTGGATCGTAAGTATGATTCACTTAGTAATGAGGCTTTGAAATAGGTACATGTTTGTAACGCCCCGACCCCAGTTACCCAGAGTCGGTGCATTATTACATAACATTGGCATGATCACCAGAAAGATCAAATCTCGAAAGACAGATTGGTTTAGTAGCCTTGGAAACACTAGATATATTCATAAGTTTTACATTACATCATAAAATGAAAAACTACTACAACAAAATAATGTCTCCATAATCCACACTCATATCCCCACATAATATCCCTGCAGGTCATTCATAATTTAATTCTTCACTTCCTGGGAAAAATAAACATAGAAAAGGGGTGAGCTCAAATGCCGAGTAAGGATAACAATATAGCGGAAACTTTCATAAATAAGAATAAACATTTAAGGCAATGTATAACTAAAACAAAAGCCTTTTAAATATGAAATTTCAACATGGTATGGCATAAATAAAATGAAATAATGCCATTTACTTATTCACATGGATATTCTACTAATCGAATAATCACATGAAAAAATCAATAACCACTTTCATAATGTTGGAATGCATAATGCTAGACTATCATAACCACATAGTCAAGGCCTCGTGCCAAGACTACAAATAAGATTTTGTCAAGGCCTTGTGCCAAGACACTAGTTTGAATCATGAGACCTACCGATGCATCGAGAAGCTATAGCGGGCTCCACCCATCACATATTAAGTCCAATGCATTCCCATATGAAAGGGTTTAAACATAACATAAACATTCGTATTAAAACTAGCACACGAAATGTCAATACATTCACCATAAACTATGAATGGTATAAAAATAGCACATCCACAATCAAACATATCACAAAACCTTCAATACAATATAGAAGTTTTGTATCATAATAAAACAACTTCAAATAAGCGTAAAATCCATAAAAGGATGCTGACATAGATGAAATCAAAACTATTTGAGAGAAATATCTCTTTTTTTGAAATCATTTAAAAGTCACACATTTATAAAGGAAGTAATTAAAAAGAGAATTTTAAATCAAAGTGTCTCATACCACTTTGAAACTTTTGAAAGGAATTAACATTTTAAAAACATTCATGTCCATATAAATAAATCCTTAAAAACCATTTTGAAGACATGGACATTAATAAAAAATATTAGGAAAGATAAATCTTTAAAACATTTAAATTTATGATTTTGATAAAGAGTACCCTTCCAAAATTCTTAAAATATTCATTTTGAAATAATTTAAAAGTCACATAATTATAAAATAAAACATTTACTTTGAAAATATCCTTGTAAGATTGTATGGGAAGCTTTCAAAATTTTATAACGGCGGTAAATAGCTGCAGCCGCCGTATAAGTTAAAAGAACATTCTTACCTTAATTTTGTTGAAAAGGTTAAAAATCACCTTGTTTGGAAAATGATGGAAAGATTCCTTTATAAACCTCTTATAAAAAGTCAAACAAGGGTATAAATGAATTTAACTCATATCTTAGTAAATAGTAAAAATGTTTTGAAATTCATTTTTAAGAAACATGGATGTGGATGATCAAGAGATCCCAGTAGATTATTACGTATAAACAACCATGGATAATGAAGAGGTTGTAAAGTAAACCCTTACCTTGTACTTTTCCTTGGTTGGGGTAGGTTAACCTCCTGTATAATGGTGAAATAGTTGTTATTAAATTATACAAGAATCATATATATTAATATGATATCATATATGATCTTTTAACATTGATTTGTTAATAATATCTTAGAATTATCGTCGTTTCGGGAGTTAACTTACTCATTTTCTTTTATATGTTTTGTTACATAAGCCATGGTTGTTGTATATTATTCATATCCAGAATTATATCCAGTCCTTAAAAATCATTTTTAAATAATCAAATAATAATTATACTTGAATGGATACGATGGAGAATGAATCTCATCGCGTTCGTGGAGACGGTAGTCCGTACGTACGCACGAGCGACAATATCATTCTTTTGATATTAAAATAATATATAAATGGATGGTATATCATATATACATAATCATTAACATGTTATATTTATTATTTACATTAGTTACACATCATTATTATACCCATCCAAATAATATTATATTGAATAACAATTACACCACGACGTGGAGACGGTAGTCCGTACGTACGCACGTATGGTGACATGTTATTCAAAGGGTGGATAGAATACTGAATATGGTTATACCATATTTATAATAACATCACAGTATATGTGAGATACTGGAGTTATTATTTTAGAATGGTAAGAACAAAGTAAGAATAAGTGGAAGATGAAATGAACTTGGAGAAAGGTGGTGAAATCATTACCTCTTCTTCGGGTTCTTCCTTTTGATTTGATCAAAAGGGCTACTTAGGTTGGCTTTCTGATCAAACTAAGGCCTCTAGGTTGTAGTGAGGGATTTTGGGAGAGTATTTGGGCAGAGTTTTGCCGAACCAAAAGGCTTTGAAGGTGTGAAGAAATGAGAAGGAGGAGTGCCCTTTTATAAGAGGGGTGAGGGGCACCTTTGGAAAAGCTAGAAATATTAATTTATAATAAATTCATATTCGGTTTATAATGGCTCCAAAGCTTATTATTCAAAGGTTAAGGTGGGGATAGGTAGAAAACCACTCAACCCATAGAATTTAGAGAGGTTTGGGAACTTATATTAACCTTATATTTAAGTATTAACTCTAAGTTAATTAGTTTCACTTTTACAACGTCTCTTTGTATTTTTATATAATATGGTTAATAAACTTACTATATACATCCAATCGACCCCCAAGTGGTACATTAATGATGAAGCTATCATGATATAAGTCTCTTGGCCGAACCTTAGATTTTTAGGAATTTAATATCAATTAATAATATAATATTTGTTTTAAGAACCCTTTTATGTCAATTTTGACACTATTCAATAGTTGATTTTTGTGAAACTCATAACAAATTTATTACTTCGAAAAAAGTCAATTAAATAAATCCTAATATATCATATTATCCTAGAAAATTATTTTAATTCATTAAAGGTTTCATATTATATTTATTTGGGTATTTATAATATCAATTATTTTAATTTTTCCCTATTATAGTAATTATTGCATCATCATTGTGTCATAAATAAAATAAATTATTTAATGTCTAAAAATTATAAATAAAATATCATTATGTAGGAAATCTTTTTAGCTTTCTAATGAATATTTATAATCTAAAAGCCAACATATATAACCCGATGTAACAATTGTTTTTCTAAAAGATATATGCTTGTGTCATTTTTGTATTCATTTTAACTTAATTAAAATAAAGTGTCATTATCACTTACAAGTGGATCCATGGGGTCCCAAAATAGACCCAAAGATTCCCATGGTCGACCATGTATCAACAAATAGGGTTAAGACACGTTTTAGGGTAATTTAGTATTATTATAATATTATTTTTTAACCCTTATTTACCGGATTTACCCTTAACCATGGTAAATAAAATATTTACCGCAGTAATTATTCAAAATGTCTAAAAATAAAAGTTACCTATTTACACAATTTGAACATCCTGATTCCAAATATGGAATCCATTTTCCTAAATTCAAAACACAGAAGTGGCAGAAATTAATTTAAAATTAATTCCCGCTGTCAAAACAAAAAGCGTGTTTTTAAGAGATAATAACTATCAAAAGATTGACACTCGTTTATGTTCGGTTTAATTGTAAAATTATGTCCAATGACCAACATTATATTAAATGGTAAAACTATATTCTAAATATACTTTAAAACCACTCAAATTCATAATTTATCACTATTAATTATTTTGATTAAAAAAGTTGTTTTTAATTAAAATTTAGTAATTTTCACTATTCATCAAAATATGAAAGTTATCCGAAATGTACCAAAATTTCACCTTAGGCTAAATTAGATATTCCGAATCCAAAAATGAAGTCCATTTTGAAATATAAAATATATATAATTTTAAAAAGTAGGTATTACTATTCACAACGGCTAGTTTAATTAGTTGTGGTGTGTGTTAGAACTCGAGGTTGCGTACAACACACGCTATCGCATTATTCGAAGGGAAACGTACCGTGGAAGCTTGGGGTGTTTCATTTTAAATTTTTGATGTCCCAATTTAGTAAAAAAGTTTAAAATATTGTATTTAAAAAGGGTTCACTATTAAATGTTGATAAAAGTGCAATACTGAAAATGAATTTGTTCTTGCATTATATCTAAGAAACTCATAATATGGATTCTAAAATTATAAGGATTATATAAAGTTTAAAATTTAGATAATACTATTCATAACCTCTTTTGAATGGCTTTTTTTTTGTAAGTCATGGTGTGATTGAACTCAGTGTTGCGTGTAGTGCAAGTTATTGAATTATTTTGAAGAAATAACACACTATGAAATCTTGGGGTGTTACATTCTCCCCTCCTTCAATAAATTGAGTCCTCGCAATTTGAAATAGTTCTTCGAAAATAAAAGGTTGAAAATAGAAAATATATTTGTGGGAAAACCCACATCGAAAATTGGGTTACTAAAGTTTAGTCTTAATATGAGGAAAAGAGAAATGAAAGGGTCACCACCAAATTATGATCTTGATTAGGAGAACATTGGTGGCAATTAAGGACATATAATTGGAGGAAAACGTAAATATTTATAGGTAGTGATTGAGGTCATCAATCACAAAAAGTATAAAATTGAGGTCCTTAAACTCATCAATCTATTATGATTTGAAGTACCATCGGTTCAACAAAATATAGGGTATTGGGATAACACATTTTTGACGTTTAAAAATATCTTAGTTGAAATCACACATCGAAAAATGAATTAACGAGGCCTCTATTTAAAATAAAGAGTGGAAAGTATGAAGATTACCGAAAAGAACACATACTAGGGTTCCATGTAGTAAAATATGGATATGGAAGAAAAATCTAACCATCAATTATCTGATGGAGAGTGGTAGAGAACATGGCTATGAAAAGGCTAACAATCCCAAAGCCATAAATTAGTGATGATTTAAGGTACCATCTAGGAAAAAAAATTTGTTCTAATTTTCTTTTCTTAATATTGAGGAATTTTTTTGTGAGATTGGCAAAGATCATATGGAGATATACTTACTTTATAATTAGAGTTTTATCCATTAATAAATTTCTACCACAAACTCATCTTTCACTCTAAAAGATAATAGAATGTAAAAAAAATTCTATTTACACTATTCGTATAGGGTTCCAAAATAAACGAATTTATAATTCATCTAAAATATCATTTAATAAAAACTACATTATATAATCCAGGACATCTCGTGGGCCAGTGGTAGGTGATACACCCTTGTCGCCCTTCGGTTGCGGGTTCATGTCTCGCAGCCTTGCCGGACGCGACGGGTTGCCGCCCGACCTCCGGGTTGTCCTTTTATGGCAATCCAAAATAATCCAAACTGGAACTATCAAAATACTTCTGTCTAAACTCACAGTCCAACATTTATAAGGAAGGTAAACATAATATAGATCCTTTTTACCCCGTAATAGAATATGAATACCTTCATCATGTATTACCATAATCCTTATTGATTACATTCATGCTCCCTTATTCCATATAGAATGCTGGATATACTTCATTAATCCAAAAATGTTTTAAACCCCAACAATGATGGAATATACAAATCATTAATCAGTTCCAAGGTAGTCAAGAATATCCAATATAATTTATCCAAAATAATCACATAGTATTCCAAAATCACTACCTCAGTATCAGAACTATATTATGATTTATCATTCTCTCAACCATATATTTTCCCAAAATTTAACCTTCTATTGAGTCACTTTTCTTTGTTCCACACAATCTCAAGTCCTTAATGAAATAGTACTGCAGTACAATCCTTATATACTCCATAATTATTATAACAAGTACATTGTTGATACAACACTCAATTGACATAATCAACATAAGAACTCTAATCATTCCTCTTCATCTGTGGTAGTATCATAACTTGATTATTATCCAATAGCATCATTTGCGGCATAGTCTGATGACTCGGACATAGGTTCGCGTAGTGTCCAAACTCCTTGCAAATGAAGCATTGTACATTTAAAACCATTTTCTTACCCTTGCAGTCACGTACTTTGTTCCCTTTTCCTCCACACTTATAACAAACTCCCATTCCTTTCAGGCAAGTTCCAGGGTGTTTCTTTCCACAGTTACCACATATGGGAAAATTCTTCTTTTCCCTCTTACTTTTATCCATCTTTCTCTCTTCCATCCTTTTCTTCTCATGCTTCCCTTCAAATCCATAGGACTCAGTAAACTCTTTACTTATCTTATCAACACATGATATTATTTCTTCATATGATGATAATACATGGGAGACTATTTCTCTTATAAATTCTATCTTAAGAGCATGAAAGATATGATCCTTCCTTCTCTTTGGATCATGTGTATTTCTGGAGTTCGCATTCCTTATACTGGGCACCATTTCTAAACAATGGCATAAACTAGATCAGTTTATGAATCAAAATACATAATCCCATACTTATAAAACACTTAAAATAAATTGAACTATTTATGGATATAATCCATAATCATAAAAATGTTTTCTTTGAGGAAGTATATACTCATAAACCCTTCATAATGATTTGTAAAGAAAATGAGAGTTATCCTAAGCATATCCCCCGGGAGTGTCGTAACCAAGAGTGAAGCAAGGCCCGTTGTCGTGCACCAGTTCCCGTTCGAGTCTAGCTCAAAGCGGTGTTTTCGGGTTTTACCCCTAGGTACATCTGTGCTAGAGCCACCTCTACCTGCTCGTATCCAGACAGGGATGTATTGCTCGGAAAACTCAGAAAATCTCTACAATACCAAAATTCTCGGAAGTTCTTTTATACTAATCCTCAAAGTTCATCTTAGGTCTACGTGCTCTAATCAGAGTTTATCTAAATCTAGTTTCCAAGGTTTGTACTAAACTTCCTCTGATACCAACTGTAATGCCCCGACCCCAGTTACCCAGAGTCGGTGCATTATTACATAACATTGGCATGATCACAAGAAAGATCAAATCTCGAAAGACCGATTGGTTTAGTAGCCTTGGAAACACTAGATATATTCATAAGTTTTACATTACATCATAAAATGAAAAACTACTACAACAACATAATGTCTCCATAATCCACACTCATATCCCCACATAATATCCCTGCAGGTCATTCATAATTTACTTCTTCACTTCCTGGGAAAAATAAAACATAGAAAAGGGGTGAGCTCAAATGCCCAGTAAGGATAACAATATAGCGGGAACTTTCATAAATAAGAATAAACATTTAAGGCAATGTATAACTAAAACAAAAGCCTTTTAAATATGAATTTTCAACATGGTATGGCATAAATAAAATGAAATATTGCCATTTACTTATTCACATGGATATTCTACTAATCGAATAATCACATGCAAAAATCAATAACCACTTTCATAATGTTGGAATGCATAATGCCAGACTATCATAACCACATAGTCAAGGCCTCGTGCCAAGACTACAAATAAGATTTTGTCAAGGCCTTGTGCCAAGACACTAGTTTGTCTCATGAGACACACCGATGCATCGAGGAGCTATAGCGGGCTCCACCCGTCACATATTAAGTCCAATGCATTCCCATATGAAAGGGTTTAAACATAACATAAACATTCGTATTAAAACTAGCACACGAAATGTCAATACATTCACCATAAACTATGAATGGTATAAAAATAGCACATCCATAGTCAAACATATCACAAAACATTCAATACAATATAGAAGTTTTGTATCATAATAAACCAAATTCAAATAAGCGTAAAATCCATAAAAGGATGCTGACATAGATGAAATCAAAACTATTTGAGAGAAATATCTCTTTTTTTTAAATCATTTAAAAGTCACACATTTATAAAGGAAGTAATTAAAAAGAGAATTTTAAATCAAAGTGTCACATACCACTTTGAAACTTTTGAAAGGAATTAACATTTTAAAAACATTCATGTCCATATAAATAAATCCTTAAAAACCATTTTGAAGACATGGACATTAATTAAAAATATTTATAAAGATAAATCTTTAAAACATTTAAAATTCTGATTTTGATAAAGTGTACCATTCCAAAATTCTTAAAATATTCATTTTAAAATAATTTAAAAGTCACATAATTATAAAATAAAACATTTACTTTGAAAATATCCTTGTAAGATTGTAAGGGAAGCTTTTAAAATTTTATAACGGCGGTAAATAGCCGCAGCCGTCGTATAAGTTAAAAGAACATTCTTACCTTAATTTTGTCGAAAAGGTTAAAAATCACCTTGTTTGGAAAACGATGGAATGATTCCTTTATAAACCTCTTATAAAAAGTCAAACAAGGGTATAAATGAATTTAACTCATATCTTAGTAAATAGTAAAAATGTTTTGAAATTCATTTTTAAGAAACATGGATGTGGATGATAAAGAGATCCCTGTAGATTATTACGTATAAACATCCTTGGATAATGAAGAGGTTGTAATGTAAACCCTTACCTTGTACTTTTCCTTGGTTGGGGTAGGTTAACCTCCTGTATAATGGTGAAATAGTTGTTATTAAATTATACAAGAATCATATATATTAATATGATATCATATATGATCTTTTAACATTGATTTGTTAATAATATCTTAGAATTATCGTCGTTTCGGGAGTTAACTTACTCATTTTATTTTATATGTTTTGTTACATAATCCATGGTTGTTGTATATTATTCATATCCAGAATGATATCCAGTCCTTAAACATCATTTTTAAATCATCAAATAATAATTATACTTGAATGGATACGATGGAGAATGAATCTCATCGCGTTCGTGGAGACGGTAGTCCGTACGTACGCACGAGCGACAATATCATTCTTTTGATATTAAAATAATATATAAATGGATGGTATATCATATATACAAAATCATTAACATGTTATATTTATTATTTACATGAGTTACACATCATTATTATACCCATCCAAATAATATTATATTGAATAACAATTACACCACGACGTGGAGACGGTAGTCCGTACGTACGCACGTATGGTGACATGTTATTCAAAGGGTGGATAGAATACTGAATATGGTTGTACCATATTTATAATAACATCACAGTATATGTGAGATACTGGAGTTATTATTTTAGAATGGTAAGAACAAAGGAAGAAGAAGTGGAAGAAGAAATGAACTTGGAGAAGGGTGGTGAAATCATTACCTCTTCTTCGGGTTCTTCCTTTTGATTTGATCAAAAGGGCTCCTTAGGTTGCTTTCTGATCAAACTAAGGCCTCTATGTTGTAGTGAGGGATGTTGGGAGAGTATTTGGTCAGAGTTTGGCCAAACCAAAAGGCTTTGAAGGTGTGAAGAAATGAGAAGGAGGAGTGCCCTTTTATAAGAGGGGTGAGGGGCACCTTTGGAAAAGCTAGAAATATTAATTTATAATAAATTCATATTCGGTTTATAATGGCTCCAAAGCTTAATATTCTTAGTTTAAGGTGGGGATAGGTCGAAAACCACTCAACCAATAGAATTTAGACAGGTTTGGGTACTTATATTAACCTTATCTTTAAGTATTAACTCTAAGTTAATTAGTTTCACTTTTACAATGTCTCCTTGTATTTTTATATAATATGGTTAATAAACATACTATATACATCCCAGAGACCCCCAAGTGGTACATTAATGATGAACCTATCATGATATAAGTCTCTTGGCTGAACCTTGGATTTTTAGGAATTTAATAACAATTAATAATATAATATTTGTTTTAAGAACTCTTTTATGTCAATTTTGACACTATTCAATAGTTGATTTTTGTGAAACTCATAACAAATTTATTACTTCAAACAATGTCAATTAAATAAATACTAATATATCATATTATCCTATAAAATTATTTTAATTCATTAAATGTTTCATATTATATTTATTTGGGTATTTATAATATCAATTATTTTATTTTTTCACTATTATAGTAATTATTACATCATCATTGTGTCATAAATAAAATAAATTATTTAATGTCTAAAAATTATAAATAAAATATCATTATGTAGGAAATCGTGTTAGCGTTCTAATGAATATTTATAATCTAAAATCCAACATATATAACCCTATGTAACAATTGTTTTTCTAAAAGATATATGCTTGTGTCATTTTTGTATTCATTTTAACTTAATTAAAATAAAGTGTCATTATCACTTACAAGTGGATCCATGGGGTCCCAAAATAGACCCAAAGATTCCCATGGTCGACCATGTATCAACCAATAGGGTTAAGACACGTTTTAGGGTAATTTAGTATTATTATAATATTATTTTTTTAACCCTTATTTACCGGATTTACCCTTAACAATGATAAATAAAATATTTACCGCAGTAATTATTCAAAATGTCTAAAAATAGAAGTTACCTATTTACACAATTTGAACATCCTGATTCCAAATATGGAATCCATTTTCCTAAATTCAAAACACAGAAGTGGCAGAAATTAATTTAAAATTAATTCCCGCTGTCAAAACAAAAAGCGTGTTTTTAAGAGATAATAACTATCAAAAGATTGACACTCGTTTATGTTCGGTTTAATTGTAAAATTATGTCCAATGACCAACATTATATTAAATGGTAAAAATATATTCAAAATATACTTTAAAACCACTCAAATTCATAATTTATCACTATTAATTATTTTGATTAAAAAAGTTGTTTTTAATTAAAATTTAGTAATTTTCACTATTCATCAAAATATGAAAGTTATCCGAAATGTACCAAAATTTCACCTTAGGCTAAATTAGATATTCCGAATCCAAAAATGAAGTCCATTTTGAAATATAAAATATATATAATTTTAAAAAGTAGGTATTACTATTCACAACGGCTAGTTTAATTAGTTGTGGTGTGTGTTAGAACTCGAGGTTGCGTACAACACACGCTATCGCATTATTCGAAGGGAAACGTACCATGGAAGCTTGGGGTGTTTCATTTTAAATTTTCGATGTCCCCATTTAGTCAAAAAGTTTAAAATATTGTATTTAAAAAGGGTTCACTATTAAAAGTTGATAAAAGTGCAATACTGAAAATGAATTTGTTCTTGCATTATATCTAAGAAACTCATAATATGGATTCTAAAATTATAAGGATTATATAAAGTTTAAAATTTAGATAATACTATTCATAACCTCTTTTGAATGGCATTTTTTTTGTAAGTCATTGTGTGATTGAACTCAGTGTTGCGTGTAGTGCAAGTTATTGAATTATTTTGAAGAAATAACACACTATGAAATCTTGGGGTGTTACAATGTTCTTGAGGTGTTACCTATTTTTGGTGTACCCATCTTAACTCCACCTATCAATAAAGATATTGAACTAGAAGTACCAGGGGATGAGGTGTGTAGTTTAAGTGTGATTTATGTGATTTTGCATCATTCACCCCTCTATTTTAATTCCAATACAGACCCAAATTAGGCTAAGGATTGACATGGGGTAGTGACTTGCGTCATAGAATTTGTCATGGAACCTTCAAACCAAATAGTGGTCTTAGAAACGAGCCTTCTTCAAGGCTCTACAAGATGAGTTGGGTCCTAGTGACCCATTCATATCATGATGATAATATTTCATGGATTTAATTTTATCACATTATTAGATAAAATTATTCTATAGCTACATTTTGGGTTGTGTGTATCCAAGAGAATCTATAACATATGCATCGTTGTATGACTGTGACTGATTATTTTTTGAGATTCACTAATCACTCTCGATACATGATGGATATGGTTCATGATTAGCTATTTTGAGGTTGGAACCTCAAGTGAGGGTTTCAAAAATATATCCAAAACATTTTAATTCCTTTATGCATTCATACTACTTCTACGACGCTAGAGTATTCTTTGGTAGTCAAGATTTTTCTAGCTGAGTAGACAGAGATAGTTAGTGCATAAAGTGGGAACATAATAGTTGAATATTCGACCACATGGGATATGATGATAGACATAGTCACCAGTATGTGTGATAGATTCCAATATGTGATCCATGTATAGTGATTTTTTATTATAGATCACAAATATGTATCTATTTAGAATTATAAAAGGAAATGTTACTATTTCGAAGATAGGGGATATCTCATGTGTGACTATTTTAACCAAGATACAACTAATAGAGAGGCAAGGGTTGGGCCTCCTAGGTAGAGGTAGTTATGGGAGAAGGTAGATCTAAATTGAGGTCGACATGGTCGAGGAACGTGGAGAGCAGCTGGATGTGGTAGATGTTTTGACTTTTATTCTCGACCGCCCCCAGGTGGTCCTCATCAGGCTTAGGGAGCTAGTGAACAGGGGTGAGGGAAGTTATAGGAATCATGATTTGTGATCCAAAGTCTTCCAGATTAATATGAGGTATGATCTATGCATTATATACTTTATCTATTGTATTTATATACATGGGTGTTAGACCCTTCCATTCTTTCTACTTATATAATTTGATGCATAATGATTTTATTTCATCTCAAGGCTTCATCATTGTGCTTTGAGACAAATTATGGAGGCGACTCGTCGATAATACAATTCTAAGGATGATGTTAACTGACGCATAGAGGAGATAGTTTATTTTGGGATCTCATTATATAATCAATGATATATTATAAAACCATATTATTTATGGATTTGTTATCTATAGGTCATTTCCATATATTTTTCTTTAGCTAGAGGAAGCAGTGTGCCCACAGTGAAGGAATGGGGCATTCTTTTGTGGATGAAAAAAAACCCAGATGGTGTAGGAGAGGATTTCTTATAGGATAATGTATCCAATTAGTCACTGGATGTATCGATAGACTCTTGGTGTGGTTTATGTTTTGCTATTTTTGATTCCTATAGTAGTCATATTGTATGGGGACATCTTTCATGAGGATGTGTCAAGATCACCACCACACTAAGAGATTGACACATTATTGAATCTATACACCGGGATGGCCCCTTTTTCTCTATAATCATATTGGATTGATCCCATGCTGCTTCACCAGATGAGGGTGAAATTTATTGACTTATAGAGGATAGTCTATGTCATACCTAGTGTTTCACCTTGGTAAACCCCTATATTGTTCACCAAGAAGGAAGACATGAGCTTGAGGTGGTCTGTGGATTACTATTTCATAATCCAGGTGACAATAAAGGACGCGTATCAACTTATGAGGATCGATGTCCTCTTATATCAGTAGGGACATGAATGATGATTCTTGAATATTAGAATTGGATCAGGTTTTCACTAGTTAAGAGTATGAGATGAGGATATATTGAAGACAAATTTATTAGGTAATTACATTCACTATGTGTACACTGTGATTTTGTTCAGTATAACAAACTACCCATCATTGTTCATGGAACTCATGATATTTTCCATGATCATTTCTTGGGTTGGGATTTGATGGTATTTATTGATGATATCTTAGTGTACATCTTGTCTAATTAGGAGCATGAGAGACACTTCAATATTGTCCTTGATTTCCCTTGAGAGAAATAAAATTATAGGAATGTTTGAAAATTATAATTCTAGATTAAGGAGGTCCACTTCATGGGACATTTTATCTCAATAGTATTTTTATCATTGGACCCAATGAATTTTGCATTAGTCTTAGCTTCGGATCCATCAAATAACGTGAATGTGGTTCATAGAATCCTTGTATTATAATAATAATATCATATTTTTGTATAATATATTTCATGGATAGAATCACCATTGATATATTTTCTATAAAATGGTAGAATTTAGTGTAGATAGAGAGGATTCATTAGTATTTTATGGAGTTGATACAGAGATTGATAAGCACCGCATTGTTGATATTTCCATAGGGGGTAGTCAAGTATACATTTTCTTATGATTCATCAAGGGCCAGAAATGGTTGTGTTTCTATACATAATATGATGGTTATTGACTATGGTTCACTTTGTTTGAGACCACATGACTAGAACTACGTGACCTGTGATGTTGAGTAATAAGTCATAGTATTCGCACAGAAGATGTAGCAACATGACCTGATGGCTGGGCAGTTTATCAACTATTCAGACCACAATATTCTATTGTATAGTTTCTCTTATAAGGATATTAACATGAGATGTTGAAAATGGGTATATTTACTCTATTATAATGAATTATATATTTTCTATCAAACTCGGAAGGGGAACATTGTTGAAGTTGCTCTCAGTAAGTGATATTGTCTGCAGTTGTTGGATAAGGTGTGAAAGGATTTGTTCACATTATTGAATACTTCTGCAGATTGGTGTGGGGATAATTAGGAATAGTGGATGGTTTTTACCCCAATACTTTTAATGAGGTTTTTGTATAATTATCTTAAGTATATTGGTTGTGAGACCCTACATACTCAGATTTCCACTAGAGATGAGCTAGATGGATTTTTTAAAGGTTGGTATAATGTTATTATTTTTAGAGGATGGTTTATGGTTTTAGTGACATTGGGGAAGGAGGTTCTGAAATATTTTCAGACAACTCATATTTAATTATGTCTAGGTGAGGTGATGAAGTACCATGACCTCTAATTTTTGGTTTTCTAACTCATGATCAAGATAGGATTTGTGGAGTTTTTCTATGATTTCATCACTTTTCAACATGTGAAGGATGAGTACTATGTTCTAGTGGATTTATCTCATCCCCTTAAAGAGTTATATTGAATGTGGGATGGTATATGTACGAGCTTTGTGAAGAAGTTACCATGGACTTATGGATACACGATTCCATCAGTGTGATTATTTTCAAACTCACTAAGTCATCCCACTTCCTACTTAATCAATAATAGAGTTTAGTAGAGAGATTAAGAGGAATTTATGTCAAGGATATAGTTTCATCATATTGTGTTCTCTCAAAGATCATTCTTTACCATGATGCTCACTAGATATCTTTTTGATGGATGGGATATTAAAAGGATGTTGGGACTTAGTTTCATTTGATTACAACATTTCACCACCAAACTAATTACCAGAATGAGAAAATCAATCACGTTCTCGAGGAAATTATACAGCCTATCATATTGAT
Source organism: Viscum album (assembly GCA_963277665.1). Classification (NCBI taxonomy): domain Eukaryota; kingdom Viridiplantae; phylum Streptophyta; class Magnoliopsida; order Santalales; family Viscaceae; genus Viscum; species Viscum album. The sequence goes on from OY728148.1 coordinate 1,049,205,966, forward strand.
ATATGTCCATTGTTGGATGTATCACCTACCATTGCTGGATTTTTTCTACAAAAACATATAAAATTAAACCATTAATATGAAACCTTAAAAAGGATTGTATTGGAAACTCTGTAGGTCACCACTATACCGGACCGACGTAGTACATTCATCACTAATGGGATCAAACTTGGTGTGATCCATTAAAAATATGGTACATATCATCTAGGATTGGATGGGGACTATAGAGATCCATCATAATTCCTATATAGATTAATGATGAAGGATGTTTGATTTAGCGGATAAAGATCATGTATTCTATAGGGTCTCACATCGATGTGGGTTAGGGAGATGTGGTAACGATAGGAAGATATCTGTGAGATTCTTTGTAGCTTTCCAGTTAATAAATTGAGTTAGTGAGGTGGATTACCAATTATCTATAATACCACAGTAGGTTTGGGTACACGACGTCATCCACGTTTCATAGCTGATAATGTATGTGCACAATATTTTTCATGTTCATGACTAGTGTTAGATTGAAATTGGGGATTTTGATACTATTGTAATGCACCCTATACATATTGAGGGTCGATAGGATGGGATTATACATGGGAATGTTATTCCTATTTTTTGTGTCTGTTGGAGACATGGAAATCCTCATTAGAGTACTTGAGAGCAGGATACACATATACATTCTCATTGCCCACATCTCATTTTTTATCCTTTCATTCATGTTTTTATGATATAAAACATCTTTTGGGATAAATATAACGATTCTTATTTATTCATGCATAACGTGAAAAATATTATATGGATTATTTTAATAACTGGGTTTTTTGATGGTGTGATATTATAAGGGTTGGAGAGTCTGAAATTAATTTATAAAATATATTAAATATAAAATCAGTGAAATATTCTAAAAAATTAGGAAAAACTCCTAAATATATTCTTAGATTAGAAATATAAAACAAATGTTGAGTTCAAGGGGTGGGATTTACCCAAGGAATAACAAAATAAATGTAGTTGTTGGGTGTTTTTCTAATTTTTAGTCATGCGAAAATTAATAATATTTATTTTATTTATTTTATTTTTTATGGAGAAACTAGGAATCCTATGTAAATATATAATTATAAAGAGTTATTATGTTCATTCACATAACCCTAGAGTTCTACAGAACTGTTGGAGGATAGCATTATTGGAGGATGAAATTGGATTAGATAACGATATATGATTATTATGCCATTTTAATTCAAGGATATACCTAATGAAATGATGAAATTTTTTTCTTTGTTAGTGATTGATCCATATTGAGGTAGGATGTTGTTTAATTTTTATTTAGACACAATTTATTTATCCTATAATGAATGTGAATCAATCAACCAATGAATTGAATCAGGGATTGTGTTTATTATAGGTATAGTTTAGATTTACACAGGTTTGAGGATCTCGTTTATTAATTATTTAATAATTCCCTTTTTTTCTAACAACAATATATTTAGTCTGACATAAACAAATTCTGAGGTTTCTTCGTCATTTTTGTTTATTTTATATGTCATTAATCATTCATTGTTTGTTTATCATTACTATTCCTTTTATCCCATGGTTCAACATGTGTCTGGAAATAAATCTTTTCATCTTGTTATTCATCATAATTTATTGAATCTACAAATATGGTACCATTTATAGATTTAAATTGAGGTTTATACCGATGATCGTGGATTGGTATTGGTTTTATGATCGATATTCTTCCTGGCTAGGTGTGAAATGGTGATGAGGCATGATGAAAACTGATTCCATTGTGAATAGAATGTATGGATTCCAACTAGAACTTTTCTAGAGACTCTTCTGGACTAGTTCTATGCATTTCATTGTGATTGGTGGTGGAACTTAATTTGGCAATAATATGTAAATATTGGAAGGAATAATTGATTGTTTTAGAAAATTTCACATTACACAACATATAATCCAAAATAACACATCATGTGGGGCTCAGGTTATGATGTTTGGGATTCCATGGAATAGATAAGTTTCACACAACAAGTGACATGTTTCATACGGTGTCTGATACCACCTAGAAACTCAGCATATTCATTGGTTTTATATAGACAGGAACCCGATCAGGCACAAGTCAAGGCCAGGGAACACAACAAGTATCTTGAACAAGGACATTGATAAGTACATAAATAGGGATAAGAGTAAAAAGGATCATACATTCTATGTATGTGGAATCTACATGAGAATATTATATTTTTATTGGCAATGACCCAATAATGAAGGGATTCCCAACATACTTCCTCAATGTATCATGGATCCCTTTTTTCCAAAATGTAATATTTTTGTTATGGTGAATTCACTAGACCAGTTCCTTAAGGGTTTAATATGAAGTCATGTCCTTTGATATTTGATGGAGATCACTACAAATGAGGTTTTGTACAAGATTGAATTGTTGAAATTCCTTTGTGAGTCCAATATTGATATCTTCTATCAACATCATTCCACTAGGTGGGGTTCCTGGTATCTTTTTAATCTATAATACATAGGCATTGATCACCTAATTAACTAGTGAATATTCATCAGGTTGTTGTTATACCCTATTTCCATGGGTATGATCCCCATCTCGGTGTTGATCTCTTCATGCTACCAACATGTTATTCTAATGGAAATACCCAACGTTCATGAAATCTCAGAAAAAAATATTAATGATATTTGGATCAACGAGTATGTTCTCCCAGATGAGTGTTGCATACAACCTTCAAGAAAGAATCCTTGGGTTTCCTTTCAGATTGTGACCATAACAAGAGATTATGTTTCTAGTGTTATTATATCTATATGTTCTTGTTATGTGTTTCACTGGCATATCCCTATGAGGAGAAAAATATTAATCATTATGTTGTATACATATTGATATTATAGTGCCCTGTAGGGTATTGTTATACCCACTCCTACTTGGTATTTTCATACAGGTATTTTGTATTATTTATATTATTAAACATTTTACAGAGTCCAAGAGATACTAGGAATAGGCATAGCGTAGTGAGTTAGAAAAACCACAGAGTGTTTTAGTGGTTTCATTTACTATAGTACCCTCCTACATCAAAGGTTAGATATGTTTTTAGTTTCTTTTAGTGGTCTTGTATTTGGATCCCTACAATCTAGTATGTGATGTTATATTCCAATGATGTTATTTTATATGTATTCATACAATTTTATGAATTATTTTACATTTTATAACATAATGACCATGGAGTAGTGTGTGTTTTTCTGTAAAGGTACATTAGACTATAGCCTCACATGTGTGTAATAAACCTACATAGTGATGGTCTCCAAAACCATTCTTACAGAATGAAATATTGGCATAGTCATGGTTCAGGCATGTTGGGATAGCTCATGGAAGAATATCTCTTTCAATCCATTAAGACATCCATTAAAAAGCTGTCTTCCTCTTCCTCACAATCATGGTTTCTAGATTATTCAAAATTATACAAAATATTTCATGTTTAAAACTCGATCGTAATGTCCTATTTTTCTAATAATTCATTAACATAATTTTTCAATTTTTTTGGAAAAACACCTTCTATCTTCCTTATCAATTTCATATTTGTAGCAGCATGTATGAATGAAAAATTAATTCATAATATTTACGCTCTATGAAAAATATATTATCCTAGAATTCCTAAATATTCTCTCAATATATTTTTTATGCATGATTCTCATCCATCGTATCCCTCAATCTAATTGGGTGGGTTTTCTCGCAATGACCCTCTACTAAATTTCCAAACATCACTACATTTAAATAAATACCCTCATCCAATCATAAGGGGGTGTGTGAAGATTCCCTCCAAACCAAATTCAAAATTGAGTTTCATATAACATTCCCCCTCAACCAATTTAAATTAAACATTTTTAAAGAACACTATAAATAGATTACCATACATTGAAAATGGTCAAGAAAATATTAAAGTAATTTTTCCAATTTTGAAATCAATTGATGATATTGAATACAATAGTTTTTAATTACCAATAGTAATAAGGAAGTTATCTTCATAATATCATATCAGTCATTCCTCATTCTGAATCATCTTGAATCATGGATCAATAACTTAGCTTTGAAATATTTAAAAATTTAATATCATTAAAGAATTTTCTATATTATATTTCTAGAAATATCATATTTTTCAATCCCACAAACATTAAATTAGAAAAAAATATATTTATATAACTAAAATAACCCTATAATAACATACAAATGATCCATGATATCATTTGTATTATCCAAAAAAATCTGACACACCCCTTTTCATATTTTACAAATCATCCAAAACACCTTACATATCATAGCATGATTGATACATTTCCAATAATATAAATTTATAAAATAATACATTTCATCTTAAAAATGTTAAATATAAAATAGAAAATATTGCATACAATCATTAATTTTTTTATAATACTATATTCATTTAAAATATAAATACAGCAATTTATTTTCCATATTTCATGTCCAACACTATCAAATTTCTTTTGAAAGATCTTAAAAATATTATTTGTCACAATGAGATCTTATCATCAATATTTTTCATAATTAAACAAAAAATAGATATATTTTATGAATCAAATATATTTCATATATGCTTGAATATGTTATGTATCAACTAAAATATTCTATGTTCCATACAAAATATTGTATGAATCACATTATAACTCCAGGACATTACTAAATTATCCAAAAAACCCTACCATCCATAATTCATATCTACATAAATTCCAAACCTCTTCGTCTCCTCAAATTCAACTCAAATCACATAAAAAATGTTTTTAACATCTCTAAAACATTCTAAACAACATCAAATAATATTATATCTTGTTAGAAAACAAATACAATAAAAATTTGATAATTCCATGGGTTCTTCAAACTCATAGGGAATATATGTATTAGAACCTAATAGATAATATAATACGATAACATTTTATGTATATATGGAAATAAAATAATCTTTAAAATTAAAGCATATATTATCTAGGTTTGTCCATAAGTATATATATTTTCTTTAATACATACCATTAGACTACATGTGATAAGTTGTACTCAGCTCAACTGAGATCTCGTTGCCTTCTAAAACATCAAATGAAACTACACATGAAACAAAAATATCAATGATATAATATTATAGTTAAAATCTTTTATATATTCACAATCTCCCATATTAAAATCTTATAAACCTCATTTACAGATTGGGTCTCTCGAATGGGATAAAAATTGATGATATTTTATAATTAGTATACAAATTCCCGTAATACTTCAGGACCCTTTCAGATCATATGAATCCCAAGGAAAAAAATCACCTAATAAAACATTAATATAGTAACAATATGTGGTTTAAGTATTCCCCCAGTTCAATGGATCTATGTTTTATCCTTCTATCATGTGATAAAATGAGTAACATACATAGATATAACACTTTTCAAACAATGCCATAAAAATCTCTTTAAATCATGGTAAATATTTATTAAACATATATCCACCACTCATGAACGTCTTTTGGTGTATTACACAAAATACTCCCACATAGATGACACTGATACCACAGTTACATGAATATAGAGTACATCTAACTCAAACTGGGTCCATCAAGAAATGATCTTTGTATCATTGAACCAGTTCCACATCACAAAATAATGCAAATTAGAATCCAAGGAAGCCATCAACAGATCCTCTAGTGAATAATTTATATTCATATGATAACAAATCACGTAATCTTTAACATCATTCATTTATATTCAAAATTCTATTAAAAGGAACAAAAATATCTATTAGTCCCTAGATTCTCAAACGACCTTCTCCCATGCCTTTATAATTAGAGGAAAATTTAAAAATTTCCCATTTAGTGATACATACACTATTTAAAAATAATTTAATGCATCCTCATACCATCAAAATAGACTGATAGTAAATTTCTAAACAGATAGTGGTGCTATCACATCAAAATAATATCTATTGTGGTTAATGTAAAATCGTTATACATGAATGATGTGAATGATACCTACATGTGGTTTAAATAAATGTGAGCCTAAAACCACACCATTTGCAACATCCTGATGATAAAATCAAATACAATCATATCCATAATAATGAAATAGCATAATTTTTCATATCCAATAAATGTTTTTGCATACCCTAGTAATCTAATGACATTAACCAATATCTTCAACACGGGTGTATCTAGAGTCAAAATCCAAAAAAAAATTCTCTAACCCCATCCTTATACCAAATACGAAATATGTAGATATTAAAGAGGGATTTCCATTTATATTGAATAAGAGATAAAATTGAGTAAAGTGAACTTGGATCATACATTTATCCATTAAAGGACTTTGTGTCCCATCATTAAGAATATTTTCCCTGGGATTATATCATTCAGTATAAAATCCTCACCCTAAACCCATTAATACTTAGTTACCCTATGAAATTGAACATTGAGGCACATACTAGTAATTCAAATAAGATCCATGAAAACCTCAAAATATCTACCTCGCATGGGACGATTGATTATAAATATATTGTGGTGTCAAGGAAAAAGATTATGATGTAAATGTTTTTCATGAGTATATCCTTGAAAAATATTATATTATCCTCACATAATAGCATTTCAATATTCCCATACAATTCAGATATAAATATCCCCCAATGTAATCGTAAGGTTTTCCCATATATGTCCTTCATTTTCACACTAAAAATATTACTCTATCAAACTAACATATAATGTAAAGAACCAATACACATCGAAAATCATGTATTTCATTGTTGGAGGATCTGGTGAAACCTCTTATTCATCCTAATATAAGATCAAACTGTAGCATCATTTAAATATAGTATTCATAAACCACTAAATAATAGAAACATCAAATTCTGAACACTATACACTAAGATCATGTTAGTCATGAGAGACATATGAAACACATTGTAATATGAAATGAAATTAAAACCCTTCACATATAACCTCAAATCATAATATAGGTCAACACCAAATATATGAGAATTATGCGACTCTTTTCATACTATAATAGTAGTGAGCTAAACTATCCAAGATAATTAGTTGGTAAAATATTTCACTTATATAAATCTCAAATATAGTTCTATGAGGTAATATTCTTGATCAATTATGAGATCCAAAGAAATAACTCATCAAATAAGATGCATTTTAAGACCTACCACATTAATCCTTTATATCTTCTGCTATGTGACATTACTCTCCACCATCTTATAAAAGGTTATTTGTAACGCCCCAACCCCAGTTACCTAGAGTCGATGCATTATTACATAACATTGGCATGATCAAAAGAAAGATAAAATCATGAATGACTTATTGGTTTAGTAGCCTTGGAAACACTAGATATATTCTAAAGTCTTACATTACATCATAAAGTGAAAAACTACATCAACAACATATTGTCTCCGTATTCCACACTCATATCCCCACATAATATCCCTGCAGGTCATTCATAATTTACTTCTTCACTTCCTAGGAAAAATAAAACATAGAAAAAGGGTGCGCTCAAATGCTCAGTAAGGATAACAATATAGCAGAAACATTCATAAATAAGAATAAACACTTAAGGCAATGTATAACTAAAACAAAAGACTTTTAAACTTGAACTTCAACATAGTATGGAAAAGATAAAATAAAATAATTCCATTTACTTATTCAAATTGATATTATACTAATCGAATAATCACATGCAATAACAATAACCACTTTTATAATGATGGAATGCATAATGCCAGACTATCATAACCACATAGCCAAGGCCTCATGGAATGACTACAAATAAGATTCTTCCAAGTCCTTATGCCAAGACAATAGTTTGTCTCATGAGACCTACCGATGCATCGAGGAGCTATAGCAGGCTCCACCAGTCACATATTAAGTCCAATGCATTCCCATATGAAAAGGATTAAACATAACATAAACATTTGTATGAAAAATAGCATACGAAATGTCAATACTTTCACCATAAACTATGAACAGTATAAAAATAGCACATCCACTGTCAAACATATCAAAAAACCTTCAATACAATATAGACGTTTTTTATCAAAATGAATCAACTTCAAATAAGCGTAAAATCCATCAAAGGATGTTGACATAGATAAAATCAAAACTCTTTTTTGAGAAATATCTCTTTCTATTTTGAAATCATTTAAGAGTCTTATATTAATGAAATAAAACAGTTTCTCTGAAAATATTCTTATAAGCTTGTAAGGGAAGCTTCGTCGATTTTATAATGGCGGAAAATAACCGCACCCGCCGTATATGTTAAAAAAACATTCATACCTTAATTATGTCGAAAAATATAAAAACACCTTGTTTGGAAAACGACCGAATGATTCCTTTATAAAACTCTTATAAAAAGAAAAAAAAGGGTATAAATGACTTTATCCCATATTATTTTAAAAAGTAAAAAAAATTTAAATACATTTTTAAGAAACATGGATGTGGATGATAAAGAGATCCCAGTAGATTATTACGTGTAAACAACCTCAGATAATGAAGAGATTGTGAAATAACCCTTAACTTGTACTTTTCCTTGGTTGGGTAGGTTAAACTACTCTATAATAGTGAAATAATTGTTATTAAATTATACAAATATCATATACAGTCATATGATATCATATATGATCTTTTAACATTGCTTTGTTAATAACATCTTAGTATTATCATCGTTTCGGGTGTTAACTTACTCATTCTATTTTGTATGTTTTGTTACGTAAGACATTTTTGTAATGGATAGGTTTTATATTATTCATATTCAGAATGATATCAAGTCCTGAAACATTATTTTTAAATCATGAAATGATAATTATACTTGAATGGATATGATGGAGAATTAATCTCATCGCGTTCGTGGAGACCGTAGTCCGTACGTACGCACGAGCAACAAAATCATTCTTTTGATATTAAAATAATATATAAATGGATGGTATATCATATATACAGAATAATTAACATGTTATATTTATTTTTTACATGAGTTACACATCATTATTATACCTATACAAATAATAATATATTGAATAACAATTACACCACGACATGGAGACGGTAAGTCGTACGTACGCACGTATGGGGACATGTTATTAAAAGGGTGGATAGAATACTCAATATGGTTGTACCATATTTATAATAACATCATAGTAGATATATGATACTGGAGTTATTATTTTATAATGGTAATAACAAAGTAAGAAGAAGTGTAAGAAGAAAGGAACTTGGAAAATGGTGGTGAAATCATTACCTCTTCTTCGGTTTCTTCCTTTTGATTTGATAAAAAGGGCTCCATAGGTTGGGTTTATGATCAAACTAAAGCCTCTAGGTTGTAGTGAGGGATGTTGGGAGAGTATTTGGGAAGATTTTGTCCAAACCAAAAGGCTTTTATGGTGTGAAGTTATGAGAAGGAGGAGTGCCATTTTATAAGAGGGATGAGGGGGACCTTTGGAAAAGCTAGAAATATTAATTTATAATAAATTCATATTTGGTTTATAATGGCTCCAATGTTGATTATTCAAAGTTCAAGGTGGGGATAGCTCGAAAAACATTCATACAATAGAATTTATACAGGTTTGGGGCACTATATTAACTGTATCCTTTAGTTTTAACTCATTGTTAATTAGTTTGACATTTACCATGCCACTTTTTATTTTTATATTATATAGTTAATAAACTTACTATATACATCAAAGAGATCCCCAAGTGGTCAATTAATGATACAAATATCATGATATAAGTCTCTTGGATGATCCTTCTATTTTTTAGGAATTTAATATCAATTAATAATATAATATTTGTTTTAAAAACTCTTTTATGTCAATTTTAATACTATTCAATAGTTGATTTTTGTGAAACTCATAACAGAATGATTACTTAGAAAAGATTTAATTAAATCATTCCTAACATGTCATATTAACTTATAAAATTATTTTAATTCATAAAAAGTCTCAAATTATATTTATTTGTGTATTTATAATATCAATTATCTTATTTTTTCACTATTATGTTAATTACTGCATCATCATTGTGTCATAAATAAATTAAATTATATAAAGTATAAAAATTATAAATAAAATATCTTTATGTAGGAAAGCTTTTTATCTTTCTATTTAATATTTATAGTCGAAATTAAAACATATAAAACACTATGTAAAAATTTATTTTCTAAAAGATATATGCTAATGTCATTTTTGTACTTATTTTAACTTAATTAAAATTAAGTGTCCCTATCACCTACAAGTGGCTCCATGGGGTCCCAAAATCGACCCAATGATGCATATGGTCGAACATGTATCAATAAATAAGGCTATGACACGTTTTAGGGTAATTTAGTATTATTATAATATTATTTTTTAACCCTTATTTACCGGATTTACCCTTAACCATAGTAAATAAAATATTTACCGCGGTAATTATTCAAAATGTCTAAAAATAAAATTTACCTATTCACACAATTTGAGCATCCTGATTCCAAATATGGAATCCATTTTTCCAAATTCAAAACACAAAATTGGAATAAATTAATTTAAAATTAATTCTCGTTGTTAAAACAAAAAACATGTTTTTAAGAGATAATAACTATCAAAAGATTGACACTTGTTTATGTCTGCTTTAATTGTAAAATTTTGTCCAATGACCAACATTGTATTAAATGGTAAAAATATATTCTAAATATATTTTAAAACCTCTCAAATTTATAATTTATCACTATTAATTATTTTGATTAAAAAAGTTGTTTTTAATTAAAATTTAGTAATTTTCACTATTCATCAAAAGATTAAAGTTATCCGAAAAGTACCAAAATTTCACCTTAGGATAAATTCGATATTCCAAATCCAAAAATGAAGTCCATTTTAAAAAATAAAATATATATAATTTCAAAAAGTAGTTATTACTATTCATAACAGCTAGATTGATTGGTTATGGTGTGTTAGAACTCGGTGTTCCGTACAACACACGCTATCACATTATTCAAAGTGAAGTGTAACGTAGAAGCTTGGGGTGTTACATTTTAAATTTTTTATTTTCCCATTTAGTCATAAATTTTAAAATATTGTATTTAAAAAATGGTTCACTATTAAAAGTTGGTAAAAGTGCAATACTGAAAATGAATTTGTTCTTACATTATGTCTACGAAACTGATAATATGGATTCTAAAATTATAAGGATTATATAAAGTTTAAAATTTAGTTAATACTATTCATAACCTCTTTTGAACGACTTGTTTGGTAAGCCATGGTGTTCTTGAACTCGGTGTTGCGTGTAGTGCCAGTTATTGAATTAATTTGAAAAAGTAACACACTATGAAATCTTGGTGTGTTACATTCTCCCCTCCTTCAATAAATTGCATCCTCGCGATTTGAAATTGTTCTTAAAAAATAAAAGGTTGAAAATAGAAAATATATTTGTGGAAAACCCACATCGGAAATTGGGTTAATAAAATTTAGTCTTAATATGAGGAAAAGAGAAATGAAAGGGTCACCACCAAATTATGATCTCGATTAGGAGAACATTGGTGGAAATTAGAGACATATAATTGGAGGAAAAATATAAATATTTATAAGTAGTGACTGAGTTCATCAATCACAATCATGTTTAAAATTGAGGTCCCTAAATTTATCAATCTATGATGATTTGAAATACCATAGGTTCAACAAAACATAGGGTATTAGGATAAGATATTTTTGGTTTTAGGATTCCTTGGATAAAGTATAAGAATTAATTTCATCATAGAATAAGAGAAGAAGAAAAATATATTCTTGACAAGTAGAGTTCCATCCTTTAAATAATTTCTACCACAAACTCATCTTTCACTCTAAAAGATAATAGAATGTAAAAAAATATTCTATTTATTCTATTCGTATAGGGTTAAAAAACGAATTTATAATTCATCTACCAGATCTTTTAAAAAACTACATTATTTAATCCAGGACATCTCCTGGGCCAGTGGTAGGTGATACACCCTTGTTGCCCTTCGGTTTCGGGTTCAGGTCTCGCGGCCTTGCCGGTCGCGACGACTTGTCGCCCGACCTTTGGGTTGTCCTTTTATGGCAATCAAAAATTAATCTCAAACTAGAATTTATCCAAAATACTTCTTTCCAAAATCACAGTCCAACATTTATAAGGAAGGAAAACTTAATGTAGATCCTTTTTACCCCTTAATAGCATATTAATACCTTCATCATGTATTCGTTTAAAACACTGAATCATTTTGAATTACCATAATCCTTATTGATTACATTCATTCTCCCTTATTCCATATTGAATACTGGATATACTTCATCAATCCAAAAATGTTTTAAACCCCAACAATGCTGGAATATACAAATCATTAATCAGCTTCAAGGTAGTCAAGAATATCCAATATAATTTATCCAAATCAATCATGTATTATTCTAAAATCACTACCTCGGTATCAGAACCATATTATGGTTTATCTTTATCTCAACCATATATTTTCCAAAAATTTAACCTCCTATTGAGTCACTTTTCTTTGTTCCACACAATCTCAAGTCCTTAATGAAATTGTACTATAGTACAATCCTTATATACACCATAATTATTATAACAAATAAATTGTTGATTCAACACTCAATTGACATAATCAACATAATAACTATAATCATTCCTCATTATCTATGGTAGTATCATAACCTGATTATTATCCAATAGTATCATTTGAGGCATAGTCTGATGACTGGGACATAGGTTTGCGTAGTGTCCATACTCCTTGCAAATGAAGCATTGTACATTTGAAACCATTTTCTTACCCTTGCAGTCACGTACATTGTGCCCTTTTCCTCCACACTTATAACAAACTCCCATTCCTTTCAGGCAAGTTACAGGGTGTTTCTTCCCACAGTTATCACATATGGGAAAATTCTTATTTTCCCTCTTCACATTATCCATCTTTCTCTCTTCCATCCTTTTCTCCTCTTACATCCCTTCAAATCCATAAGACACAGTAAAATATTTAATTATCTTATCAACACATGATCATATTTCTTCATATGATGATAATACATTGGAGACTATTTCTCTTATAAATTCTGGATTAAGACCATTAAAGATATGATCCTTCTTTCTCTTTGGATCATGTGCATTGCTGGAGTTCCCATTCCTTCTACTGGGCGCCATTTCTAAACAATGGCATACACTAGATTAGTTTATGAATAACAATACCTAATCCCAAACTTGTAAGACACATAACATAAATTAAATTGTTTATGGATATAATCCATAATCATAAAAATGTATCCTCTGAGGAAGTATATACTCATAAAACCATTATAATGATTTGTAAAGAAAATGAGAGTTATCTTAAGCATATCCCCCGGGAGTGTCATAACCAAGAGTGCAGCAAGGCCTGTTGTCGTGCATCAGTTACCGTTCGAGTCTAGATCAAAGAGGTGTTTTCGATTTTTACCCCTAGGTACATCTGTGCCAGAGCCGCCTCTACCTACTCGTATCCAGACAGGGATGTATTGCTCGGAAAACTCACAAAATATCTACAATACCAAAATTTTAGGAAGTTCTTCTATACTAATCCTCAAATATCATCTTAGGTCTACGTTCTCTAATCAGAGTTTATCTAAATCTATCTTCCAAGGTTTGTACTAAACCTCCTCTGATACCAACTGTAATGCCCCGACCCCAGTTACCTAGATTCGGTGCATTATTACATAACATTGGCATGATCACAAAAAAGATGAATTTTCGAAAGAACGATTGGATTAATAGCCTTGGAAACACTAGATATATTCATAAGTCTTGTATTACATCATAAAGTGAAAAACTACTACAACAACATATTGTCTCCATATTCCACACTCATATCCCCACATAATATCCCTGTAGGTCATTCATAATTTACTTCTTCACTTCCTGGGAAAAATAAAACATAGAAAAGGGGTGAGCTCAAATTCCCAGTAAGGATAACAATATAGCGGAAACATTCATAAATAAGAATAAACATTTAAGGAAATGTATAACTAAAACAAAAGCCTTTGAACTTGAACATCAACATAGTATGGAAAAGATAAAATGAAATAAGTCCATTTACGTATTCACATGGATATTCTACTAATCAAATAATCACATGAAATATCAATAACCACTTTCATAATGATGGATGCATAAATCCAGACTATCATAACCACATAGCCAAGGCCTCATACCAAGACTAAAAATAAGATTTTTCCAAGGCCTTGTGCAAAGACACTAGTTTGTCTCATTAGACCTACCGATGCATCGATGAGCTATAGCAAGCTCCACCCGTCATATATTAAGTCCAATTAATTCCTATATTAAATGGTTTAAACATAACATAAACATTTGTATTAAAACTAGCATATGAAATGTCAGTACTTTCACCATAAACTATTAACGGTATAAAAATAGCACATCCACAGTCAAACATATCACAAAACCTTCAATATATATAGAAGTTTTGTATTATAATGAATCAACTGCAAATAAGCGTAAAATCCATCCAAGGATGTTGACATAGATGAAATCAAAACTCTTTTTAGAGAAATATCTATTTCTATTTTGAAATCATTTAAGAGTCTTATATATATGAAATAAAAAAATTTCTTTGAAATATTCTTATAATTTTGTAAGGGAAGCTTCGACGATTTTATAACGGCGGAAAATAACCGCACCCGCCGAATAAGTTAAAAAAAACATTCTTACCTTAATTCTGTCGAAAAGGTTAAAAACACCTTGTTTGGAAAACGACGGAAATATTCCTTTATAGAACTCTTATAAAAAGTAAAACAAGGGTATAAATGACTTTAACCCATATTCTTTTAAATAGTAAAAGAAATTAAATACATTTTTAAGAAACGTGGATGTGGATGATAAAGAGATCCCAGTAGATTATTACGTATAAACAACCTCGGATAATGAAGAGATTGTGAAATAACCCTTACCTTGTACTTTTCCTTGGTTGGGGTAGGTAAACCTCCTATATAATAGTGAAATAATTGTTATTAAATTATACATGAATCATATACATTCATATGATATCATATATGATCTTTTAACATTGCTTTGTTAATAATATCTTAGTATTATCGTCGTTTCGGGTGTTAACTTACTCGTTTCATTTTATATGTTTTGTTATGTATGACATTTTTGTAACGGATAGGTTGTATATTATTCATATCTAGAATGATATCATGTCCTTAAACATTATTTTTAAATCTTGAAATTATAATTATACTTGAATGGATACGATGGAGAATGAATCTAATCGCGTTCGTGGAGACGGTAGTCCGTATGTACGCACGAGCGACAATATCATTTTTTTATATTAAAATAATATATAAATGGATGGTATATCATATATACAGAATCAATAACATGTTATATTTATTATTTACATGAGCTACACATCATTATTATACCCATCCAAAAAAGAATATATTGAATAACTATTACACCACGACGTGGAGACGGTAAGCCATACGTACACACGTATGGGGACAAGTTATTAAAAGGATAGATAGAATACTGAATATGGATGTACCATATTTATAATAACATCACAATATATATATGATACTGGCGTTATTATTTTATAATGGTAATAACAAAGGAAGAAGAAGTGGAAGAAGAAAGGAACTTGGAAAAGTGTGGTGAAATCATTACCTCTTCTTCAGTTTCTTCCTTTTGATTTGATCAAAAGGGATCCATTGGTTGACTTTCTGATCAAACTAAGGCCTCTAAGCAGTAGTGAGGGATGTTGGGAGAGTATTTGGGCAGAGTTTGGCCGAACCAAAAGGCTTTTAAGGTGTGAAGATATGAGAAGGAGGAGCGCCATTTTATAAGTGGGGCGAGGGGCACCTTTGGAAAAGCTAGAAATATTAATTTATAATAAATTCATATTCGGTTTCTAATGGCTCAAAAGTTTATTATTCAAAAGTTATGGTGGGGATAGGTCGAAAACCATTAATCCAATATAATTTATACAGGTTTGGGGGACTATATTAACCTTATCGTTTAGTTTTAACTCTTAGTTAATTAGTTTGACATTTACCAAGTCACTTTTTATTTTTATATTATATAGTTAATAAATGTACTATATACTTCCAAGCGACCCCCAAGTGGTCCATTAATGATAAAAATATCATTATATTAGTCTCTTGGCCGATCCATAGATTTTTAGGAATTTAATATCAATTAATAATATAATATTGTTTTTAAAAACTCTTTTATGTCAATTTTGATACTATTCAATAGATTATTTTTTTTGAAACTCATAACAGAATGATTACTTCGAAACAATTTAATTAAATCATTTATAACATGTCATATTAACTTATAAAATTAGTTTAATGCATTAAAAGTATCTAATTATATTTATTTGTGTATTTATAATATCAATTATTTTAATTTTTCACTAATATGTTTATTACTGCATCATCATTGTTTCATAAATAAATTAAATTATTTAAAGTCTAAAAATTATAAATAAAATACCATAATTTAGGAAATATATTTAGCTGTCTAATGAATATTTATAGTCTAAAAGAAAACATATATAACCCTATGTAAATATTTTTTTCTAAAAGATATATGCTTGTGTCATTTTTGTACTTATTTTATCTTAATTAAAATTAAGTGTCCCTATCACCTACAAGTGGCTCCATGGGGTCCCAAAATCGACCCAAAGATGACTATGGTCGAACATGTATCAACCAAAAAGGCTAGGACACGTTTTAGAGTAATTTACAATTATTATAATATTATTTTGTAACCCTTATTTACCGGATTTACCATTAACCATGATAAATAAAATATTTACCGCAGTAATTATTAAAAATGTCTAAAAATAAAAGTTACCTATTTACACAATTATAGAATCCTGATTCCAAATTTGTTATCCATTTTTCCAAATTCAAAACACAGAATTGGCAGAAATTAATTTAAAATTTATTCTCGTTGTTAAAACAAAAAAGCGTGTTTTTAAGAGACAATAACTATCAAAAGATTGACAGTTGTTTATGTCTGGTTTAATTGTAAATTTTTTTCCAATGAACAACATTGTATTAAATGGTAAAAATACATTCTAAATATACATTAAAACCTCTCAAATTTATAATTTATCACTATTAATTATTTTTATTAAAAAAGTTGTTTTTATTTAAAATTTATTAATTTTCACTATTCATCAAAATATTAAAGTTATCCGAAAAGTACCAAAATTTTACATTAGTCTAAATTCGATATTCCAAATTCAAAAATGAAGTCAATTTTAAAAAATAAAATATATATAATTTTAAAAAGTAGGTATTACTATTCATAACAGCTAGTTTGATTGGTTACGTTGTGTTAGAACTCGGTGTTGCGTACAACACACGCTATCACATTATTCAAAGAGAAGCATATCGTTGAAGCTTGGGGTGTTACATAATAAATTTTTGATGTCCCCATTTAGTCAAAAATTTTAAAATATTGTATTTAAAAATGGTTCACTATTAAAAGTTGGTAAAAGTGCAAAACTGAAAATGAATTTGTTTTTACATTATGTCTAAGAAACTGATAATATGGATTCTAAAATTATAAGGATTATATAAAGTTTAAAATTTAGTTAATACTATTCATAACCTCTTTTTAACAGCTTGTTCGGTAAGTCATGGTGTGATTGAACTCGGTGTTGCGTGTAGTGCCATTTATTGATTTATTTTGAAGAAGTAACACATTATGAAATCATGGGGTGTTACATTAATAATTCATAACCATATATAATTTCACAAAATTTTCCCTAGGTGTTTCTAAAATCATTGGTATACTATTGATTATATCATTCATGTCCTTGAATTTTTGTGTGTCTTCATTGTTTTATAATGTTTGGGGAGGTTGTATCTGAAAGCCTTGGGTAAAATCTATAGTTTTAGTCATGCCAAAATTTCCAACAAAATTTCTCATCGAGAGATAGTATTAATAGTGTTGATACCTGAAGAGGATCAGCTTCATAAACAACTAGAACAGCCCTAGGGTTCTTCTTAACCTCTATTTCACATTTAGTAAGTGGTATAAATTCTAGTTTTTGTGCAGTAAGGATTTTCAAATAAATTTGAATAAGGGACACGTCGTATCTTTTAAATATATATTACTTGAAATAAATTAACATTAATATATGTTTTGTTAATAATATACGAAAAATTATCTGAACACCCCCAATATATATATATTACTACGTTATCCCCTATTGATAATCAATATATTAAATTATAATTATATGTTATGTATATAATGAGTACTATTGCTTCTAAAGAGAAAAAATTCATCACTACTAAGAAATTATTATGTGAACATATATATAGAATGTCCCACAGAATGTACACCACATGTATGTCGGTAAAATTTTCATTGGTGTTAATTAATTTAAAATTGGTTTTGGAACTTTTGACTTGACATTTTCAAAGAATATTCAATCTATTTAGGATTCATACATTGATTCCAAATTAATTAAATTTTATTAATTTTATTTAATTCATTATATGTGGGAATGACACAAACCATGAAGTAGATTTAGTTGACCAATGTAGGATATGTCCATCTATACGATATTGTTATAAAATTGTTACCCACAAATGGTTTTTAACTATATATGTTCATGGGAATTCCATGATAATTATATATAATGTAATATTATTTGATTTAGTAAAAAATTTAATTGATAGAATGAGATATGTAATGCATGAATGAAATTATCCATATTTCTTTTTTAATATTGTTTATAATGAAAAAGGAACCATTATTTTAAGCATGTGTTGTATTATACCACAACAAACCCCATTATAGTTTTGGTTGATATGATGTGTTTCTATATTAAAAAATTATAATTATAAATGAGATTCATAAATTGATTCATCATTACAATGGTCCCATTTGGTAATAACTAAAAAAATGTAAATTGATATATTTTGAACTAAATGATTAGTTTAAGTGAAATAGTGGATATGTTTATTATAAAAATAAATATGATTTGTAATTAAAGAATTTAAAATATTTAATTAGATAATATTTATTTAATTATATAAATTAATTTTGTAATATAATATAAATAATGAATTATTATTTTTATTAAAAAATAATCATCAGGAAATAACAAATACAAAATGGAATTTGGGGTTGGGGTTTATTTAATGCTTTTTTAGTCCCATTAAATGTTGTAAATTAATAAACCATGATATAGAGAACATTTAAGGACCTAATTTTTTATATTTAAACAATTCATATGATATTTAACATATATCACGATGGTTTTTAATAGATATCACTTTTTGTAGCTATATTATGATTTAAATGATCATTAGGAGTAATTTATTGCACAAAATTCGGTTTTAATTGAATTTATCATCCACGGTGACAATTTAATTCTATTATTGATATATATGATAAATATAAGAGTATATTATTATTTCCATTGATATAAAGTAAATAAGATGTTTTCGAAAGTATTTCACATGTGAAGGGGTTACCCACTTTTCCTCAATAGAGAGTCTCCTTGGTGTCTTTTTCATTCCTTGTCATATCCTTTTCCTTAGAGAAGTAACTAAAATCACATAGAAAAAAAGAAAATCCCACCAAATTTTTTATTAGAAATATTATTTGATAATAAATGAGGCATTAATTTATCAATTCATGTTTTATCTAAAAATTATAAACCTTATCAAAAGGGATTTTTATTTTATTGTTTTATTATCATTTTTTATGTACTTATTTTGATCTTGGTTGGATTTTATTACTACTTGTATTTCATTTAATTTATTCGTATTATCATTAAACATCCAATATATTATGTGGTTACAACCCTTTATAATTTCCTCAACCCTTTCCTTATACATATCCACATGATATTATTAAAGTGATTTATTAAAATGATATAACATTACCATAATGTTTTTGAATGTTTCTTAAATATTGATTTAATTGAAACAAGGTTAGGAATACACATATTTCAAAACCATACCCATCCAATGACTCATCATTTAATAGTAACTAGCTCACTCTATGTGAAACTCTACAAGCATCCACCCAAAATGACATAAGGATATAAAAACAATCATCTTACCCAAGACTTAAGTTTATAATGCTTTATCCAAATAAAATATTATAATTATCTCACAATAAAAAACATATAACATATCAAGGTTTTAATAATAATATGTTTTCAAATTATATAATATAATTCTGCATTTCAATATATTTAATTGAAACCAATTTTCAAAAACTAATTCCAGTTACATAGAAGAAATCACGTGACAAGTTCCCCAGCATTCAAAATATGATGAATTTACATAAAACAATTTCTACCATGGGATAAAATAAAGTCAACAATAAAAAATTTAAAAATACCTTCATGGAATACAATGATTTTATAACCTTAAAATCAATTTTTTCAATCCAAAATACCTAGTATCATGGGATTATACTATACAATTTTTGTAACACTCCATGATTTCAAAGTACATTATTTTTTCAAAATAATTCAATAACATGCACTACACACAACACAGAGTTCAAGCGCATCACAACATACCAAACTCGCTGTTGAAAAGCATTTATGAATGGTATTAACTTAATTTTGAACATTATATAATCCTTATAATCTTATAATCCATATTAGGAGTTTCATAGACATAATGTAAGAACAAATACATTTTTTTCAGATAAAAGTGTTTTTCAAAAAATGAAATTTTAACTCCTTTTAATGGAGAACGCATTTTAATTCCAATATTTGAAACATTTATACATTAAATTTGACAAAATAAACATCCACTTTATAATAGGGACATAAAAATTTAGATTCAATAAATATTTGGTGTTTTTATGATACGTTCATATCTGGATGAATAGTGAAAATACTATATTTTAATTGAAAGAAACCATTTTAATAAAAATAATTTATAGCTTTGAATTATACATTTTAATGTTTTTGAAGAATTATTTGATTATAATTTTACCATTTAATCAAATTTTGGTCATTCTAATTAATTTCACAGTGAAATTAAACAGAATCAAGTGTCAATCTTTTGATAGTTATTATTTCTTAAAAAAACTATTTGTTTTGAAAATGAGAATTACTTTTATATTAATAAATTAAACTTCTATGATTGGAATATGGTATAATAGAAATCATTTTTGGATTTGGACGATCAAAAATAGCTTATGGGAAATTTTTTGTAATTTTCTGAAAACATTAAATTTTTTATGAATAGCGAAAAACACTAAGTTATAGTTTACAATAGAATTATTATTTAAATAATTATTTATTTTATTTAAATCTATTTTAAGTCAAAATAGATACATAATATATATATATAAGTTCAATGTAATTCATTGGATTTAGTTTAGAATAATTTTAGATATATAAAAATTTTATTTATCATTTCACCGTCTTTTACCCATCTCCTATTTGAATTTGCAAATTCTGATAAAACATAATTTTACCGCTTCTATGAGTGGAATTTCAAAAATACAATCAATCTGTTAATATAATGGATTAAAATTTTGTTCAAAAAGATAAAAATAATTTTTGGTGAATAGTAACATTTTACTTTTATTTTCAATGGTTAAAAGTAAATAGGGTAATTAAGGGTAAAAATGATATTATTATTACACTAACACATTTCCTCATTCATTTGGTTAAGTTTAATTCGACCAAAAACAACCTTAGGAATACAATATGACCCTATAGGTCCATTTTGATTAGATTAGGACATTTATTATTATTTAGTTTAAAGACGAGTTAAAAGTGTTAAATTCAATGTTTATTAACTAAAACATTTTTAAAATAGGGTTATACATAAGATAAATTCGAATATAAGTATTCATTATAAAGATAAAAGATTTACTACATAATGTTATTTTATTTATAAACTTTATACATTATATAATTAAAATTATTTATGACACAATAATGGTGTAGTAATTGCCTTATTAATGAATGAATCAAATAAATGATATTATAAATATTAAAATAATTATAATCTCAAATTTATAATGAAATACTAGAATTTTATAGCTGACTATGACATGTTAGGTCTGATTCAATGTATATTTTGTGAATTAATAAGCTGTGATGACTGTCACAAAAACAAAATACCAAATAATGTCAAAATTGACATTAATTAATATTTAAAACAAATACTATATTATTGGTTGATATAATATTCTTAATAATGTAAGGCTTTGACAAAGGTCTTAAATAATATTTTATCTTTAATTAATGAACCACTTGAGGTTCTTTTTAAAGATTATAGTATTATTATTAACCATATATAATAAGAATACAATAAGACACGGTAAAAGTTAATATAATTAACTAAGCGTTAAATATAAATGATAATGTTAAAATGGTACCATAAAATTGTATAAAACTTATTGGATGAGATTATTTCTACTTATAACCACCTAAGTCTCAAAATAAATTCCATTGGAACCATTATAAAACGAATATGATTGAATAAAAAATTAATTCATTAATAGTTTCCTAAAGTGACCCTCACCCCTCTTATAAAAGGGCACATCCCCTAATCTAAAAAACACACCCCCAAAGCCATTTGGATCAGCCCACCCCTACCAAAATATCCTCCCAAATTTCCTACGTAATCCTAGAGGCCTTATTTTGATCATAAAGACAACATTAGAAGCCCTTTTCGTCAAATCAAACGGAAGAACCTGAAGATGAGGTAATGATTTCACCACCCTCTTTCAAGTTCCTTGATTCTTCCACATAATCTTTCTTTGTTATTTCTGTTCTAAAATAATAAATCCACTATATTATATATAATTTGATTTTATTATAAATATTTCACATCTATATTAATTATTCTATCCATATTATGAATGACAATGTCACCATGCGTGCGTACGTACGGCTTACCGTCTCCACGTCGTGGTGTAATTTGTTATTCAAAACTATATTATTTTGATTGATATAATGATGCATAATATATATATATAAATAATAAAAATAAGATGATAATGTCTCTGTGAAATTATTATTCCATCCAATTCCTCACCATTATGGAAATGATATTGTCGCTCGTGAGTACGTACAGATTACCGTCTCCACGACGCTATGAGATTCATTTCCACATTCTACATTTATCAACGATTATAAAAATAAATATTAATAATATGTTTGTAATATATGAAATAAAAATTATAATGGAGATATATATATATGTGTGTGTGTGTGTGTACATACATATATTTTATTCACTTAGTTCTGTTCAATACGTTATGAAAACAGAAACAACGTTAATGCGTATGTACGGACTATCGTCTCCATAAATGGTGATTTCCATTTCATATATCTGTTTATAATACATTTTTATATTTTAATATATATTATATATAAATCATGTTTTATATTCTGTAGGTATTTAAATCTTTATCTCTTTGATACAATCAAGAGTATCAAGTTAAAACACGTCTGATAAAGAAAGTGATAATTACCCGAAATATTAATATAATATGGGAATTATTATTAAATGGGTAGTGTAAAGTCATAAATTAAAAATGTATGATATAATAAATATTAATATGGTTATTTTATAATTTAATTACATACTATATTCTTCATATAAGAGGCTAAAAGTACCTTTGACTAAAGGAAAGTGCAAGGTAAGGGGTTTTCATCTCAAACCTTACTCCCATGAGATTCATGTCATATTGCCACTATTACCATTTTTTGGGGTATTTACATCCCATAATTGTGATATTTGTATAAAAAAATTTAATTTATGTGTATTTACATATTAATTTTATGATACTTCTTTCATAGGGTGAATGTTTAGTAAGTTCCCAAATTTGTAAGGGTTAATATCACAATCACTTTATTATCTAAGGTTGTTTATGTGTATGTATTTACTGGGAAATTTTATCATACATGTCCATTTTTCATAAAAATGAATTCAGAATTAATATTTTAATGATTTGTTAAAGGTACTCTTTTTCAAGGTTAGATTTTAAATTTTTTTAAATATTTATCTTTCTGAATCTTTTTAATTAATGTACATGTTTCCAAAATGATTTTAAGTATTTATTTATATGGTAATGAATGTTTTGAAATGATAAATATATTAAAAAATTTCAAAGTGGTATGGGAAACTTTTATTAAAAAATGTATTTAAATGTTTTCCTTTCTTAATTGAGTGAAATTTAAATGTTTTCATGAAAAAGGGATATTTCCCTCAAAGAATTTCACAATTCATTTTCATCTATGTCAAAATCATTTAATGGATTTTAAACTTGTTTGAAGTTTATTTATTATGATACAAATATTTCATATTGTATTGAATATTTTGTGATATGTTTGACTGTAGATGTGTTATTTTTATACCATTCATGGTTTATTGGTAATGTATGGAAATTTTGTTTGCCATTTTTAAAATGAATTTTAATGTTATGTTTAGACCTTTTCATATGAGAATGCATTGTACTTAGTAAGTGAAGGGTGGATCCCGCTATACCTCCTCGATGCATCGGTAGGTCTCATGAGACAAACTAGTTTCTTGGCACAAGGACTTGACAAAATCTTATTTATAGTCTTGGAACAAGGCCTTGACTAGGTGGTTATGATAGTCTGGAATTATGAATTCCATCATTATGAAAGTGGTTAGTGATATTTCATGTGATTATTCGTCTAGTAGAATATTCATGTGAATATGTAAACTGAATTACTTCTTTTTATTTTTTCCATATTATGATTAATTTCAAGTTTAAAAGACTTTTGTTTTAGTTATATATTGCATTATATGTTTATACTTATTTATGAATGTTTTCGCAGTATTGTTATCCTTACTGATCATTCTAGCTCACCCCTTTCTATTTTTTATTTTCCCAGGATTCCAGGAAGCGTATTATATTTGATATGCAGGGTTAAACTAAGGGAAAAAATTGAATTCTCAAATAGCTATCTATGTTTTGATTCATGAATCAAATTATAATGTAAAGTTAATGTATGTAATCTATTTTCCATGACTGCTAACCTAAGTAGTCCTTCAGGACAATATTCAATGTAATGAAGCCAATGTATTGAAATAATGCACCTGCTCTAGGTAACTGGGGTCGGGTCATTGCAGTGGGTATCAGAGAAAGTTTAGCAATAACCTAGGAAGATAGATTTAGATAATCTCTGATTAGAGAACATAGACAAAAGATAGACATTGAAGATTAGTATAGAAGGACTTCCTAGTATTTTGGTAATTTACAGATTTTGTAAGTTTTACAAGAAAACATATCCCTGTCTGGATAGGAGCAGGTATAGGTGGCTATAGCATAGATGTACCTTGGGGTAAAACGCGAAAACACTGCTTTGAGCTAGACTCGAACAGGGACGATTTTATGACAATGGGCCTTGCTACACTCTTGGTTACAACACTCGTGGGTGATATTCTTAGGATAATTATCATTTTCATTAAAAATTATTATGATGGGTTTTGTTGTATATACTTTCTCAATGAAAAAATCATTATGATTATGGATTATTTCCATAAATCGTTAGGTATTTTACAAGTTTGCAATTATTTCAATTCATAAACTAACCTAGTTTATGCTATTGTATAGAAATGGAACTCAGTTGAAGGAATGTGAACTCCAACAATACATACGAACCAAAGAGTAAGAAGGATCATATCTTTCGTGGTAGGTAGAAGTTTCTACCTCCTCATCATGGGAGAGTGAGCTATCAAACACAATAGAGAGAGGCTGAAAAATTGATTCACCATTGGAACGTGTGGTTGTTTCTCCATGTACGACCCTTAGGGATGGTATTTTTGGAGAGTCATCAAATCCTAGAGATCCTGGCAGGCTATATCCCCAGTGGGAATAACCCTGTCCTGTTCATACTTGAAAACAAGGGAAATAATTTCCCCTCTTATGAATGAGCTGAAATGGTGTTATGTGTAATATTCACCAAATAAAAGAAGGTTTGATGAAATTCATGGTATGTGAATAATTGTGCAGGATTGCAACTCAAACATTTCCCCAGCCCCTATACCCATTGTTCATGGTCTAAATTTTTCCATAACATGGTTATTATAAATAATCTGGAATCGTACATCAATATGTGTATAGTTTAGGTAATTAAATATTTCCCAACATTATCCATTCATCATGAGATAGATTATAGATCCATATTGACGATTGTGCAGACCTAGGATACCCAATGGTATCTACCCCAATTCACAGGTTAGTTTCATGCTAGGCCCAACCCCCAAAGGGTGGTACATGGTGCTTATATTCTGGATCCAATGACTTGAAAATATAACTGTTCCCTAATTCTAATATTCCTTATATATCATATAATAGAGTTTCACATCAGATTCACCATTATTTTAATGCTTTAACCATGGTAAGTGTATCATGTCGGCTATTTGTTACCTCACATTAGAACCTTCCAAAATTTAGATACATCCATCACATTAATTAGATTTATAATCTCTATTATTGTACCAAGATGATTGGATGTCAATTCATCCTTACATAGATTACTCCTTGGCTATCATTAACTTTCAAAGGACTCCATCAATGATTTATGTCATGTAAGTGAAAGTAATTCTCAATTCCATTTTGAGTTATATTCCTATTAATTAGGATTCTTCTGTCTCGATAGCGTAGAAACCATATGGTAGAGAAGGTAGTAACATTGGTCATGTTTGGAATGTATAGATGTCAGGTAGGCTCATAACCTATTAAATAATCCCCTTTTGGAGGTAATCTCATATCTGATATATCATAGGAACGAAACCTAAGCCATCCTCTCTTAGTTGTGAGGTATTTAATGCCAAGGGAATTAGTCTTCCGAGTATTTTTACCTCAGTAATTCCATATTTATTGTATGTGGTGGGGATTTTAAACCAGATCACATGATTAACATCTTGTTGGGATTAGCATATATTTGTCATATTTTTTTTACAAACGATAGTGTGTGTCCCCCCAAGGGGTAAGATTTCATACAGGGATGGTGGAGTGTGTCCCCCTAGGGGTAATATTTTAAACATTGATATGGAGTATGTTCCCCATGGGGGAAGATTTCATTCTTTGATTTGGTGGAGTGTGTACCCAAAGGGTTATGATTTTAGACATAAATTTGATGTAGTGTTTCCCATCAAGGGGTATAATTTCACACTTTTATATTGTTGTGATTGAACCTCGTGGAGGAATCATACCCACCATATTGGTAAATTGAGATCAAAACCGACATAGTTCAATGACGATGTTTAGGGTCATGCGACAAGACTATTCTACACAGTTTAACATCATCTAATAATGATTATAGTGTCATTAAAGGATCATCAATTAAGTATGGTCTAGGGATTATATGTGGAATACGATCAGATTCTACTATGATCAATAGTGATGTTGTTGAGGCTCATGTATTACAGAATATTGGGTGTTGCGTATACATAATTGGTGTGGTGTTTTATCCCTGATGGAGGGAGGATAGTGTGGGTCTTAAAAATGGAATCTATATGTTTTGGGTGTTTCATCACATGGTGGGTAAGTTAGGGGTATTATGTGATGATCAAACATGGTCAATCATGTGTTAATCACATTATGAAATTCTATATATTAACATTATGTGATATGTATGTTTTCATTCAGTTTAATGTATTTTGAATATGACATTGAGATAAGAAATATTGTGTCATGCTGCTCAGACATAGATGGATATTACACCCTCGTGGTAACTATATCATGGTTAGAGTACTATTTATCATAAGGAATGCCTATTGAAATCTGTAATTTATTTCCATAAGTGAATCCACTTTCAGATCTTATGTTTTCACTACTCATGCACCACTGTAGGAAAGGGTGTAAAAACTTCATTGGATGAGTGATAATTAGGTTGCATGAGGGTAGGGTACTAGTGATTAGTATCAAAATAAATTATGGTGCATATGCTTGTAAGATATTTGTAGGGTTTGTGGTACCAGTCACATGGAGATTTGAGGGGAAGTTGAACCAGTCATGGATTTCTATGGCGGACCTAGGCAATCTACATTGATGAAATGCATTGCATAATAGTAGGAAACATAGAGTGACATGGAGGACATATTTTATGAAGGTTGAGGTTTCATTATATTTTGGCTCTTTTTGTAGAATGATGGTATCACTGAGGTCATGGGTCTCAGAGAGGTGTATGATTCATGAAACTATATGACCCTACCTTGTATAGAAGTCCTGGTTTTTATAGGGTTAGTTTCCCTTTGGAATGTTTTCTAGTAAAACCCCAAGATTATAATAGGTATTTCTTCTTACAAGAAAACTATAGACCTTTGTGAAAGGAATCTCCACCATGGTATATGGTCCTCAAAAACCCATGGGATGTGGTTTTGTGAAATATGGTTACCTTTAAAGGTCCATATCACCTATGATTCAAAAATATTATATGTATCGTGAGTTTAGATCGTTTCTCAGTAGATGAAAGTCCAAATCCCATTAATTATCAGATATAATACGTATTTATAGACTTATAAGAAACCATGGAACTAGTTTTTCAAAGGATAGAGTATATTAAAAAACATTATGCGAATCACGAAATGATAGACTTTGGTAGACCAATGTTACTCTTCACAAAGGTAATAGAAAAAGTTTTTTAATGACGGAGGAATTTTAAGAAATGGTTCCCCACAAACTAGACTTACTCTTCATTGAGGTTTTCATCAAATATCTACATGTTCAAGGACGTCTTCAAAATATGTTCATTAATAATGGTCTAGAAATTTGCAAATCTACAGAGATTAGTTGATTTGTGTGCCATTTTGACACAAATTTTCTACAAACTGGTAGTGGCATCCTCGACTACCCATGTGACATGTGAATTTCAATATAAATAATCATTGTGTTATTATAAAGACAACACTAACTCATGATCCTCTGAAATAAGTTTTTTTGAGTCAATATCTATGTCTTTTTAACATTATTAAATTTCATCCTTACTAAAATTATCATTTATAGATTTGATTATTTCATATAAAATTGGGATGAAATTAATATCCTTCCTTTACTATAAATTCATTTCATCCAATGGATTGGATATAGTAAGACCCAATTTTTTTTATCAATATTATTGTCCTCTATAAAATCTATAAAAATAGAAAGGTGTTAGTGATCACCATGGATTGTGAGTTTTAGATTTAGAACTAGTCACCTCATGAATTTAGGTGGAAATAAAATTCCTTAAGGGTTGTTCATTAATATCCATAAGATTTAGAGAAATAGTCACAAGAGATATATCCAAATCAGTTTGTGTTGTTAGATTATCCCCATGGTTCATCTAATTAACATAAGTATCATTGAATGTAGTTTAATATTAGTGGTATGAGCTAGAACCCCTTTTCCCCTTCATGGACACCTACTCCCTAGTATCCACATTCTTTAACACCCATTACACACTTTTAAAAACATGTGGGAATTTGATCGGTTGGTGAATCATATAACTTATGCATCCCCTTTTGAGGATTGTATGAATGAATATGTTGTTCATGAATTATTTTTCTATCTATAGTTCCTTTTAAAAAAATTCCTAGGAATTATTGGCTATGTGAATCCCCTATATACATCAATGAAACAGCATAGACAACATCACCCCATGAAAGTGGTGATTCTAGTTTTTGAGGAGGAATCCCTTCTCCTAAAAAACAACCCTAACCAAATAAGTGTCTTACAAACATTTTACTCCAAGTTACATTGTAGTAGATTCTATAAAATCAATATCCATATCTATTTGTGGTTTAGGAAAGCTAGATATAATGAAATATACAATCTCCAATCCCAATACATACTTAAAATCATTAATATATCAACGTGTTCAAGTGGAATTGAGAACAAGAACTGATAGAATAGAAGCCCTAGGGGTGTGATAATTAAAATCATGATTTCTAGGATCTATTATCCTAAAACATCCAACCTTCCCTTGCAATATCTGCATGTAGTGATTTTCCAAGATCCCTCAGAGGCCAAATTTCATGAACACAATAACTCTATGATAGGTTCCTTTTAGATGTACAATTGAATCACATTCTTTGAGGTGGTGTTGAAGCTTCTCAAACTCAATACAATTAATGATCTAGTCGTCTAATGTTGGAAGTATTACCATATAAATATGATTTCTATTGAAATAAATATATACATTTATTCTCCTATCATAACAAAATCATACCATTTCTATCTCTCTGTCAATGAGAATATGGAAAAAAAAAATTATGATACAATTTCATGGATATTTTTTAGTTTTTAGAGAATATATTTGAGATCATAGAGACAAATACAGATCATCATAAATGTGTAACTCACATTGGCCAGATTAAAATAAAATAACCATTTAGGGAAATTAAAAATACCATATTTCAAGAATAAATATACAAGTATCTATGAATTTTTTATGTACTAAGAAAGAAATATGTAGTGTTAGAAGAATCTCCCCTAGAGGATACAATTCTACTTTGAAATTCTCCATATGCTAGAGATTTTACTAATGTGCACTTTATGCTATAATGGAATTTCTACCCTAGTAAGAAGTGGACTCCTGAATATTAAATTCTTTCACATCCCCAATATTTTAGAGACCATATTAAAATTTACCTCTGCATGATCTATCAATTTATATTTGATAATATTCCCAATGTTAGAGTCATTTTAAGATGTAAATGTCTTAGAACTGAGATCATTTTATTTTCTTCAATTCATATCCAAATTAACATCTTCAAGGTTTTTTCCTTTACCTCATCGATCATTCCAACTGCCACTATCTAGGAGTACGTCAATATTATAATTTAATCATGTGGTAAATCGACTGTGTTAAATAACGATTAAGAACCATCAAAATGACTAACAAGGTATATCTCATCTGAACCACTTACCACCATCCTCCAAAGGGATATCATGTAACGAGGTATTATCTCTTGTCACTTCAAGCCTTTCCTACGCCCAACCCATCACATGTTAACTATCCTTCCCTTGATAAATTTTAGTATTGTGGGACTCAAACCTAAGACATTTCTATTTCTAAGTAGGTTCCACCTTAAATTGTAATACTTCAAGAAACCCATGGTTGGAAATCATTGTATATTTATCATATTATTTTAAATTATTATTAATTTATTAAGAATATGTTTTTCTTTTGTATCAGTATGTTTATATGTTTGTATATATGTATGTGTATAATAAATTTGTATAAATAAAATATATAATTATATCTATATTATATAATTACTTGTGAAATATTATTAATATGGCCATATATAGACAAAAAATTCATAATAATAAATTTCTAATTTAATATTATATATATATATATTAATATATCTATATATATCATTTAATATATATAAATTGTAATATATAAATTTATATGAAATTTTTATATATACATATATTGATGTATTAACCTAGATAAATAAATATTAACACACAAATCCACCCACAAGGACATAAATATTATATTATATAATCTAATAGAATGAAAATAATTTAAATATTTCATAATTAATTAGTTAATTACTAATATATATAAAATTTGAAACTATTTACTAATTATTTCTTATTAAAAATGATTTAGTGATAAATTAATATCAATTAAACTAAATTATTTTATTCAATAATAATTTATAATTTTTATTTAATTATTTATACACATTTTTATAATTTTCTTTAATTCATATATGTGTACTATCTCATATTTCTCCCCATAGTATTTTCTACATTATAAACCCAATATTATGATAGTTTGGGTGTCGATGGTGCATCAGAGGAGGCTTGATGATCTTTTCTGGAGGTTTGAGTTAAAACAAAACAACATTAGAGGATTCCCATCATAATAGGTGGATTCATAACATGATTTTTTGATTGAAATATTCTATGGTAGGTGATTCATTACTTGTTTGGGGTGGAAAGGTAATATTTGTAAATGATTCAAGTCATTTAAGATAAATTTACTACATGATATTATTTGGGATAAAGGCCCATTAATTTCCTTGGAATTTATAGATATGGGGAATTCGTGCATTATTTATTTTTCATGAATTTTATTTCATATACCCCGGGGATTTCACGACATGGATATGGTATTCTAGATATGAATTTATTATCATAGATAACATTTTTTGTTTGGTGTGGGAATGAACCCTTTTATTCTTCTCCCATTTCCTTTTTGTTTCGGGAGAAACCAATATGCTTTGTTAGGATCATCAATCCCTTATACATTGATGATGATCATTAGGTTTTTTTAGTTTTTCATTAGAAATAAGAGGTGATTTATTCTCCCCTTATCTATTATTTCGGTATATTCGCACGACATATATTCAAAATAATAATAATTTCATTAGTTGAGGTCAGTTTGGGATTAATTATTTATAACCATGGGGTGTGGTCTAGGTTGATCCATGTATTCTTTTTGTGTTTTCGTTTTTGAGGGTTTTCATCTTCAACTTATCATAAAAAATTAGTCAGAAAAAATCATTGAGTTAATTGATCCTTGTTTTCTCCCTTTTTATATGAAACATGTGGGTATTATAAATATTATCCTTCCATCAGGTGGATAAAAAGGGCCATCTTAATGATAATAATTAATTGGAAAACTCAAAGTTGATAGGTGTGTGGATTAATGACAAGATTTTTTTTATTTAATGATATTGTTATCAATTTTAAGGTTTTTTATTTCAAATATTAGAAATCATGGTAATTGGGATCCATTCATGTATTGTATAAAATTTATGTATGACCATTTGTATGATTTTTTATCATGAAATAAATAAAAGGATAAAGGGAATATATATACAGTTAATAACTTGATTACATATTAAATATGGCTTGTGTGATAATACTCATTCAAAAAAATGATGAGAAATTAAGAAATCTGTTTAAATTAATTTTTGGATGATAGGATGTGATGCATTGTGTGTTGTGCTTATTGTTTTTTCATGTGTGGTAGGGATTACAGTGTAGTTATAGTGGTAAAATTTTGGGCTATGAAAATTGTGTGGGTGTATTGAGGTGATGTGTTTGGTTAGCATAAGATGTGATTGCAATGGTTTTATTGTGGTTGTGATGTGTGGTGGTTGAGATAGATTTTTTTGTGGAGATAAACACATGAGATTCATTGTGTACGGTGGTGAAGCTATGATGTATGGAGGTTTTGAATAGCGGTTGTGAAGTGTGTGGTGATTAAATACAGTATTATTGTGTAGTTTTTGAGATGGTTTGCTATTATAATGATATTACATGGCCAATATGATTTTACGGTGATGGAAAATGGTATATGGTTGAGGTTTTTTCTTGGTGTCTTTGTGTTATTATTTTCTTTATCTTTGCAATAATCATAATTATGAAAATGAAATATATTTTATTGGATAATAAATATAAATTAAACAATTTTCCCGTATGATAACTTCATAATTACATTGACTAATAATTTAATTGGATATGTAAAAGTGGATAAAATTTCAATGTAATGTTATGTTCATGGGAATTTGATAAATCATAAGAAATTTGAATCCTATTATTGAGAGTGCAATTATGTGGAAATCCTTAGTGGTTATGTGGTGTGTTTCATATAATGGTGGGAATGGTTTTTGATTTATTATTTGTGGTGTACTAGTGGTATGGTGACGTATTCTACATAGTTGTTTTGACCCATAGGATCGATATTGTGTGTTATTTATCCATAATATATTTTAGGTTTTTCCTATACACACCCCACCAAAGTTAGATAACCACTCCAACTCCCAATGAATTTTTCTCATATTTTATTCCATAATATCTAATAGATTAGTGATATATATCGATGGATACACCGTGTTCTCTTTTCTTCCATTGGCAGTGATTGTCCAGTTGTATTTGGGTGAGATGTGGTGTTTTATTTCTAGTTTATTTAGGTTACAATTGTTGTGACGGCTTATTTGTATTCATGAGATATGTGGTGTGATGTATAAGGTTCCTTCATGTTATATAAGGTGTGAAAGTACATGTGTCATTTGGTGAGATGTGATATGATGAGTATGTTACATGATGTGATATTTGGGAGGGTTCATGCCTGCTAAGTAGAGGGATCAAGGTTTATGTGCTTCACATTAATGAAGCTCTACTGCTCTAGTTATGTGATGTGATTCGATGATTTTTGATGTTTTCATCAGAATCTATACTTTACAAGGGTGGGATATGTATGGATTTGTCTTGACCCACATATGAGATTGACCTGGTGTCTTCAGGTAAGATGTGATGTGATGTGATATGTGTAGAACAAAGTAGTACACATGAAATTAGACATTTTGGAGTTTGAGTGGAAAATAGTATGGAATATATAGTCTGTAGATTCATTAAATTCATGATATTTTATTACAATATTGGATGTTTTATTGGGAGATAGAGTGATAGTGAAGATGGGTTTTTTTATTTAAACATTTTAGGTTCTTATGGATTTTTCTATTATTTCCTCTGATGGATTAGTATTCTATTTTATCATTTTGAATTGAGACCTTGGGGTTGATACTATTGAGTATATTGGTATGGTTACCATATGTATATAAACTTTTTTTTATGTTTTCTAGTGAGAATTTATTTACTGAGATGGAATTTTCTGTCTTGTATCCTATAGATGAAATTAAATCACATCTATTGGACTTGTCATTAGGTATTTTTGGTTCTCCACTTTTATTGTATCTATTAAATTTATTATTCATTTTTGGATGGTTTTTGATTGATTTTATATTGTCTTCTAGAGTTTCAAGGTAGTTTTTTATCCTATCTCTAGATTCTATGTTATTATTACGGTAATTTCTCCCATAAGATATTTTTTATACCCTAAGTGCATTCCACTATTATAGACCCTACTGATTGCTAGAATCAGAGGTCATTGTCTATCTTTCATCATTTTTATCCTTGGATCGGTGCCCTTAGTAAGAGGGGACCATGATAGGGGATATCAAAGATTTCTTAAAACATTGTATTGTCTCAATGGAGATGGTCTTTTCCATTGTAAATGTGTGAGGGGGTTCTATATGAGTTTCAATAATAATCATTAGTGGTGTATCCTAGTGTGGCCAAGACATATCCTGGTTTAATTCGATTGTTTTGGAGTCCTTGTATTAAATTTTTAGTTGAAGAGTTTTCAAAACAATTTCTTGTTATTCAGTAAGTGAAAGTAAAACCTATAGTTCATGTACATTTGTTGCATCTCTAGGGTGTTATTTAGTGGAAATAATATAACATATCAACGAATTTCATTACTAACTTCCCTAATGAATAGGTATATTTTAATTTGGGTTTTTCATAGTGTAAACACTGATGAATTTAGATCAAATATTTCATATTAATGATTCAATTTTTATAGATGCTTTGGAATGTTGGAATGTAGAAAATATTGGTAGGATTTTGGGGTATTAAGGACTATCCTCCTAAATTGAGGTACTTATTTTACTTTTTATGTATATATAATATTGTATAATGTTTTTATATTCTATTATAACAACATAACTACTCCCTACCCTCAAAAAATGGGAAGATGGAGCAGACCATCTAGACATTGTACGAAATGTAGAAATCTTGTGTCATGGACCTTATAAGATCATGGGTGTAACACCATCCTCAGGTGTGATTTTAATTAAACAAAACTCATAACTCATCGATTAAAATAGATATATTTGATAAATTTTGTGGATGGTTGTTTCATTATTTTTTTCTGTATATATGTTAGGGATTAATTTTTTCATGGCTCACATGTGGGGTGGGGCATGACCGAGAATATCCAGTTGGTCTAATAGAAAATGAGGGTGTCACGAGACAATCAGAAGACATATGATTATCATAGGTGTAGGAACATCAATTTTTAGGTTACATACCATGATTTATTTAGAGTCTCCCTATGACATGGGAAAGAATGGTATGGTTTAGTTTGTACTGTCTATGGCCGGTTCATGGGACCTTAGTTTTTAGGTTGGCGTATCAGTTGGATTTTCCATCATGTATGGATAGAATATATGACCACTTTACCAAATCCTAGATTCATTGGTATAATCGTGATGAATTTATGAAAATTTAATGCAGAGAGTTTGATATCGAGGAGGAAGCAACGTTCATGAAGTGGCTAGTATAAATTAATGATCATTAAGGGATGGTGTGTCCCGAACAAACCATCCCCTTGGTTTTTGTGTTATTGAATTATAGTGTCCTCGAGGATAGAAAATTGGGGGATGATACATAGATGTTTCCTACATACCAAAAGTTTATTTGATATTCAATATATTATTTATTCTTGATGATGAGGAATTTTGATCTTACTATTTTATAAGATGTGTTGCTTTATGAATCATGTTATGTGTGATAATGCTTCTGAAATGTGAATATGGGAAAACTGATTCATTTTCAAGATTCATTATACTATGATACATTTAAAAATTTATTGGTGGGTTAATGATAATCAAATGGGATAATAACATTTTATATCATATGTAATTCCTTGATTTGTCTGCATAGAAGTGTTCTATGTTGGGTTTGGTAATTGTTTTCCTGAGCTATGTAGAAGTTGAGATGGTTGTATAGATTGTTTTTTAGGAAACAAAGTGTATTAATTTTTTTTGAGGTGGTGTTGTGTATGGTGAAGGATGTTGATGTTGTTGTGTCGGTTGTTCTATAGGGGTTTATAGTTTTATGTGTTTTGTGGATAGTGATATTTGATGTATAATGATATCCCAAATAGGATTCTCATGGGATGGTTATTTAGTCCATATCATCTATTTCTAGGTCTTTTTTTTTAATTTTGTGTATGATAATTATTTGGGAGGTATATAGTATAATGTTTCGTTCCATTCTAGCCCTTTACTATTTTAGTTGGGTTGTTGGTGGTGCTTTAGAGGAGGAATTGAGAGGTTTTGTGGAGGTTGGAGCAACAAAAAACACAGTAGTGTTGTATTCATATGGTGTTAGGGGGATTCACGATGCGACTGAATGTTCCATGGATTGGGTGGTTGATGATTCATGTCTTTTATGTGATGGTGTAGTAATCTATGAAGTAGATTCACATCATGAAATGAAAATTGTCTATGTGACGTTATGGAGTCTAAGAAACCATGATTTGTAGAGGATGTTTGATATATTAGAAATTCATTTGTGGTACGTGATTTTGGGATTTTAGTTATTTTACCATAGATAGATGATTTTGAGATAGTATAAAAAAATTTATTGATGTTGTGGCAGCATTACCTCATCGTTGAGTATTTATTGGTCTTCATAGACCACAAGTCCCTCTAAATATGACTTATCCCAATGAGATTAAAAATATTAATAGTAGAGGTTGATATAATTTTTTTAAATATTATTGTTTTCAAATAAAATAAATCCTTGTGGTGTGGAATTTTCTATTTATTTATTGATACCAATGTCTTGAGGATATCTGGTTTGAGAGTCAGCAAGTGTTTCGAAGGGGATGGAGGAATGTACAACAATTTTTATGGATGTCATAGGGATGTATGGATGAATTTTTTATTATTATATGATTGTGAAGTCATTATAGATTTCATTGGTAGAATACTATCTATGGTAATATGTTTAGGTAGAGGTAATGTGTGACCATGTGGGACATGGTGTTACAAAAGAGGGATGGTCAGGACCCGATGATGTTTCAGTGGAGGTTGCTTTTCCTGTTAGAATTATGTGGTGGAGTTTTATATGATTTTCGCAACTCACCTAGTCCATGGATTCTGGTTTTACTAAGATGCATTGTATTTTTAGGAATCAGTTTTAGTGGCATGAGATGAAATAGTCGGTGGTAGAGTTTGTAGGTACATTCATTGATTTTCAGTCGGTGGAAGGATAAAATCGATTTCCAAGAGGTGCATTTCGTCCCAGTGGTGATCTTAAATAGAAATGGCACATCATCATGATGGATTTCATTATTTCAATACCTTATGAACATGAAGGTTTCTATGTTGTTTGGGTAATAGTGGACTGATTATTGAAGTAAGCTCATTTCATGGGCATTTGTGAGTCGAGTATCATTGTTTATTTGATTAGGAGGTTTATGGATGATGTGGTAAGAATTCATTGTGTAACAAGGTCCATCATATTTTATCTATATCTCTATTCATCCTCCTAGTTATATAGATGAGTTAAATATTATTTTGAATCTCAGTTGTTCTTTAAAAAATCTTTTCACCCTCATATAGATTGGAAGATGAAGCAGACCATCTAAACGCGGATGATATGTTATGAGAATACATCCCTATCCATAGTGGATAATAGGTATGACACCAAACTCATATTGAGTATTTATATGAATAAATTTATCATCAATTAAAATTTCTTCAGTTTGTATAATTTTATAGTTTAATGATTATTTATCCATTTACCAGATATAGGTTGGGGATTTTTCATTTCTTTTCCCAAATGTTGTGTATATCATAGCCAAAAATATTCATTTGGTCTTATAAATGACGTGGGGGGTTCTTGAACATTTTAATTCCTATGAGGATTAATGTAAGATTACCTTAGTTTTTTATTTTAGAGATCATATGTTTTAATGATCACCCCGAACATGGGATGTAGCGGTTTGGAGGTGGGTAAACATTCTCTCTGATTAATGGGAAATTTTGAGGTGTTCTATTGTGTTGGGAAGGTGGATATGTGAAATGTCTTTTGGTGTTTCCACTATGAATAGATAGGATCCATGAAGCCTTCCAAATGTACCATCTTCATAGGCATCTTCACTATGACTCCCATATCATCAACTACGAAGAGTTTGATATTGAGTATGACATGACTTTTCTGGAGAGGATATTAGAGATTCCTGATTCTGAAGATGCATTACTACATGGATGAACCATCCCATTGGTTCATGTATTGTGGATTCATCGTGGCTCAATGTAGAGTACATGAGTGCATGATATTTACATGTGTGCACAATACGTGAAGGTCTCTTTATATTTTCATTACTCTATTTTAATTTATGATTTAGTTTTTTAGATCTTGTTATTTTGTTACATCTAATATGTTATGATTATGAAATGTGGGATAATGATTTTGAAATGTGAAGATAGGAAACTAAATTCATAATCATGCCGTGTTGTACTATGAAAAATTTAAAACCGTGGAGGATAAAAGAGTCTCCCAAAGAGAATAATATCTTGACATGGAATATGAAATTCCTTGACTTTTTTACTTGAGGGAGTGTTGGGTGCTCATAGTGGTAGTTTTGGCTTGGGTTGTGTGGAGGTTGAGGAGGTATTGTAGATGGTTATAGAGGAAATATGTAGATTTTTGTTATTTCATAATGATATGGTGTCATTTACAGTGAGTTATGGTGATGTGGTTGAGTGGGGTGTTTTTGGGGAGTACTAGTTTGGGGTCTTTTGTAGGATTTGATGTTTGTGGTATGGAAAGAATTGTGATTGGTATCTTAAGGGATAATTGTTTGGAAACATTCCCTTATTTATGTTATTAGGTATGATTATAGAGGTTGATAATATTTTTATAGGAATCTAATGTAATGGTCTCCAATATAGAAAACCTTTAATTTGTTTATTTGGGTGTTAGAGGTCTTTTGAAGTAAACTTGAGGGGGTTATGTATATGATGGAGCTGTAACAAGAAATTTTCATACTGAATGTGGTATTTAGGATGTGGGTTAGTTTTCTAATGATATTGTGGTCATTTATTCATGATTTTTATGCATTGGTGGAGAAATCCATGAAGCATATTCAAATCATGAAAGTTAAATTGAAAATAAATGTTTATTTAGGATGGGTCTCCATGAATGTCGGAGAAGATTGAGACATTGAGAATTAATGCATTTAATTTAAATCATGTCATTATTTAACAAATCCAGTATAATTAGAAATGTTAATATGGAATTCAAGTTTATAATTTGGATTCATATAATATATTTACTAGATCACTGTTTAGTGGATCCCGCTTATTTTTCACCCATTACATCTCAATTTTGGGAGACCATCGGTTTTTTGAGAGGATCATCCTTACCCTCTTATCTAGTGTTGATTCTTGGGTTCTATATGTTTTTAAATGGAATCCATTGTTAAATACTTCCCCCATTCACCATATTTACTATAATTCAATTCTATGATATATTCATTGGTTTTGTTTCATTGGTTTTGGTTGTGTTTGGGATGAAATTTCAACAACCCCTTGGTACGATACATGTGGATCTAGAGTTTCTTATTGAATTTTTTATTTTCAGGTTATTTTTTATTTATTCTATGGTTCATAAATAATTAGAAACAATCATTAAGGCAGATTATTCAATTACACACCCTATTTATGTGAAATGTATAGGGATTGTATAGTTTTTCTTTCCAATTAGTCGATAACAACAATTATCTTAATAAATATAATTAATCTAATAACCTAAAATTAATGGGATGGGAAGTAATCACATTTTTATACCGCATTGGTGATATTATTTAGGATTTTCTGTATGAGGGATTAAAATATTTAAAATCCCATCATTTGGGAGCCATGCTTGTGATGCCACTGATGTAGGTGTTACCTTAGATGCATTGTTTTTTATTGCAACATAAATAAAAGAATAAATTGTGAATATATAGTTAATAAATTTTTTCCCATTCAAATATGGTTCATGTTATAATATTCATGCTAAATAATTAGTATAAATAATTAATTACCATTAAATTAATTTCTTGAGGTGATGATGTGAGGTGTCGTGTGTTGTTCATAATGTGTTGTCATGTGTGATGAGAGCGTTTCTGTGTTGAATGTGGTGACAGAATGGGATTTTTAAATTTTGGGGAATTTATGTGATGTTTTTGGTTGGATGGAATACGATGTGAGTGGTTTTTTATGGTTGTGATGTGTGTTGGTTGATATGGGATGATGTGTGGTGGTATACACAATGGATGATTTGTGGGAAGTGGTGAGGTTTTGATATGTGGTGGAATCGTGTGGCCATTGGGGGGTGAATGGTTATGTTTAGTAGTTTTTTGGTGTAGTGGTTTGGATGTTGGTTGTTGAATTGAGATGTCTTGGATTATTTGTTTCTCTGGTGACAATTGATGTGAAATGGGTGATCCTCTTTCTAATGTTGTTATGTTATTTTCCTTATTTTCCTTAAAATAAATCATATTACTGGTAAATGACTAAAATATGTTGGAAAATTAATAAAAATGGGTAGGTTATGTTTTTTAGTAAATGGATAAATAAACTAATTAATAAGTGCATTATATTTTTATATGGTTATAAATTGGCTTAGTAATTGGGAATTAATTTGAACTTTATAAATCTTATAGAAGGTGAAATTTGTAATTAAATGTAGATATATGTGTTTTTTTTTGGTTGTGTGGTGTGTTTCATATAGTCAATGAAATAGTAATGTCGATTGACATGTGGTTTAGTGTTTGAATGTGGATGTATACTATTTCAGTTTTTGTGAACAATAGAATTTGTATTATGTTTCCTCTACATTTCATATAATATATATTGTTTTTATATGTTTCCCACTTCAGTTGAATAACCATACTAATAACTAATGGTATTTTGTTCAAGTATTTTCCACAGTATCCATCATATTTTTAATTATGAGGGATGGCTACCCCTTATTACCCCATTATCATTCTATAGTTATGACCTATGAGTTTTTGGGTGAGATGTGTTGTGATGGCCTAAGTGCCTCCATTCGAGTTGTGGTGTGATTTAATAGGTGTCATCCATAAAGATGTTATGTGATGAAAGATGTTTCTTTAGGAAAGATGTTGTCTGACGGTTGACAAGAATTTGGGTGATATGTGATGTAATGAGGGTGCGACATGATGTGATATACATTGTGGGGGTTTCTTGATAGGAATAGGGTAACAATCTAGTTCCCTTCACATTAATGAAACACTATTTCTCTAGTTATTTGATACAGTGTGATGATTCTTGAAGCGATCATCAGATTCTAATCATTCCATGTGTGGTGGTAGGATGGTATGTGTCTCGATCAACATTATAGATATACTATGTGTCTTTAGGTAGGATGTGTTGTTATGTAAAATGTATATAAGGGATAACACAATGGGATGTTTGATGTTGGGGTATAGGAAAAGATAAATTACGGAGAAGCAAAAATGGGGTTCCTTTTAATTTTCAAGGTATTATATTTCTATATTGGATGAATGATTTGGTGTATAAGTAATGGTGATGAAGGTTTTGGTTAGTTGGCATATTTAGCTACTTTTTGGTTCTACTGTTTATTCACTTTCACATTAGTATACTATTTACACATGTGTAATTGAAAACTTAAGAATGAACCTATTAATAATACGTGTATTATCAACTTAAATATATCATTTTAATGTTTCTAATAGGACTTTAGAGACCAAACTACAATTTTTAGCGTCAGATATTGAGATGTGGTTTAGTCCCTACTATAAGACTTTTTAACTGGTTCTTTAGTTTGTGAATTTTATTATTATTATTAACATTGTTCTATAATTGTGGGATGGTTTGGGTTTAGTGTTATATTATATTCAAGAGTTTCCTTTGGGGTTTTTATTATATCTCCCAATCACAAATTCTTATAAAAGGAAATGCCTTCAAAAAATGATTTTTTATACCCTCGCTGATAATCACCAACATCGGGCACACTGGAGGCCGGACTCTGGGTTTATTATCTCTCTACCTTCATTGTAGGCTTAGGATATATACATTTGGAGGAACGTTCCATGACACACACACAAAGACTCATTAACTAACATACAGACACTATATATATATATGTGTGTGTGTTTGTTTGTGTGTGAATGGATGTATGTATGTTTTTATTAATGTATTAATGCATGTATATATGCATGTATGAATGTGTGTGTGTATACTATATAATACAATAATATTATATAATATTGAAAATAACATATAGTGGGTAGATTATATGATGTATAGTATAAGGAAACAAACACACACTTATAAGTTGGAAGGATATTTCATAACATTCTCCCCAGGATAACCCATACAAAAGATCATTTATTACAATGTCTCTCATGAATTCCTAGTGGGCTTTAAATCCCTTTATATGGCCCAATGTCCGTGCATTGCATCAGCATGGAACTCAATCTTCCCCTTTTCTTGTGTCACCCCACATAGACATGATTATATATATAAATATATTATTTTTATAATATTTTAATGTTTATAAATACATAGATGATTATATTTTTTTAATATTTAAAAATAATATGTGCACAAATATATATATATATATATATATATATTTTAACAAATTTTTTTGTATCATAGAAAAATACTTATAAGTAAATATTTATATTAATATATATATATATATAATATATATATATATATATATATATTATCTGTTAATAAAATTGTGTGTTTATATATAAATACATATAAATGTATATATTTATTTATGTATTAAAATATTAATTTATAGATATAGATATAGATATATTATATTTTCATATATTTTTGTTTTAATTATTTATAAATGTTTATAGGATTATATATTTATTTTTAAATTAATATAGTTACTCATGCTATTCATTTATAGATATTACATATTTAAATATGAATATTTAAAAGAAAAATTATGATCCATAAAAAAAAGTATATAAGTTTAGTTTCTTTAGAAAAAGATATACAAAAACTTGTTCATAAAATAAATCTACCTCATCTCCCAGTGTGATCTTCATAACTAACATTCCTCAACGGCGTGACGTACTTAAAACCTTTCTCAATAATCTATGGAACGAAATAAAAATAATGTGTGAGTTTTGTCTCATATTATAGATAAACAAGGGTGATATAAATGATTACTTAAACCTAAAATGAGAATAAGGGTATTTAAAATGGGAATTACATTTGAAAACTGTCTCCTGAAAGTCATTGGTCATAATATTTATATATGGAATAAATCCTAGAAGTTCATAAGAAAAAAATAAACCGAATAAAATAAAATGAGCCATGAGAGCATACCATTAGCATAATACATAAGTTATTGCTCTAAAAATTAGAGTGTAAAATTATTTTCATTG
Source organism: Viscum album (assembly GCA_963277665.1). Taxonomy (NCBI): domain Eukaryota; kingdom Viridiplantae; phylum Streptophyta; class Magnoliopsida; order Santalales; family Viscaceae; genus Viscum; species Viscum album. Next base: position 1,049,250,006 of record OY728148.1, read on the forward strand.
TCAATAATCACTACCAAGACTATCATATTGGACAATTTTCACTCCCTATTCTATTAAATCCTTATTTATGTTTCACTCCCAATACTATCATAGGGGAAAAGACCCTTACTAAGCTGGGTTATCTCCCCATTCCAGTCCTTTTTATCTCATTAGATTATCATAATTACCCAATTAATTCAAGGAAAATATAATTTCTTACCCACCCATATGATAATATTAATTCATTTATATATATTCCACAATATCAAACAATATTCATTATAACTCATTGAAAGGAAACAAGTCTCATAAATATTCTATCATTTAATTATAACATAACCAATGAAAATCAATTTTTTTATAAACATCTCATAATCATAATCATAAATAATCATTAGAAAAAATAAGGATGGTATAATGGGATAATATCTATATTAAATCATAAGTAACATCAAAATATTTCATCTTAGATTAAAATTTCATTGAATGATTTTTTGGAATATATTTTGAAAAAAATTAATGTTTCCATTTAAAATCACTTATTTATAAAAAAACATTTCTAATTAAAGTTGTACTTTTTTTAATAAAAAAAATATAATTTCATACTTTTATATTCAAAGAAAATAGTGGTCATATTGGTGGGAAATTATATACATTTCATTTATATTAAAATAAATATTCCTTTCTATTTTTCCACAAAAATTAAAAATACCTTATATAAAACATGAAAATAATATTCCTTTTAGAAGTTTTTTTAATATATAAATAATGGGTATAAATGAATTAATTTAATCATAGGAGAATATTTAAACTATTTTCTCAAATGTAGATATATAAGAAATAATACTTTTAACCAAATAGTGAATAGAAGTCAGTTTAAAAAACATTCATTTTTTTCTCTTGAGTTATTAAAACGAGGAAAATGATAGGACAGAAGGTAATCAGAAAATATAGTGTTTCACACCTGTTCTAGTGAGTGATGAGGTGTTAAGGGCTAGACACATTGAGGATTGTATTTGGTATGATATCTGATCAAGGGCGAATGTTCTCATGTTGCCTACAGTGCATGCTATTGTGAATGAGGAACTGATTACAAAGAGAAACCTATTGTAATCTAGTGGTGCATAACAGGGATGTTTGACACCAGTTTATGGTACTATTTTTACTCGTAAGAGGAAGAGGTAGATTGATGTCTCTTAGAGGGGAAGTACTGGCAAGAAGATTTCTGCAGGAGGCTAGTTAATCTGTTAACAGTGTGGTAATGATGGAAACAAGATACCTCGGGTTCCACGTGACCCAGTAGAGTGTCAGTCTTGGAACAAGATGGGTCATCATTAGCGTGTTTGCAGGGTGTTTCCACTAGTGGAAAGTGATAAGGGTTCTGTGTAGAATCAGTTTACATGAGTAGGTCCAGTAGCTTCTTACCAGTCATGAAATTGGAATACATCTGTATGTTGAGGACGAGGTGGTGGTCGTGGATATGGTAGCCCGACAACAGGATCTCAGAGACAACAGGGTGGTCATCTATGGTTATCCATGCTATGTCACTGGGCTGCAGCACTATGCTGGCATATGCAGTTCAACAGACCCAACAACAGTAGGATCCCGGAACTTTCACTGTCAGAAGTACTATTCAAGTTCCTTCTGTCTTGTCTTTAGTACATTTTGATACAGGTGCTATGTAGAGCATTATATCTCTTCCCATTGTGGAGAGCCATGAGATCTTTGTTTCTTCTTCTTCAGATATCATGATGCTAGAAACATCTTTGGGAATGAAAATGATAGGTGTGCCTCAATACAAGGAGAACCCACTAGAGTTTGGTGGGTGTCACTTTCTATGGTACCTCTATGTCTTAATGATGATGAGCTATGATGTAATTCTTGGGATGGACTAATTTTTACCCTTTAGATCCTTTGTAGATATATAACATTGTATGGTGAGCATAATGTCACCAGAGGGTGGATAGTTTCTATACAAGGGATAATGGGATTTTTAGGCGAGCTGAGCTAGACACGAGCATCATGGGAAAGGTGGTGTAATAGACCAGATTGTGAGTTTATAGCTAAATGACCAGGGAACATATAAGATGGATTCCCTTATAGTATTTTATCATTTCAGGGATGTCTTCCCAGTCGAATTCTCAGGTCTACCTCCAGGACGGGAGGTGGATTTTTCTATTGAGCTTCTGCCATGATCAACACAGGTTTCAATTCCTTAGTATATGATTGATATACCAGAATTGAAGGATCTCAAGTGGTAGATGGACGAATTACCAGTAAAGGGTTTTATCCAACTCAATACAACACCTTGGGGTATTCTTGTCCTATTTTCTAAGAAGTATGGCGGTACCCTCAGACTATGTGTGGATTATTGGAAGGTAAACCAGTTTAAATTCAAGAATTGATATCCATTTTCGATGATTGATGATATTTTAGATCAACATCAAGGATCACGAGATTTCTAGAAGATTTACTTGAGAACCAGATATCATCAGTTACACGTTAGTCCATCTAATAAACCGGTTACATCTTTTTAGAGAATATATAGTCTATATGAGTACATTGTCATGCTTTTTGGACTCACAAACTTGCCAGCAGTTTTCATGGCTATGATGAATTGTGTCTTCCACCCATATCAAGATTCTATTGTGGTAGTCATCATGAACGATATCTTGGAGTACTCTCACACTCGATACGACCATGCTACCCATATTGAAATCATTTTGACTACACTAAGAGAGCATTAACGATATTCAATTCTCTCAATGTTCCACTTTTGGATGGACCAGATACACATCCTGGGTCATATTATCTCAGAGGAAAGAGTTGTGGTAGACCCAGATAATGTGCAAGTAGTAGATTCCTAGGAGTATCTTAAGAACGTTTTTGAACTATAGTGTTTATTGTGGATAGCTTGATACTATAGGCGCTTTATACAGGACTTCTCCTGCATAGCAGTGCCATTGAAGGGTTTGACTAAGAAGGTTGTGAACATAGTTTTTTCAAAAGAATGTGAGACATACTTTCAATATATGATGGGATGGTTGAAATTAGCACCAATCCTGATAATTCTAGAGAAGGGTAATTTCTATACAGTTTACTATGATGCATCATGTATTGGGCTAGGATCAATGTTGATGTATGGTGATCGAGTAGTTGCGTATAGGTCTCATCAGCTAAGGCAACATGAGAGATATTATCTGACACATGATCCCGTGTTTTTTGAAGTTGTTCAAGCGTTACTCTGTTGGACACAATATCTATTGGGAGAAAATTTTGTGGTGTTTATATACCACAATATTCTTAAATACATCACTACATATGTTGACGTGAATTTGATACAATGAAGCTGGGTTGAATATCATAAGTCATTTGGCATTGAGATTTCCTATACACCTGGTATGGTAACACAATTATTGATGCACTGAGTAGGTGGACTCAGATTCGGGCAGTGCAAGAGGCCAGTGGTGAGTGGCATCTTACAGGTATGTTTTCTAAGATGGATTTGTAAGTGCAAGATAGTCAGGGGTGATCCTATATTTTTTCATTAGTAGTAACTCCTACCCTCCTGAATAGAGTGAGGATGAGACATCTAACAGATTCATAAGGCCTAGTTCTATGGGAGTCAGTGGTAAATGATGACCCTCCTCCCAGTTGGATAACAGGAGATGAAGAGGAAGTGTGTGTCCATGGAAGAGTGTGGGTTCCATGGGATATATGTGAGGATTTGATGTGAGAGTTTCATGTTTCAGCTTGGGCAATGCATCCCGGAGTTACCAAAATGTACCATGACATGAGTCGTCATTATTGGTCATTGGGTATGATACGAAAGGTGGGTGGGTTTGTTATGAAATGTTCCACCTATCAGCAGGTGAATGCGGAGAATCAGAGGTCAGCCAGACAGTTACAACAATTAACCATTCCTGAGTGGAAATGGGATTATTTCACGATGGACTTCATGACCGGGTTGCCGAGGCACCCCAAGGCAATGATGCCATGTAGATTGTTGTGGATTGACTTAAGAAGGTAGCTCACATTTTTCCGATCAAGGAGAAATTCGGTGTTGATGAGCTCAAGATGTTGTATGTCCGAGAGGTAGTACGTCATCATGAGGTTCCTCATTCTATAATATCAGATTGGGACACCCGTTTTACAACATATTTATTGCAGAGTTTTCAGAGGGAACTGGGTACAGAGCGTCTTCTACGTACATCTTACCACCCTCAGACTGATATCCAGTTACAGCGTCCAATACAAGTGCTAATGGACATGCTATGTGCATGCGTCCTGGACATTGGAGGCTTTAGGGAGAAGCACATACCCCTGGTTGAGTTTTCCAATAATAATATTTTTCAGACTACTATAGAGATGGCACCTTATGAGGATTTTTATGGTAGGCCATGCCAATCACCATTGTACTGGTTGGAGGAGTTGAGGTGGCTTTACTGGGACCACATCTCATGCAAGAGAATTCAGAATAGGTCAAGTTGATTCAGAAGCAGATGGCTACTACACAGTCTCATCATAAATCTTATGTTGAATGCCACATATGATCCTTGGAGTTTTTTGTTTGGGATCCGGTTTTCTTTGGTGTTTCACTGAGGTTGGGGCACATGAATTAAAGAATATATGGTAAACTTTCACCATGGTATGTGGGGCCATTTGAGATTATGGAGAGTGTAGGGATGGTTGCCTATCATTTGGAGTTACCACAGAGCTATTGGGCAATTTATGATGTCTTCAATGTATCTCAGCTACACCGTCATCACTCAGAACCATCTCACGCCTTTGTGCTCGAGGAGGTTGAACTTCAGGTCTATTCATCCTTCAAGGAGCATGCAATTTGTTTTTTTCATAAGAGTACAAAGGTTCTCTGAGGCCAGATAGTTCTTCTTGTACAGGTACTATGGCTGCTTGGTGGAGTGTAGGATGAAACCTTGGAGAAAGAGACTGACGTACATGCTCAGTGGAATGATTTTTTCTCCACTTTATCTTTACCACCCTTGGAAGGTCAATTCGGGGATGAATTTCTTTTAGGGAAAGTTTTGTATGAACCAGATTCTTATTCATGAAATACGGGTTTCATCTTTTCGTTTTCTCTTTATGTTTTCATGAGAAAATACAGAAAATGTGGTAAAATCCAAATATTTTTGTGTCCACGCCATGTACTTTTACACACATTGTGTACATTGGCCATGTGGAATAAGTACACAGGCCATGTAGGCCTGTCGGAAATGAAGGGGGTAAAAAATAACTACATGTTGTTTACTTAGTATATACATGCCGTGTAATCTATCGGTAGTTAAATAGTAAGGAGGTGGGGGTAGCCTCCATTGGGGAGACATTACATGCCATGTACTCATGTCGATAGATGAATACTGTGGCGGTGAAATGTATCCACTAGATGAACAATTAAAAAAATGAAATGAATACGCCGTGTACTTGATAGTACATGTCGTGTAGTTTATTTTTTTCTATTAAAATCGGAAGTAGAATCCTCTTTAAATAGAGGAGGCATAGAATGCCAGGAATCCATGGGAGAGATGGCCGAACCTTGGAAGAGTTCCTAACCGAACACTGTGACTCAGATTTTTTCGCCGAAGAGCACGTTTGGACAACGCGAGCAAGACCTTCTCTCTTTATAAGTTTTTCTATCGATTTCATTACCGAGGGAATGTTATTTCAGTTAGAATGGAACTGTTTTTACCCAGATCTATTCCATTATCATGTCCTTCATGAGGTTTCATTCGCAGATTTTGATCAGAGGAGATAAATGTTGGTGGTCTGGAGTTTATTTCCAACTTTCAAGTTGTTTTTGTGTACTGTTGTGCTACGTTCCCATGTTTGGGGTGTCGTATGGTAGAGAACATGACTAATTAAGATATCTATAATTTCATAGAGAATCTAATAATAATTATAAACTGTTTTTTGGGATAATTTCATGGACCCTGGGCCACCTTTTTTAGCCACTTGTCTAGGATACCTGATGGTATTCCATGATTATAGCATGATTTGAGTTTATTGAGTGAATATTTATATATATAATTCATTGCTTATGTGTTGGGATGGGCCCTATTACATTCTTGTCCAGAGGGAATGGTATTGATTCTCCTGAGGGAATGGTACTAATTCACCTGAGGGAAAGGTATTGATTTGCCTGAGAGAAACGTTTCTTATGCCTGAGGGAAGTATCTTTTGTGCCAGAGGGAAATATCTAGTACACCTAAGAGAAATTTTTTGATTAGCCAGAGGGAAAGGTACTGTTTAGACTAATGTAAATGTTCACTTGAATATTCATTTTGGTGTTTTCTTGTGTTATACCTGTCATGCTAAAGCACATTCTTGGTATTTTGTTTTCCTTCTATTTTTCTGATATCATGTGGTAGTTCTGCAATAAAACTGTATAGAAGATTTTTGGATGATGTAGGGTCTTGGAAACATATAATTTAATTATATTGAACTTTTTAATAATAATTAAATTTTAATGGAACTGTTATTTTTATTACTTTTGAGTACTTACTAGTTTACTTCATTTCATTATTACACACTCCAGTTGCACATTTTGACTGACGGTTGGGCCCGGGCCCTTAGTGGTTCCCTATTGGTATTTATAACTCACACCCTATTTGGGTCATGTCTTAGGCCCAAATAGATTACATTTCTATAGGTTTTTCTAAGGTAACAAGTCCCCATAAAAGTATATGATTGTTTCCATGGAGTGGTAGAGCATGGGACCAAGCTTAGGCTTGTGATACTGCTGAGTTCATACTGCACTTTTTGTTTTTCTTTGATGTACTTTTCCATTGTACTGTATTGTTTATTATTGTAGTGTACCCTATTTTGGATGCTTTCTTGGACTTAGGGACATATTTAATCGTCATATATATATATATATATATGATTTTGGTCATCTTTTATTCTATATTGTTGTCCATTTAAGATTGGTATTGTTTATTGCTTCCACTTTTAGTATGTTTTTATTTTCTCCACTATTCTGCACTTTGAAAAATGAGGGCATATTTCCCCCACTATCAAACCTAGCCCCTCACTGCTATTCGGAATCCCCTGGAATTTGGGGAAATGTGCTTAAGGTCATGTGTCCTACTAGGTTCGGGGCACCCGTTGTGTGGCCCTCAGATCCAGGATGTTACAAAGTAGTAGCAGATGGTTTATTTTCTCTCGACTTACTATTTTGAGAAGTTAGTTAGGGATATGAGGGAATATGTAATTTTTAATAATCTGTTCTTGGGAGTATCTAGCCTATGTATAAGGAAAACCCAATCTACCTTGTTTGATTTGAATTTTTTTATTTTTCAATTTTACAGTTGAATTGATTTTTACCGTTGGGTGAGACACATGTGGTGTGCTGATTATATATAATTAAAAGGTTTTATTTTGTTGCAACCCAATGAGATTAGATTATTCCATCCCATTAATCATTTATGCACATGTTAGAATCACCTATCATGCATAGTTCTTATGCCATGTAGGTGCATTATAAATTTATTGTTGTTGTGATAGATGTTGTGCCAGAAAATGAATGATGTTATGATAGGTACATTTATAGATACAACTACTTTTGATCATTTATTGGTACATGTTATGGTTGTTTTATGGATGCAAGACATGGTTCCTGGGAAGTATGGGCTCTCTTGGACCGGAATTTAGCGGATCATGATCTATCTTCTTGTTGCGAAGGTCAGGTGCTAAACATTGATTCACATGGAATATGGGCTCTTGTGGATTAGAATTTGGCATACCGGGGATTGAAATTTAATAAGAAGGTGATCTGGAGTATTTTCTATGGCCTACTATCCGGAAACCCAAACAACACTTCATGGGGTTCTATGAATAAATGCCATGTACTCTTCTATTGGGATGAAACAATTTTTTATGTACTCGCTGTGTTGTCTCTAACCATGCCATCGGCCATGTGGGAAAAGACACTATATGGGGAAGTTCTAGAGGGAACATGCCTTGTATCGATTTTACATGTTGTTTCTTGTTGACCTAGTGTCCAACAGTGTAACTAACAACACGAGTCAGTGATATCATTTCTAGTACACATCGTGTCCATCTGGAACACTCCGTGTAGTGTCAGCTGAGTATTCAGCTATGTCACTAAAAACATCCACAGTTGGAATCCAACCAGTACATGTTGTGTCCATCTGGAACATGCCATGTAGAGTGAGCTTGTACCGGGCCGTGTCACGAACAACATGAGTCGGTGATGCTTCTCTATTACACACCGTGTAGACCTTATACAAACTGTGTAGTCTCATTCAAATGAGATCTTTGTGGATAATCCATGTAGAAGGTCTCATGAAAGGGAATAAAATTCATGTACCCGCAGTGTGTGTCGAAAACACACCATGTGATTGGGATGTTACATGAGCTGTTCTGGCGGAAGTACATACCCATGTGAAATACTTAAGGGAACACACTGTGTAGTAATTATTCAAGCCATGTAGTCTTGTTTTGTAAATCGTGAAATGTTTGTTTCTCCTATTCACTTTGTACACTTCCAGTTCTTATTCCTTAATGATCTTAATATAAGGTTTGTGTTTAACCTTGTAGAGTCATGTCGCCGAGACGACCTCGAGTTGTTCGCATAGTGAGAATCAATGATTATAATCCCGAGATGGTAGGACATGGGATACCGATGTATCCTCTAATAGATCCATATGCTGCTCCAGCCATTATACCAGACGTAGCCATGGAGGTGCAGTTCTGTGAAGGATTCATGTGGTTTACGTCGAATTTCCAGGAAGCACCGTCGTCTTCCACATCAATGGAAGAGCTAACACGTATATTCCAGCAGCAGCAGCCGCCTATATATTTAGGGGATGGTGGACACTAGGCTACAAATTCTTGTATGGGTTCTATGTAGACTATATTCAAGAATCTGGAGATTCCTCCATGGTGGGGGTCAAGCTCTCTACTTACATGCTACGTGATTCCGCCAAAAGATGATGGGATGTTACCACCCAGACTGAGCATCACAAAGACACGGCGTTGGAAAATTTTCAAGTAGTATTCTATGACATACTCTTTCCAGAGATGCTGAGTGTAGATGGATCATGAGATTTCACGAATCTACAGCAGGGTGCCGTGTTAATGATGGATTATTCTACCTGCTTCACCAAGCTACAATGTTTTTACAGCTATTCTGGTGGGTAATGAGGCATTGAGGGGTAGACGCTTTGAGGATGGTCTATGGAATGACATCTGAGTGCTGGTGAATGTTTTCAGGTTTCTTACTGTGAATTCTATAGTGAACCACCCACTGATTACCGATCGGAACCTGCATAAAGCTAGTGGTGCAGGCTAGGGTGGTTCGGCACCAGTTTGTGGTACTATTTTTTCCAGTAAGAGGAAGAATCAAATGGATTTCTATCTCGGTGGCAGTACTAGCCAGAGTATTTCTACAGGTGGTCGATTAATTTGTTACTAGTGTGGTAAAGAGGGTCACAAGAGACCTCAGTGTCCACGTGACCCATTGGAGTGATGAGTTTGCAGCATGATTGGTCATCTTTAGTGTTTTTGAAGGGTGTTTCCACCAGTGTCTAGTGAAAGTTGTTATATAAAGACTCTGAGTGCAGGAGCAGGGCCAGAAGCTTCTTACCAGTCATGGAATTGGAATACGTCAGGATGTTCAGGCTAAGCTTTTGGTCGTGACCGTGGTAGCTAGACACCAGGATCTCAGAGACAGCAGGGCGAGTCATCTCAGGGTAGCTAGGATGTGTCGCAAGGCCACGAAATTGGTCATGAATATGTAGTGCAACAGACTAAAAAAAAGTTGGATCCCAGACCTTCCACTGTCAGAGGTAATATTGTAGTTGCTTAAATTTTTTCATCAGTACTTTTTGACATAGGTGCTATACATAGCTTTATATTTGTTCATATTGTGGATATCATTGGGCTATCTGTTTCTTCTTCTTCAGATATCATGACGCTAGACACTCAGTTGGGAATGAGAACGACATGTGTTCATTAGTGAAAGGATATCCCCTAGAGTTTGGTGGGTATCATATTATGTGGGACCTATATGTCTTGTAGATGATGAGTAATGATTTCTTCATCAGGATGAACTTGTTGGTTCACTTTAAAGCCATTTTAGATTACTATCGTTGCAGGGTGAGTTTCATGTCACAAGAGGGCAGAGAGTTTCTATACATGGGTGAATGGGATGCCTAGGAAAGCTAACCTGGAATCGAGCATCATGGGAGAGGGGGTTTAACATCCTAGATTGGGATTTTATACCTGGATGACTAGATAACTAGTTAGAAGGATTCCCTTCCAGTAGTTTGTTGTTTCTGGGATGTCTTCTCAGACGACTTCTCGGGTCAACCGCCGGAGCGATAGGTGGATTTATCTAATTTGCTTGTTCCAAGAGTAGAACAGGTGTCTATTCCTATTTATAAGCTAGCTATTCTAGAATTACAGGAGCTGTACAGGTAGTTGGAGGAATTTTAGGCAAATTATTTCATCCGACCCAGTACTTCTCCTTGGGGTTTGTGTGTCTTGTTTTCTATGATGGTGGTAGGTACCCAAAGACTCTGGGTGGATTATCGAAATATGAACCAGTTGATGGTCAAGAACTGATATCCCTTGGCAAGGATTGATGATCTTTTCGATCAAATTCTAGGAGAACGAGTCTTCTCAAAGATTTAATTGAGATCCAGATATCATCAGTTTCTCGTAAGACCATCAGACATACCGCTTACTGCTTTTTAAAGAAGATATGGTCTATACGAGTACTTGGTCAGGCTGTTTGGACTCACGAATGTGGTAGTAGTTTTCATGGATTTGATGAATCATGTGTTCCACCCATACCTGGATTCATTTGTGGTAGTATTCGTGGATGATATCTTGGTGTACTCTTACACTCAACATGACCATGTTACCCATATTGAGATCGTTTTGAGTACACTGAGAGAGCATCATCTATATTCTATGCTCATAAAGTATGACTTTTGGATGGACTAGATACACTTCCTGGGTCACATTATCTCAGAAGAAGGAGTTTCGATAGACCCCAATAAATTGAGATCAGTAGTTTTTCTAGAGCAGCCTAATAACATTTTTTAAATATGATGTTTCTTGGGGATATCTGGTTACTAAAGGAGTTTTATACACGAATTCTCAAACATAGAAGAACTATTGATGGGTTTGACTAAGAAGGGTGTGATGATCTTATGGATAGAAGCATGTGAGATAGCCTTTCAGGAGCTGAAGGGAAGGTTGATACCTTCACCTGTCCTGATACATCTAGAGAAAGGGAAGAGCTATATGGTTTATTATGATGCATCATGTATTAATCTAGGAGCAGTGTTGATGAAGGGAGATCGAGTAGTTGCGTATAGGTATCAGAATTTAAGGCCACATGAAAGGAATTACCCAACACATGATCTCGTGTTGGCTGCTGTTGTTCATGAGTTATGTTGTTGGATACCTTATCTCTTGGGAGAACATTTTGTGGTGTTTACATACCAAAAAAGTCTAAAATACAACTTTAGACAGCATGACCTGAATTTGAGATAGTGAAGATGGGTTCACCACCTTTAGTCCATTGAATTTGAGAATGCCTATACACCTTGTAAGGGTAACGTAGTTACTATTTTACTAAGTAGGAGGACTCAGATATAGGTACCGCAGGAGGCCAGTGGTGAGTGGCAACTTACGTCTTTGTTCTATAAGATTCATTTTGAGGTACACGATAGTCAGATGTTAGCATATTTTTCTTCCATAGATGTGACTTCAACCCTCCTAGAGAGTCTGAGGATGACACAACTATCAGATTCAGATGTCCTAGTTATACGGGAGTCTGTGGTAAGTGAGGGCCCTTATCCTAGTTGGATGATCGACGATGAAGATGTTCTATGTGTCCATGGTCGAGTGTAGATTCCAATGGATATACATGAGGAGTTGGTGTAAGAGATTCATGTTACATATTGGGTTGTGAATCCTAGAGTTACCAAAATATACTATGACTTGAGACGTTATTATTAGTGGCCCGGTATGAATGGAGAGGTGGCTAGTTTTATTATGAGTTTTTTCACCTATCAGTAGGTGAATGCGGAGCATCATTGGCCAGTCGGACTATTACAATAGTTAACCATTTCGTAGTGAAAATGTGATGATGTCCTGATGGACTTTATGACCGGTTTTCCGACATCACCCTGAGGCAGTGATATTGTGTGGGTAGTTGTGGACAAACTTATAAAGGTAGCTCACATTTTGGAGAGTAAGGAGACCTTCTTTTTTGATGAGCTCATGATGTTTTATATCTGAGATATAGTACATCTTCATGGGGATCCTTGTTCTATAATTTCAGATAGGGACACACATTGTATGTCTTGTTTCTGGTATAGTTTTCATATAGAAGAGGGTATATAGGTGCTTTAGAGCACAGCTTACCACCCATAGACAGATGGCCAGACAGAGCGTACAATAAAGGTGGTAGAGGACATGCTGCGTGCATGTGTCCTGGCATTGGGGGATCTGGGGATAATTACATAACTTTGGTCGAGTATGCCTATAATAATAGTTTTTTTGGCAACTATGGAGATGGAACCTTATAAGGATTTATATAGTAGGTCGTTCCGATCACATTTTTGCTTGTTGGAGGTAGGGGAGGCTTATTTACTGGAACCACATCTCATGCAGGAGACATCAGAGTAGGTCCAGTTGATTCAGAAGTATATGGCCACTGCACAGTCTTTTCAGAAATCTTATGATGATCACCACAGATGACCCTTGGATTTAGTGGATGGGGGTCAGGTTTTCTTCTGAGTTTCACCGATGTTGGGACACTGGTGTGTCATGAGACAGGGTAAAATTTCACTGAGTTATGTGGGGACGTTTGAGATTTTGGAGAGAGTCGGCCCTGTTTCCTATCGGTTGCAGTTACCAAAGATGTACCAGGCCATGCATGACGTCTTCCACGTATCTCAGCTATGCCTTTTTCACTCAGAATTGCGTCTCGTCTTTCATCATGATGTGGATGAACTTCAGGCTGATGATTCCTTTGAGGAGAATCTGATTAATATTGTTGATAGGAGCACGAAGGTTCCCTGAGGCTTGTTAGTTCCTCTTGTATGGGTTCTATGGCAGCAAGGCCGATTGTAGGAAAAAATCTTAGAGCAGGAGACCAATGTATGTGTTCATTGGCCTGAGTTGTTCTCAACTCTAACATCACCCCCCTAGGAAGGACAATTCGGGGATGAATTTGTTTAATTGGTGAAGTTTGTAGGAACACATTTCTTATTCTTGAGTTACAAGTTTCTTCATATCCATTTTTCCTTATTTTTTTTGTGAAAATATGGAAAATGGGAAAAATCCCAAAATTTGTGGGTCCACTCCATTTACTTTTCCACACGCTGTGTACTTTGGCTGTGTGGAATGAGTAAACAGGGCATGTAGGCCTATGCGTAATAAAGGCTGTAAAAACTGGTTACATGTTGTGTACATAGTATATACATGTCATGTAATTAGTCTATAGGTGAATAGTAAGGAGGTGGGAGTAGCCTCCAGTTGAGTGACAGTACACATGGTGTACTCAGATGTACACACCGTGTACTCATGTTGACTAATGAACAGTGTGTCAGTGAAAAGTAGATGCCAAAGGAACAGTTAAAAAATGAAAATTAAATGCCATGTACATTATAGTACATGCCATTTAGATTGTTTTTTTTATAAAATGGGCAGTATCATCCTCTTTCAATAGAGGAATCTTAGAAAGATGAGTGATACGGGAGAGACGACCAAACCATGAATGTGTTCCCGACCAAACACTAGGACTCTGATTCCTTTGCTGACGACCACGTTTGGACCGTGCGTGTATGAAATTCTCTCTTCATGAGTGTTTCCTTCAAATTACTTATCTATGGAATGTATTCTTATTATGAATGGATGAGTGTTTATCCCATATCTACGCCATTCATGGGTGTTTTGGGAGGTGGTATTCACGTATATCGATCAGTGGAGATTGAGGAAGGTGGCATGGTGTTTATTTCAGAGTGACACATTTTTTTGTGTACCATTGTGCTATGTTCCAATGTTTGGGGTGTCGTATGGTTGAGGCATTTACTAATTATGTTTTTTACAATGGCATAGATAATCTAATGATAATTATAAATTGCTAGCTGGGATCATTTCTTGGATCCAGTGCCACCTCGAGGGTGTGTTTCCCTTATTTAGCTGGTTGGTTTGGATACCCCTGGGTATGTCGTGGTTATAACATGAGTTGAGTTTTATGAGAGAATATATATATATATATATATATATATATATATATAATTGCATGCTTATGTTTTGGGCTTGGCCTGGTTACTTTCATGGCCTAAGGGATAGGTATTGATTCGCCTGAGGGAATGGTACTGATATTCTTGTGGGAAAGGTTTTGATTATCCTGAGGAAAACATTTCTTATACCTGAGGGCAGTAGATTCTGTGCCAGAGGGAAATACCTGGTACACCTGAGTGAAGGGTTTTTATTATATTGAATTCATGGTACTATTTACCCTGAGGTAAATGATCACTTGAATATTCACTATGGTGTTTTATTGTGTTATACCTACCAAGCTAATGTACATGATTGGTATTGTTTTTCCCTTCTATTTGTTAGAAAACCTGTTGTAGTTTTGATGTGGCACATTAAAAGAGGTTTTTGGAAAAGGTCGGGTCTCGGAAACTTATAATTATATTATATTGAATTGTAAAATAATAATTAAAAGGTAATTGAACTAGTATGAATTTTTACATTTGAGTACTTCCTAGTTTATTATATTTCATTATTGCACACTGTTGTTTCACATTATCATTGATAATTGGGAACATGCCTTTTGTGGTTGCCTACTGGGATTTACTTCTCACACCCTATTTGGGTTAGGTCTTGGCCCCATATAGATTATATTGGTTCAGGTTTTGATAAGGGTAAGAGTCCCTATACAGGTACATGATTGTTATAGAGGACTGGGAGAGCACGAGACTGATCTTACTCTTGCAATGCTGCTGATTTCCTGCATCACCTTTTTGTTTTGATATGTGATACTTGTCCCTTGTACTATATTGTATTAGATTATAGTGTATCCTATTTTGGATACTTTTTTGGACCTAGAGACATATTCCATTATCATATATATATATATATATGATTGTTGTTATCTTTTACTTATGTACTATTGTCCATTTCATCATCATATTTTTTACTGCTTCCAATTTTAGAATGTATTTTTTTTCTCCATTGAACTACACACTGACAAATGAGGGAATAGTTTCCCTACTATCAGTCCTAGACCCTCATTACTAGTCAGTAGCCTCTGGAGTTTGGGAAATTTCGGTTGTGGTCATGTGACCAACTAGGTTTGGGGAACCTGTTGTGTGGCACTCAGATATGGGACGCTATACATTTGACGAGGCTACCTAGACTATGTCTTCATGGTATTTGTGATGTATTTTGTTATGAAATTTGTTCCCTAGTGACATAGGTAACTTTATCTATTCCCTTATTCAAGGTCATTGATTAGATTATGCAATAGTGAAAATTTTGAAAATTTTAATCCAATGTAAAAAATGATGAGAATGATCATGTGAATATTGTTTTCTAATTGTTATGTGATAGTTTGAAATCGATAAACTGCACTTATGGTTAAATCTGTATGAACCCCCATATGAATTGAATAAGACACAAAGTGTGATTGAGTTTGTTTTATTGATTGTTCAACTCTATACAACTTATCATATAAATTGGATTTTAGATAATTAAATAAATTATTTCCTTGTTTCATTGTTTGCCTATGGAACATGATTATTTTCATTCACGATTTTACTAACTCAATTTTTTATAGAAAATAGTGGTGGTGGCCTACAATGTTTTACTCAGACCCTGCTTACTCCTCCATAGATCGTGGTTACATGAGAATATGATAATTATTTTTTGAAATAGTTTTAGAATAAGGAGATTTATTTTGGATGTGCAAGGGATGACAAGTTTAATCTCAGGATATTGGGATAGGGTTGGAACTCAGGTCCATGTTTGAGTATTTTAGTGGGTTTGGTTTATGATTATATGTTTTCATGACTTATAATGTATTCCTATTTTAGTTATAAAATGTGAATCTTTGTTACTAGATGGAATTATCACCTACTATTGTTTTATTTGGTATGGTGGTTACAATATTTATTAATATAATTTTTACTATGGAATTACTCTCATCAACGTGTATAGTCTCCAAAAAAATTCTCCTTTAACATATCCAACCAGATGGTAGCCTAGAACATACGTGGAAGTACAATTAACATCATGTAACAAACCAACTCGAGGAACTATATAGTAACCACTGGGTTAGGGATGTTACAAAGAGATATCATAGCATGTGTTTTATCTTACTATTTGGGGATGTTAAATTGGAGACTATGATCTTGTTAGGGGCTAGTAATGTTTTCATGTGGGGGTGCATGTATCCCCATGTACAAGGTATTATCAAAGTTTCCATGTATGGAAATTGATGTTCAATTTTTGATTTTATGGTTTACTGTTATTTCCACCTACAATGGATCCCTTGGATGAGATTTTGTCGATTTATATGGCATTATCACTTGGCTCAGTATTGTAATTGAGTGTTTTTTAGTTCATGAATCATGGTAAGCACATATAATTGTTAGTTCTTCTGTATGATTCTTATGATAGATAGTATCTTTTGATTATTATGATATTAGTGTACTTATATTCACATAAATATGGTCTATTTGTTTTTTCTTTGAAATTTTTGAGAAAGGAATTGTTTTCAAATGTGAATTTGAATAAAGATTGGATTTTTGAAAGTCTATGTTAATAAAAATGTTTATAAAAGGGTAAATATTGCAGTGTTTGAAAGTAGAATGTTTTTAAATTTGAAACCAATGGTTTTTATTGTTAATGATTCTTTATTAAGGAAGTTGAAACCTCATAGAAATTGTAGGGATAATGGATATTAGCATCCATGTTATATGATCAGACCCTATGTATGGGTGGTTTGTGTAGTGCGCGTCCCCTAGACTGAGACTTTAGTTTTGGGATCTAAGGATTTTTAGGGTTTTGTTGTAGGTCATAGAGATGAGATTATTGTTCCCTCAATAAGACTATTACCATGTGTTATGAGTTATTTCATGATAATGTGGATGTGGAAACTGTTAAGGGTTGTGAGCATTAATGTTTTGTTTTTGATACTGGGGTGGGTGTTTGGATGGTGGTTTCTTTGTATTTTTGTGGGTATTCTTATTGTGAGTAATTGAGTAAATTTATGATGAGGTGTATTAGACATGGAATGTTTTTATTGGGGGGAATGAGTGAGGTCATGTGCTAAAAGTTGGGTGAGTTTTGATGTGTATATATTTGAGAGAGAGGGAGAGATAAAGTGGCCTTTGAATGATGTGACTCATGTTTCGATAGTTGGAACCCATCATTATTGATGATCACCCGTGAGAGAGGTCATCTATATTATTACTAATTTAGAGATTTTATGTCACATGAAGATGTTTTGGACCTTGGTGGTGGGACATATAGAGTGATTCCTCGTACACTTTTAACCTATAGGGACATTCTATAATGTTATTAGTTTTGGAAAAGTTACTAAAGAAAATGTTATGAGTTTATTTTTTTTGTAAATATTGGATAGCCTAATGGATGTTTATACTCTTATGGTTGGTTCCTTAATATGTGAAGAAAAAATGGTTACATTAGTGTTCGAGTCAATTACCAATTGGACAGTCTAGTAAAGGTGAATAGTTGTGCCTTGGTTTCCATTATTGGAGGTGCTTGAGTGCATTTGGATTTTTTTAAGATATGTTTTAGAAAGAGAAACATCATTATGTGCCTTTACCTATGTCCTTGATGGTGTTTAATGGAAGAACTGAATTTGAATTTGGATGAGCATGACAAGAGTGACCAAAGTGTGTACTGGAACATACAGTGTGGAAGTGACACCCAGGGGTAGTGGTGGTCATTCAGTTGTTCTTGATATTATGAATGGTTGATTTTTTGTATGAGAATTGTGAGAATGCATTTAGTCCAATGTGGCAAATGGATTGTGAGGTATGGTTAGATGATTGAGTAGGTTTTGGTCTTATATCTTATGGTGTATGATATGTGTGACCAATATTCATGTTTAGTGTGTAGTTGTAGGAATGTGAAAAACTCTGAATTAATTGAGTAGTTATAGACTAGGTATTTCATTGTAAATAAACGATTCCATTTTGGGATGGATGAACATGTGGATTGGGATAAATGCATGTCCTAATTATGTGGGATTGTATTTTTATGTGAAGGTTATTCATGAGGCATTTGGGTTCTCTTTACTTTGATGTTTGAACAATTCCATGTAAATCTCAATGGCCTTGCTGGAGGAACTCATTTATTATAGACAATGTGGATTCAAAAGGAATGTTATGTGATGAAAACATGATAGCGGGTTTTTAATTGAGAGTGATTTTTGGTCAAGAATCCCATTCGAGTTGTGGTGTTGAGTGTGAATTACATGTTGGTAATAATGGAAATCTGATAATTTTGGTAGGATAAGCTGTTATCATAGTGGGATGTGAAATTAATTACAGATAGTTTCCTACAGTGTTTCGCAATGACTTCATAGCATACTTCTCACTATTTATGATCTTGTCTAATATCTAAATAATGTCATGGGTGTATTGAGAAGGATATGTCTTTATTCAAAGTGGTTTGAGTTTATTTTGGTTGGATATGTGATATCTTGGATTTTTTTCATTTGGGGTGGCATATGTGGAGTCATGGGGTGGGGAAACAATATTTAATGGTCATTGGGGAGGTACTCGGTATGGTCTGGATGTGGAGGAATACCATGGTAGTTATTCCTAGAATCTACAGATAGGTTGAATTTTATGTTTCATTTTTTTATTCCAGGAAAAAATATATCTTTATCCATGTATTAGGTTCAAAATGTGATCGATGTGTGAGTCATTGCGGTTGAGGTGGATTGATGAAAACTATAAGGAAAATACTCTCATGGTAGGATGTTATAGGTTATATTGGGATGAATGGAGTAGGCCGTGGAGTATATTAGGTTGAATCGATATGCCAATGAGAAGTTAGTAAGGGTATTATTGGATTTCTGAGGGAGGAAATGGTGGGCCTCAGATGTAGTGGTAGATCGATTCATGTGGCAGCTTCAAAATCAGGATAGTTTTAGGGGAAATCCTTTAATATACAATGTGATGCATTGGTGGGTGTTGTAGAGTAAAAAATAGGTCACAGAAATATAGATTATATGGTGGTGAGGTTTCACCTGATGCTAAGAATAGACTCTAGTATGTTCCTGAAGATGTATGAGGAATGGAATAAGTTGGAAGGATTCATGTCCATGTATAGGGGATACATGTCTCTAGTAAAATTAGTTCTTTAATGGATTGATTCTCCTAGGATGGATAGACCCAGTTATGAAAAATGGAATGAATGTGGTGGTCTGTATGATACATTTAGTTAATATTGACATGCCAATTGTGATTCGGTATGAAAATGGTGTTTGAGGAAGAAAAAATCCATCCATGGTCGATATAGTTATGTTGTAGGTGTCATTAATTTAGGTGGTCTCGACATTATGGAAGAGTGAAGGAGTTTGTTGATTTTCCATGGATGTTTTGGTGAGGAGAGCTGAAAAACATGTCGGATCTCTTGTGAAAGTCAAGTTGAGATTATGTTGGTCACAATCTTAATAATTGAGGTACCAAACACTAGGTGTGGGTGGTGGAGAGATAAATTATATGTTTTGGAGTACCATATAAGTGAAGTGGTTGGTTGATTATGTGAGAGGTATTATGAGATGGATTGAAATGGGTAGGTGACATATTGGTAAAGTAGTGTTGCTGACAAGAATTGGGTAAGTTTTTTTTAGGTTGAGTGCCACGATATGAAGCATATACATGGGTGTTATTCAGATGTTCAGAAATGGGGTAAGTACATTGGGCCATGCGTTAATATCAAATTCTAGATGGTGAGTATGTTTGGAATCTATGTATCCATTTAGTGACATCGAGCTTAGGTCAGCATTTGACTTTTTGAAACAAGGTTGGATGGGGACAAGTGTTTTGTTTAATGAATTATAGATATGATCAATGAGAGGGAACATCAATCAGTTTTCATATGGTAAGGTAGTTACATGTTGGTGTCATTTTCATGGTAGAATGGTGATGTCACCATAACTGTTTACTCTTTACTTAGTGTTGGAAAAGACTAGGTTAATGTTTATTCTTCTTTGAGGATAGTGAATATTTTGTTTGTGGTCCACAGTGGAGAAGGTCTCATCAGTTATGAGTGATTCATGGGTTCGAGTGTTATGATGATGTGGCTATGTCTGGGAGAAATGATGTGAATTTAATGTTTACATGTGCACAAAATGACCTGATCATTGGGTCTTGGAGGATCAGTGAGGATTGGATGTACAGCTTGAGGAAGAGCTGTTATAGGGTGGGGAGGTTGTAAGATCATCATCATATGTAAATTTATTTTCATATCAAATTGTGGGTAAACATCCATGTTTTTGGATAATGAAGTGGTTCTTAGGTCTATGGAATTTTTTGGTGTTGTCAAAGGGAGGAGATATAAAAGGAGGGGAAACGAGGCGAAAAATGTGAAGTGCATGGTTGGAATACTCTTAGTAAAAATAGTGAAACAAACATAGGACACTGTGTGGAATGGGGACCCTATTCAGATAGAGGAATTCATACAATTACTACAAATTTTACCAAAGCCAGTTTGTCGTTCCAAGAAACCAGATGTATTTTCCCCTCTTGGACTAAGGGTGCCACATGGTCAGACCATGGTTTAGAAAACCGTATCACCCTTAATAAGTGGGAATTTATATTTTTCCATCCTGGGATTTTTGAGTTAAAATAATATTTTCATCACTATTCCTCCTCTAATATCTTGGGTGATGACCAAACCCTCAAATTCATCTAATACATTTTCCGCCATTGATTCTTAGTCATTTGGAGTGCGTTTGGGTTCAAATAGATGATCCATGCATGTCTATCACCCCAGTTTGTTAATTTTATGGATTAGGGATTGTAGAATCTACCATCTTCTTCCAAATACATAAAACCATATTTTTTATGTTATATTCAATGTTGGGCATTAATGGCTGTTTTATATTGAATTAGAAATGGGTGTGAATCAAGAGTTTGTCAATGAGATTGAGTATGTGGTCTTAATGACTTTCTCGTAGTCGCATTGTTATATATAATTGCACGTACTTGTTCATTTGAATTACCTTAATGATTTTATGGTTTTTTAGGGAATGTTATTTGGGCCATATATTGAGGTTTAAAACCATGCATAAACCTCATTTGATATGTTGGTGAGTGATACAAAACATAGGGATACACATGGTCTATGCTGGACCTTGTAAATTGTGAATAAAATTCATAAACATTGAGATAGATTAATTATGAGAGTGAATGGGTAATAAAAGATAAATTGGTTATGTGGGCAGGGTCAATTTCTTAATTAAAAATATTATATGTTATGTTTTTTAAATTTTAATGAGGTTTTGAAATGGTATTAATGGTTTGGTTTAAGGCTTTGAACAGATTATAGATTTCTTGAACGAAATGTTGCCTGAAAGTGAGAAATGTTTTCAAATGTGTTTTTGAACTCAATGTTATTCAAAAGGGAATTTTCTTAATAGATTTTATATGATAGTATCAATTGGTAAAAGTTTCCCTTTTAAATAATGATTAATTATTTTTTAATAGTTGAAAATAGAAATGAAGGCCTTTATGGAATTTTTTATTTTTCAAATAGCAGGTCCCTTGTTTTAGATGGTTTATTCATGATGATTTGAGATATGTATTTTTTATTGGGTTTTATACCATGATGTGTTACTAATGGTCAGTTGGGACCATTTTCATTCAATTGATCTTTATGGTAGTACAATATGACCCATGATGATTATTTTTGGCATGTTAACATGGTTTTTAATTGAAATAAATGAATAATGTGTATATTTGTTGACATAGAATAAGGGGTGTTTATAGTAATGAAATATGTGCCTAATATTTTTGGGTTGTGTTGGTAACTGTGATTTGTGTTAATTTTTTATAATCATAAGCAAAGAATAAATGATTGTTTGGTAAAAGGAATGTACGTTAATGGGTATAAAATGTAAATGGTAAATGCGTTAATGGGTTGTGGAATGAAGATGAATTATGTGTTGAATGAAATATGAAATCATAAAGTTATGTTTATTTTTTTGGAATGGGTTGTGAAATTGAATATTTGGTAAATGGTTAAAAGAAAAATGTTCACAAGGCTTAGTAATTTTGGATCTAAACCTGAGGATCTACACCCTTGGATTGATTTGGGTGGAGGCTATAAACCCCACCCTTATAATTCACATGTTATGTAAGGGGAGTGAGGCTCTATTCCCCTAATGGTTTCATGGTATGAGACAACCGAGACCGAGGCTCCAAAGTATGTTTGATATATGTTTTTCAAAAAAATTTACCCCTATTGAAATAGGGAACCCGCCCTATTCAATTTTTCATTGTAATTGATCAACTTAGGCCATGGTGTAAATTATGTAAATTTCTAACCCATCGAAAAATGATGAGAATGATCAATTAAATATTGTTAATTAATGGTCATGTGATATTTTGGGATTAATGAACACACCTTGTGGTTAAATGCGTATGGAATGCCTTGTACCTTGGCTAAGACACCAAGTGTGACATGAGTTAATTTTGTAGATAGGTTGACACTAGAGAACATAATGGATATAATTGAGATTATAAAATTACTTATTTTATTTCTTTTATGCCTTTTTACTTGTTTCACATGATTATTTTCATAAATTTTTGTACTAACTAGCTATCACTTAGAAACCATTAGTGCTGACCTACTAAGTTGTACTCACTACCTGCTCAGGAAACCATGGAACTGGGGGACCTTGGTAGATGCAAATTTTCTTCTATACAGGTTCAGGACAGGGATCCTATGTTTGGATGTGCATGGGATGATTGGTTGGAGCATATGAGATCAGGACCTGGTTGGGGATTATGTCAATGTTTAGGGTAATTTAGTGGTATTTGTATGAGTTTCTGATTGTATGGCTGCCTGCCATGTATTTTATTCATCATTTTGGTATAGCATGTGATACAAGGTAACATGTTGGTATTGTATCATACATTCCATATATATTTTTTCTAGTTACAATACCATTTTACATAATTTATATTGTGGAATTACAATAAAAAAATGTATGGTATCTCAAAAAAATTTCCTTAGTCCTGTGATTCTTGTTATAAGCCCATAGAATACAAAAAGGTGTGCCTCAGGTCTTATAACAACCCAACTCGGTGCACTGGATAGTGGAAACTAGGTGAGGTATGTTATATCTTATAATTATCTATGTATAACATAAGATATTCGAGTCATAATAGATGATGGTGCATCTTTAGAATCTGACCAATGATCATTCTAAACGCATCAACCCATGATTTTTAAAAAAAACCTTATATCAACCTTATCTAAAACACACTTGAATCCCAATTATTTTCTAAACATATCTCTAATACCAACTGTAGCACCCATGGACCTGTGTTCCCATATCTTGTGATGAAAAATATATAATAAAAAATTATATTTGTTACACAATTATCATTACATTGTCATCCAAACATTAAATGTTCAAGGACCTTTTATCATTATTTTTAGATATTGTTATAAATAAAAAACAAATTACTCAAAATTATTCTCATTAAACATAAACATATTTCTCCACTATATATGAATATAATAAATACATAATAGTAATTCAATTAGTATCAAAAAAAATTCAAATATTCTAATCATATATACTCATCACACAATGTAGTTTCCTTTATAACTTGGGAAAAAGGAAAAAAAATATGGGGTGAGGTCAAATGATCAGTTTGGGTAATCATTATATTAAAATAAAACTTGACATAACTAAAATAACATAATATCATAATGAGAATGATCATAATCATGGAATCATCGAAGATGGAAATTGTAACATTATATCACTGAGTACACATGATCATATCATAATAGCATGGCATCATAGGAATTTAGAATCTAAATAAAACATGACATCAATAGAATGATTCAAGGATACAAATCACATTAAGATAATATA
The DNA here is from genome assembly GCA_963277665.1 of Viscum album. Taxonomy (NCBI): domain Eukaryota; kingdom Viridiplantae; phylum Streptophyta; class Magnoliopsida; order Santalales; family Viscaceae; genus Viscum; species Viscum album. The sequence goes on from OY728148.1 coordinate 1,049,274,151, forward strand.
TTTTTTGAGGACTACTTCCCTTAAAAAGTATTTAGACGAGCTCAATACCCACAAACTATGATATCTCATGAAATTGAAATATTACCCAATGTAATAGAAATATGTATAATTAATAGCACACTCTTCACATTTTTAAAACCATATATATTTAGTTATCATGTCTTCAATCAAACTATCTTAAAAAACATGAAAATTAAATGAATTTTCTATTATTATTAAATGGGTTCCATAGGGAAGATTTAATAATTTAATCAATAAAAATAATATGATAAATATATGTAAAATAGAAAAATATACAATATATTTAAGAAAATTTATTAGTAAATATGTCTCATTATATAATATATCTATTTAACACTATAGAAAATGAATACATGGTTTAGAAATAATTTTCCCTAATATGTCGATGTATTATCAATGTATGTGAATAGTACCCATCCAATGTAAATTAAAAACTGGAATTTATATATGAAGGGAATTAATTGAAAATCATTATTATAATAGTGGATGATTATAAAAGGTAAAATTAGTGGTGTATCATCGCATAGATGTAGGAAATCCTTTGATAATCATATAGAAAAAAAATTGGATGGTTCATTTGGAAGAATACCCATAATCAAGAATAACACTTTTATAAATTACAGTATATGAAGAATTAGGAATATCTAATTAAAAATATGAATAAACCTTGTCTTTTGAAAATATATTAAAGGAGTATTTTATTACTCTATGAGAATAAGAATTTTTTTGATAACACGAAATTGTATATATAATGTCTCATATAAAATAACATGAAAATATATGTTCATAGAGAAACATTTAAAAGAGGTTCATTCTATAAAAATTGACCCCTGTGGAAAATGCTAAAAATATTCATTTTAAATTTTTTAAATAGAGTTAACTAATTAAAAATATTTGTAAAATAAATTAAAATAAAAGAATTATGGGAACACTAGTTTTGAATAAAGCCTTTTTTTAAACTAATCAGGATGAGAACTATTATAGTCCATTAAATACTTTAAGAGAAACCCAAATAGTAAAATATATGATAAAACATTCATTTATAAGAGGTAATGATATATATATATATATAACACTTGAAACATTATAAATGATACTTCTGATTGGTAAAACATGGATATGAAAGGAAAATATTCTTTTGATAGTATATGAATTCATATTATCAACATAATAATTTTATTTGAGAAATACTTTAATAAAAGGGTAAGATATTAATGAAGATAATTAATATCCCTAGGGAAAAACAAAATACAACATTTTAAAATATAATGGTTTGGAATATATAATATGAATATTAAAATCAAGTAGAGACTTTACGAGTCACGGGAAAAAATACATGAGTTGAGAAGTCAATTATGACTTGGGTAACATTTTAATCAAAACCCTTGAATGATAATGTTATTTAAAAAGATCTAAAAAACCCATTGATAAATTTTATTTCATCATGATCTAATAATTGGTTATAATTTAAACCATATAAATGTAAATTGTTGTATAATGTAAAACATTTTAGTAAGAAAGAAGTTTGTAGGAACAATCCTTTTCCATTTTTCCCTACATAGTTATTAACAAAATAATTTCCTAAAATTATTATTTTTTTTATTAATTGTATATATCTGATCATTATTCATATATACAACACTTTTATATACTTCATTTACTATCATTTACTATGAATACAGTGGATTATGATAGCTTATTTATAACATTTGGTGTTAACACTTTTAATTGTCTTACTCAATCATTGTAATGTTATTGTTGATACATGATAATTCATACAATGTAAATAATTACTAAATTAGATAAATTTATTCAATATATATCTGATTATTACCTTCGATGATCGAAATTAATTCCTCATGGGATCTAATTGTGACTCTTTAAGATAATGTTTGAGACAAAATAGTTTCAACAGTTTTTAATGAACAATGAAGATATATTAATAAAAAATTTAGATATTATTATAAAATATAAAAAAATATTAAAAAAATTAAAACTTTATTATTAAAATTCCAATGTATTATATAATGTTTTTTATTAATTAACTATGTTAAAATTACAACATCTTTAAAGTGGGTGATTAACCCACCTAATGAAAATGTATCACTGTGATTGAATGGGAAAAAATAGATATTATATAATTTTATTATATCATCATAAAAATATTATAAATGAAATATATATCATATATATTCATTAAATTTATTATTTGAAACACTATTGTGGATGAAATTCATAATTTATTGCAGATGTAGTCCACACACACCACGATTAATGAACCCATTTGTCAAAAAATGGAAAATGTAAAGGTATATTAATATTTATCATTTAAGAATAATAATAATATTATAAAAATTACATTAATAAATTAATCAAATTTTTAGTACCATAGATATTAGTATTTATAAATAAATAAGATTTTTCATTCATTGAGGTGTTAGTCTCCACATTCACATGATTAACAATCTCATTAATTAAATAATCGATTGAATGAATTTAAATGTAATATGTGATCATTTTATAATTATATTAGTGAAATATGAAAATAATTATACAAAAATACCATCCTTAATAACATATTTAATAATTGGAGTTGAAAAAATAACCACATCATGTTATGTTGTTAGTTTTGTGCACATACACATGAACATTGAATTTGTTTTTCTAAGTGGTTTTTATGGAATTAGTAAATAATTAATAATGTAATTATTATATTTAAAACTAATTAATTATTTGATAATTAAATAATTATATTAAAAAAATTATTGAATATTTGAAAGAGGAAAATTTAAAATAAATAATAGTAGGGATGTAATACACACTTCATGAATTTTCATTTTCCTCATAAATGATGAGATTATGTTAATTAAGCGTATACGAATGATATGGTTTGTGGGAGAGGGTTCTAGGGGGATTAAACAGTTTTATTGTTTTTAGAAAAACTACAGTAAAGTGTTTAACTCGACGGAACTTGAGTGTTCCATTTTAAAAGATAGTGAAATGACACTTTCCATATAAAACAATTTTAAGAGGAGAGAATGAAATGGCTGGAATTTTGGTGCATTAGGTGAGGTATGTTTGTAAATACTTGCAATAAAGTCATTAAGACATAAAAAATTACTTCTCAAAGGTCGAAAGGTTATGTATAATTAAAAATATTCAAACCACATTAGATTATTCTCGTAATAAAAAATTATTCAAAATTAAACAGTAATCATTTTAATTAATTTATTACTAAAAATATACATAGAAAATCATAATCATATTTTTTCATTATGATTCTAAATTTTGCATCCATTTAACCCGATTATTTAAAAAATATATGAAACTATGATTTTCAAATAACCACACATAACTTTAATAAATAATTAATAAAAATTGTGTTTAAATCACAAACATATGTATAGTATAAAATTTTATCTTTACATATTTTCAATATAGCGATTAATTTATTATAAAAAAATTCAGTTTCGGGATATTAAAATCATTCCATTACTAAATTTTTCATTAAACATATTAATTAAATGAAAATATATAAAAAGATATCCTTATTAAAGTATCCTTTTAGTTAAGTTCTAAAAATTTTTTCCACAAGTTTTCAATGTTTAAATCATAATATAAAATACATAATTTTATTCCTTAATTTAATATTTTTTCACTAAATGGTTTTGTTACCTTCCAGTCATTCTTTTATGTCAAACATTTCATGAATATTATAATACATTTTTAAACACTGTTCATTTTTAAGTCAATATTTTAATTAATTGATAAAAATTCATAATAATTACATTCTTATATTGTAAATATAAAAAATAAATTTCATTTAATATAAATATATTATTAATAATTATATATTTAAATTTTAAATTAAAATATAAAATATAAATATAAACTGCTTTTATTGAAATGTGACATTCTTAAAAAATAATTTTTTCTAATATTTTTTAGTTAAAATATTTAATTAAAATATTTAATTTTTTCTTCATATATATATTTATATATAAAATTATTATATGATTTAATTTTGATATTTTAAATATGATTAACAGAATGTACTAATTTATTATTTCCTTTGTTTTTTTGCACGTGATGAATCATATTGAACATGGTATTATTTAAATTAATATATATATACTGTATCATGGGATATTATAATTAGAGTTCATATACCAAATGATTTATATGGGGGACTACTCAATATCATGATGATATCACCAATGGATTATATTCAGTACATATAAATAATGGAGGATCATTCCTCAACATGTGGGAGAGTACATGAATTCCATATTCATAATAGAGGACTGACTTTACCTAGACATGTGGGGTATTACTGAAACAATATTTATATGGGACCATGACCCATTAAAAGGGGTACATAAAATTTATTTTTTAGATGATGGGAAACACTTTTACATGAGTATTTCACCAAGGGAGTACCTAAACCACATTTCTACACCAAACACCTCACCCAAACAATATCAACAACTCTATGATGTTAAAAAATAAAGACACAAAAAACACCACAGAAACATTCGTTAATAGTGAAGATAACTCAATAAACATATTCTATTGGAAAAATTTTTAGAATGTAATATTATATTTTTGAAATCAATCATACGAGAAAATAGATAATATAAATAGTAGAGAAAAGGATTGTACATGAGATGTAATTTAACTAAATATTTTGTTTGCATCACATGAGCTCAAATGAATATGTACCTATATCACCTAGTAATGTCATGTTTTTATATCCAATTTTCTTGATAATAAACATAAATTTTCATGATCAATTGTTATTAAATGTGAATTTATGAGAATTAACTCACATCATCATGAGCCACACATGGCTCCCATTACATCTCATAACATGTGGTACTTGAGAGATGAAAACAGAGTGTAATCTCAGATCAATCTACATTATGTTTCCCCTTTAAAGAAATGTACTTCAACCTATATTGAATTCTTATAATGAGTAATAGTCCATCTTGTACTGTATTATATCCCATATTATGTAACTAATCCAATAGGATTCATGTTTTAAAATAATTTTTTTTGACATTTAATCCAGTAATGGAACCCCCCGCTAAATTTTGACATAGAATAGAGAATGAGACTAAAAAGTCGCATTTTGTGTAATAAAATGTATGATTTCTATAAACAATATCTACCTCCTCCTACACCACTATGTTATTTATCATTAATCATTCCCACCATATATAGTTATACCATAAAAATTGAAACATTCCCTAATGTTTTTCGTCTCCTCCCTAGACCATAGTTGACATCACATTATTATGAGATAAAACCAATCATCATGGATCCCACTATTTTTTCACAACATGATTCTGTAATCTACTAGAATTAATTTTAATTATACCTGGTTCCACCATTTTTGAAATCAACCACTTATTTCTACTATAGGTAGTTAGAGAGATTCAATGTTCTATATTTTTTTGGGAGTAAGGGGTAGAATCTAGATAAAGAGTAGGGAATAAGGAATCATTGATGGGTATATTAGTGGTATTTTGGTGTCCCACTGACAATATAATTAAACAACATCACTCCCTATCACCTTATAGTGATGGTTTGGGTTGTTATTGGGGGTAGTGGCTAGATGAACAATGACCGCCAGTTTTTTACTCTCATTGTGATTCGTCATCAGATAAATTAAATAATCAAAGTCAGAAAATAAAAAAATTTAAATCACATCACATTGATCGATCCATTATAAAATACAAATAATAATGAAATTATTTTAATAACATAGATATAATTTGGAATAATACCAAATTTCAATGGATAATCATTAGTGCTTCATTTTTTAGACTCAATCCATGATCTATTGTTATATCCTCTTCCGCGAAGAATCATTAGTGAAACATTTTTTTAGACTCAATACATGATATATTGTTATTTTTTTTAATTTTTATCATTGGGTAATTATTCAAGAATGATAAATTTTTTATATTTGGAAATAATCCTAGCCTATGGTCTAAATTGTGAAATAAATTTACACCTCCCCCATTTAGTACACATATTATTTGTCAAAAAATGATGATTAATTTACAATTAGTTTATTTTTATTAGATCTGTCATAGATTTATTTCATCGACAAGAGAATTGACTAAAAATAATTAATTAAAATATTAAATACCTTCTATGATTTATGTGGAACAAAAATAAAAAATATCTATATATTATACCACATTATAAAATATAATTAAAACATATTTTAAATGAATTATAGAAAAATCTAGGTTTTTATAGTCAAGACCCTTGGATAAGTTAAACACTTCTATTTAAAGTCATAAATTTCAACTTATAACTCTCAAAACACTATATGATCCATCCAATTAGGTAACTTATATATAATATAATCACATGATTATGAATTTATAACAAATTGACTACTATGATGAAGAGATTAAATAAACAATATATTTGAAAAAACCATAAAATACAACCACAAACCTTAAGGAATCATATATTCATTAATTCAATATAACAACATCAAAATAACCAACTTTGATATGATAGATTTAATTTTTCAATGATCTATTCAATCATAGCACTCACTAAGGAATAATACAAAATAAACTACAATGTTACTAATAATAGCTCTGTGATGATATCTATATACATAGGATTTCATAAAATAAAACTAATCCATGATAATAATTATATCATATCATTATATATATATATTAGTATCATATTAGATGTCCATTTATATTTCTCCATCTCTGGTTCACACTCCTGATATATATCCTTAATAATAGATTAAACTGTCAGTTATGTATACAATACTAATATCATATGATGTTGTTATACCTTGAGAAAAAATCCTTAAACATTTTTATATGTGAAAATTTTATGATAAAAAACTATATATATTTAATATAGCAATGTGGAATATAGTTATACAATACACTCAGAAACTTATTTTATTTATAGGGTATGTATAATTTCTAAATGAAGCATCTATATTAATATATTCTACTTTATTGCCCCTAATTTCTATAAATACATCATCTCTTCTACACTAATGTTCCCTATGTGTAAAGGATATCCCCCATATCACTTTATCTTATATTACCTTATACCATTTTTCTAAAAACTAATTCATCTCCCTGTTATTGGTAATATAAAGGGGTTAATTTTCACTAAGGTGGAATCTGATATATGAATGGTCAATGCACCCTTACACCACCAAATACAGATTTTATACTCGAATAAGAGGTGTATAAATATTTTTAATTTCCCTATCCACCAATGAGAACACTCAGGATTCATGAATTCTCAAAAGGGTGTTGATAACTTCAACATATATATAAATTAGATAGTTTTTTAGTTGATATCCTTTTCCACATTCAAAATATGATTTATAAAAAAACTAATGATCCTCTCTGTAATCTAAATACACATAAAATTATGTTAAATTTCATTTTGAAAAAATATATGACTATGTTAATGAAATATAGACTACTTTAAGATTATTCAATATATCTTAATTGGTATTCAAAATTATTATAGAAACTTGATATTGTGTCTATGGGAATTAGTTAGACCCCAAATATATTTCATATATCTCATCATATGATAAATAATCAATTAAAAATATATTTAATTCATTAATTAGTCCCAACAATCTAATACTTTATTATTACACTACACAATGGTCAAAATCTCTTTCTATCACTATGCCATGATAGTTAATGTTACAAATTCGTTCTTAAATTAGAATTATAACTTATTATACATGATTATCCATTCATTTTGAAATGGAAGTTGAATAATCTCCACATCATAAAATATTCATAAAATAAACTTACATTCATTCATATAAAATAACCACAAATTTTATAAATCAATAGAAATAAAAAAATTAACCCCATTTAACAAATTTTTTATTTCTTATATAGAAATAAATCCCTCATACTTAAAAAAAAACTTCATTAGAGCCATGGTAAGGTACTCTTAAAAATATCACTAGATACTGGGATTATTCTCCCCTAGAAATGAATCAAAAACATATTTTACTCTCATTAATATTTTTATAAAAACATTCTTCTTAAATAAAATATATATAGTTTTCCAAAATAAACCCTATGAAAAACTATAAAAATTTAAACCCAAAAAATCCATTTCTACCTAGAAAATTAAATATATAAACATAATCAGTATAATTTTGTAGTATATGATTCAGGATTATTAATCATATTATGTGATATAAATATTAAATGAGTCTAAAATGGTGATATTATTTTATTAACTGTGTCATTTTTATATAAGATTAATCCATATTATGGGAAAGGTCACCACATTATGATTCATTTCATGAAAAAACATTCATGATTTGATAATTCAAATTTATTAATATATGTACACAATTATGAATCACTTGATTAATTTATAATATCATATGATTATATTATTATTTTTATCAACTATATTGATTTTTTAGATGTGAAAAACCATTATGTATATTAAATTATTAATTTAAAATATGTCCAAATTTTAAATGATTAAGAAATAATACAATAATTTATAATTAGATTTTAGATGTTAGAATTCCAATGATGCTCCATTAGGCAATAAAAATTAGTTCAATACTTAAAAAATTCATAAAATTTAAATTCTATTCAACAATAAGATAATATCCATAGTTATATCTATAAGCCCCCAGCCTTAAACCTTACTTAATCTTGAGTAATTACAAGATTACACATTGAGGATCTTTTCAGGTTTAGAGTTTTAGAGAATTAGGACATTACTATTACATCTCAAAAGATTACAAAGTAGTCTCTTCTACTAAATTTCCATAAAATGAAAACTCTTAAAAAAGAAACATGTCTAGTTTAATGTTTTAGATTGCATGACTTTCCCTTGATCCCATCCTTGACCCTATTCCACGCTAAGTCCTGTGAAAACATTTCAAAAACTTGGGATGAGCATAAAAACTCAGTAAGGGATACACAAAGAATAAAAAACTGTTAGTTTATCAAAACAAAAAGTAAACCATGTATACTTTATCAAGGTAATACTTTTCATCTTTATGAAGTAGTAAAAACTCTTCACTGAATAAAATATCATTACTTACCTTTTTGTAACCAAAGGATTACCATAAAACCCATATAAAGAACACATAACATATATAAAGGTAACTTTGGACATAAACATACTTAAGTGGAATAACCATACGGTCGACTCCCACACATATCACTTAATGGAATTGCCATACGGCCAATTTCCATAAATAATTAATGGAATAGCCATACAGCCGACTTCCATACCCAATGCATTGGAGGTTATAACGTAACCACCCATCCTGGTATTCACGGCACCACCCGTCATATGGTTTATAACGTAACCACCCGTTAAAATGTCCAAGTACCAATATAAAATCATAAAACATAAAACCAATATAAATGAATGATAACATTTCCACATCACAATATATCATAATAGAATCCTTTATCAAAACCATTTTCAAAACCATTTAAAACATTTAATAAAGAGATTTTGAATCAATGTGTCCCATACCACATTGAAGATTAAAATTTTAAACCATTAATATCCATATAAATAAATCCTTAAAAACATTTTGAAAACATGGATATTAATAAGAACAAATAATTAAAACATTTAAAATGACATTTTGGGTAAAGGGGATTTACCAAAATTACAGACACTTGAATACAATAATTGAGGAATAACATTTAGTCAGAACTTTATAATATCATGAGAATAAATGGATTCATGATATAATACTCCAAAGGACAGTATATACACCATATAAGAGTGAATTGGTGCATAACAACAATGAACCCTCAATAGAAATGTCAAATGTGATGAAATCCCTTATAAAGAAGGTATCCTTAAATTAAGGACAAATCAATCTCAAAAATATGTGTGAAAAATATAAATACACCCAATATAAGTGGATATTAAGTGTAAAACAATAAAAGGCCATTCACACATATTCAATGGATGACATATTCAATGACTACATGTTCAACCCAAAGAAATCGAAATTGGGTTAAAAAGTTCCCTTGATAGCCTAACGGTATTACATCAAAATGAGTTGATGAGAGATAAAAAGTGTATCTCATCACTTGGACATAAAATTTACAGAAATAAGTATATATGAGAAAATATCCCAACATAACAATATGTAAACTAAAAGACCCAACAAAAAAGTCTTTTAAAAAAAGAGGAGGGTGAAAGGTTCCCTTACCGACTTGGGTATCATTCAAAACATACACCCCATGAAAGAAGGACAATAGATCATTGATGTAAATACTCATAAACGAAAGTATATTACACAAATATTTGAATAATGGGCAGTACATACACCACTCAATTGAATTTGTGGCAAATGTAGCATAAATCTCACGAGAATAAAAGTGAGATGAAAAATCCCTTACGAAAATTCGGCAGCCTAACGACGCCACTCAAAACTTCCAAAATGGATTGATGAGAGATAATAGGGTCTATAATCAAATGAACATAATAATTACAGTAAGTTTAATATAAAGATCATCCCAATAACAAGAAATATGAGCTTTAAAAGGAATGACATAAAAGAGTGTACTTAAAAAGAAAGAGAGGAGTATGATCCCTTACCTCGGGTCCGACTTGACTCGATCGTTCTTTAATCTCCTGAATAATAAACTTGAGTTAATTTATACTTCATTAAGAACCATTTTCAAGTTCATTATTCCTTTTATATCACTTATTACCATGTTATAAACATTATTTAATCATTTAAGTTAATCATGTTTGTTTTGTCGATATTTGGTTCTTAAGTCGAAAGTGTACTTCTTACAATTACATGTAGTTCGTGTGGTCAAAGGTTCTTTATATCCAGAATGAAATTCCTGATTTTGATATCATATATATCATATATATCCAGCATATACATGTATTTATTATATTACATAATCATTTGGAGGTAAGAAATGAAATGCACCGTTCATGGAGACGGTAAGCCGTACGTACGCATGAACGCTACTTTCATTTCTATTTCGTATTTTATAGAATGGAATAATAATTATATAAAGGTATATTATAATTACAGTATAATATCATATATAATATCATTAAATCCATCCTTTATACGTCCCACATATGGCATTAACGAATCACATCACTTTGAGGGGGCGGTAGTCCGCACTTCCTAAAATGAAGATATCGCGTATACCCATAATGGATGCCATAAAGGTAAGACACAAATGAAAAATACAGAAGCATAAGAAAAACATAAACATATTATATATCATATATAAAAATAGTTACATCATAATGGCCACCTTTGAAGGTGTTAAATGAGTATTGAACAATCATCGTTTCGGGAGGCAGAATTTCGCCATCCACGGAAACCGTATGTTCTTTAACCATTTGATGTAGTTTTGTGAGAGTGTAGCCAGAATAAATCTTATAACAACATCCTAGTATATTGAATATACTGTTGTTGTTACAAAAGAAGTAAATAAAAAGAGTTTAGGGGGTTGTAGAAGAAAAATAAAACAAATGAACTTGAGAGAATGAATTACCTTTAAAAGTGTAACTCCTTTTGATTTGAGCCTAAAGGCTTCCTTTGAAAGTATTCTGCCGAAAGGGAATCCTCTAGGATGAGGATAGGGATATGGAGAGAGTAAATGGGTAGGGTTTGGCTGAGACAAAGGCTTGAGGAGTGTGTGAAATGAGGTAGAGGTGGGGGCCTTTTATAAGAGGAGAGGAGGGGCACTTTTGGAATGTAAAGAAATATTACTTTATTTGAAAATGTGTTTCATTTTAAAAGGTCCCACATTGATATAATTCGTGGATAAGGTGATAAGGGTTCGAAATCCACCCACACAATAAGTTTTGGACATGTGTAGTTCATAGATTTTACATTATCATTCCATTTTATTTAAATCGTCAAATAATGATGTCATCGCTGCATCATTATTATGTCATAAATAATTTAATTTATTTAATGTCTAAAAATTATAAGAAAAAATACTATGATGTAGGAAATATATTTAGCTTTCCAATTAATATTTATAATCAAAATTTGGACTTGTGTAAATCCACTTAAAAACTTTTTTAGTAAAACAACTCATGTTTGTGTCAATTTAATTTTAACATTAAATAAAAATATATTATTGTCATTTTCCAACTAAAGTGGCTCCATGGGGTCCCCAAGTTGGCCCATGGCTTGTCTTGGTCGTCCATGACTCACCCAATAGGTGTAGTACAAGTTTCATGGTGTTTTCACATTCTTATAATATCATTTTTACCTTAAACTACACTAATTACCTCTAACCGCGATTAATGAAAAAAAGTTACTATTCACCAAAAAATTATTTTCATCCCATTGAACCACATTTTACATACTAATGACAACCATTTATTTCGGATTTTCAAAATTCAATACACATTAGTGGTAAAATTTCATTTAACTGAAAAATCAGTTTGCTTGATTACCACTTAGTGGTTTCACTATTCATAAAAAATGGAGTTTTTCAGAAAAATACCAAAACATCACCCTAAGATATATTTGATATTCCGAATTCAAAAATGAAGTCTGTTTTACAAAATTCAAAACATATTAGTCACATTATTTAATTTAATAATTAATTCCCGCTGTCAGCGCAAAAAGCGTGTTTTTATAAAACAATAAGTATCAAAAGATTGACACTAGTTTAAGTCTGATTTCAAAGTGAAATTAATTCCAACGACCACTATTGGATTTAATGGTAAATTTTTTTTCTAATTTCACTTTAAAACCAATTAAAAATATAATCTAATTATATAAATAAATTAGATTAAAAAGAGGTTTTGAATTAAAATACAACATTTTACACTATTCATTAAAAAAATGAACATTATCGGAAAGATACCAAAAATTTACACAAAGTAAATTTTGATGTCTCGATTCTTAAGAAGAGTTTTATTTGGTCCAATAGAATTTATAAGAGTGACCAAAACTATATTTAATGACGGTTCGCCATCAAAAGGTGATAAATGGACCTTTAGTGAAAACTAGGTCATATATGCCTAAAATTGAATTCTTTCCGTATTTTAAGCCTCTATCCTTTATTGGATAAATGTAAAAACATTTAAAAACATATATAATCATATTTTAGTTATTTCTATCCATTCCCTCCATTACAACGGCTACATGTTAACTACCATTTAAAATAATATTATTTTATTATTAGAGTGCAACGTAAGATTTCCAAGAAACTCGTTGTTGCGTGTTGGGTACGCCATCGAGCATAGCGTCCCCTTTAAAGTCATTTAAATATTTTATTCACAAATATGGATAAATACTAAATTTCATATTATTTATTTACCTGGGGTGTTACATCCTTCCCCCCTTTTGGGAATTGCGTCCTCACAATTTTAAAATTGCGCTTGGAAACATCCTTGAAAGTCCCACATCAGAACAAAAGTCGGTAAAACGAAGACTTTAAAATAAAGAAAGATAAGTACAAATTTCACCCGAGTTAACCCATACTAGGATTCCAAGTATGAAAATATGGACATGGAGGAAAAAACAAAGGGTCATGTTCTAATGGACAGTGATAGAAAACATGTTTAGGGGAAAGTTAACCACGAGAAAATCACAAACTTGTGATGGGTTAAACGGTATTCGATTCCCCAGTAGGAAAAGTTAATAGACATCATTTTTGTTTTAAGTTACTTTTTATTGAGGAATTTATTCATAAGGAATCATAATCACTTATAATATTGACTTTCAACTTTTATTAGATTCCTTACACAAACTCATATTTTCTCCAAAAGATGAGTATTTAGGAATACTTGTTCACATTAAGAGTACTATAATAAACTTCTAGAGAATCACCTAATCCAAAAAAAGATAACTATATACTTCCCATGTCTTTAGGCTTTATCCAAAACCAAAACCAAAAAGATTAGTACAAGGTCAAATAATCCAGAAAAGGATAACCCATTAAAAATAAAATCCATGCTTAATCTCCAAAATTTGTCCAACAAAACCCAAAGTTCAAAGAGGACCATTCTATAATAAATTTTTCCATAAAATTCTTCAAAGTAAACCAACATAAGATTGAAACCCAAATATTTGAATGATTTAGTCGCATAGTCTTCCAAGATAAATCGTAACATTTATCTCCAAACAATATCAGTTGCTCCTAAAGTCTCGTTTTGAAAAGTAATTAACCTAATCACATATCCTCCATGACAGGTTAATAATTTTCATAAATAACCCAAAATCAACTTACTCTTAATTCATAAAATCATATAACTAGAATGAATCAGTCAAACTAACCAGGGACTTCACGTAGTCCAGTGGTAGGCGATAAATACAAGTCACACATTGGTTGTGGGTTCGATTCCCGCAGCTTTGTCCGACGCGATGGGATGTCACATGGTCTACGTGTTGTCCCTTTTCCAAAACTATATAATTCTTAAAACATTCCCCAAAATGAGATAAACTCTTCAAGAATAATCATAACATATTTTAACCTCAAGTTTATCTCATTCCTTTCATTTTCCATCATATCATAGAGTAACCCATAATTACCTAAAAATTAAGTATCATATAAACCCTAATGGTTACCTTAATAATTATTACCTGAATTTCCACATCGAGTTGGCCATCTCGTACATGATGAACTAGAGAACTCACCAAGGTTGAAGTGGTTGATCATGACTCCTTGATAGTTGGTTTAGAACAACCATGAGTTTCCTCATTGAATCCTCCATTTTATCTAGTATCTTAATCAGAGAACCACCACAGTTTCCTTCAAACCTGTTGTCTCTTTGGTGCCTGCTAGATCCATCCATTCACTAAAAACAGAAATGTCAATGTGAGTATATCAACAAAACCATCATGTACTAATGAGGAAGGTAAACACTAAGATACACTTACTCATTCACTTTATCTAAAACTAGGACTCTTTCTGAAATCCTAACCATTATGGTAATGTCACTTATTCTTAAACAATACCCTAACCTCTAAAGTTATCTAAACCTCCCTTTGATACCAACTATAAGGCCCCAGCCTTAAAACTTACTTAATCTTGAGTTATTACAAGATTACACATTGAGGATCTTTTCAGGTTTAGAGTTTTAGAGAATTAGGACATAACTATTACATCTCAAAAGATTACAAAGTAGTCTCTTCTACTAAATTTCCATAAAATGAAAACTCTTAAAAAAAGAAACATGTCTAGTTTCATGTTTTAGATAGCATGACTTTCCCTTGATCCCATCCTTGACCCTATTCCACGCTAAGTCCTGTGAAAACATTTCAAAAACTTGGGATGAGCATAAAAACTAAGTAAGGGATACCCAAAGAATAAAAACTGTTAGTTTATCAAAACAAAAAGTAAACCATGTATACTTTAACAAGGTAATACTTTTCACCTTTATGAAGTAGTAAAAACTCTTCACTGAATAAAATATCATTACTTACCTTTTTGTAACCAAAGGATTACCATAAAACCCATATAAAGAACACATAACATATATAAAGGTAACATTGGACATAAACATACTTAAGTGGAATAACCATACGGTCGAATCCCACACATATCACTTAATGGAATAGCCATACGGCCAATTTCCATACATACTTAATGGAATAGCCATACGGCTGACTTCCATACCCAATGCATTGGAGGTTATAATGTAACCACCCGTCCTGGTATTCACGGCACCACCCGTCATATGGTTTATAACGTAACCACCCGTTAAAATGTCCAAGTACCAATATAAAATCATAAAACATAAAACCAATATAATGTAATGATAACATTTCCACATCACAATATATTATAATAGAATCCTTTATGAAAACCATTTTCAAAACCATTTAAAACATTTAATAAAGCGATTTTGAATCAAAGTGTCCCATACCATCTTGAAGCTTATAATTTTAAACCATTAATATCCATATAAATAAATCCTTAAAACCATTTTGAAAACATGGATATTAATAAGAACAAATAATTAAAACATTTAAAATGACATTTTGGTTAAAGGGGTTTTACCAAAATTAGAGACACTTGAATAAAATAATTGAGGAATAACATTTAGTCAGAACATTATAATATCATGAGAATAAATGGATTCATGATATAATACTCCAAAGGACAGTATATACACCATATAAGAGTGAATTGGTGCATAACAACAATGAACCCTCAATAGAAATGTCAAATGTGATGAAATCCCTTATAAAAAAGGTATCCTTAAATTAAGGACAAATCAATCTCAAAAATATGTGTGAAAAATATAAATACACCCAATATAAGTGGATATTAAGTGTAAAACAATAAAAGTCCATTCACACATATTCAATGGATGACATATTCAATGAATACATGTTCAACCCAAAAAAATGAAAATTGGGTTAAAAAGTTCCCTTGACAGCCTAACGGTATTACATCAAAATGAGTTGATGATAGATAAAAAGTGTATCTCATCACTTGGACATAAAATTTAAATCAATAAGGATATATGAGAACATATCCCAACATAACAATATGTAAACTAAAAGACCCAACAAAAGAAGTCTTTTAAAAAAAGAGGAGGGTGAAAGGTTCCCTTACCGACTTGGGTATCTTTCAAAACATACACCCCATGAAAGAAGGAAAATAGATCATTGATGTAAATACTCATAAACGAAATTATATTACACAAAGAGTAGAATAATGTGCAGTACATACACCACTCAATGGAATTTGTGGCAAATGTAGCATAAATCTCACGAGAAAAAAAGTGAGATGAAAAATCCCTTACGAAAATTCGGTAGCCTAACGGCGCCACTCAAACCTTCCAAAATGGATTGATGAGAGATAATAGTGTCTCTCATCACATGAACATAAAAATTACAGTAAGTTTAATATAAAGATCATCCCAATAACAAGAAATATGAGCTTTAAAAGGAATGACATAAAAGAGTGTACTTAAAAAGAAATAGAGGAGTATGATCCCTTACCTCAGGTCCGACTTGACTCAATCTTTCTTTAATCTCCTGAATAATAAACTTGAGTTAATTTATAATTCCTTAAGAACCTTTTTCAAGTTCATTATTCCTTTTATATCACTTATTCCCATTTTATAAACATTATTTAATCATTTAAGTTAATCATGTTTGTTTTGTCGATATTTGGTTCTTAAGTCGAAAGTGGACTTCTTACAATTACATGTTGTTCCTGTGGTCAAAGGTTCTTTATATCCAGAATGAAATTCCTGATTTGGATATCATATATATCATATATATCCAGCATATACATGTATTTATAATATTACATAATCATTTGGAGGTAAGAAATGAAATGCACCGTTCATGGAAACGGTAAGCCGTACGTACGCATGAACGCTACTTTCATTTCTATTTCGTATTTTATAGAATGGAATAATAATGATATAAAGGTATATTATAATTACAGTATAATATAATATATAATATCATTAAATCCATCCTTTATACGTCCCACATATGGCATTAACGAGTCACATCACTTTTAGGAGGCGGTAGTCCGCACTTCCTAAAATGAAGATATCGCGTATACCCATAATGGATGACATAAAGGTAAGACAAAAATGAAAAATACAGAAGCATAAGTAAAACATAAACATATTATATATCATATATAAAAATAGTGACATCATAATGGACACATTTGAAGGTGTTAAATGAGTATTGAACAATCATCATTTCTGGAGGCAGAATTTCGCCATCCACGGAAACCGTATGTTCTTTAACCATTTGATGTAGTTGTGTGAGAGTGTAGCTCGAATAAATCATATAACAACATCCTAGTATATTTAAGATACTGGTTTTGTTACAAAAGAAGTAAATAAAAATAGTTTAGGGGGTTGGAGAAGCAAAATAAAACAAATGAAAATGAGAGAATGAATTACCTTTAAAAGTGTAACTCCTTTTGATTAGATCCTAAAGGCTTCCTTTGAAAGTATTATTCCCACAGGGAATCCTCTAGAATGAGTAGAGAGATATGGAGAGAGTAAATGGGTAGGGTTTGTCTGAGCCAAAGGCTTGAGGAGTGTGTGAAATGAGGTAGAGGTGGGGGCCTTTTATAAGAGGAGAGGAGGGGCACTTTTGGAAAGTAAAGAAATATTACATTATTTGAAAATGTGTTTCGGTTTTAAAAGGTCCCACATTGAAATAATTCGAGGTTAAGGTGATAAGGGTTCTAAATCCACCCATCCAATAAGTTTTGGAAATGTTTAGTTCATAGAGTTTACATTATCTTTCCATTTTATTTAAATCGTCAAATAATGATGTCATCGCTGCATCATTATTATGACATAAATAATTTAATTTATTTAATGTCTAAAAATTATAAACAAAATAATATGATGTATTAAATCTCTTTAGCTTTCCAATGACTATTTATAATCAAAATTTGGACTTGTGTAACCCCACTTAAAAACTTTTTTAGTAAAACAACTCATGTCTGTGTCAATTTAATTTTAACATTAAATAAAAATATATTATTGTCATTTTCCAACTAAAGTGGCTCCATGGGGTCCCCAAGTTGGCCCATGTCTTTTCTTGGTCGGCCATGACTCACCCAATAGGTGTAGTACATGTTTCATGGTGTTTTCACATTCTTATAATATCATTTTTACCTTAAACTACACTAATTACCTCTAATCGCGATTAATGAAAAAAAGTTACTATTCACCAAAAAATCATTTTCATCCCATTGAACCACATTTTACATACTAATGACAACCATGTATGTCAGATTTTCAAAATTCAATACACATTAGTGGTAAACTTTCATTTAACTGAAAAATCAGTTTGCTTGATTACCACTTAGTGGTTTCACTATTCATCAAAAATTGGAGTTTTTCAGAAAAATACCAAAACTTCACCCTAAGCTATATTTGATATTACGAATTCAAAAATGAAGTCCGTTTTACAAAATTCAAAACATATTAGTCACATTAATTAATTTAATAATTAATTCACGTTGTCAGCCCAAATAGCGTGTTTTTATAAAACAATAAGTATCAAAAGATTGACACTTGTTTAAGTCTGATTTCAAAGTGAAATTAATTCCAACGACCACTATTGGATTTAATGGTAAAAATATTTTCTAATTTCACTTTAAAACCAATTCAAAATATAATATAATAATATAAATAAATTAGATTAAAAAGAGGTTTTGAATTAAAATACAAAATTTTACACTATTCATTAAAAAAATGAACATTATCGGAAAGATACCAAAAATTACACAAAGTAAATTTTGATGTACTGATTCTTAAGAAGAGTTTTATTTGGTCAAATAGAATTTATAAGAGTGAACAAAACTATATTTAATGACGGTTCGCCATCAAAAGGTGATAAGTGGACCTTTAGTGAAAACTAGGGCATATATGCCTAAAAATGAATTCTTTCCGTATTTTAAGCCTCTATCCTTTATTGGATAAATGTAAAAACATATAAAAACATATATAATCATATTTTAGTTATTTCTATCCATTCCCGCCATTACAACGACTACATGTTAACTACCATTTAAAATAATATTATTTTATTATTAGAATGCAACGTAAGATTCCCAAGAAACTCGTTGTTGCGTGTTGGGTACGCCATCGAGCATTGCATCCCCTTTAAAGTCATTTAAATATTTTATTCACAAATATGTATAAATATTAAATGTCATATTCTTTATTTACCTGGTTTGTTACAATATCTCTCTTTTATCTTGATGAAACAATACCAATGTTCTAGAAAATTATGGATCAATATGGAATCCTTCATAGCCAATTGGTAATTCATAGAATCACAAGAATACCATGGGTTGAAGGATTTATTTTTCTACTTTATAATAATATTCATCAATTATAGTGAAGAAGAAAAAGTAGCTTGGTTTAATAGATTAAGATAATGTTATTCAGTTAAGTGATATTAAAATCAATTGAATTTTAGGATATTCTTGATAAAATGGTTTTTTGTGGTTATTTTAAAATTCTTTTGTAAATTAATTGACCATTTAAAATACCAAAATATTTACCAGAGATACTACAATTATATATTTTTTATTTAAAAATAATATTTTATCAAAAAATTAATTTTCAAAAACAATAATGTGTTTTATGAAATTTAGTTCTGGTTCATAAAAAATCACTAAACAACAAAATATTTTATAAACCATGTCATATATGGTGTTTGAAATAATAAAACAACACTATTGTTTAGGAAAATTGTGCATCCAGAAAATGTAACATTAAAAAATATGATATTACACTATATTTCTACTAAAAATAGGACCTGTTTGTATGAGAATAAGTTTTTAATATGAAAACCATGTTAAAATTGAGAAAACAAATTTAATGGTTAAAAAAATATCACATTTAAATATTTTACAAGAAAATTAATTCACAGAACAAAATATAATGTATTTCTATTTACATTTGTTATCATATAGAAATATGAATCTTGGGTTAAAAAAATGTAGTTATATTTTTATGATTTTAAATATTTTATTCTTATAATTATATAATATCATCCTTCATTTAGGATGAATCCAAATAAGGATCTAGGACATACCCAATATTTTACACATATAGTATACATTTAATTTTGATCCATATAGTATATTAATTAATAATATATTTATAATTTCCAAAATAATGATAGATTTAAATGGGTTACAAATATTTCATAAAATGTTCTAAAATGATAATATAAATTTTTATATTTAAATAAATTAAGTAAGAAAAAAATTAGGTTTGTAACACTTTAAACAATGTTTAAATAGTTAAAAATATCTAGTATTTAGTTTATGTAAAATCATTACATAAATTTTTTTTTATACAATATAAAACGGTTTATAATTAATTTCATATATTTTAAAATTTAAGGTTTTCTTACCAAATACCCGGAAAAATGGTAAAATGTGATAGTTCATATTATAGTAGATAATAAATATTAATGTATATTTATCAATGGAATGTTAATAATTAATTTGTAAATTCAGATGTATTTGTATTTTTATATATATATAATGTTCAAAAATGTTCATCATATATCTAAAATTTGGATCTATTCATTTATTTAGTTCATTCATTACATTATTATTAAAGAATATTTATATTTTAAATTGATTCATGCAATATTTGAATGTGTTAAAATATTTAATATTAATTTCACATCATTCTATTAGTAGTCGCATTCTACGTATGACATAAAATTTAGATACAATCCACAATGACTAACATTATTATTAAGTTTTAGGTTCGAATGATTACTAATCTAATGGATTTGGGTATATTTACCAAAGTATGTGTTGTGTAACTATGACATCATACATTCTCATATACATATATTTGGTTTTTATAATTATATATATTTGCATTAAATGGTTTTATGTCCCAAATGAATCTCATGAATTTGGATATTAGAGGATATAAAAAATTTATTTTTTGGAAATGAGACACAATTCTTGGGTCGTAAGTGGTTTTATAATTTAATATATTTGAATCTTATTAATTTTTTTAAGGCTTAAAAATACTAAATCATTAGAATCAGGTGTTCATAAATTTCATATATGAAAAATCGTAGAATAATATTTCAAAACTTATAATAATAATAAATGATGGATTACTTATAAAGAAAACACCTTTCATGACCCCGATCATCTAAATTGTTACGATCTTCTAAAGAAGGGTATATATGTATAATCCCATGGCAGGAAAGGAATAATTGGACGACCCTATAACTTAGGTAAAAGAATAATGTTATAAGATTTATATTACTCTTAGTTTTGAAACTCTAAATGTTAGGATACCATGTGTATATATTTGGATAATCCATATGACAAATTTGGGGAAGGATGTTTCCAATCTACTATATTGGATTCTCATTTAATTATTTTTAAATGACTGTTGACTTTAATAACGGATGATAATAATTATGATAAAAACTAAATGATTCAGAGAAATATGTAGCATAAACCACATATGGATTTTATTTCAAATAAATAGGGTAATATTTTTAGTAGGGTCCATTAAATTTAATACTAAATTAAATGGTTTTGATGAATGATTCGTATTTGAAAAAAAAAATACTATAAATGAAAATTTCATCACCATAAAACATTTTTTGAAAGTATATAATTTGGAAAAAATAAAATAATAGAAGAACATTAAAGGGTATAATAGTCATCCTATGTCAATGAAACCTAATGGATGAACTAAAAAAAGATATGTATTTCTATTAAAGTTAACCAAGTCATTGAAGGTTAATTTTCATAAAATATCTGAAGTGTTCCAATATAATTAGTGGATAGGAAACAATTGATATTAAAATTATAGAATTTAATTCTTATGTTTTGAATGATATTTGATACCATCTATATGTAATGACATTAACATTGATAAACAAAATTCTCTTTTGTGATTAAATTTAATTCCTTATTTTATATTATTTGGTTATGTAAAAAAGACACTATTTGGTAATTTTGGATCATTAAATGTTATTTAATATTTAAAAGTCCATTAAGAATAATAAACATTGATAATATATCTGTTGAATAGTGAACTTATAATTAGTATATATTAAGGTTTATGAGAAAACCAACTGACACAGATAAAGGAACAGATGTCCTCAGCCAATATGATCATAACAAATGATGTTCATTTATCAAAGCATTAGAGGGAGAGAGAATATATATTATTTTATCTATCCCCATACCAATTTGATATTCAACAACTAATGCATGAGTGAAATCATTTATGGGATAATTTATATCTTATCGATATCATAACCCAATGTCTGTTTGTTGAACCGCCCTAATAAAATACCATTGTCACACACCATAAATATTGGGAATTAGATTCTTTAATAATGGTATCCGTATCATGACCAGAAATAATGAATATTTTTATTTTATAATCCATTAAATTATTATTATAATTATTCCTTATTTGTTTTATTTTATAAATATTTATATGATGAGTTTGATTAAAATTAAATTTCAATACGACAAAACATGAATTATATTTTATAGTAATATGTAGTTTAAATTAAGAAAAACTATTTAAAGAATTCATTATTTTTAAAAATATATATAAATTTAATTATTATTATTAAATAATATTTAGTTGGTAAAGTTGTTAATATAATTTTATGAAGTTAAAAATAATTTGTTATAAGGGATAGAAATCTGTTATTATCAAAAACAAACAAATATATTTTAATAATTGGAGATTTTGATTTAAAAAAAACTCTCATATAAATATATATGGACAAATAAATAATATTTTTTGATTCGTAACATTAAATAATTAAATGAATTTTTTTCATAATTTTCGGATCCATTCAAATTTGCAGGATAAATATTAATATGGTATAAATATACAGTGTGTATTATGACTTCATAAACAGAAAAAGTGATTTGATATGTACCAGAAACGTTATCCATAAAAAATATATGTTTTCTATATAAAATAATATTTCATTTTTGTAATTTTAATAATTTTATAAACCCTTTAGTAATCCTCCAAAAACTATATTATATTTTAAGATTTTAATATCAATTCATTTTAAACATGACGTACTTCCACATCATCAAGGTTGTTATTTTACTATGATTGGTTATTGGAAATACAAAATAATCAAAAAAATATTTAGTAGAAATGATGGTTAAAAAACATTGTATATTTATTTATTTTATTACATTATTGTAGATATTCCAAAACCTTTTTTTATGAAAAAATAATGAGCTCTCGTATATTTTTGTATATATACCCACGCATGATCCCATTTATGTAAGGTAAAAATACATAAAATCACATATTTACTCTACCCTTACCTCTTTATATCCCTCTAACGGTCACCCAAACTCTCAAGAATCACCTCTCAAGCTTGGGGAAATACACTCTCATGGTATGGTATAAAATCCTCCCATTTATTGAAGCACATGCATTGATTTTTTCTATTTATTTCCAATTCATAATGTAGAGATATGTTTTAAGACATCCCTCATTATTTTATTTTGATTTAAAAATTATTAATGAACTCCAAAATTATCATTAAACCATTTTTTGAATCATTAAGAACTATCCTTATCCTACCAAAATTTCACTACGTATTTTCATTAAAAAATATTATGATGTGAATTCCCTTAACTATTTCCACTCACCAATATTACACTATGTGTACCTATGAATAATTTATTGGTTACATTCATGTATGTAACCAAAAATATTTAATTGTGAGATGAAATTGGATGAAATATATAATTCGGTTATATGATCCATGTGGCACACTTATGAATGTACATGATTTGATTATGATGGGTGAACCAATATAGTGCTCCAATTCTTTTATTAATGTTTTAGTATCGTCATATTCCAAGTAAGGTGAATGAGTTGTTATACTAATAACCCAATTTTATTTTCTATGTTTATTTATGCTATATATATTCTTATGAATCCATTTTTTTTGTTTTATCTACATTCATATTCTTCCATTATGCTATAATGTTATAACATCCATCTTTGTTCATGATTATGATTTTATCATATTATGTTACATATTCATGATTCTTTGATACTAGGTATTTATTTTGCCTATTCCCTTCTTTTTAGATTCCCTTATTATAATTTATATCCCACCCCTTTATCATGTGTGTCCCTAGGTTATCCTATTTAGTTTTAGAGGAGTGGTATAAATGTAAGAGGAAGTTAAGTTGTTTTTAAATAATGTTTTTGTATCCCTATTTTATGATTTTATGTTATGTATCTAATTTTTGAAATACTCTAAGATTCACGATATTTTGTGTTTAATTATGATTTTTATTGAATAAATCATTAAATATTTTTTATTAATGATATGGGTTATCATACAATATATGATAAAAGTATTGTAAATATAAATAGGAGTCAAAAAATAAATGGGAAAATCATGGATGAAGAGAAATGGTTTGCATTTACATGATGTATCATATGGTTATAATATCAATGAAATTGGTATATTAGAATAATTTAAAGATTAAATAATTAGGTAATTTTCTTATATCACTTTGGATTTCCATTATATAAATATGATATTGGATATAAATAAAATAATTGTTTTAAATAAAATGAGATGAAATTTATTAACGCACCTGGATTAATATTGATACAATTTTATAATATAATTGAAAACAAATTATTAAAATAAGGAATTTTATCTTTGATAAAATCATTTTATGTTGTTTATTAGTTTAAATATAACATAAATAGTTTATACAATCCAATAATATAATATTCAATAAAATAATCATGTTAGAATATTCCTCCAAAAAACTAAGAATGAAAAAATAAAATAATGGTTTTAGTAGTTTATTTTTTAACTATTCCACTAAACTAAATAAGTATTTTTCCCAGAACAAATTTTTTTTTCTTTATATATAAATATTTTTGGTCATATATAGATTATAATATGATTGTGAGTAGTGAGAGAGTATTTGAACCAAATTTTTTTAAGTGTATCAAATAAATGATTATTCCAGTTAAATTCAATGTGACAATCACATTACAAACCGAAATAGGTTATTCTTTGTTGAAAATAAAATATATTAATATAAATTGTAACACATAATTTTTTTGATGTGATATTTAATAATATTTTTCATTCATATATAATTATTAACACAGAAATTTTTTTATGTATTTATGAAAACATATGTTATTAAAATTATACATTATGATATTATTAATTAAATAATTTTAAATTTTATATTAAAATATTTTATTATTAACATTATAATACAAATTTTACCATTATTAGAATACGATTTCATTATAAATATTTACCCATTAATGTTATATAGAGGGATGTTTTTTTATATGGGTATATTGATATGTGGGGAGAATTGTATGTTGATATAATGATTTTTATTAAACTTTATAATTAAAATATAAAATATAAGGCCTACGTGATCATTTTTCATATGAGTTATGATTATAATAACACTATTCTTTTTATTTTATATTATTCTTAAAGGATTTTGAGAATATATAAATTGTATCATATTATTTATACTCTAGTCTCCAGTTTATCATCATTTCATGGTGTATGAATAAATTACAAGGATTGTAATGATATTTAACCTATAAAAGTATGATTAAAGGTTGTACTTATTTTATGGAAATCAAGAATAATAATAGGTAGTGATGAAACCTATATATTATCTTGGTATGGGTTTCATATGGAGATATTAAATATTATCATTTGATAAAAAATGAGTTTTGTGTGATGAATGGCCCACTAATTATACCAAATGGTGTATAATACACTATAATAGTGGTATGTTTTTTATAAATATTTTATATCAAATCATCATTTCCAAGATATAAAATTTTAATTATTGTGAAATTATTGGTAATTTTATACCTTTTTTTAAATCCTGGATGTTGTTCCAATCAGGGGTGGATTAGTATATTGATGATAATGTCATCAGTTAGGGGTTTACCAAGATGTGATATTTTCTCCCATATGATGAGAATGACACTTGATCCCTCAATTGTGATATAATAATGAATTATATGTCCATTCAAAGATGAAAATAATTATTTTGAAATATATTTTGATGAGGGGGATGAGAAGTGATCCCCTATCTAGTTGAATGGCATGTGATGTGTTTGTCCATTTGGATTTTATACACTATATAATTGAGGATTTGAATATATGATATTAAAATTATCACATACTAGATAATGTATGTATCTATTTTAAATATTAAGTGGTTATTCCAAATACAATAAATGTTTGAGGTGGGTCGGTGGTTTTTCTTTGAAGATTGGTCTTTGTGGTGGCTCTAGAATGCCATTGTCCAGTCAGTGGCTTTAGACAGAGACACCCAATGCAAGAGGGGTACACCATCCAAATGGAAGGGAATAACAGATACAAGAATAAATATTGTATCCCCCTTCTAGCTAATATTCTAGATTACATACACCACATTTCTCCAGTGACAACCAGCCAACATGTGGGCCACTATTGGCGTGATGGAGGCATCAATTTATGATGGATTAGTAAGGGTAATATAATATTTTCTAGCTACTATGATTACATTATATTTATTAATTTATTTCCCTTTTGTATTATCAAAATGAAGATGATATGCTCAATATATAAGAGGGTGGGGGTGAATTGTATTTAAAAAAAATAATTTGTAACCTTTAATGTTATGTTTTACAAGGTTAAACAAACATTCACAAATCCTCTTAAAGAACCATTTTTTAAATGAATGATTATAACATAAAGCATATAGAATCTGTAATATAATTAGAGTAACAGAATATGAATGTATAATAATGTAATACTTTCTATCTGTAACAGAGATAAGATTACCACGGAAATAAAACAAAATGAAATAGAAAACAAGTAGCAACAAGATAATTTTAACCTAAAGAGAAGTGTATCCAACAACCTTGGATAATGGTTTATTGATTTATACTATACAGAATGATTGTCTTACCCAATACCAGGTAATCCCTCAATCCAAAGATCATTATTTGTTTTGATATCCCCACAATCCCTTGATTTAGAAATAAAATCAGAACCTATGTCTTCCAAACACAGAAGCCCATGATCAGCATGACCAGAGTCTGCAAATAGAATGTATGAACATGTTGTTCACACCCGAACAAGTTGTTCATGGCATCTGCATGAAGCACTGAGAGTTTAATGAGACCCTCTCTCTAGGAATCACTTTATAGTTTTTTTACATACATCATTTCATCAACATTATGCATTATTTTTTTGCTCATTCAAATGGACTTGTATTTATAAGAAAAGTATCCCAATAGTTGGCTCCACTCCAATGGTCTTATTTTCGTTAAATTTATGATAGACCTGGAAACGTGTAAAAAATTCAACGGTTAGTATGAAACAGATAGTACAACATTGTTTCAATTAAGAAACAATGTTAAGTTAAATATAAATATTATGTATAAGAAAACATGGAGTCTGATAAAATTGGAATGATACATTAAACAACTATAACACTATTAAAAAAAGGATTCTTATGAAAAAAAAATTCATGAAAACTTCTTCATAAGGAAAAGTAAATCAGATTGAGAAACCTGCATCCCATTTGTTCTAGAATCAGAATCAAAAAATCAGATTCACTTTTGCACCAGATTCAGAATCATAAAACAAGATCACATTTTCACTGGATACGGAATCACAAAACATAATCACTTTTTCACCGGATTCTGTATCCCAAAGACAGTATCACTTATACAATATCTTCGGTATCAAAAAGATGGTATAAGTTATACACCAGAATCGGTATCATGAAGACAATATGTAAAATTTGAATATCTAAAATAATGGAAAAACATAATGATACACTTGTAAGTATAATAGAATGAAAATTTTGGATCATAAGAAAAAAAACATATGAAAATGACAGAACATAAGTTAAAGTGTTTGTGATTTTCAAAACCTTAATCTATAAGGAATGGAGAAGTCATAAGATAACCATAATGACTCAACAATCTACCCATTTTTGGAACGAACAAACCACTTTGCTAAGGAAGCATATATTGACTTAGATAAACAAGTATGAAAAAATTATCCCCCACTTTGAATGATATTTCTGATGAGTATGACAAACTCCCCCTTAGGTTATGATTCCCATGTATTGTAATATTAATATTTATTATCTGGTTTTCTTTCATAAGAAGAAATCTCCCCCTTAGATTAACATCTCTTCTTAACATAAAAATCCCCTTACATGGACATTATCCATTCTTACCATTCAATCCCTTAAAATATTATCTTATTTTGATAAAATTATTAAATTATTCCTTTGAATAAATTCTCCCCCTTTTTGATTTTCAAAAAGATGGAAAGTAAGGGAGAAGTATAAAATGTACCTAGAAGGATAAGCAATTATACATTCGAAAACAAATGAAAGATATGCATGAATATTCTCTATAAAATTTTGGAAATAATGTTCAGATTACAATAAAACATTAGAATGTAAAACAAATAATCCATCCGTATTGTTCTTGGAAAAAATTTTATTTATCAAGGATTTAAATTTCCACATTTCCTTATGATCCTCTTCACATTTCTTCAACAACATCTCTTGATCCTCATATTTTTATTCTATGGGGAAGATTATTTCTTTATGAGCAGCCACCTTTCTCTCTAATTTGGTACGGAAATCCGTCTCACATCTTACAGATTGGGCAACAGAATTCAGTTGACTAGCCTTCTCAATGTTTGATACCTTTACCTTGTTGAACTCAGTTTCACAAGTATTGAATGCTTTATTTTTTGAATCCATGAAGTCACCGAAGTGTCTTAGTTCTTCATTGATAGTCTGTGTGGGGTTAATGTCATTCATACAAGTCACTTTTTGAGCTTCGTAATCAATAAAAATATTACTAAAGTCTAGTTCATGCTTGATGACCATGTCTATAAGCATATTGGTTAAATCCGTCTTTTGATTCATATTTTCTTGCATCATTTGACTCTGGGCATCAATATTTTCAAGAATCAGAATGGTTCTGAGAAATATTCATAACAATAGCTTAACAATGTCATTTCCAACAGATGTAGTGGATTTGGAACCTGAAACATATTTTCTTATTTGTGATCCTCTTGGAGTTAAAGAAACTAATTTTTATTTTTTCTTGAAAGACTTATGAGGATTTTCTTTTTTAGATGAGGAATCCAAAAAACTTTTTCCTTTTTTAGGATTTTGAACTGGATATTTTTCATCTAAAACATGGATAACATTTAGATATCCCTATTCATGTTATTTCTCGTGAAACTATTTTTCTTCACCACCTTAATTATCTACCTATTCCTTCACTTCATCTTCTACATAAGTTACTACATGTTATTATTCTTCAACATCTACTTCATCCACAACATATACATCTTCCTAAATATCTACTTCTTCCTCAACCTATTATTCAACTTGTTCTTCAATTTTTTATTCTGAAACAGATTTAGTGACTGAAGTCGATGGAGTTACAATGTAGTCTTCTACATCTCTTAAAACATAATCATAGACTTCTTGAACATTATGATCTTTTATTTATTGAATAGGTTTTGATAATGATAGACCATTCTTAGATTCCTGAATTTATGGAGTGACAACTAGTTTCTTATGAACAACTTCATATTTCTATACTTGTTGAGTTTTCTTTTCAATAGCTTTTAGAAGAGACTGACAAACATACACTTCCATGGATTTATTCTTTAACTTTTTCTCCTTCTTTTCATTCTCATTATTTTCAGCTTGCTTGATTTTCAAGGCCTTATCCTTAGTAGGATTTAAGAAAAATGAATTATCTCCTTCCATTCTGTTAGCTTCCATTTCCCTCCACTTTTCCACCGTTACATTAGAATAAGCTTTTAGTTTCTCTACAAGAGAAGGTGATGATACCTAGACATCATGGACTGGTATAGACATGCTTGATTCTTCTTACTTCCTTTTATTGGTTAGAAATTTTGAAGATTCTGTAACATCTCCCTTGATCAAACAAAAAATTCTTCAAAAGTCTTGGAATCATATAATAACCCTACCTTCATCCTTCTTAGATTTTCATCACTAAGTAACAAAATTTTGAATGGATTTTAGACTGATCAGCATGGAACATTCCACTCCTGAAGTCATAAAAAAATTATCTTGGAGAATGTTTCTGGATATATATGTGTCTGAGATCTGATGGATCACAATTTATTGCTAGGACGGTGAAAATGATATAATTCAAAAATGTTATCATCCTTACGTTGATGAAAAAGTCTAACAGAAAGATAACACATATCTTTAGAGATTCCTTATCTCCTTTTCATGGTATAATAAATTTGTGCATCTAGAGAGCTACCGTCATGTGGTTTATTGAGATATTTTTAATCTTCATATTCTTAACATACTTGAGACCATGATAATCTAGAGGTTTGGATTTTTTAAAAATATGCTGCTTCTCAGGATGTTTTTGAAAGAAAATAATAGCTTCCCCTTCATACAGAATTTTGAGAACATTTCGTACCTTCTTGTAGGGGACTGTATATGTCTTATCATAACATTTGAACATAAACATATCCTTATCAACTTTTTGGAAGAATGTAACAGATTCTAGAACTGAATAACCAGGTCAGGATAAACTGGATCCTGACTTCTCTCTTTATCCAAACAAATACTTTCGCATCCATTAGTTCTTATCACATTAGAGATAATGGAGTCACATTTTGGAAAACAAGTTAGGACAATAAAATTTTTTCATAAATATTGACCAACCATTTATTTCCTTCCTAGGTGTCATATGGTCTGCTGAGGATTCATAGCCATTCAGGGAAATAGAGACAATGTAATCAGAATGAAAACGTTGATGGAAACAAAGCATCAACAAAGAGATCAATAAGGATGGTGTGGTGCTTATAAACAAGTCACCCCTTATATAGACATATCTCTGACTTTTCATCATTCATAAGAAAATCAAATGGTTGAACATAACATGATCTGATCTGATGGTTAAGAATATATATAAAAAATATGAATTCTAATATTTTATAGTAATGTAAACCAAAATTGAAAATTTTAAAATACCAACAATTAAAACATAAGATAATAAAGTAAAGGGTACGAAAATTTAACATTTGGAATACATTGAGTTTTTTATTAGTATTATAAGTATTTTCATGTATATTTTAGATTTCGAGATATCAATAAAATTATTTTCAATATCGATATTTCCAATACTGATATTTCAAACACTGAGATTTCTAATACAGAAATTTTTATACCAAAATTTCTAATACATAAATTTGTTATTCCAAAATTATCCATACCAAAAAATTCAATAAAAACATGGAAAAATATAAAAATATAATATTTAAAAAAAAAGAATAAAAAAATGCAAGCATATGTACTCCACCATAAATAAAGTGTAGTTTAATGTAAGAAGATAATTTAAACCATAAGTATATATGAATTATTACCTTATATAGATCATTCATATATTTTTCTTAAATCATTAAAATCTATTAGAAGATAATGGTTTTTAAAATATATCAGCATGTTGTTCTTTCGTTCCAATGAATTTAAGAATGATATCTCTTTTAAGTGTGTGATCCCAAAAAAAGTGATGTATAATATCTAGGTGCTTTGCACGAGAGTGATTTTCATGGATTTTACATAAGAAAATGGAACATTTGTTATCACACATTTTTTGATCCTTAGTATAACTCATTCCATTGTCGGTGAGTGTGTATAGAATCCACAACACTTGATCACAACAACTTCTAGCTGGTACAAATTCAGCTTCAACAGTGGAAAGTGATATAGAATGTTGTTTCTTGCATGACAAAGAAAGTAAGGAATATCTTAATAAATGAAAAGTTTCGGATGTAATTTTTCTATCCATTTTACAACCACCAAAGTCAGCATCTAAAAAACATTTATTTTAAAAATTATTTCTAGAGGAATAAAAGAGTTCCAAATCTAATGTTCCCTTTAAGTAGTGAAAAATTATTTTTACTTACTTTAAATGAGATTCGTTTGTATTTTCATGGAATCTTGCACATAAGAATACTAAGAACATTAAGTCATGTCGACAAGCTGTTATGTAGAGTAAACTTCTTATCATCCCTCTATAAGATGTCTGATCTAATGGTTTCCTTGCATCATCAATATCAAGAGTATTAGTGGTTTCGATAAGATTTCATACACTCTTAGCATTATCATACCCAAACATCATAAGAAGATCTTTGATATACTTATGATTAATTATGTATGTTCCCTATGGTTTTTGAAAATTTTTAAAACCATGAAAGAAGGATAACTCACACATCATACTTATCTCAATCTCAGATTTCATAAGATTCAGAATGGAATCAGTTAAGGATTGCTCAGTTGATCCAAAGATGATTTCATCAACATAAATTTGGACAATCAAAACATCTTTATTATTTTTGTTTATAAAAATGGTAGGATCAACATGTCCATTAACATAGTTATTTTGATGAAAAAGTCATGATAGTCTATAATACCATGCTCTAGTGGCTTGTTTAAGTCAATACAGAGAATTGTTATGTTTATAAACATGATTAATATTTTTTGTATATTCAAAGCCATGGGTTGATCTACATAGACATCCTCCTATGAATAACCATTAAGAAAAGAACACATTACATCTATTTGATAATGTTTGAAATTAAAGAATACTATAATGGATAGAAGAATTTGAATATATTCAAGTCCTACAACAAGAACATATGTTTCTTTATAGTCTATGTATTCTTGTTGGTTAAAGACATTGGAATTTAATCTTGAATTATTTCTAATAATAAATCAATTGTCATCACAATTTTTTCTAAAACCCCATTTTACTCAAATAATAGATGTTTCCTTAGGTTTTTCAACCAAGTTCCAAACCTGATTCCTTACAAATTCATTGAGTTCATCTTTCATATCCATTATCCAATATTCATTACCCAATTCTTCATCAGGAGAATTTGGTGAAAATTGAGAAATAATAGAAACATGTTCAACTTCATTCCTTAAATATCATCTAGTTATTACTCGTTGATTAAAAATTCTAATGATATTATCAATGGGATTATTTCTTTGTAATAGATGATTTGGGTTTTGAAAGACATGATCATTAACATAGGGTAGAAAATATTCACGAGTAAATGTTTCAAAAACATTTTCATGATCATTATACTTATTTGAATGGTCTTCTATCAAAGGTTGGTGATCATTTTGAGAAAATATATCAGAAATATGTACAGGTTGTTTGAAAACAAAAGGATTATTTTCATCCAAATTTTCATGTATTGTTTCTTCCAGAGTGAAAATGTTTTTATTAAAAACTATATATGTCTTAGAGTCAGTGGAGTAGGGTAAGAAGATTCCTTCATCGGATTTGGGTGCAAATTTATGTATGTTTTCCTTGGTCTTCAAGATAAATACTTTCCAAACAAAAACATTAAAGTAATATACTTTTGTTTTTCGGCCAGTCCATAACTTATAAGGTGTTTTATTAAGAAAGGGTCTAATTAAAAGTCGATCTATAGAATAACATGCAGTACTTACAGCTTCATCCAAAAAAACATTTAGCAATTTAATATTCACTCAACATTGTTCTACTCTTCTCATAAGAAATATGATTTCCTCTTTCAATAACACCATTCTATTGAGGAGTTCATGGAGCTCATAAATTTTGAGTAGTACCTTTTTATCTACAAAATTATCAATATCATAATTTTGATATTCTCCTCCAATAACTCTATGAATAATTATCAATGGAATATTTTTCTTATTTTTAACATGAGCTCTAAAAAATTGAAAATGAAAAAAAGCTTCAGATTTCATTGCGAGAAAATAGACCCAAGTAAATCTAGTGTAGTTATCAACAATGAAAAACACATAGTATTTTCCTCCAATAATTCCAATTTGTGTTGGACCAAATAATTCCATGTCCGCTAACTGTAAGGCAGTAGAAGTGGTAACTACAATTATATATTTAAAACTAGATTTACGTTGCTTTCCATATTGTCAAAGATCAGAGCCTTTTTAAGAATCAAATCTATGTTCTGGTATATCCATAACATGTTCTTTCATAGACTGTTTTCTAATATTCCATAAGTTATAGTGTCCTAGCTTTCCAGGCCTCTGCCATGATTTATCTTTAATTGCACTTAGTCATGGAAGATCAGGGATTGTTAAGGTATTCTTAGTTAGAGTGTATACATTCGCTTGGATATGAGATGAGAGAATAAATTCATCCTTCAAATTGTGTACTATGCCCTTGTCATTCATAAAATTAACAAGATAAAATTCATCACATAATTGACTTATTCTGATGAGGTTGTGCTTCAGACTATTATAAAATAATACATTTGAAATTAATGATTTTAAAAGATGAATAATGTTACCTATACTAACAATTTCTCCTTGAGAGTTATCCCGAAAGGATAGTTTTTAACCTTTATACTTTGAAATCTTTTTGAAAAAGTCAATGTTTCCAGTCATCTATCGGGAACATCCACTATAAATTTACCATATGTTGTTGCCACTTCCTTCATTAACCAGAAAAATAAGAGTTATGTTTTTAGAATCCAAAATTTATCGGATCCATAATTGTTCGATAATAAAATTTAGGGAATCCAAATTTGTTTAGAAAATTATTCTTTTATGAATCCCAAGATATTGAACATTATTTAATGAATAGTTCTTCTTCCAACTCCCACCACATTGTCATTTTATACAAAAAGGTGCTCTTGGAGAAACAAAATAATTCGTTCTAAAAACATGATTTTCATGATAATAACATAATCATTGATTATTACCATGAGGTCGGATCTGAGAAAACATCTTGTCAAAAATTTCCTTACGAGTAGTAAAATTTTCAAGATGTTTCTTCATTGAAAAAAATTTAGACTTTAGTCTAAGGACTAAATTACTATCCTTTTCAATAATGGACATTGAGGTACGTTTATCCTCTATAAATCATTTCCAAAAAAAAGTTTTAAGATATTTTAAAATAATATCCTTATCAGAATTAGGTTCCTCATGTTTCTTAGAATGTTTTTCTAAAACATAGTTTTTCTTACAACGATATTTGTTAAGATCTGAAATTTCATTTGTTAAAAAGAAATTTTCTAGAATTTACCTTTTCATATTTCTTAGAAACTTTACAATTTCTTATCTCTAGCTACATTGAAAACCTAGAAACTTTCTTATAGGAAGGAAAATAAAAATCATTTTCAGATGAAGAATATTCATCATATGAAGAAAAGCCTTTATTAGGATAATTTTTCACTCAAAGAACTATTGGTTAAGTATTCAACAGTTCGTACCTTAGCCATATGACATTGGCTTGGAAATGGAGCTCAGACTATTAAACCAATATTTTTTTTCTTAGTATAAGAAACCATACCTTCATTTGAGGTATATTACCCTTTTTTGATGCTTTTTGTGGTTATAAAGTTAAGGGTGATGGATGGGAGAGTAGGAAGAACATTGAATTAATTCTTAAGACAAAGTGGAAGTTGTATGGGCGACACACAGTTTGTCTAACCTTGAAGCCAAACCGAGTGTGGAGGGTCTGCCGATGTAGTGGCTAATGCATGATTAGCGCCCGATTTGTCTAACTGTGTGGCCAAACCGTTCGTGGAGGGTCTTCTAAGGCAGTGAATAACATATGGTTAGCACATGGTTTGTCTAACGGTGCGAGAAAACAGTGCGAAGTCTTATGTGAGATCCTAAAAAAGAGGATCTCACTCGTTTTAGTGCCTAAGTGGCTTTCTTTTCCTCCTAAGTAGATATAACTCAGGATTTTTGTTCTCTTAAGGTCAAAGAAGGTTCTCCCATTGACCCGCAAGCGATCTGAAGGCTTCTCTGGGACAATCAAAGCCGGATTCCTGAGGTATGTAGACAGTCTTCTTTGTTCGTGTTCGGTTTCTTTGATCTACTTAGATTTAATTCTCATCTTCTATCATTTTCGTAGATCTTCACCGGTTATGGGTAGATCTAATTTTGTGGATGAAATGTTTGATGAGTTTTGGTCTTGGTCTTGTTAGGACTAGAGATCTAAGGTGGGTTCTTGGAGAATCAACATGGTTTTCTTGTGTGTTATTCATTTTTGGGGGTCTTCATCCAAAACATTGAGGTAGGTGTTTTGTTCCACTCTGTTATAAGTCATTGAATGTTTTGTGAAAATTCAACCAATACCCTTGAACTGGGTATTGTGTTTTTACCATTTTAGCCCTATTTTTCCTGCTTTTCTTATATGATAGATTGGAATATATTTTTTGTGAATAGGGTGATTTTTTATTCTTTGGATGTTTCTCCCATGCATTTTTTCCTCTTTTGACCGTTGTGTCTTGTTTTCTGTTAGGCTTCTATTTACATTCCATGCCTAGTGTTGTAGAATGGAGTGTTATTTTTCTAATAAGCTGAGATGTTGTAGAATTCTAGACAAGTATTTCATGAGGTTAATTGACCCATTAAGCGATGCGACACTTGTGGACATTACAAAGGGCTGCGGGAACCTAGTGTAGTAGACCATATAGAGAATGGACGTAAGGGCTTCTCTAGAGTGAATTTATAATACGATGTGAGACCAAAGGTGGAATTAACATTGAGTGATTCCTCAGAGTGTGTTGTTCCTCAAAGCAGGCCACAAGTGGAATGAGACATTGAGTGCTTCTCCAAATCAACTTTAGTATAATACGAGACTATAGGGGAATTCATGGTGAGTTCTTCTTGAGAGAGCCTATTATTTAGCTGAACCAGAGGGGTGAGAATGTGTGTGCCTCCCCGAGGGTATCTATTACTTTTTGGTTGAACCATAGGGTTAGGCTGTGAGAACTACCCAGAGGGTTACGTGTTTTTTTCTACTTGCTTGAGTAGCTGATTAATTGTTTGTAAATTATATTCTTGAAACATTGGATTTCTTGTTGTTGAATACATTACTTGTTTACTACTTTATGTAGTTTTACCTTCCATATATTCAGTGAATGTTACACATATATCTTGTGGTGGTTGACTAATGGGATTTAGTCTCACACACTGTTTGGTCCATTATTTTGGGCCCAAATAGATTATATTGCTTCAGGTATAGATAATGGAAAGCTCCCTTAGACATCAGGTACATGATTACATTGGAGCTGGAGGGCATGGGACTAAGTTGAGGCTTGCGATGCTGAGGAGTTGTTAATCAGTTTTCCTTTTTCAATTTCGTTTAGTAATGTATTCTATATTCGGACTTGTTTGGATGCTTTCCTAGATGTATATGTGTCATTCATATATATATATATATATATATATATATATGCTCCATTTTTTTTACACTTTGGGTCTTCTGCTATTTAATCATGTATAAATGTGTACAGATTCCTCTATTTCTTTTTTATCATCCGTTATGTACTCTGCCAATGAGGGCATTATTTCCACACTACCACTCACAAGGCCCTCGCTTCTAGAAGGCAGCCTGTGGCATTCGGGTAAATGTGCTTCATACCATGTGACCAATCGGGTATGGGGTACCTCTGGGTGGAATTCGAAACCTATTTGTTACAAAGTGGTATTAGAGGGATTATTTTCTCTTGATTAATTGTTTTGAGCCTATAGCCAGGGATATGATGGAATAGGTACATGATAATATGTTATACACGGGAGTACCTAAAACGTGTACAGGGAAAAGTCATACTACCTTATTTACTTCAATTTTAGTGGTTTTCAATTTTACAGTTTACTTGATTTCACCGTTATGTGATCCAAATGTTTTGTTCTTTTACTATTTTTGACATTGCATTTCTATTTCTGATGCAAACCGATGAGATGGGGGTATGCCATCTCATGCATCATATTGGAACTTGCTAGAATTCACATGTCATGCCATCTAGGATTCATTAGCAATTGCATGTTGTTGTGATATATGTTTTGTAGAATATGCATGATGTTCTGATAGATGCCCTGATAATAATACTTGCTATTTGATATGGTGTTGTTTGTGAAGGTTTTATTTGAATGAATAGAAAATTTTGGGTCATGAAGTTTTATGGTCCCTCATGGACCAAATATTGGTGGATCATTACCTTGTATTTTCTTGATTTTAACAAGGGTAAGATGCCAACCATTGATTCGTGAAGAATATGACCCTCATGGATTAGAAATTGGCATGTTTAACTTTCGATTCATTGTTTCTCTGGGACATGGAGTAGTTTTTGAGGCTTACTGTCGAGAAAAACCCAAAATGCATGTCATGCAATTTTGACAACACGACATGCGGTCTTCTTGTTTGGGAAGAAAAAATCTTTCTCTATACAAACCTTATACTCGTATGTTTCAGCCCCTGTCAATCATGATCATAGGTGTGTGTTTGACATTGTAGATTGATTCCACCAAGACGTCCTCCAGTTGTACACCATCCACAAGGAGGTGATCATACACCGGATATGGCGGATCAGGGACCTCCTACAGAACCTCCTGTTGTGCTAGCCTTGGAAACATCAGTTATACCAGTTGATGGCACATATGTGTAGTTTAGGGAAGACTTTATAATGATGATGTAGACCTTCCAGGGGGCACCACCTCCTGCCTCATATATGGAAGACTTGATGTTATGTTTCATGTAGCATCATCCTCCCACCTTTACATGGGACAGAGGACCTCAGGCTGCAAAGTCACGGCTAGAATCTATACTGACTATTTTAGATAATCTAGAGATGCCTCCGGAAATGTGAGTCAATCTCACTACCTATATGCTACGAGACTCCTCCAAGAGGTGGTGGGACGTGATCTCATAGGTGAGTTATCAACATTTTATGGCGTGGGAGGAGTTTCAACACATCTTTTATGACTATTTCTATCCAGAGACCTCGAGGGCCGACCAAGCCTGTGAGTTCCTGAGTCTGGAATATGGTACTATTTCAGTTATCCAATATTCATCTCATTTCACCGAGTTTCAGTGTTTCACACCTCTCCAGGTCATATATGGTCTGTTCTAGGCAATGAAGTTTGAGGATTGACTCAGACGGGAGATCTATTTGCATGTGACTATATTTAGGTTGACATCCATCACTTACATTGTCAACCAGGCACAAATTACGGAGGGAAATCAAAGAGATTCTGAAGCATAGAGATAGGGTGGTTCTACTTACAGAGTTAGTACATCACCAGCAGATAATAAAAAGTGTCGTAGGGAGTCTATGTGTGGTGATCCAAGATATAAATACTCATTTTCAGGTAGACAAGTGGTATGCTACCAGTGTGGAAGGGCTTGTCATAAATGGTTGTAGTGCCATAGAGACCCAGTGGAGTGCCGATATTGCGGCAAGATGGACCTCCTTCAGTGCTTCTGTCAGGTTTTCTCACCAGTAGCTGGGGACATGCGATCATCCATGACTCCTCATTTAGGAGAAGGGTTAGGATTTTCTCCCTTGTATGGGAACTAGAGTTATTTTGGCCATATTGGATGAGGTGGAGGCCATGGCCATGGTGGTCAGTCACCAGTCTTTTCATGACAATATGGTGGATCAGATCAGTGCGGTCTGGTAAGGCTACAGGGCCGTGGTATAGGTCAAGCCTTTGTAGTGATGTATACCCAGAAAGAGCAGGATACCGAACCCTCTAATCTTTGTGTTACGATATTAGTAGCCTCAGTGTTATCTTCTGCTCTTTTCGATATAGGGTCTTCCCATAGCATTATTTCTGTTACTTTTGTAGAGAGCCTTCAGTAATGAAAATTTTCCTCTACTAATACTTGGCTCTTGACACACTGTTGGGTGATAGGACAACTAGTGTACATCAGTGCAATGATTTCCCTCTAGAGGTTGTTGGGTATCACTTTCTATGGGATCTCTATGTCTTAGAAATGATAGGTTGTGATGTCATTTTCAGAATGGACTGGATAGTTCCCATCCAGGTAGTTGTTGACTGTTATCACTGATGGGTTAGTTTCATATCACCATAGGGTGAACCTTTTCTTCATAAGGTAGAGTAGGACGTCTGAGAGAGTAGAGCAGGTCTAGAGCATCATGTTTCGGGAACAGTTACAGCCCAGAATACTAGTCTTTCTCTAGATAACCCGAGAGAATCATAGTTAGACTTTCCCCTAGTGGTGGATAGTTTCAAAGATGTCTTCCTTTAGAACATTTTAGTTTTTCCTCCAAAGCTTGAGGTAGGATTTTCTATTGAGATCATTCCAGGAGTGGCACCGGTTTCCATTCCTCCTAATAGGATGGCTACAACTGAGTTATAGGAGATCAAGAAGCAGTTGGAGGAGTTGCAGGAAAGGGGTTTCATCCGACCCAGTACTTCTCCGTGGGGTTAGCATGTTCTGATTGTGAAGAAGGCAGACGGTACCATCAGGCATTGTGTGGATTATCAGAATATGAACTAGTTGGTGGTCAAGACTTGATATCCCTTGCCTATGATTGATGACCTCTTTGATCATCTTCGAGGATCTCAGGGGTTCTCGTATATCGACTTGAGATCCCGTTATAATCAGTTGTGCATTATACCATAAGATATATCTCTTACAACCTTCAGGTGTATGTATGGTCTATAAGAGTACTACAGTTACACCCTTTGGCCTCATGAATGATCCAGTAGTTTTAATGGAACTGATGAACCGAGTGTTCCATCCATAATTAGACTCTTTCATGTTGGTCCTCATGGATGATATATTGGTGTACTCTGACACTCAACATGACCATGATACCCATCTTGAGATCATTTTGAGTACACTGAGGGAGCATTAGTTATATTATATGCTCTCAAAATGTCACATTTGGATGGATAAGAAACACTTTTTGGGCCATGTTATCTCAGAGATAGGAGTATCAGTAGGCCCAGAGAATATGAGAGCAGTAGTTTCTTGGGAGTATCCTAAGAACATATTTGAGGTGCATAGTTTTATGGGGCTGGTCGGATATTACAAACACTTTATATAGGTCTTTTCATGCTTGGAAGCACCATTGATAGGTCAAACTAATAAGGGTGAGAATATCTTATGGTAAGATTATTGTTATTTAAACATTGAAGATATGAAAGGGAGGTTGACTTCAGCACTGATACTAGTCTTGAAAGAGCCGAACAAGATCTATACTATTTTCTGTGATGCTTTCGGTATCAGGCTAGGAGCTGTGCTTATGCGGGGAGATAGAGTCGTTTCATACGGGTCTCAACAGTTGAGGCCACATGAGAAGAAATACCTAACACATGATCTGTAGTTGGATGACTCTTTTAATTCATTATTCCATTGGAGACATTACCTTCTGGGAGAGAATTTTGTGGTTTTCACTGACCACAGAAGTCTCATCTACATCTTCACTCTATGTGATCTGAATCTGAGACAACATAGGTGGGTAAAGTATCTTCAGTCCTTTGACTTTGAGCTTTCCTATACACCTAGGAAAGGAAACACAGTGGCTGATGCGTTGAGCAGGAGAACTCAGAAACAGGTAGTTTAGGAGACTAGTAGTGAGTGGAAGTTTATGGCTCTATTTTCTAAGATACATCTGTAGCTGCACGATAGGGAGGGGAAACAATTTCTTTGTTTTGTAGCTGTTACCACTAAGATTATAGACTGAGTTCGAATAATGATGATATCATATTCTGAAGGACTAGTCTTATATGAAAGCATGG
The DNA here is from genome assembly GCA_963277665.1 of Viscum album. Taxonomy (NCBI): domain Eukaryota; kingdom Viridiplantae; phylum Streptophyta; class Magnoliopsida; order Santalales; family Viscaceae; genus Viscum; species Viscum album. The sequence goes on from OY728148.1 coordinate 1,049,316,309, forward strand.
AAGGAGAGGAAACTACTCCTAGGTGGACCATATGTGAGGATGAGATCTTATTTTTCCATGGAAGCATATGGGTTCCAGTAGACATACGTGAGGAGCTGATGCATGATTTTCATTCCTCAATTTGGTCAGTTCATCCTGGTTTCACCAAGATGTATCATGATCTTTACCACCAATACTAGGGGCAAGGTATGAAGAGAAATGTTGCTGGTTTTGTGTTGAGGTGTTCCACTTGTCAGTAGGTGAAAGAAGAGTGTCATCGATGATCATGTCTTTTGCAGCTGTTTCCCATTCAAGAGTGGAAGTGGAAAAATGTCACGATGGACATCATGACCAATTTCCCAAGGTCTCTCTATGGGAATGATACTATATAGGTTGTCATTTATAGGATTACAAATGTCGCTCACTTCTTGCCAATCAAGGAGACCATTAGTGTTGATGAGTTGGGAGGGTTGTACATCCAAGAGATAGTGCACTAAAATGGAGTTCCACCCTCAATCATTTCAAACAGAGATGCATGTTTTACTTCTCATGTCTTTCTGGGGATTTAGAAGGCATTGGGTACACATGTACATTTGAGTACACTTACCACAACAAGACAGATGGCCAGTCCTAACGTACCATTCAGGTGTTTGAGGACATGCTTCAAGAATTCATTCTATATTTAGGAGGTTCTTGGGAGAATCATATATCTCTTTTGGAGTTTTTTAACAATAATAGTATTCATGAAACAATAAAAATGGAACATATGAGGATTTTTATGGTAGGTCATTCTGGTCTCCCTTATGTTGGGTAGAGGTTGGAGAGGCAGCTTTGAGGGGACATCGTCTTATTCAGGAGACCACAGAGCAGATAGAGTTGATTCGGAAAAGGACGGATACTGCACAGTCCCATCAGATGTATTAGGATAATAATCAGAGACAACCTCTGGAGTTTGAGGTCATGGATTATGTTTATCTATTTGTCACTCCGAGGTTGGGGAACAGAAGGATCATGAGGAAGGGTAAGCTTTCATCGAGGTACGTCGGGCTGCTTGAGGTTTTGGAGAGGATTGGGCAGGCTGCCTATCATTTGTAGTTACCTCAGAGATATCAGGATATGCACGACGTCTTCCATGTTTCTGAGCTTCGAAGTTACTTCTCAGACCCGTCTCATGTCTTTCAACCCAAGGAGGTTGAGTTAGAGGTGGATGCCTTGTTTGAGGAGCATCTTATCCGGATCATTGGTCGATGTTTGAAGGCTCTCTGTGGATTGTATGTTCCTATGGTATGGGTGCTATGGCAACACGGGCTAGTGCAAGATGATACTTGGGGGGAGGGAAGTTGATGTACGAGCACAGTGGCCGAAAATATTTGGGGTTTCTTCTTTTGTGCTGCCTTGTTAAGGATATTTGAGGACAAATTTCTTTAAGGGGAAATGTTTTAAAGAACCCAGAACATTTTTTCTATTATATGAACCTTGATTGATGCTTTTCATGGTTATAAAGTTAAGGGTGATGAATGGTAGTGCCAAAAGAAATTTTAATGCAGTTTTGAAGAAATGCTGAAGTTTCACGGGCAACACACTATTGGTTTAACCATGCAGCCAAACCGTTCATGGAGGGTCTGCCGAGGTAGTGTCAAACACACGGTTAGTGCACGGTTTGACTAACCATGTGGCCAAAAAACCATTTGTGGAGGGTCTTCTAAGGCAATGACTAATGAATGGTTAGTGCACGGTTTTTCTAACCATGCGAGAAAATCGTGCAGGAACTTAAGGGAGATCCTAAAAAAGTGGATATCAAATGTTTTTTCCTCTATGTGGCTTTTTTTTCTTCTTAACTAGCCATAACTCGGGATTTTTCTTAAACTAAAGTCAGAGAAGGTTCTCCCATCGTTCTGGAAGCGATCTGAAGTATTCTCTGGGAAAATCAAATATTGATTCTTGCGGTGTGTAGACGTTCATCTCTGTTCCTTTTCGATTTCATAGATCTATATAGATATACTTCTCCTCTTCTCTAGGTTTCTTATATATATATGCATGTTATAAGTATATCTAAGTGTTTGGATGACATGTTTGATGTGTTTTGGTCTTTGTATTGATAGGATAAGTGATCTAAGGGGGTTTCGTGGAGAATATACCCAGTTTTCTTCTGGTCTTTTCGTTTGTTTGGGTTTTCATCAAAACCATTGAAGTCGGTGGTTTGTGCCTTTCCGTTGTAAGTATTGAATGTTTTTTACAAATTACACCAATTCCATTGAATGGGGTATTGTGTGTTTACCACGTTAGTCCTATTGTTTCTTTCTTTCCATATATGGTAGTGTAGAGGATATTTTTAGTGAATAGGGTGAATTGTTGTGCTTTTTATTTTTTTCCCAATCACGTTTTCCTGTTTGGACCTTTGGGGCTTGTTTTCCGTCATGATTCTGTTTACATTCCATGCCTCGTATTGTAGGATGTAGTGTTTTTTGACATGCTGATATGTTGTAGAATGTTATCCCAGTAGTTCTTGAGGTTACATGGGTCGTTACATGATGAGATACTTGCTGACATTACACAAGGTTGTAGTAACCTAGTGAAGTTGACCATAGAGAGAATGGACATAATGGCTTCTCCAGAGTCTCTTTATAATACGATGCGAGACCATATGTGAAATTGGCATTGAGTTCTTACTCAGAGTGTCGCTAGTTCATGACACGGGCCACAAGCGGAATGAGTCATTGAGTGCTTCCCCAAAGCTCCTTTAGTACGATAGATACTATAGAGGGAATTGATGGTGAGTGCATCCCCAAAGTGTATATTATTTAGCTGAACTAGAGGGGTGAGAATGTGTGTGCCTCCCAGAGGGTTTCTGGTACTTGTTGGTTGAACCATAGGGGTTAGGATATGAGAACAACCCATAGGGTTACATGTTTTTTCTACTTTCCGGAGTATCTGATTAGTTTTTTGTGAATTAAATACTTGAATCTTTGGATAGCTTGCTGATGAATAATTTCTTTGTTTACTAATTCTTGAACTTTTCCCTTCCATATATTCACTGACTGATAGGCAGAGATATTGTGGTGGTTACCTACTAGGATTTAGTCTATCACCATTTTTGGGCCAGAATTTTGATCCCAAATAGATTATATTTTTGAAGGTATATACAGGGGAAATTTCACTTCAACTTCTGGTACATGATTGCACTGGAGCTGGAGAGCATGTGACCAAGATGAGGATTGCGATGTTAGGGGTTTCTTATCTATTTTTATTTTCCACTTTGGTTTAGTAATATATTCAAAATTGTGATTTGTTTGGCTACATTACATAATGTATATGTATGAAGTATATTTAAATATATATGTGATCAATCTGTTTATACTTTCAGTATTTCTCTATTTACTATTATATGGATGTTTACTGCTTCTGCTAGTGCTTTTGTTTATATTCCACTTTGTACACTGCCAATAAGGGCATAGTTTCCCCACTACCGCACCCAAGTCCCTCACTGTTAGTCGGTAGCCTCTGAAATTTGGGAAAAATCTCTTGAGTCCATGTGATCAACTGGGTATGGGGTGCCTCTGGGTGGCTTCCAGAACTAGGATGACACACTCAAAAGATCCATAATCTGATGAATCATTAAGGGAATCTCCACCACTTGCACTCCATGTGTCATTGGCTTTTAAGATGTTCTTATTCATTTGTCTATAGAACTTATTCTTGTTTCTCTCAGAATTAATGTCCTTCTTATATCTTTTCTTATGCAAGGGACAATCTGGTTTGATATGACCAGTTATTCTAAATTCATATCATGACACTTCTCCATATTTTATATATTTTCTATCTTTCTTGTTGTATCTATATCGAAATATACTCTGCCCAAAATTTTTTTTCATCCTCCCAACAAGATTGGATAACTCCTTTTATGAGGTTTCACTTTAACTAGATTCATATTGAACAACAACCATCTTAGATTTATATCATATAACTCTCTCATAAATCTTGGTTTTTATATGATTTGAATTATTGTAAAAAGAAACTCATCCATTTCCTTTCATCTTGTTAATATTATAAGCATCTCTCTTCCTTCTGGTTTCATGTTGAATAAGGGTTCCAAATAGTTCATCAAGATAAATCTGTGTAAATTTTCTATTTTCACCTATAATAGTTCTCTTGGGTTCCCATTCATTTGGCATGATGTCTATAATCATGTATAAAAGAGTATCATCATCTAAACCTTTCTCACCCATTTGTTGAAATCTATTGACAATAGTCATGAATCTTTGTTGTACCTTACATACGAGTTCTCTATAAGGAAAGTAGAAAACATGATACTGAGCTCTGAGCATAGCTCTTCTAGTTTTGATAACCTTGGAAGTTATAATGTGAGTTACATCATGTTTCATCCAAATACTATTTTCAGCTTCACGGGATGGAATTTGGATATAAATAATTCTAGTCATGGAACAAAGAAAAGTATTACTTACCTTAAAGGTCAGCTGGTATTCCACATTTTTTGGATTAGTAATTTTTTTATGTTACTTATTAGGATTATTATAATCTCTATTTAACATAATGTAGTTTTATACACCTATGTTTTTAACAAAGGTCTTCATTCTATCTCCCCATGAATCATATTCATTTCCATCGATGATTGGTGGTCTAATAGGATTGGGATTATCTAGATATCCAACATGAATTCCTTCGATACTAAAAGGAATTTCTTTCCGCATATCATATTATAAGTAAATGTTTATAATCAAATAATAAAAATAAAACCTTATAAAGAAAAATTATATGTGAATATATGTATCTCATAAACCTCCTCTGATACCAATTTTAGGATCGAAATGATGATGTGTACGATCAATATACAAGATGGGGGTAAATTGTATTATTTAAAAAATACCTTAGGAACCATTAAAATTAATTTTTACAAGGTTAAACAAACATTCACAAAACCTCTTAAAGAACCATTATCTTAAAATAATTATTCTTACATCAAGTGTATAGAATCTGTAATATAATCAGTTTAATAGAATTAAAAATTCTATGAATGTTTTACATTATATATTTAACAAAGAAAAGATTGCAGCAGAAACAAAACAACATGAAATAAAAAACAAGTAACAACAAGTTTATTTTAAACTGATGAGAAGGGTATCCAACAACCTTGGATAAAGGTTCCTCGATTTGTAAATTCATGAATGTATATCTTCATATAACCGAGGTATGCACTCAATCCAAATATCAGTGTCTCTATTGTAATCCCCCCAAGCACTCGATTTAGAAGGAAATAAAAACCTCTATCTTACAAACCCAGAAGCCCATGATCATCATGATTGGTGTTTGCAAAAAGAAAGTCTGAATAGGTTGTTCACACCCGAACAAGTTTTTCATGAAATCTGCAAGAAGTACTGAGAGCTGAAAGATATTATCTCTCTAGATATAACTTCAATCCCTTTTCACATGCATCATGTTCATCCACATTTAGAATTGTTTTTTCTTGTTCAAATTGACTTGTATTTATAGGAAAAGCTTCCCAATGGTCATATTTTCCTTATGTTTTAGAGCGACCTTGACATGTGTCAAACATACAATGGTTAGTTGGTAACAAATTTTACAACATCATTTCAAGTAAGAAATGATGTTATGTTAAATATTATTTTTAATTATAAGAAAACATGGAATCTGATAACATTGGAATGATTTATTAAACAAATCTAACAATATTAAGAGAAATAGATTCTTAAGGAAACCATTATCCTGAAAAATGATTTATAAGGACAACTAAATCGGATTGAGAAACTGGTATCAGATTTTTTCCAGAATCATAATCATAAAAAATAAATCACTTTTGCACCAGATTTGGAATCTAAAAACAATATCACTATTGAACCGGAATCAGAATCACAAAACAGAATCACTTTTTCACCGGATATGGTATCAAAAAGACAGTATCACTCATAAACCAGATTCAGTATCACGAAGATGGTATCACTTATACAATAGAATCTACATCATAATGATGGTATGAATAATCTGTAAATATATGAGAATATAAAAACATAATGATACATCTGTAAGTGTAACAGAATGAAAAATCCCTATTTTAACGAAAAAAACAAAACATAAGAAAAAGATAGATCTTAACAAAAAGTGTGTGATTTTCAAAATATAAAGACATAAGGAATGGAGAAGTCAAAAGATCACCATATTGACTCAACAAGTTTATCCAAATTAAACCAAGGTTCTTAGTGAAGGTTCTATTTTGGAATTATTAAAACCATCGATCATCCTCAACAAAATTTTTTATCTTGAATTAATCAATTATCATACAATTAGAATGATGGATTTATTTTCTCAACTGTTCTCCTATCTTCTCTTGGATTGGAAATGACTCTATTTTTTTAATCATATATATTGATGTAATATTGTACTCATCATAGTTATTTATTTTTACATCCTTGGTAATGAAATAATAATAAATTTTCATATTTATTAAAATATGTGAATTAAATATTAATTTTTCGTGAAAGGGGATACTATGTTTGATAGATTACTTGACCTGCAAAAATAGGTTTCTCCATAGTCTAATGTTGCACACAATGCTGAGTCATAATGAAAAATAATAATATTATATTATTTTAAATGATAGATAATGTCTAGATGTTGTATTGGAATGAATGAACAGAAATAACTACAATATGATTATAAATGTTTGTTAATTTTCTTTATAGTTATCCAATAAAAGATTATGACTTAAAATGTGAATGAATCTAATTTTAAGCATAAATACTCAAATATTATATAAAAGGTATGTATACCAATTTTTTTGGGTGTGTATCACCCGAGACTTTTATGTAATACAAATCATCAAAGGAATATTTTTCTACACAACACTTGCTTGGCTTGCTTTACACGAAATCGCGACCTTCCTCGATAGCTTGCGTCGTACGCAATACCGAGTTTCACTAAACAACGATATGCTATTAAAATATTATTAAAACTAGCCGTTATGAATAGTAATAACCACCTTTTGAAATTTTATAAATTTTATTTTTCAAAATGGACTTCATTTTTGGATTCGGAATATCGAAATTAGCCTAGGGTGAAATTTTGGTATTTTTCTGAAAACATTCGATTTTTTGATGAATAGTGAAACCACTAAGTTGTAGTTAAAAAACTAAATTTTTCATAAAACCTAATTTTATCGCTTCTATGAGTGGAATTTCGAAAATCTGAGAGACACGGTTAATATCAAGGACTAAAATGTGGTTCAATGAGATGAAAATAATTTTTGGTGAATAGTAACTTTTTACTTTTTTTTACCACAGTTAAAAGTAAATAGGGTAATTAAGGGTAAAGATGATATTATTATTACCCTAAAAAATGTCATAATTTTATTAGATAAGATTAATTTGACCAAAAACAAACTTAGGAATAAAATATGACCATTTAGGCACACTTGGATTATATTAGGACATTTATTTTTAATTTATTTAAAGAAGGTTTAAAATAGTTAATATCAAAGTTTAATAAGTAAATAATTTTTAATATGGGGTTATACATAAGATAAATTCGACTAGAAATATTTATTAGAAAGCTAAAACGATTTCCTACATAATGGTATTTTATTTGTAATTTTTAGACATTAAATAATATAATTTATTTATGACACAAAGATGAAGCAGTAATTATCTTATTAATGAAATATTGACATAATTAATTTTATAAACAGCAAAATAAATGTAATTTGAGACTTTTTATGAATTCCACTAATTTTATAGGTTAATATGACATGTTAGTATTGATTTAAATAACTTGGTTAGAACTAATAATTATGTTATTATTTTCACCAAAATCAATTACTAAATAGTGTCAAAATTGACATAAAATAGTTTTTAAAACAAATATTATATTAGTAATTGTTATTGTATTCATAAAAATCTAAGGATAGGCCAAATGACTTAGATAAGGTTATATATATTAATAATAAACAACTTGGGGTTCGTTTGGCTGCTTATTGTAAGTTTATTGAACATATAGTATAAGAACACAAGAAGACACGGTAAAAGTAAACTTATTTTACTTAATGTTAAATCTAAATGACAAGGTTTAAATAGGAACCTAAACATGTCTAAATTCTATTGGATGAGAGGATTGCGACCCATCCCCACCATATCTTCGAAATATATCAATTTGGAGCTATTTAAAACCAAACTTGACTTTATAATAAAATAATATTTCTAGTTTTCCATAAGGTGCCCCTCTACCCCCTTATAAAAGGGCACCTACTCCCCCTCTTCCTCACACCACTTTGAGCCTTCATGCTCGGCCAACCACTGCCAATTCCTCCTCTACACTTCCCTACAGACATCCTACATGTACTAGTCTTCTTTAAAGACCAATTTTATTGCCCTAAAATAAGGTCTCCAAGAAGCACTTCAAAGAAGAGGTAATGTCCATTACCGATTCATTCATATTTATTTCTTCTTCCACTTCTTCTTCATTAGTTGTTTCATTATGAAGTAATAACATCAGTATCACTAATATACTTATATGTTATTATATGTATGAAAAAACCCTATTTCACCATCTATCTATCCTAAGGAAAAAGAAATCACCTCGCGTGCGTACGTACGGAATATCGTCTCCACGCCGTGGTGTAATCTATTTTCCACCACCACCTTAATTGGTTGGGTATAATGGTGTAAATAATGACTTTATATGACTATTATAAAGTGATACTGATTCTGAAATAGTATACATACACTCCAATACAATTCCACGATCATAGGAAAGATATCATCACTCGTGCGTACGTACGGAATACCGTCTCCACGATGTGATGCGACTCGTTCTACATTATCATAATTTCATAATGATTATATAAATGAATTTAATAAATAAATATGGTATATATTACACTAATAACATTCTGGAAATGAGGTATCTATAACCTAAATATATGAATAAGAATTTATTCGACAAAACACGCATAAGAACAAAAAGTTATAAACACCCGAATAACAAGTAGCAATGAAATATTGCTACTAAGAAGCTAAGAAAATGAACATATATGATATAATAAAAATATGAATGATTCTGGAATATGACAATAACAATATTTAAATAATTATACAGGTGGTTCGGACACTTATGAAGCAAAACGGACCTAAGGTAAGCGAAATATCACAATCTCATTTTTATCCGAGATTGTTTATACTTTAGAATTTACTGGGGTGTATTTTATCATCCACATCCAGGTTTCCTCAATATGTAATATTATTTCCATTCACCTACAATTTTTTAAATCCTATTTTACCCTTCAGTGAGTTTTTAGTAAAATATATGAAAGGAATCTTTTGTCGATTTTCGTACGAGGTACTTTTTTGACTTTTCCGACAAAAGTACGAGAAGAATGTTTTTTTAACTTATACGGCTTGAATGGATTTTCAAAACATTATTTCGAAGAAGCTTCCTTTACAAGTTTTCATGTTTATTTTTAATCAACATCTTTTAGTTTAAAATTGTATGACATGTTATGAAAGGATAAATGTTTTTGAAGTAGAAAGGATATTTTCCTCAAGAATGGAGTTCAAGAGTTTTATCAAAATTATTTTCCATATAAGACAATATAGGGTTCTGTTTCTATCCCTATTATTACATGGATTTGATTTTTTTGTGATGTAAATATTTTAAAGAATTCCTTTATCTTATATGAATTGTTTTATGATGTCACGATGTTTAAGATTATCATTTTTATTACATGTGTTATGTAATGATGTATGATTTAGGATTTTGTGGAACACATAATAATGGTATAATTATGAAATTGGTGGGACCTATATCTCCCTCCATTGAATTGGGTAAAGATTTTATATCTCATGAGATATACATGGCTGGAACGGTAGGTTATACCGGTTCAGTGAAACATGACTGAAACGAGGGTGACTCGGTTCGGAAATGGACTGTGTCCACTAAGATAGACTTGGCAATGAGTCTTGACTAATAAGATATGATTATCTATGATTATGTGTGTATGCCACAAAGTAACTTGTTTTATGTTATGATTATTTTGATTACATTTCACTACCATGATTTAACCCATGTTATGAAATTATGATCTCTTTTACAGATTTAGATTTCCAAAAGTTATGTGCTTATGTATATGATGTGATTGATATTCCTTTTTTTACCCTTACTGAGCATTTGAGCTCACCCTTTTGTACGTTTTCATTCCCCAGGTCAGGAAGAAGGTTATTAAGTAAGATATGCCAAAAGGTACTATAGATATGATGAAATAAATGGTAGACAATGTAGACGCTTTATGAACCAGTTGTTTATGTTTCTCAGTTTCTAAATACACTATACCTATACGGTCCTTTCGTCATTTTGTTATATGTTGTAATAAGTATGCTTCAATTTTGAAGTATTAACAATGTATGTAAATTATGGGTCGTCATAGTTGGTATCAGAGGAAAGGTTATAGTCAACCTTTGGAAACTAGGATGTGAACGCCTTAGTAAGAACCCTAAGGATAAGTCTAAGCATAGAACACAATATTAGTGTTTTAGAAATGTCCATGAATAACCTAGGATAAGACCTTAAGTGTGAAATTTTATTCTTGATTATGTGGTTTTCCTATTATAATTAGAGTTGCTCACACTATTCTTATTTGTTTTAGTCAATGGCCGGAACCCGAAGGAACCGTGTTAATTCGGAATGCGACGGGCAATGTACTGATTGTCCCCCTGAGCAACCAAACGTTATGGGAGCTGGAATGCAAATTCTTGTAGCCATGATCACACAAATTTCTCAAGATATTAATCATGTAGGACTTCCAAACGAGAAAAGGAAGGATCAACATTCAGTTGAATCCTTTATGAGGCAGTGTCCACCTTCTTTCAGCGGGGCTCATGATCCATTAGTTGCTGAACAATGGATTAGTACTATTGAAAAGATATTTTCATTTCTCCAATGTTCTGAACATGATAATGTCATCCTAGCAGTGTATCGTTAGGAAGGAGATGTTGATCAATGGTGGAATCTTATTAAGAATACGAGGCAAAGGGATGAAATTTAGTCCATGGAATGGGACGAGTTCAAGAACATATTTTTCAATAAGTACGCTTCTGTTATTATTATCCAACCTAAGAGTAAGATCGATTGATTCATTATTGGCTTAAAACGAATTATTCGAAGGGCGTTAGCCATAAGGGACTTCATTAGCTACGAGGAAATCGTTCGATGTTCTCTCAAAGTAGAGATGGAGATTGGAGTAACCCATCAGTCATATGGGTTTGATAAGAAGAGGAAAATGGAATTCAAATGAAAATCTAAAGAGAACACTAAAAAGAAGATGAGCTTTCCCTTATGCTCAATGTGTGGAAAGAAACATGGAGGGAGTTGTCTTAAAAGGACAAGTAAATGTTTCAAATGTGGAAAGGAAGTTCATCGGGCATTTGAATGCCGCGATGATGGGAAGAAGATGTCTAATGATGCAAACAAAGGAAGGGATACACAGAATAGACCTACTACACTTCAATGTTTCAAGTTCAAGGAGATGGGACATTATGCCAATAAATTCCCTAATCCAAGGGTTGATGATGATGGTCGACGTCAACAAACTCTTAACGATAAAGACAAAGTAAAGTCACATGCAATTTCTATCAGCGATGTGGAGTACGATAACGATGTGGTGAAAGGTACACTAACCAGACACTCTAAAGTAGAAAATCTTTTATTTGATTCTGGATCCACCGACTCTTTTATTTCTGAATAATTTTCTAAGGGTATCACTGTATTACCTCAATAATTAGATGTTGAGTTAGATGTGACCACACCTAATGGCACAACAGTCACATCAAAAGATTATAATTCTTCACCGATCGAAGTTTGTGGGAACGTGCTTCATGAAAATCTTTTGATCCTTTCTATAGTGGAATTTGATGTGATTCTTCGCATGGATTGGATTTCTTTATATGGATCTCATATCAATTTCCAAATAAGGGAAGTCACATTTCATATTCCAGGTCAATCTATGATGGTCTATCAATGCAAGGATGAACATAACCTTCCAGTGGAAATTTCTTCCATCTTATGGGTCTTGATTCCACTAAATGAATGTTATTTATCTCAAATGGTTGGTGAGAAACTCAAGATTATGAATTTTCCCATTGTACGGGAGTTTGATGATGTCTTTCCGGAGGAATTTCCGAGACTTCCACCAAATGGTAAAGTTGAGTTCTCAATAGAACTCGTACCGGGTGCATTGCCTATTTCAAAGACACCTTATTGAATGGCCCCAATTGAGTTGCAGGAATTGAAGAAGCAACTCCAAGAGAATCTCGATAAGGGATTCATATGCCCTAGTGCGTCAACATGGGGAGCACCTGTTCTATTTGTTAAGAAGAAAGATGGATCAATGAGACTCTGCATTGATTATCGAGAACTTAACAAGATCACTATCAAAAACAAATATCATATCCCATGCATTGATGTCTTATTTGACCAACTACAAGGAGCTCAATAATTTTCCAAGATTGATCTTCATTCAGGGTATCATCAATTAAGGGTCAAAAGGGAGGATATATCAAAGACGGCTTTCCGTACAAGGTATGGACACTATGAATTTATATTGATGCCATTTGGTCTTACTAATTCCCCTACTATCTTCATAGATCTGATGAATAGAGTCTTTAGAGACTATCTTGATTAATTTTTGGTAGTCTTTATAGATGATATTCTTGTCTATTCAAAGAGAAAGTAAGAACATGACGATCACATGAGAATTATATTGATGACCCTGAGAAAGGAGAATCTTTATGCCAAATTTACCAAGTGTGAATTTTTGCTTCAAAAAGTTGCATTTTTTTGTCACATAATCTCAAAAGAGGGGATATCTGTGGATCCAGCAAAAACAGAGGTTATCGAAAGATGGTCGAGACCAACAATGGTAACTGAGATCTGCAGTTTTCTTGATTTGGCTGGATATTATCGAAGTTTTGTGAAATATTTTTCATGATTATCTAACCCACTCACCAAGTTGACTCGGAAAGGAGTTAAGTTTGTCTAGACGGAAGAATGTGAAGAGAATTTCAAGGAGTTGAAAAGAAGGTTATCCAGCGCACTTGTTCTCACACTGCCTTGTAGTGGAGAAAGGTTTGTGATCTATAGTGATGCTTCCAAGAAGGGATTGGGGTGTGTTCTTATGAAAAATGATATGGTGATAGCTTATTCCTCACGACATTTGAAAATCCATGAGCAAAATTACCCAACACATGATTTGGAGTTATCTGCGGTAATCTTTGCATTAAATATTTGGAGGCATTAACTTTATGGTGAAAGGTGTGATATTTATTCTGATCATAAAATTTTAAAGTATATTATCACACAAAAGGAGCTGAATATGCTTCAAAGAAGATGGTTGGAGCTGATTAAGGATTATGACTGCTCAATCCATTACCACCCTGGGAAAGCAAACAAGGTGGCAGATGCATTAAGTCTACAAGACCATGCTAGTTTATCCATGATGAGGATCACAAAAGATCCAATATTTATGGATTTACAAAGGATGGATCTTGGAATTATAATGGAAGGGGAAAAGTCTTATCTTTCTCAAATGAATGTTTAACCATCTATACATGTGAATATTAAAGAGGCACAGAAAGAAGATGTTGAGTTACAAAAGAAGGTGAGAAACGTTCCTGAATTCAACATTTATTGTGATGGGATATTAAAGTTAAGGAATCGGGTTTGTGTTCCTCCCATCCCCGAATTAAAGAAGGAGCTGCTGGATGAGGCCCATAGTTCCTCATTCTCTATTAATCTTGGAAGCACGAAGATGTATAGGGACCTGAAAGAGTACATCTGGTGGGATGGAATGAAAAGGGATGTTGCTGAATTTGTCTCACAATTCTTGGTTTGTCAACAAGTTAAAGCCGAGAGACAGAAGTCTAAGGGGATGTTACAACCATTACCCTTACCCGAATGGAAATGGGAAAACATCAATATGGACTTTGTCACAGGACTTCCTAGAACATCCAAAGGCAATAATGCTATATGGGTTATAGTTGATCGTCTTACAAAGTCTGCACACTTCATTGCTATTAGAGAGGATTTCTCTCTGGATCACCTTGCCAGGATATATGTAAAGGAATTGGTATGATTGCATGTAGTACCACTTTCTATTACATCCGATCGGGATCCAATATTTACATCGAAGTTCTGGAGAAGTCTTCATCATACTCTGGATACAGAATTGAGTTTCTGTACTGCTTATCATCCTCAGACAGACGGTCAGTCTGAGAGAACAATTCAAACCCTAGAAGAAATGTTGAGAGCTTTCTCTAGGGATTTCAAAGGTGGTTGGGATCAACACCTACCTTTGGTGGAATCTTTTTATAATAATAGATTTGACTCCAGTATTCAGATGGCTCCTTATGAAGCTCTCTATGGAAAGAAATGCAGGACTCCAACTGTCTGGGATGATGTTAGGGAATGAAAGCTCTTAGGACATGATCTCGTTGATGAAATGACAGAAAAGGTCAGATCTATTCAACAACACATAAGAGCTGCTCAGAGCCGACAGAAAAGTTATGCCGACAACCGAAGAAAAGACCTAGAGTTTGAAGTGGGTGATAAAGTGTTCTTACGAATATCTCCCTGGAAGAGGGTTATGAGATTTGGAAAGAAGGGGAAGTTGAGCCCTAGATATATCAGTCTTTTCTAAATACTGGATCGTGTTGGGAAGGTAGCTTACCGATTGGTGCTTCCACCGTATCTCTCTCAAGTTCAGGATATGTTCCATGTATCTCTCCTGAGAAAGTACATACATGATCCTTCACATGTACTCAGCTCAGAAGTTGTACCGCTGGAGTAAGATCTTTCTTTTGAAGAACAACCAATATAGATTCTGGATCGTAGCGAAAAAGTCCTACGAAACAGGAACACTCGATTGGTGAAAGTTTTATGGAGGAACCATCAATTAGAAAAGCTACATGGGAGCTTGAGGATATGATGAGGGAGAGGTATCCTCATCTGTTTGTCAGAAAGTGACGAATTTCGAGGGCGAAATTCATGTTAAGGGGGGTAGAATGTATCACCCGTTACTTTTATGTTATATAAATCATCAAAGGAATCTTTTTCTACACAACACTTGCTTGGCTTGCTTTATACGAAATCGCGACCTTTGTCGATAGCTTGCGTCGTACGCAATACCGAGTTTCACTAAACAACAACATGCTATTAAAATATTATTAAAACTAGCCGTTATGAAAAGTAATAACCACTTTTTGAAATTTTATAAATTTTATGTTTCAAAATGGACTTCATTTTTGGATCCGGAATATCGAAATTAGCCTAGGGTAAAATTTTGTTATTTTCCTGAAAATATTCAATTTTTGATGAATAGTGAAACCACTAAGTGGTAGTTAAAAAACTGAATTTTTCATAAAACTTAATTTTACCACTTATGTGAGTGGAATTTAGAAACTTCGAGAGACACGGTTAATATCAAGGACTAAAATTTGGTTCAATGAGATGAAAATAATTTTTCGTGAATAGTATCTTTTTACTTTTTTTTACCACAGTTAAAAGTAAATAGAGTAATTAAGGGTAAAGATGATATTATTATTACTCTAACACATGTCCTAGTTCTATTGGATAAGTGTAATTCGACCAAAAACAAACTTAGGAATAAAATATGACCATTTAGACCCACATGTATTAGATTAGGACATTTATTATTAATTTATTTAAAGAATGGTTAAAATAGTTTAAATCAATGTTTAATAAGTAAATAATTTTTAATATGGGGTTATACATAAGATAAATTCGACTATAAATATTCATTAGAAATCTAAAAAGATTTCATACATCATGGTATTTTATTTGTAATTTTTAGACATTAAATAATTTATTTTATTTATGACACAAAGATGAAGGAGTAATTATCTTATTAATGAAATATTGACATAATTAATGTTATAAACACCAAAATAAATGTAATTTGAGACTTTTTATGCATTAAAATAATTTTATAATTTAATATGACATGATATTATTGATTTAATTAACATAGTTATAACTAATAATTCTGTTATGATTTTCACAAAAATCAATTACTAAATAGTGTCAAAATTGACATAAAATAGTTTTTAAAACAAATATTATATTAGTAATTGTTATTTTATTCCTAAAAATATAAGGATCGGCCACATGACTTAGATAAGGTTATATATATTGATAATAAACAACTTTGGGTTCTTTTGGCTGCTTATAGTATGTTTATTAACCTTATAGTATAAGAACACAAGAAGACACGATAAAAGTAAACTTTTTTAACTTAATGTTAAATCTAAATGATAAGGTTAAAATAGGAACCTAAACTTGTCTAAATTATATTTTATGAGAGGATTTTGACCCATCCCCAGCTTAGCTTAGAAATATATCAATTTGGAGATATTTAAAACCGAACTTGACTTTATAATAAAATAATATTTTTAGTTTTCCCAAAGGTGCCCCTCTCCTCCCTTATAAAAGGGCACCTACTCCCCCTCTTCCTCACACCACTTTGAGCCTTCAAGCTCGGACAAACCCTGCCAATTACTCTTCTACACTTCCCTATAGACATCCTAGAGGTTCTGGTCTTCTTCAAAGACCAATTTTTTTTCCCTAAAAGAAGGTCTCAAAGAAGCACTTCAAAGAAGAGGTAATGTCCGTTCCCGATTCATTCATCTTTATTTCTTCATCCACTTCTTCTTCGTTAGTTGTTTCATTATTAATTAATAACATCAGTATCACTCATATGCGGATATGTTATTATAAGTATTATACAACCCTGTTTCACCATCTATCCATCCTATGGAAAAAGAAATCACCGCGCATGCGTACGTACGGAATACCGTCTCCACGCCGTGGTGTAATCTATTTTCCACCACCACCTTACATGGATGGGTATAATGGTGTAAATAATGACTTTATATGACTATTATAAAGTGATACTGATTCTGAAATAGTATACATACACTCCAATACAATTCCACGATCATAGTAACGATATCATCACTCGTGCGTACGTACGGAATACCGTCTCCATGATGTGATGCGACTCTTTCTACATGATCTTCATTTCATAATGATTATATAAATGAATTAAATAAATGAATATGATATATATTACACTAATAAAATTCTGGAAATGAGGTATCTATATCCTAAATATAAGAATAATAATTTATTCGACAAAACACGCATATGAACAAAAAGTTATAAACAACCGAATAACAAGTAGCAATGAAATATTATTACTATGAAGCTAAGAAAATGACCATATATGATATCATAAAAATAAGTATGATTCTGGAATAAGTCAATAACATTATTTAAATAATTATTCGGGAGGTTCGGACACTTACGAAGCAAAACAGACCTAAGGTATGGTAAATATGACAATCTCATTTTTATCCGAGATTGTTTATACTTTAGAATTTACCAGGGTGTATTTTATCATCCACATCCATGTTTCCTCAATATGTAATATTATTTCCATTCACCTACAATTGTTTAAATCCTATTTTACCCTTCGGTGAGTTTTTATTAAATGATATGAATGGAATCTTTTGTCTTTTTTCATACGAGGTACTTTTTTGACTTTTCCGACAAAAGTACGAGAAGAATGTTTTTTTAACTTATACAGAATGAATGGATTTTTAAAACATTATTTCCAAGAACCTTCCTTTACAAGTTTTCAAGTTTATTTTTAATCAACTTCTTTTAGTTTAAAATTGTATGACATGTTATGAAAGGATAAATGTTTTTGAAGTAGAAAGGATATTTTCCTCAAGAATGGAGTTCTAGAGTTTTATCAAAATTATTTTCCATCTAAGACAATATAGGGTTCTGTTTCTATCACTATTATTACATGGATTTGATTTTTTTGTGATGGAAATATTTTTATGAATTACTTTATCTTATATGAATTGTTTTATGATGTCACGATGTTTATGATTCCCATTTTTATTACATGGGTTATGTAATTATGTATGATTTATGATTTTGTGGCACACATAAGAATGGTATCATTATGAGATAGGTGGGACTTATATCTCCTTTCAATGCATTGGGTAAAGAATTTATATCTTATGAGATAGACATGGCTGGAACGGTAGGTTATACCGGTTCAGTGAAACATGACTGAAACTGTAGAGACCCGAAGCTTATCGTACATGGACATTACATTACTTTTACGGAATACTTAGTACATAACAAAAACACACACACAAGGATCGTAATAGTTTAGTGTCTTTGGAAACTCGGAACGTAATCTTCTAATCGTGGTGAAAGATCTTCAATATCTCCCATAAAGATCTTCCCATTTTTTTTTACCTAAAAATCTTTCTTTATATCCTGGGGAAAAGAAAACATAAAAGGGTGAGCTCAAATGCTCAGTAAGGGTAAAAAAAAGAAATATCAATCACATCATATACATAAGAACATTGCCTTTGGAAATCTTAACCTGCAAAAGAGCTCATAATATCATAACATGGGATAAATCATAGAAGTGAAAATGAGATCACCATTATCATAACACGAAACTTAGAACTTTGTGGCATGCACAAATAATCATGGAAAATCATTTCTTGTTAGTCATGACTCATTGCCAAGACTATCTTAGTGGACAAAGTCCCTTTCTGAATCGAGTAACCCACGTTTCAGTCCTGTTTCACTGAACCGGTATAACCTACCATTTCAGCCATATCTATCTCATGAGATATAAAATAATTATCCAATGCATTGGAGGGAGATATAGGTCCCACCCATCTTATAATGAATCCTTTCTTATCTGTGCCACATAATCATAAAACATACATCATCGCATAACACATGTAACAAAAATGGGATTCTTGAAACATCATGACATCATAAATCAATTCATATAAGATAAAGGAATTCATAAACATAATTCCATCACAACATAGTCAAATCAATGTAAAAATATGGATAGAAACAGAACTCTTTATTATCTTAG
This sequence comes from Viscum album, assembly GCA_963277665.1. Lineage (NCBI taxonomy): Eukaryota > Viridiplantae > Streptophyta > Magnoliopsida > Santalales > Viscaceae > Viscum > Viscum album. The sequence goes on from OY728148.1 coordinate 1,049,335,300, forward strand.
ATGGAAAATAATTTTGATAAAACACTTGAATTGAATTCTTGAGGAAAATATCCTTTCTTCTTCAAAATCAATTTCTTTTCACAAAACATCATGCAATTTTAAAAGAAAGAGATTTTATTGAAAATAGTCATGAAATCTTTTAGAGGAAGCTTCATGAAAATAAGGCTTTATAAAACAGTAGAAATCCGTTCGTGCTGTATAAGTTAAAAAAACATTCTTCGTACTTTTGTCGGAAAAGTCAAAAAGTACCTCGTACGAAAAACGACAAAAGATTCCTTTCATACGTATTACTAAAAACTCACCGAAGGGTAAAAATGGATTTAAACAATTTTAGGTGGATGGAAATAATATTACATATTGATAAAACATGGATGTGGATGATAAAATACACCCCAGTAAATACTTACGAATAAACAATCTCGGATAAAAATGAGATTGTGATATTTCCCTTACCTTAGGTCCGATTTGCTTTGTTCGTGTCCGAAGCTCCTGTATAATGGTTTAAATAATGTTATTGACTTATTACAGAATCATACATATTGATATGAGATCATATATGGTCATATTATTAGCTTCTTGTTAGTAATATTTCATTGTTACTTGTTACTTGGGTCTTTATAACTTTTTGTTCTTATGCGTGTTTTGTCGAATAAATTCTTATTCTTATCTTTAGGTTATAGATAATTCATTTCCAGAATGGTATTAGTGTAGTATATACCATATTCATTCATTCAATTCATTTATATAATCATTATGAAATGAAGATCTTGTAGAACGAGTCGCATCACATCATGGAGACGGTATTCCGTACGTACGCACGAGTGATGATATCGTTCCTATGATCGTGGAATTGTATTGGAGTATATATATATATTATTTCAGTATCAATATTACTTAATAATAATCATATATAGTTACTCATTACACCATTATACCCATCCTTGTAAGGTGATGGTGGAAAATAGATTACACCACGGCGTGGAGACGGTATTCCGTATGTACGCACGCGCGGTGATTTCTTTTTCCGTAGGATGGATAGATGGTGAAATAGGGTTGTTTCATACTTATAATAACATATCATTATATGAGTGATACTGATGTTATTACTTCATAATTAAACAACCTAAGAAGAAGAAGTGGAAGAAGAAATAAAGATGAAAGAATTGGTAACGGTAATTACCTCTTCTTTGAAGTGCCTCTTTGAGACCTCCTCTTAGGGCACTAGAATTGGACTTTGAGGAAGACCAGAACCTCTAGGATGTTGCTAGGGAAGTGGAGAAGAGATTTTGGCAGGGTTTGGCCGAGCTTGAGTGCTCAAATTGGTGTGAGGAGGAGGGGGAGGAGGTGTCCTTTTATAGGGGTGGAGAGGGGCACCTTAGGAATATCTCAAAATATTATTTTATATTAAAGTCAAAATCGGTTTATAATGGTTCCAAAGGGTCTTATTTCGAAGCTAAAGTGGGGATGGGTCGAAATCCTATCAACCAATAGAATTTAGACAAGTTTAGGATATTATTTTAACCTTATAAATTAGATTTAACTCTAAGTTAAATAATTTAACTTTTACCATGTCTTTTTGTTTTCTTTCACTATATGGTTAATACACTTACTATAACATGCCAAACGAACCCCAAATTGTTTATTATTAATATATATATCCTTATCTAAGTCATTTGGCCGAACCTTAGATTTTTAGTAATACAATAACAATTAATAATATAATATTTGATTTAAAAACTATTTTGTGTCAATTTTGACACTATTTGATATATGATTTTTGTGAAAGTCATAACAGAATTAAATGTTCGATCCAAGTTGATTAAATCAACATTAATATATCATAGTAACCTAGAAAATTATTGGAATTCATAAAAAATCTCAAATTACATTTATTTTGGTGTTTATAACATCAATTATGTCAATATTTCATTAATAAGATAATTACTGCATCATCGTTGTGTCATAAATAAATTAAATTATATGATGTCTAAAAATTACAAAAAAAATACCATCCTGTAGGAAATCTTTTTAGCTTTATAATGAATATTTACAATCGAATTTATCTTATGTATAACCCCATATTAAAAATGATTTACTTATTAAACTTTGATTTTAACTATTTTAACCTTTCTTTAAATAAATTAATAATAAATGTCCTAATCTAATCCAAGTGGGCCTAAATGGTCATATTTTATTCCTAAGTTTGTTTTTGGTCGAATTACACTTGTCCAATAGAATTAGGACATGTGTTAGGGTAATATTAATATCATATTTACCCTTAGTTACCCTATTTACTATTAACCGCGGTAAAAAAAGTAAAAAGTTACTATTCACCAAAAAATTATTTTCATCTCATTGAACCACATTTTAGTCCTTGATATTAACCGTGTCTCTCGGATTTTCGAAATTTCATTCACAGAAGCGGAAAAATTAAGTTTTATGAAAAATTCAGTTTTTTTAACTACCACTTAGTAGTTTCACTATTCATCAAAAATTGATGTTTTTTAGAACAATGCCAAAATTTCATCCTAAGCTATATTTCATATTCCGAATTCAAAAATGAATTCTATTTTACCAAATTCATAACATAGAAGTTGCATTAATTAATTTTATAATTAAATCCCGCTGTTAAAATAAATAGCTTGTTTTTAGGAAACAATATATATCAAAAGATTGACACTTGATTATGTCTAGTTTAAATGTGAAATTACAACCAATGACAAACATTGTATTAAATTGTAAAAATATATTCTAAATATACTTTAAAACCACTCAAATTAATAATTTATCACTATTAATTATTTCGATTAAAAAAAGTTGTTTTTAATTATAATTTAGTAATTTTCACTATTCATCAGAATATGAAAGTTATCCGAAAAGTACCAAAATTTCACCTTAGGCTAAATTCGATACTCCGAATCCAAGAATGAAGTTCATTTTGAAAAAATAATATTTAAAGAATTTTAAAAAGTGGTTATTACTATTCATAACGGCTAGTTTTAATAATATTTTTATAGCACATCGTTGTTTAGTGAAACTCGGTATTGCGTATTACACACGCTATCGAGGAAGGTCGCGATTGCGTGTAATGCAAGGCAAGACAAGGATGCGTGTTGTGCAAGCTCCTTTTGGTGTAGCGTACAACACAAGACATTAATAAAATTAAAAAGAATATTTTTTTTATAAAATCTTGGGCTGTTACATTCTACCCCCCTTAAAATGAATTTCGCCCTCGAAATTCGTCGGGGTTATAAATGGTTTACTATTCAAAAGTTTCTTTAATAGAAACCCACATCGTAAAAAGGAATATCAAAACCAATCTTTAAAAACAAATGTATGAAACGTAACGGTTACCCAAATAAACTAATCATTGGGTTTCCACATAGGTGAAAATATGGATATGGAAGAGAAATCTAACCATCATGTTCTGATGGAGAGTGGTAGAGAACATGGCTATGGAAAAGCCAGTAATCACAAATCCATAGATTTGTGATGATATAAGGTACCATCTGATTCATCAGGTATAAGATCACTAGGACAAGATTTTTGGTTTTCAAGATCATTTCCCCTAAAGTTGATAATTTGAATTAGAATAAATACTTACTTTATTTTGGTACAATCTCACTGTTGTTCATGCCTTGAACAATTTCCACTTCATATCTTAAATAAATGAAGTTGAATTTGTTATTCGTGAAGTGTTAGTAGATCATGTGATAGAATGACGGGTCATTCCATCTGTCTCAAACAAAAGGTTAGCAAAAATTATATGCATAAATCGATCTATAGTGAGATTAATCATATATGGTTCCTAAAATGGACTTATACTTCATATATCATACTGCTTAATATAATAAAACTAGTTTCTACTAAACAGGGACTTCCTGTAGGCCAGTGGTAGGCGATAAAGGCGAGTCGCACTTCGGTTGTGGGTTCGATTCCCACAGCCTTGTCCGAAGCGATGGGTTGTCGCCCGTCCTGCAGGTTGTCCTTTTTCCAAAACTATATTACTATAACATCCCATCAATAATATCGAAAAAAATTAAAAATTCTATCCTTAAACAATACTAACTTACGTCCAACACAATCCATTCCAATCTTTAGGCTTATCCATAATACTGCAGTCTACTGTCATAACATAGTGAAAACAATTACCAGAGATTTAATATCATCGTTGATCCCCATATATCATAAGATATGTTTTTTTGGTCACATTCCAAACATTCAAAGTCCTTAATCATGTATTCTCTTGAATACCTTAGTGAAAACATGAATGCAGTTAAAAGTTAACACTTTCCACATACCAAAATCCTCAAAATTCTATATACTCAATCCATGATATCACTTAGTCCTTATATCAATCATGAGCTCATGAATACTATTAAACATTTCATTTTCTCATCTTCATTATGCGCATATCATCTTATTTCCAAAAAAAATATCTCAATCACTTTGAATACCACATCAATAAATATTGCAATACTCAATGATACAACATTATTTTGGAATCCCATTACATAAACGCTTAATCATTCCACCACATCGTTATCATATTCAACATCGCCAATAGTGATCGCATGCGACTTCCCTTTGTCCTTTGCCTTCAGTGGTTGCTCATATTGATCATCACTAACCCTTGGATTAGGGAAATTATTAGCATAATGCCCCATTTCCTTGCACTTGAATCATTGAAGTGTTGGTGGTGCGTTCTCTGCAAGTTTTGCTTTATTCACATCATTAGAAACCCTTTTTCCATTACTTCGACACTCAGCTGCTCGATGACCTTCTTTTCCACACTTAAAACATTTTCTAGTTCCTTTAAGACAATCTCCACCATGCTTCTTTCCACACTTTGTGCATAAGGAAACATTCATCTTCTTTTCACCATTAATATGAGATTTCTCCTTGAACTCCATCTTTCGTTTCTTGTCAAAACCATGAGATGGATATGTAACACCAACTTCCATTTCTACCTTGATAGCACAACGCACAATTTCTTCATAGCTACTGAAGTCTCTTATAGCTAATGCCCTTCGAAGACTTGGTTTTAAGCCACTAAAAAATCGATCAACTTTACTTTCAGGTTGGATGATAATGCCAGATGCATACCTTGCAAGTCTTGTAAAATTCGCTTCGTATATACCAACAGATTCATCATCCTTCTGCTTCAGCTCAATAAACTCCTTTTCCATCTTTGTTCGAAGAATACGAGGGAAGTACTTACTGAAAAACATGTTCTTGAACTCATCCCATTCCATGGACTCAATTTCATCCCTTGGCCTCGTATTCTTGATAAGATTCCACCATTGATCAGCTTCACCTTCCAAACGATATACTGCTAAGATGACTTTATCATGTTCAGAACATTGAAGATCTGAAAATATCTTTTCAGTGGTACTGATCCATTGTTCAGCAACAAGTGGATCGGAAGTCCCACTGAAATAAGGTGGATGTAGCCTCATGAAGGACTAAATAGAATATTGTTCCCTTCTCTGCTCATTTGGAAGTCCAGAATGATTCATAGCTTGTGTAAGTATAGCAATAAGATTTTGCACTCCATCTCCCATAACATTTGTTTGTTCAGGAGGGAAATCATTGCATTGTCCATTGCATTGATCAACACGGTTCCTTCGGGTTCCAGCCATCGTCTAAAACCCGAAAAGAATAGTGTGAGAGGCAAAAATCATGCTAGGGAAAACAACATAATAAAGGGGGAGTACCTTCAATATCCAACATCTTAGGTTTAATTCTATGATTGTTAGCGTATTTCTATTACTATAACCTATACGTATACTTATCCCTAGGGACATCCCTAGACATACCTTAGAAATATCTCTAGGGATCTCACTAACGTTTTCGCATCCTAGTTTCCAAAGGTTGACTAAACCTTTCCTCTGATACCAACTGTAGAGACCCAAAGCTTATCGTACATGGACATTACATTACTTTTGCGGAATACTTAGTACATAACAAAAACACACACACAAGGATCGTAATAGTTTAGTGTCTTTGGAAACTCGGAACGTAATCTTCTAATCGTGGTGAAAGATCTTCAATATCTCCCATAAAGATCTTCCCCTTTTTTTACCTAAAAACCTTTCTTTATATCCTGGGGAAAAGAAAACATAAAAGGGTGATCTCAAATGCTCAGTAAGGGTAAACAAAAGAAATATCAATCACATCATATACATAAGAACATTGCCTTTGGAAATCTTAACCTGAAAAAGAGCTCATAATATCATAACATGGGATAAATCATAGAAGTGAAAATGAGATCACCATAATCATAACACGAAACTTAAAACTTTGTGGCATGCACAAATAATCATGGAAAATCATTTCTTGTTAGTCATGACTCATTGCCAAGACTATCTTAGTGGACAAAGTCCCTTTCTGAATCGAGTAACCCTCGTTTCAGTCCTGTTTCACTAAACCGGTATAACCTACCATTTCAGCCATTTCTATCTCATGAGATATAAAATCATTACCCAATGCATTGGAGGGAGATATAGGTCCCACCCATCTTATAATGAATCCTTTCTTATGTGTTCCACATAATCATAAAACATACATCATTGCATAACACATGTAACAAAAATGGGATTCTTGAAACATCATGACATCATAAATCAATTCATATAAGATAAAGGAATTCATAATCATAATTCCATAACAACATAGTCAAATCAATGTAAAAATATGGATAGAAACAGAACTCTTTATTATCTTAGATGGAAAATAATTTTGTTAAAACACTTGAATTGAATTCTTGAGGAAAATATCCTTTCTTCTTCAAAATCAATTTCTTTTCACAAAACATCATGCAATTTTAAAAGAAAGAGATTTTATTGAAAATAGTCATGAAATCTTTTAGAGGAAGCTTCATGAAAATAAGGCTTTATAAAACAGTAGAAATCTGTTCGTGCTGTATAAGTTAAAAAAAACATTCTTCGTACTTTTGTCGGAAAAGTCAAAAAGTACCTCGTACGAAAAACGACAAAAGATTCCTTTCATACGTATTACTAAAAACTCACCGAAGGGTAAAAATGGATTTAAACAATTTTAGGTGGATGGAAATAATATTACATATTGATAAAACATGGATGTGGATGATAAAATACACCCCAGTAAATACTTACGAATAAACAATCTCAGATAAAAATGAGATTGTGTTATTTCACTTACCTTAGGTCTGATTTGCTTTGTTCGTGTCCGAAGCTACTGTATAATGGTTTAAATAATGTTATTGACTTATTCCAGAATCATACATATTGATATGAGATCATATATGGTCATATTATTAGCTTCTTGTTAGTAATATTTCATTGTTACTTGTTACTTGGGTCTTTATAACTTTTTGTTCTTATGCGTGATTTGTCGAATAAATTATTATTCTTATCTTTAGGTTATAGATAATTCATTTCCAGAATGGTATTAGTGTAGTATATACCATATTAATTCATTCAATTCATTTATATAATCATTATGAAATTAAGATCATGTAGAACGAGTCGCATCACATCGTGGAGACGGTATTCCGTACGTACGCACGAGTGATGATATCGTTCCTATGATCGTGGAATTGTATTGGAGTATATATATATATTATTTCAGTATCAATATTACTTAATAATAATCATATATAGTTACTCATTACACCATTATACCCATCCTTGTAAGGTGATGGTGGAAAATAGATTACACCACGGTGTGGAGACGGTATTCCGTACGTACGCACGCACGGTGATTTCTTTTTCCGTAGGATGGATAGATGGTGAAATAGGGTTGTTTCATACTTATAATAACATATCATTATATGAGTTATACTGATGTTATTACTTCATAATGAAACAACCTAAGAAGAATAAGTGGAAGAGGAAATAAAGATGAAAGAATTGGTAACGGTAATTACCTCTTCTTTGAAGTGCCTCTTTGAGACCTCCTCTTAGGGCACTAGAATTGGTCTTTGAGGAAGACCAGAACCTCTAGGATGTTGCTAGGGAAGTGGAGAAGAGATTTTGGAAGGGGTTGGCCGAGCTTGAGTGCTCAAATTGGTGTGAGGAGGAGTGGGAGGAGGTGTCCTTTTATAGGGGAGGAGAGGGGCACCTTAGGAATATCTCAAAATATTATTTTATATTAAAGTCAAAATAGGTTTATAATGGTTCCAAAGGGTCTTATTTCGATGCTAAAGTGGGGATGGGTCGAAATTCTATCAACCAATAGAATTTAGACAAGTTTAGGATATTATTTTAACCTTATCAATTAGATTTAACTCAAAGTTAAATAATTTAACTTTTACCATGTCTTTTTGTTTTCTTTCACTATATGGTTAATACACTTACTATAACATGCCAAACGAACCCCAAATTGTTTATTATTAATATATATATCCTTATCTAAGTCATTTGGCCGAACCTTAGATTTTTAGGAATACAATAACAATTAATAATATAATATTTGATTTAAAAACTATTTTGTGTCAATTTTGACACTATTTGATATATGATTTTTGTGAAAGTCATAACAGAATTAAATGTTCTAACCAAGTTGATTAAATAGACATTAATATATCATAGTAACCTAGAAAATTAGTGGAATTCATAAAAAATCTCATATTACATTTATTTTGGTGTTTATAACATCAATTATGTCAATATTTCATTAATAAGATAATTACTGCATCATCGTTGTGTCATAAATAAATTAAATTATATGATGTCTAAAAATTACAAATAAAATACCATGATGTCGGAAATCGTTTTAGCTTTCTAATGAATATTTACAATCGAATTTATCTTATGTATAACCCCATATTAAAAATGATTTACTTATTAAACTTTGATTTTAACTATTTTAACCTTTCTTTAAATAAATTAATAATAAATGTCCTAATCTAATCCAAGTGGGCCTAAATGGTCATATTTTATTCCTAATTTTGTTTTTGGTCGAATTACACTTGTCCAATAGAATTAGGACTTGTGTTAGGGTAATATTAATATCATATTTACCCTTACTTACCCTATTTACTATTAACCGCGGTAAAAAAAGTAAAAAGTTACTATTCACCAAAAAATTATTTTCATCTCATTGAACCACATTTTATTCCCTGATATTAACCGTGTCTCTCGGATTTTCGAAATTCCATTCACAGAAGCGGCAAAGTTACGTTTTATGAAAAATTCAGTTTTTTTAACTACCACTTATTAGTTTCACTATTCATCAAAAATTGATGTTTTTCAGAACAATGCCAAAATTTCATCCTAAGCTATATTTCATATTCAGAATTCTAAAATGAAATCTATTTTACCAAATTCATAACATAGAAGTTGCATTAATTAATCTTATAATTAAATCCCGCTGTTAATATAAATAGCGTGTTTTTAGGAAACAATATATATCAAAAGATTGACACTTGATTATGTCTGGTTTAAATGTGAAATTACAACCAATGACCAACATTGTATTAAATTATAAAAATATATTCTAAATATACTTTAAAACCACTCAAATTAATAATTTATCACTATTAATTATTTCGATTAAAAAAAGTTGTTTTTAATTATAATTTAGTAATTTTCACTATTCATCAGACTATGAAAGTTATCCGAAAAGTACCAAAATTTCACCTTAGGCTAAATTCGATACTCCGAATCCAAGAATGAAGTTCATTTAGAAAAATTAAGATTTAAAGAATTTTAAAAAGTGGTTATTACTATTCATAACGGCTAGTTTTAATAATATTTTAATAGCACATCGTTGTTTAGTGAAACTCAGTATTGCGTATTACACACGCTATCGAGGAAGGTCGCGATTGCGTGTAATGCAAGGCAAGACAAGGATGCGTGTTGTGCAAGCTCCTTTTGGTGTAGCGTACAACAGAAGACATTAATAAAATTAAAAAGAATATTTTTTTATAAAATCTTGGGCTGTTACAGAAACGAGGGTGACTCGGTTCAGAAATGGACATTGTCCACTAAGATAGTCTTGGCAATGAATCTTGACTAATAAGATATGATTCTCTATTATTATGTGTGTATGCCACAAAGTTTCATGTTTTAAGGTATGATTATTGTGATTACATTTCACTGCCATGATTTATCCCATGTTATGAAATTATGATCTCTTTTGCAGGTTAAGATTTCCAAAAGTTATGTGATTATGTATATGATGTGATTGATATTTCTTTTGTTTACCCTTACTGAGAATTTGAGCTCACCCTTTTGTATGTTTTCATTCCACAGGTCAGTAAAAAGGTTATTAAGTAAGATATGCCAAAAGGGACTATATATATGATGAAATAAATGGGAGACAGTGTAGATGCTTTATGAACCAGTTGTTTATGTTTCCCAGTTTCTAAAGAAACTATACCTATACGGTCCTTTCGTGGTTTTGTTATATGTTGTAATAAGTATGCTTCAATTTTGAAATATTAACAATGTATGTAAAGTATGGGTCGTTATAGGGTGAACCCTATTTAAATCTATTTCTATTCACTTTCAAATGTTCTATTTGAGAAAATAAATTTTTTCCTTATAATCAGGACATAAAAATTTACTTTGGGTAATGTTTTGATATTTTTCAAATTAAATTCAATTTTTAATGAATAGTTAAAAATACAGTATTTTAATTCAAAACTACCAGTTACTTTAAATAATTTATATGGTTAGATTATCATTATAATTGGTTTTAAAGTGTAATTATATTATATTTTTGAAATTTAATCCAATTTTGGTCATTTGAAGTAATTTCACATTAAAATTGGACAAAAACCAGTGTCAATATTTTTATAGTTAATATTCCTTTAAGATACACTTTTTTTATTACGGAAAATAATTTTAAATTAATTAATACAACTTATATGTTTTGAATTTAGTAACATAGAAATAAATTTTTAATTCAAAATATCATATATTGGTTAGGATTAATTTTTGTTATTTTTCTAAAAAACATTAATTTTTTATGAATAGTGAAAATACTGGGTAGAAGTTAAAAAATAGTCGTTTTCATTTAAATTTTTTTTACCAATTCTGTGAATTCAATTTCAAAAATCTAACATACATGGTTGTTATTAATAAGTTAAATATGGTTCAATAAGACGAAAATTATTTTTTGTAGAAAAGTTAATTTTGATTTTTTTACTGCAGTTAAAGATAAATAGAGTAATTCAAGGTAAAAATTATATTATAATAATATAAAATTAATTTAACAGTTGTCTTAACCATATTATATTATTCATGGCTGACCAAAACAATCCTTGGGTGGATGTTTTGGCCACTTAAATCCATGTCGGTACGATAATTACATTAATAACATTTTATTTAAAGTACAAATAAAAATATCATAATCATATGTAGTTTTGACAAAAATAATTTAATATTGGGTTATATAATTGATATATTTGAATATAAATATTCATTACAATGTTAAAAAGATTTAATACATCATGGTAGTTTATATATTATTTTTAGACATCAAATAAATAAAATTATTTATAACATAATAATGATGTAGTCTTTACCACATTAATGAATTACTTAAATAAATGAGATCAGAATTTTTATAAAACAATAAAAAACCTTACCAATTAATATTAGATGATTTTATTTCAAACAAGAGTCATATTATCTTTGAATAATTTTTTTTTGGACCATTATATAGTGAAAATACCAATATAATAAAATAATATTTTCAAACATTTTTAAAGAGCCCCTCTTCCCCCTTATAAAAACCTCTCACCTCTAACCCATTACTCACACCTCTCAACACCTTTAGTTCAAAAACACTATGCCCAAATAATCTCTAAAGATCCATCTCTTCCACTTATAATCCTTTAATTAGGTATAAGGCACTTCATGAAATTATTTTGGTTCAAACCAAAAGAAGTTACCCTATTTTATGTTAACGTTTTCTCTTATGTTATTTTATTTTATGTTACATCTCCAACCCCCTAAAAATTATTTTTCCTTACTTTTATAACAAAAACATTATAATAAATATATTTTGTTGTTGTTATAATAAATAATCTTACTACACTTACACACACATCCGTTTAATGAATAAAGAATATACTGTTTTTGTGCACGATGAACTAATGTCACATGAAACGATGATTGTTCAATATCCATCTACCACCTCTTATGGTTTCCATTAAGATGGAAGTATATTTATATATGTTATATATTATATTTACAATTTCTATATAATTATGTATCTTTCATTTATAGCATACCCTTATGGATTCAATAATGGTTAAATAAGATAATGTAATTCGACGACGTGCGGACTACCACCCCCTCAATGTGATATGAATCATTCATGCCATACGTGGAATGTATAAAAGATGGAGTTACTAAAATTATATATATTTTATTATAATGGAATTATAATATACCTATGTAACATTATGTTTTAATTCCATTAAATATTAATTAGAAATCAAAGTAGCGTTCATGCATATGTACGATTTACCATCTCCATGAACAGTGCATTTCATTTCTTACCACCAATTGATATATAATGTATTAAATATATATATATACTGGATATATACAATATATATGAAATCTAAATCATGAATATAATTTTTGAGATAATTTAATTTTCACCACATGAACAACTTGTAACTATTAGAGGATAATTTTTTACTTAAGTACCAAATATTGAAAAAATGACCATTATAAACATAAATTAATCAATAATTTTTATGACATGATTAAAATTGATATAAAAGAAATAATAAAAATATAAATGTTTCTTAATGAATTATAAATTAACATTAGTTTCTTTTTTATGATATTAAAGAACGAACGGGTCATGTAGGACATGAAATAAGGGACTTTGCCTCAATATCATTTCATTGCGGCATATTTGGTTTTATACATGACATTATTTTATATGGTGAATAAAAACCTTTGAATATTCATTTCACTCAAAGGTAATTTTTTTCTATGATGTGTTTAACTAAATGAAAAAAAAAGTTTCTTTTAACTTAAGTAGCGACAATGACCTTTTCCGCCCCCACGAGTATTATCTGATCTATAGATTCACTTATAAACCATAATGTTTTTAAAAGGCAAATATACACCATATACTCTTTTATGTATTTTAGTACTAAAAATGGTTTTTATAATGGATTTTTATGTCAATATATTTAATTTATGTGGAAATGTTATCCTTTCATTATGTTTGTTTTATATGTTATGAATATGTAATGATTATTGGGAATTGTATATGTATAAGGGCAGTTTCATGATAAAACCACGGTGGGTGAGCTTGATATAGATATATAATGAATTGTGTAACATGATGGATGTAATTGATAATGTTTCTCCTAAGAGATTAAGGGAATATAGTGTGACAGGTATTCCAAATGTAACTCCCTACTTAGTTATGAGAGCTACAACGTAAGTATGTTATGGATTCCACAAGTTTCCTTTATGATTTGTGATTACTATGTTTTATTTATAAATATAATGATTTCATGAGGTATGTTAAAGAGCTTATGTTATGTATATATTGATGAACAATTATTTTATTTCAATGTTTTATAACCCTTAATGAGATTTTTATGATCACCCATGTTATGAAATGTTTATCACATGACAAAAAATATGAATAGGGTCATGGATGAGATCATGGAAAAGTCATGATCTCTAAAACATATAACTAGAAATTAATATTATTCAAGATTTTTTATTTTATGAAAAAATTTAAAATAATTAGAAGAGTCTACTATTTAATATTTGAGATGTAATGTAATAATTATGGCCTAATTCTCTAAAACTCTAAACTGAAAAAGATCCTCACTGTGAATTATCTATTTAATTCAATATTATGAAATGTTTTAAGGATGAGTCCTTATATTTTGTATCGATGGTCTATATAGACAACTATAGGAGTTATAATACTGTTAACTTAAATTCCATAAATTAATTTATGGTATGATTGAATTGATATAGCATTTATAGATTACCATTATTCATCGCCTAAGATATTTCTATGTTCAAAATGGTTTTCCACATAGGAAATATGGAAGATATAATGGGATAACATCTGGAGGAAGACATACGTCCAAAAAAACAACTTAATATACTCAGAATGGAAACTAAACAATTTTTTTCACTGATGGAACAATTGACTCAGGCTATAACTAGGGGTGGTATCAATGCATGAGATTAACCAGATGCACAATAGAGGATCATGTTAGTAGTGTAGCACATCATGAGGCAACGTCCCCTATCTATCAGAATATCATTCGACCATGTTCTAGCTAAAGTGTGGATTAAAGAAATAGAGAATCTATTTTATTACTTGGGGTGTTCATAACATCAAACTAATAGTCTTTTTGTTTAACATTTTGAAGGTGTAGTCGATCAGTGGTGATCTAGGTTTAAAAATACAAGGGATAATGAAAACATTGATGTTATTGATTTGGAGGAATTCAAATGAATGTTTCTTGAGAAATATTTTTCTACGGTGGTTCATTTAAGGATGGAAAAAAATTCATATAATTGAAGCCATAGGATGACTCAGTGGCTACTTATGAAGAAAAATTCACTCAACTGGAAAGGTATGCTAAAAATTTCATAAGAGATCATGATAGTAAAATCAATTATGTTTACTCAGGATTGAAGCCAACGTATCAAAGGTAATTAGATTCTCATGAGTTCAAGATCTATGAAAAACTCGTTTGATGTGCCGAGAAGGTGGAAATGGAGTTTTTCAAAGATCAGGTTTTCTTTGAAAAAAAAACAGAAGAAGTGGTCAAGGTTGCAGAGGAAAGGGAAAAATCTCCAAAAAAATATGATTTTAAGAAATTTATGATTACATTTTTTGAAAATTATGTTTAAAATAATGTTGGGGAATATATTTCGACTTCTGATAAGTGCTACCTATATGGTAAAAATGGACATAAGGCTCGTAATTGCACTAAAAAAGTTTAGGTTAATAGTATGAAAAATATATGATTTACAGTTAATAAAATGTTTTAAGTACAATGAAATGGGTCACTATAAAAATTATTGTGCAACGAATAACTCAAATGAGGGAAAGATGTTAGACTACAATAATAAAGGGGTGGTGAAATCCATTGTACCTACTTCAGTAGATGTGGGCCCATCAAATGATGTGGTATTAGGTACATTGTTTGTTTGTTCATATTATTCCAACGATTTGTTTGATACGGGGTATACACATTCATTCATTTCTATGAATATTTCTAGTAAATTGGGAATTCTATCTAAAGATATAAATTATTAACTTATTTTAAAAACACTGCGGGAAATGTTGATACAAAAAGAAATTATACGAGCCTTATTGTCCTTGTGTGTAGAAAGAATCTAAAAACAAACCTAATGGTATTTCCTCTAGTATAATTTGATGTTATTTTTGGTATAGATTGGTTTTTTGTTTATCACGTTCTGATTGATGGCAGAGATACAAATATTACTTTTTAGAATGATTTTTTCTTTGTGTACTAGAATAAACACTTTCTTTTTATAATATATCAGGGAGGTGAGAAACTAGTTAAATATGGAAATGAATGTTACCATGGACATTTTTTTGAAAACAATGGAACATTTTAAATAAGTTTAATTTATGGATGGCTTAGTTCTTGATTGTAAACCAATTTCAGAACCCCCTTATCGAATGGCTCAAATTTATCATTTATAATTAATGGTACAGTTGTTGGATTTATAAAATAATAGTTTCATTCAACCTAGAATATCACCATGTGGTGATACTATCTTGATTTTTTATAATAATGATTGTTCAATGAGACCTTTCATTAATTATAGAGAATTTAATAACATCATTGTTACGAAAAAGTATTTTTTTTCCACATATTGATGACTTTTTTGATCTAATCCTTTGATATCAGTATTTTTCAGAGATATCTTTGAGGTTGAGGTACTATTAGTTGATAGTGAAGGATGAAAACATTCCTAAGACCATGTTTTGTATTAGAAATATCCATTATGAATTTGCAGTTATGCATTTTGGGTTAACCAATGCACCTTCTGTATACATGGATCTTATGAATATAATTATTCTGTGAGATCATGGATAAGTTTGTAGTTATGTTCATTAATGATATTTGGTTTATTCTAAAATTGATTAGGAACATGAAATTAATTTAAGGGTTATATTGAAAATTTTAAATGAAAAGAAACTATATGGGAAATTCCACAAGTGTAAGTTTTGTTTACAACAAATTTCATTAATTGGTCACATTGTTTAAAATAATGTCATAACTGTTGATCCTTCTAAAACCAAAATAGTTGAAGAATGGAAAATACCATCAAATATAAACAATATTTGTATATTTCGTTTGTTTAGCATGTAATTACCATAGTAATGTTGATAATTTTTCATGTTTATGTATTCTAATGACTATATTAACTTAAAAAGGTGTTAGGTTCATCGGGAAAAATTAATTTGAAGATCATGTTCAAGAAATGAAAAGAATATTGGGGAATGCTCCAGTATTGGAACTACCTTCTAGAAATGGTGATTTTTTTACTAAATTTATGGTTCATTGAAAGGACATGCATGTGGCCTCATGCAGAATGATCATGTAATTTTGTATGTTTTACATCAGTAGAAACCTCATGAGATAAACTACCATAAACATGATTTTAAATTAGCTACTATTGTTTTTTTCTTTAAAAATTTAGAGAAATAATTTATCAAGAGTAATGTGTAAAATATATACTAACCACAAATGTTATATATATATATTTACTCAAAAATAATAGAACATTATATGGATAAGATAGTTGTAATAAATCAAGGAATATGATATCACAATCAATTACCATCTAGGAAATGGAAATAATATCGCTAATGCTTTGAGTTGAAAAAGATATGTTTCATTAACCATGCTACATTTGGAATAATATCCTGTATTTTTTGATTTTTTGAACTTTTCCATATATGTTTTGGTGGAGGAAATTACTATATATTATTTCAGGTGTTAGAGAAATTATCTCTATCATAAATAATTAAGCAAGGTCAGAAGGAAGATTCTGAGTTGAAGAAAAAGGAATAGTTGGATCAAAAGGCTATGATTCATGATGTTAACTTTGATAATAATTGTATTCTGAGATATGGAAAGATATAATGTCTGCCATGTGATTCACAGTTGATGAATGTGTTTTTATTTGAATCTCATAGTTCACCGTCTTCACTTTATCCTAGTAGAACTAAGATATACAGAGATCATCAAGAGTATTACTAGTGGGATACCAGGAAAATAGATATTTCTGACATTTCTATTAAGTGTTTGACTTTTCAAAAGGTTAATGAAGAGCTGAATTTAACAAAAGGGATGCTTCCACATTTACTAGTGCTAGAGTGGAAATGGGAAAATATATCTATGGACTTCGTTGTGGGATTACCCAATACATCTCGAGGTAATAATTCAATTTGGGATATTGTTGATCGATTGACTAAATCTACTAATTTCCTTATTATTTTAGATACTTTGACTCTAGATAATCTTTCTTAGTTATATTTTAAAGAGATATTCAGGTTGCATGGAGTTCCCTTATATATTGTATCTGATCGTGATCTCAGGTTTACATCTAAATTTTGGAAAGTATTTCAGAAGTTGTCGGTTACCAAATTGAATTTTAATATAGTTTTTCATCCTCAATCATATGGGAAGTCAGAATAAAAAATTTATACCTTATAGGATATTCTAGGTTTTTGTTCACTAGGTTAACATGGAAATTGGGACCAAAATCTTTATTTGTTTGAATTTTCTAATAATAACATATTTCATTCTAGTATAAAAATGGATCCATTTATGTCATTATATGGGAAGTAGTGTCAAACTCCAGATTTTTGGGATGAAGTTACTGAAAATATTTTGTTGGGAATATAATGGGTAGAAGAGATGGTAGAAAATGTTTATTTGATTCAGAAGAACATGAGAAAAAAAACGCATACAGAAAATTTATGAACAAAACTCGAGGAAGGACCTCTCTTTTGAGGTAGGTGATGTAGACATTCTCAATGCTTCTCCATGGAAATGTGTGATGAGTTTTTCTAAGAAGGGAATGTTGAGTATGAGGTTCATTGGACCTTATGAAATCTCGGGGTATTTTGGATCAGTTTCTAACAGAGTGTCTTTACCACCATGTTTCACTACTGGAAATTCGAGCTATAGCCACAGTTCTAAACCGTGGCTATAGGCCCTCAAACCGTGGCTATAGGTAATAGCCACGGTTTGAGGAACCGTGGCCAAGTTTGGCGTGGCTATAGGCCTAGACCTATAGCCACGGTTCCAAACCGTGGCTTTAACTCTATAGCGACGGTTCAAACTGTGGCTATAGGTTTATAGCCACGGTTCAAACCGTGGCTGTATACCTAATGCCACGGTTTCAACCGTGGCTATACTAAAGGCCGGACAAAATCTATAGCCACGGTTTAAAACCGTGGCATTATGTCTATAGCCACGGTTTAAAACCGCGACAATACATCAATAGCCACGGTTTTGAACCGTGGCTATAGGGTGTCCAAATTCATAAAAAAAAATACCCCCTGGACACACCCTGGACACCCCCATGCCACCCCCGGCCAGTCCCCCCTGCCAGTACCCCCGGACAGCCCCCCGTGCACCCCCGGACAGCCCCCCGTGCACCCCCGGACAGCCCCCCGTGCACCCCCGGACAGCCCCCCGTGCACCCCTGGACAGCCCCCCCCCGGCCAGCCCCAGCCAGCCCCCCGTGCACCCCCGAGCAGCCCCCCGACCAGCCCCGGACAGCCCCCCGTGCACCCCTGGACAGCCCCCCCGGCCAGCCCCAGCCAGCCCCCCGTGCACCCCCGAGCAGCCCCCCGACCAGCCCCGGACAGCCCCCCGTGCACCCCCGGACAGCCCCCAACCCCCCTGCCCCCTGCTTGTCCCCCTGCCAGCTCCCCCCTGCTAGTCCCCCCCCTGCCCCCTGCTAGTCCCCCACTGCCCCCTGCTAGTACCCCCCCCCCCCCCCCGCCACCCCCCCCTTCTTGTCCCCTTGCCAGCCCCCCCTGCCACCCCCTGCCAGTCCCCCCTGCCCCCTGACACCCCCCTGCTAGTCCCCCTGCCCCCTGATAGTCCCCCACTGTCCCCTGTTAGCCCCCCCCCCCCCCGCCACCCCCCCGCTTGTCCCCTTGCCAGCCCCCCCAGCCACCCCCAGCTTGTCCCCCGGCAAGCCCCCCCTGCTTGTCCCCCTGCCAGCCCCACCCCTGCTCCTGCCAGCCCCCCCTGCCCCCCTGCTTTCCCCCCTGCCAGCCCCCCCCCTTCCCCCTGCTTGTCCCCCTTCCAGCACCCCCCGCCACCCCCCCCCCCCTTCCCCCTGCCAGCCCCCCCCGCCCCTGCTTGTCCCCCTGCCAACCCCCCCTGCTGGACACCCCCCCTGTCCGTGCACCCCCGGACAGCCCCCCATGCACCCCCGGACAGCCCCCCATGCACCCCCGGACAGCCCCCCGTGCACCCCTTGCCAGCCCCCCCAGCCACCCCCCTGCTTGTCCCCCTGCAAGCCCCCCCTGCTTGTCCCCCTGCCAACCCCACCCCTGCTCCAGCCAACCCCCCCCCCCCCCCCCCCCATGCCCCCTGCTTGCCCCCCTGCCAGCCCCCCCCCCCCCCCCCCTTCCCCCTGCTTGTCCCCCTTCCAGCCCCCCCCGGCCACCCCCCCTGCCCCCTGCTTGCCCCCTGCCGCCACCCCCCCCCCCTTCCCCCTGCCAGCCCCCCCGCCCTGCTTGTCCCCCTGCCAACCCCCCCTGCTGGACACCCCCCCTGTCCGTGCACCCCCCGGACAGCCCCCCGTGCACCCCCGGACAGCCCCCCATGCACCCCCCGGACAGCCCCCCGTGCACCCCTGGACAGCCCCCCGGCCAGCCCCGGCCAGCCCCCCGTGCACCCCCGGACAGCCCCGGACAGCCCCCATGTGCACCCCCCGGACAGACCCCATGCAGCCCCCATCCCCCCTGCACAGAACCCCGGAAACCCCCTGCCCCCTGCTTGTCCCCCTGCCAGCCCCCCCTGCCCCCTGCTTGTCCCCCTGCCAGCTCCCCCCCTGCCCCTGCTAGTCCCCCACTGCCCCCTGCTAGTCCCCCCCCCCCCCCCCGCCACCCCCCCCCTGCTTGTCCCCTTGCCAGCCCCCCCTGCCCGTCCCCACTGCCCCCTGACACCCTCCCTGCTAGTCCCCCCTGCCCCCTGCTAGTCCCCCACTGCCCCCCTGTTAGTCCACCCCCCCCCTCGCCACCCCCCCTGCTTGTCCCCTTGCCAGCCCCCCTGCCGCCCCCTGCCAGCCCCCCTGCTTGTCCCCCTGCCAGCCCCCCCTGCTCCTGCCAGCCCCCCCCCCCTGCCCCCCTGCCAGCCCCCCCCCCCCTTCCCCCTGCTTGTCACCCTGCCAGCCCCCCCGGCCACCCCCCTGCTTGTCCCCCTGCCAGCCCCCCCCCCCCCCCTGCCCCTGCCAGCCCCCCCCCCTGCCCCTGCCAGCCCCCCCTGCCAGCCCCCCCCCTTCCCCCTGCTTGTCCCCCTGCCAGCCCCCCCCCCCCCCCCTGCCCCCTGCTTGTCCCCCTGCCAGCCACCCCCCCCTGCCCCCCCTGCCAGCCCCCCCTTCCCCCTGCTTGTCCCCCTGCCAGCCCCCCCTTCCCCCTGCTTGTCCCCCTGCCAGCCCCCCCTGCCCCCTGCTTGCCCCCTGCCACCCCCCCCTTCCCCCTGCCAGCCCCCCCAGCCCCTGCTTGTCCCCCCTGCCAACCCCCCCTGCTGGACACCCCCCCTGTCCGTGCACCCCCGGACAGCCCCCCGTGCACCCCCGGACAGCCCCCCGTGCACCCCCGGACAGCCCCCCGTGCACCCCCGGACAGCCCCCCCCGGCCAGCCCCGGCCAGCCCCCCGTGCACCCCCGGACAGCCCCACAACCAGCCCCGGACAGCCCCCCGTGCACCCCCGGACAGCCCCCATGTGCACCCCCGGACAGCCCCCCGTGCACCCCCGGACAGCCCCCCCGTGCACCCCCAGACAGCCCCCCCGTGCACCCCCGGACAGCCCCCATATGCACCCCCGGACAGCCCCCATATGCACCCCCAAACAGCCCCCCGTGCACCCCTAGACAGCCCCCCGGCCAGCCCCAGACAACCCCCTGTGCACCCCCGGACAGCCCCCCGACCAGCCCCGGACAGCCCCCCGTGCACCCCCGGACAGCCCCCATGTGCACCCCCGGACAGACCCCATGCAGCCCCATTCCCCCCGGACAGCCCCCCGTGCACCCCCGGACAGCCCCCATGTGCAACCCCGGACAGCCCCCATGTGCACCCCCGGACAAACCCCATACAGCCCCCTACCCCCCTGCACAGAACCCCGGGCGTTTATCAAGCGCGCGCAACGCTTAAAGAACGCATAATGAGCCCTACCGCGCAGACCACACGTCCGATTGACGCGCCGTCTGCGCGTGCACGTCGCGAATAATAATGGGATTGTTTTCCTGTGATTTCAGGGCAATCCGATGTCGTCCGCTATGAGTTTGACCGTTAGACGCCTGTTTTGGCCGTTTATGACACCGGAACGGCGTTCCCGGTCACCACGGGCACACGGCACGTCCGATTGACGTGCCGTCTGCTCGACCACATCACAATTCACTTACCCTTTGATTTTGTCCGATTTCAGGCCATTCGGACTTTGTTCGGCCTGTTTGGACCCCCCACGCGCGTTTATCAATCGCGCGCAACGCTTAAAGAACGCATAATGAGCCCTACCGCGCAGACCGCACGTCCGATTGACGCGCCGTCTGCGCGTGCACGTCGCGAATAATAATGGGATTGTTGTCCTGTGATTTCAGGGCAATCCGATGTCGTCCGCTATGAGTTTGACCGTTAGACGCCTGTTTTGGCCGTTTATGACACCGGAACGGCGTTCCCGGTCACCGCGGGCACACGGCACGTCCGATTGACGTGCCGTCTGCTCGACCACATCACAATTCACTCACCCTTTGATGTCGTCCGATTTCAGGCCATTCGGAATTCGTTCGGCCCGTTTGGACCCCCCCACGCGCGTTTATCAAGCGCGCGCAACGCTTAAAGAACGCATAATGAGCCCTCCTGCGCAGACCGCACGTCCGATTGACGTGCCGTCTGCGCGTGCACGTCGCGAATAATAATTTGAATGTTGTCCTGTGATTTCAGGTCAATCCGATGTCGTTCGCTATGAGTTTGACCGTTAGACGCCCGTTTTGGCCGTTTATGACACCAGAACGGCGTTCCCGGTCACCGCGGGCACACGGCTCGTCCGATTGACGTGCCGTCTGCTCGACCACATCAAAATTCACTCACCCTTTGATGTCGTCCGATTTCAGGCCATTCGCAATTCGTTCGGCCCGTTTGGACCCCCACGCGCTTTTCTCAAGCGCGCGCAACGCTTAAAGAACGCATAATGAGCCCTCCTGCGCAGACCGCACGTCCGATTGACGTGCCGTCTGCGCGTGCACGTCGCGAATAATAATTTGAATGTTGTCCTGTGATTTCAGGTCAATCAGATGTCGTCCGCTATGAGTTTGACCATTAGACGCCCGTTTTGGCCGTTTATGACACCAGAACGGCGTTCCCGATCACCGCGGGCACACGGCACGTCCGATTGACGTGCCGTCTGCTCGACCACATCACAATTCACTCACCCTTTGATGTCGTCCGATTTCAGGCCATTCGCAATTCGTTCGGCCCGTTTGGACCCCCCCACTCGCGTTTCTCAAGCACGCGCAACGCTTAAAGAACGCATAATGAGCCCTCCTGCGCAGACCGCACGTCCGATTGACGTACCGTCTACATGTGCACGTCGCGAATAATAATTTGAATGTTGTCCTGTGATTTCAGGTCAATCCGATGTCGTTCGCTATGAGTTTGACTGTTAGACGCCCGTTTTGGCCGTTTATGACACCAGAACGGCGTTCCCGGTCACCGCGGGCACACGGCACGTCCGATTGACGTGCCGTCTGCTCGACCACATCACAATTCACTCACCCATTGATGTCGTCCGATTTCAGGCCATTCGCAATTCGTTCGGCCCGTTTGGACCCCCCACGCGCGTTTCTCAAGCGCGCGCAACGCTTAAAGAACGCATAATGAGCCCTCCTGCGCAGACCGCACGTCCGATTGATGTGTCGTCTGCGCGTGCACGTCGCGAATAATAATTTGAATGTTGTCCTGTGATTTCAGGTCAATCCGATGTCGTTCGCTATGAGTTTGACCGTTAGACGCCCGTTTTGGCCGTTTATGACACCAGAACGGCGTTCCCGGTCACCGCGGGCACACGGCACGTCCGATTGACGTGCCGTCTGCTCGACCACATCACAATTCACTCACCCTTTGATGTCGTCCGATTTCAGGCCATTTGCAATTCGTTCGGCCCGTTTGGACCCCCCACGCGCGTTTCTCAAGCGCGCGCAACGCTTAAAGAACGGCATAATGAGCCCTCCTGCGCAGACCGCACGTCCGATGGTGACTAGGTCTCATAGCTCATCTACCTACAACTTGGAATGGGATGATGACGTCGGGGAGGGGGTTATGAAAACGAAATGCTTTATTATGAAGGCAGTTTTATCAATGTCTAGCCCCATCTCCTCTCTTATGTCATCTTTTGTTTTTAATAAAATGGCTTTAGAGCCTTTCGGCTCGAATCTTCTTTCTGTCATACTCTAATTCTGTTAAGCCTCTCAAACTTGACACACTGTCATACTCTAATTCTGTTAAGCCTCTCAAACTTCCAGCCCTCAATGAGGGCTGCATTCTGTATTAAAGGATGGGAACGAAAATTACAACAGAAAAATAGAAGAAATAGGGAAAACAACAGAAGAAATCCTCAGGAGGCCCCCAGGCTGAGGGAGGAAGATCAAGCTAACAAGCCACCAGGCCGATCTTCCGCTGAACTGTAAATGGCCCATAGAAACGAGGGGCAGGTTTCTGAGAAATCTGGCAGGTTAAAGAGTGTTGTTTGTGAGGCCGAAAGCGTACGGAAACAGGATCTCCCACATGGAGGGCAAGGTGACGGCAGTGTATTAGTTTTCTGCTTCATGATGTCTTGGGACCGACTCATATAATATTTGAGTCCACGATCAAGCAGTGCATGGGCAACATCGGGCAACTAGATTTCTGATGGAACAGCGTAGGTCTCGTGGCAGCGATTTACCACCTCTGTTTGGTCATCCGTTTGCGGGTGGTAGGTCAAGCTGAGTTTTAAGTCAGTGCCTTGGAGTTTGAGCAGTTCAATCCAAAAATGGCTTACAAAAATGGGATTGCGGTCGCTGGAATGCTATGCAAACTGACAATCTCCCACACGAAAACCTCGCCCACACTCCCACACTCTTTGCTGTGTAAGGGTGTTTTAGGGGTAAAAAATGGCCATATTTAGAGAGATGATCAATGATGACCAGAATCACAGTGCAACCACGGGATTAGGGTAGTCCGGTGATAAAATCCATAGAGAGACCCGACCACACCAGCTGGGGAATTTCCAACGGCTGCAACAGGCCAGCCGGATATAGTGTGGAATATTTATTTCGTTGGCATTTGGCCCATTGGCAAACTGTTGAACCGGTATTTTCATCCCGACCCAATATAAATTGGCAGGCAATTTTCTATACGTGCGGCAAAAACCAGAATGACCCCACTACGGAGACAAATGGAACTCAGCCAGCAATATGGGCACCCATGGGGACGAACTAGACAGCACCAACCGGCCCTTATAACAGAGGACACCTTGCAGAAAAGAGTAAGTAGAAAAGGAAGGAGCATCTGCTTGCAGAGTGATGATGACTTAGCTGAAAAATGGGTCGTCTAAAACGCCTGTGAGCAAGTGGGGCTGAACCTCCCCCCTGCTGGATGTGGCTGGAGCAGGGCCACATCACGGCGTGACCGCGGCGTGACCGCGGCGTGACCGCAGCGTGTTGGCCCGATCCAGCGACATCCGCGGGGCAGCATCTTCCGACCAGGAGCGAAGGGAGCGGGAGGAGGCTAGAATGTGGGTGAAAGGGGGCTGGTTGCAGGTGTTGGGGGGATGGTGCGGGCTGATTCGAAGGTGGGGGGGCTGTTGCGGGCTGGAATGCTGGTGGCAGCGGGCTGATGACTTTGCTGAAAAATGGGTCGTCTGAAACGCCTGTGAGCAAGTGGGGCTGAACCTCCCCCCTGTTGGATGTGGCTGGAGCAGGGCCACATCACGGCGTGACCGCGGCGTGACCGCGGCGTGACCGCGGCGTGACCGCGGCGTGACCGCGGCGTGACCGCGGCGTGACCGCGGCGTGACCGCGGCGTGACCGCGGCGTGACCGCGGCGTGACCGCGGCGTGACCGCGGCGTGACCGCGGCGTGACCGCGGCGTGACCGCGGCGTGACCGCGGCGTGACCGCGGCGTGTTGGCCCGATCCAGCGACATCCGCGGGGCAGCATCTTCCGACCAGGAGCGAAGGGAGCGGGAGGAGACTGGAATGTGGGTGAAAGGGGGCTGGTTGCAGGTAGAATAAAAAAATGATCAGCATCATCCAATGTACAGAACTTTGGTGGTACGATCAATCATAGAACGTCTCATCTGCAATAAGTAAAGATCAACATCATCTAGTGAACAATTGTTATTAGAATTCATTTACAAAAACTGTAACAGCAATGGTATACATTATTTTCATACCATCATTCTCTTCGACATTATAATCAATCATCTTAATCGTCATCAAAATCAATATTCTGCAAGAAAACAATCAGAAACAGAGTTATGATTAGAAATATTTACCAAATTTTATAGCACAGTGCTCACTATCTATAGGTGGTGAAATAGTTATACCTGGCCTGTGAAGTATCTGTTGGATGTTTTATGATATTTTCCAGATCTGTACAGCAGTGCATTTTCTCTATAGAGACATTCATAACCTGCATGGGCTTAGTTTCCTGTATCGATATTGTGGTACCATGTTCAACTGATTTGGGTGCCACAAAAGCAGTATTACAGGGCTTATTTAGTGTCTCGGCGTACCCATAATTGGCAGGATTGCTAATAGTATTAGTGTGAGTTGGGATAGCAGAAACTGGTTCATCATCTTTTATTTTGATTTCATTCTTTAGTCCAAGAGAGGTGTCATTGTTAGCAGGTTGTATTATTGAATCCTTAAGGATAGAAATTGTAGGTTTCATATTACGGAACATCTTAGAAATAGTATTATCACTACTAAAAGAAAGCTGAGACCAATCAGAAAAGGCATTTGTAGTAGTGGAGAACCGTAGTTTAGTAGTCATTCTCATTCCCAATAAGATATGGTAAATATTAATGATATTGATCAAAAAAACAATGTAATTGGATGCATAGAACTCGTCATACATTACCAATCCAAACATACAATTAACATCAAAAGTGAGTCTCAATATCAGTATCATCAAAATCATGATAACCCTCATCCACACCTCCTACAGAAACACCATCCCCACCTCTCACACCACCAATATCATCATCGGCATCGACATCTGCATCCGAACCGGCACCAGCACCGGGTCCAGCACTAGGTCCGGCTCCGGCTCCAACAGAAGAATCTACATTAGCAGAACGCATCGACATCAAAAAGGCATCAACCGTTGCAGCTGCTTCTGGTGGAAGTGTAGAAGAAAGGGCAGACATAAACTTAATCATATTTGCAGTTATCGCCTGTTCTGATTTTTGACTTGCTTCTTTGATTGCGGCATTCATTTGTTCCACTGTGACAAAACCAGAACCGGTACTCGAAGAAACGTTAGTAGACCAGTATCGAGATGGTACAATCTTCTTCCCAGGCCGACAACGCACTCTACCCAGATGCTCATCTCCTAATACCTGATGTAGATGATCGTTTGGGCCCAAATTGTCAGGTTCTTTTTCTGCCAACGCCTCTAAAGCATTCTGTTGATTGATATATAACATAAATTAAAATGATAAAATAATATAAGGAATTAAATTCATTAAAAATCAAAGAAATTGAAATATACTTACAATCGCCTTCTCGGTGTCGGGATTTGGCACAGTACCATCTTTCTTTTTCCGGCTTGTACAAAACAAAGTTGAGCGAGGAACGCGACCCTCAATATTCAATGACTTTTTCTGGAAAAAAACAAAGAAATAAATCAAAATTGGAAGTTAAAAAAATTACACAAAACAAAGCTAAATATTTTAAATGTTAAATTACCTGCGTCTGCTCATGATCTGGTAATGAAGTGTGTCCGCGAGTATAAATGTGTTTCATTGCACTCTTGTTTTTTTATTTCTATTTGATTTCTCCTATAAACAAATAATTATATAAACTCATTAACATAAATAAAACAAGTAATTTAAAATCGTTTTCAAATAAATAAATGAATATATATATAAATTTAACAAACACCTTAAACGCTGAACTCTTCCAATAGTTGATCATCTCTTTATATTGTGATATTGGGCAATCTTGAATCACCGGTACTTCTTCATGCTCTGTACCAACTCTCTTTTTCCACCCAAGATATAAATCATACTTGTAGGCTCGCCACATTTCACCTAAATACATTATCATTGCAGCCTTTGCATTTTGTCCATCGGGAAAATTATATCGAAGCTGCAATAGACATAATATATGTTAAGAAAATTTTATAAATTTATATATATAAAAAAGGTGATTAACATTACTTACCCAAATCTCTGCCCAGGCTTTGTCCTTTATTTCTTGTCCAACTGCCTTCCAACTTATCAGTTGAACCGGAATGATATTACTGTGTCTAGCAAGTGTTCCCATAAAACTTTTACATTCTGTGCCATTTTTATTAATTATAGCATTGTCCTCATTGTAATCAACTATGATTTGCGTGTTCCGATTCCAAACCTCGCGCATTTTTGTGCGGCCTCGTCGTCTGGTAGAGGCTGGAGCTAATCATGAAACCAAAATAAAAGAGAATAATATATATGAATTTATCATTAATCAGTAACAGTAATGCTTAAACAAATACCAGTAGATGGGGGATCTGCTGACCCCTGAAGTGCTGCGTCTGGAGGGGGGGTAGCCTCCATGGTAGGTGAGATATCTACAGGAGTAATATGTATAGTAGATGCAAAGTGTACTGATGGAGGCAGAAAACCCGATGGATAACCCTGTACAGATGAGGGTGGATATGGATATGGATATGGCGGTGGGATATATGGGGGCACAGTACCCTGTACAGTGGATGGTGGGAATGGAAACTGAGGGATAGGAGTCTGAGAACTACCATCTGATGTGGGAGTGGGAAAAAAGGGATACGGAAAAGGTGGGTATGGATAATATGGAGGTGGCATAATGGGAGGATGGCCTCCTGGTGTCTCAAGCGGCGTAGTAGTAGGCTGACCTGTAGAATCAGTGCCCCCCGCCACAATATCATCCTCAGTGGCATAATCCAAGCGTCTCCTCGACGATGCGGTCTAAAATAACATAGATGATAAAATAAAACGAACGATAACAAGATAAATAATATGAAAGACCATAATATTCAAACATAATTTGTACTTACATTGTTTCCAGGAGGAGACCTACGTTGTTCGTTTCTCAATATTCTTCTACTCCTTCTACTACCATCATAATCAGACATTTTGACCTGAGAATTTAAAATAATATTATCAAATAAATAGAAATAATGCAAAATGTTAAATAATACAATTGTATCATAAAACAATGAGATACATTTTCATGTGTGATATTTATATTGATAAAATATCAAGACTTTTCTATGTTCAAGATTTACTAGAGAAGTGGTTAAATATAAATTGGTGAGGCTATTAATAGTTTTATATTCGATAATGGTATAAAATATACTAGTTATTTTGATATCATGAATGAAAGTTAAAAAAACACATACAATATTGCGATAATATAAGGTAAATACTTACAAATGTGTCAACGCTATGTGGGGTCTGTGACAATTTCTGGTTCACAATCTGTTCTAACAATTGCATCATCTGTATCATCAAATGCAACATTCGAATAAATACCAACAGGTTCATCCACAACATCACTGTTATCCATGCCTTCGTCAAAAATATGTCTAGGAATAACATCAACAATAACACCAAATTGTGGTTGTAACGGGTCACTTACATAAAACACCTGTTTAGCTTGTGACGCAAGAATATAAGGTTCATCGGTACGAAGCTGGCGGTTCATATCAATCACTCTAAATCCACAGTTATCAATATGCATTCCTTGTCGTGTCATTGAATCAAACCACTTGCATTTCATCATTGCGACACGACCATGTGCATAGTAATCTAATATAATGATTCTTTCAACAACACCGTAATATGATATATTTTCTGATCGAGGTTGCCTGTCCGATGCACTCGCATAACAATCTGTTGTGGCGCTTATCGTGACACCGTCATGCTGTGTTGCCATTGTTTTTGCACAACTATTTATAACAAATTTATATCCATTGACAACCATTGACTTACAATCACGCACCACATCGTTTGGACCAAAGGACAATGCTTTTATTTCATCTGATACTTCAATCATTGGTAGAGTTAAAACCTAAAAGATACCAACATAGAATATTAAACAGAGACATGTGATTATGTTATGAGAAGAAGAAAAAGAAATCTATTACCTTTGACTTTAACCAGGCAGCAAATTCTTTGCTGTGCAACAGTTCCTTCCTCTTAATAGATAGAGAGCGATGTCTCTTTTTTATAATTTCAAAATGTTCTCTACAGATATGCAAGCATTAAAATGTCAGAAGATATAAAGAAATCACACAATGAAAAAAATACATATTTATTAGTTTACTTACTTGATATAATCATCAAGCACACTACAGTTGAATAATACTGTGCGATGTGCCATTTCCCACTCTTCCCTGCTTAAAGTACACAACGAGTACGATCCAGATATCCCCCCTGTTTGGGGCATTGAAGGAAATGCAGGCTCAATGGGATCATATTGCTCATCTTCAGTTCTCATTAGTTGATTAGACCTCGTAGTGACGTTAGCCAAGTACGATGAACAGAAATCCATGCATTCTTGTGCTAAATAGCATTTCACAATACAGCCTTCAGGATGATATTTATTTCTCACATAAGATTTCAATGTAAACATCATTCTTTCGGTAGGATACATCCACCGACTCGAAACAGGACCACCAAAGAGAACTTCCGTGGGAAGATGCACAGTCAAATGTAACATAATTGTGAAAAAAGACGGTGGGAAAATTTTCTCCAAGTCGCAAAGAATAATCGGTGCATCTCTCTGCAATTTCTGAACAGCACTTCTGCTCAATCTTTTGGCACAAAGATCTCGATAAAATTGACATAACTTAATCACCGCAACTCTAACATTATGTGAAAGTAAATGACGAATGGCAATGGGAATCAACTCATGTAACAAGACATGGTAATCATGGGTTTTAAGAGATTTGAGTTTCACATCTTGCGTATTCACCCTTTTCGAAATATTACTTGAATAACCATCCGGAACCTTCAAACTTTCCAAGACCTGAAGAAATTGTTTTTTCTCCACATTTGTCATCGAATAACAGGCAACAGGGACATTCCACTTATTTTGAACAATTAACTCAGGATGAAGTCTTGCTCTTATACCTCAATCCATCAAATCACGACGACACCGCAAATCGTCTTTTGTTTTGCCTTTGACATTTAAAATAGTAGCAAGTAACATCTCACAAATGTTTTTCTCGATATGCATTACATCCAAACAATGACGTAATAAATTCGATGACCAATACGGCAACTCAAAGAATATACTTTTCTTTCTCCAATTTCTGTTGGAATTGGAATTAGCATGCTTTCGCTTTCTGATATTTGATTGACTTTTGCCAAGAACATAATTCAAATCATCAAGTTCTTTAACAATATCAGTCCCTGACATTCGTTGAGGTGTCTCATCTGTCTCGATGGCATTATCGAACTGTCTCCGATTATTCCTGTATGGATGGTCCATTGGTAGAAAACGTCGATGCCCTATGAAGCTGAAAGTTCGTCGAAACTTCATTCTTCGGAAACGTGTATTTTTCATACAAATAGGACAGGATAATTTCCCTTTAGTACTCCAACCAGACATCATTCCGTAGGCAGGGAAATCATTTATCGTCCATAATAAAGCTGCACGAAACATAAAGTACTCCTTTCTGAATGCATCATACGCTTGTGCACCAACAATCCAAAGCTCATTTAACTCCTCTATTAATGGCTGCAAGTATATATCAATATAATTTCCAGGATCACTGGGTCCAGATATCAATATACTCAGGATAGTGCACGACTTCTTCATACACATCCATGAAGGAAAGTTATAAATGTGAATGAAAACAGGCCAAGTACTGTGTGCAGTATGCATTTGGCGAAATGGGTTGAAACCATCACAGGATAATCCCAATCTAACATTTCGTGGGTCGGCTGCAAAATCAGGATGTAACCTATAAAATTTCTTCCAAGCCAACCCATCTGCAGGATGCACTATTTCATCGTTATCCTTATTTCTTTCATCTGCATGCCATCTCATATTCATTTCCATTTGTTCTGACATAAAATTTTTTTGAATCCTGGGAATTAAAGGGAAGTGCCACATCACTTTCTGTGGTATGCATGATTGAGATCCATCTTTATTAGTCTTCCACCTTGATGTGCCACACTGTTTGCACTGACTCAAGTTTGCATTCTCCTTCCAGAACAAACAACAGTCTTTGAGACAAGAATGAATCTTACTAGATGAAAATCCAAATTTGTTAACCAACTTTGATGCCATGTAATCATTTTCTGGAATACATGCATCATCAGGCAGTAAATCCTTAATAAATGTAAGGAGATAGTCGACTGCAGTATTACTAAATCCATACATTGTTTTCCCATGATATAATCGCATTAAAAACTCAAGTTTGCTCATTTTTCCACATGCTTGATATACTGGGGTATTTGCATCTTCCATCAACTTTCTAACACTCTCAACGTCATCATCCTGATTAATAGATGAGAACTGTGTTCCAGTATTCATTTCCTCTTGCACTGGTCTACATGAGGAGCTAGCTTCAGAAACAAAAGGAAACCGATCAGAAATCAGATTTTTCATACCAATCTTTTCTTGCTGGTTCGATGACATTCAACACTTGCGCTTTTTCTCCATTGTGATACCACACATGATAATTTTTTTGGAAACCACTTTTAGTGATATGGTAACTCACTTCCTCACGAGTTAACCAAGGTCTTCCAACACAATCAAAACACGGGCATCGAATCAATCCGCCATCTGAATCATTATTGAATACAAAGTCCAAAAAATATTGTAACTCCTTCTGAAATTCATCAGTGATCCGATCAATGTTGTACATCCAGTATCTATCCATTCTGAGGCAGATAAACATACATTAGATAAATAATCTAGAAAATGACTTAACATTGTATGTATCGTTTCATAAGATATTAAGTAATCATCAATAACAAGTTAATAAAAAAATTATAACAAATATATTAAAATTATGGTTTAGGGAATTCATAAATGTTTTAAATTATAAAAATTCACGAATAGTCATACATAAGTTCCAATAATGAGGACTGATTATAGTAAAAAGAGTTTATATGAAATCTAAGAGATAATAATAATCAATTCCCAAAAGTGTTTGGGTTAATTCATAACGAGTTCTGATGTTCTGTATTAAATATACAAAGATTTATTGAAATTTAGAGACATTTTGAAAATATAACCCATATCTACAAAGATTTGTTGTCATTCTACTAAAATCCTTGGGAATTTCTGGTGTGGTTGAGTTGTTTAGTGATTTTTCTCAGTTTTCTTTTATGCCTTACCCCGCACCCCATTGAGTAGTGGTAGATGACGGAAAATATAAACCATATCTACAAAGATATGTTGTCATTATACTAAAATCCTTGAGAATTTCTAGTGTGGTTGAGTTGTTTAGTGATTTTTCTCAGTTTTCTTTTATGCCTTACCCCGCACCCCATTGAGTAGTGGTAGATGACGAAAAATATAAACCATATCATAAAGAAATTAATAACAGAAATCATCATTATTTATCTTTGAGAAGGAGAGAGACATTTCATAGAAAATAGTTTTCTTCTTGGTTGAAATTGAAGGTGGAAATATTACTATAATAAATTAATTATATCAATATTTAATTATGTTCAATATCCATTTATATTATATGAACTAGAGGTAAATACATTTTGCTCAAGGACTCCTAAGGATATTATTTTTTTGAAGGTTGGGGACCCACCTTACATCAAGTAAGTGGATGATGGATTGATCATCTTACTCTATTAGAATAGAGTCTCTACCCTCAACCCTACACCTATTATTATTTCCTAAAAGGGCATACCCTTCCAACTTCTTGAATAGATTCAAAAAAGACTCTATATATAGACACAAGTTACAATAATATCCATAGTTGAGGACCCACTCATGATTGAGTTTATGGATGGATATATTCCGGAATTCAATAGCATAATATCTTGAGTCAACCATAAAAGGCTGGTCAGTTGGTTTTTTGTGTTCTAACTCTCACATGAGTTTCCTACACTTGGGATTAATGTGCATGGGTTTAACATAGTGAAAACATGTGACTTTTCTATCCAAGGAACTAGTTTTGGATTTGGGTTCTTTATTACACTTGGAAAGTATGTTCACTACCACCATAATGACATCAAATCCTTGAGATCGGGGTAAACTAGATATAAAATATATATAAATATCCTCCCACACTTATTCCAAAATGGATTCCTAAATTCTAGGAATTCAAAATGATGGTACAAACCAGTGGAAAATTCATGTATGGAATACATGGATAGTTCTCATAGAAAAAAAATAAGAATCTGCATAGACAGATTCACATAAAATCTGGGTAAAAAACATGAGAATGCAATTCCAAAACATAGGAATTTACCATGTTCATAAAAAATATAAACCAATAAAGGTTAAATAATTCAAAAATAGATTCTTAAATTCTTGGATTTCCAAATAATTACAATGACACCAGTGAGAAAATCTCAAAATAGTGGAAAATACAAGTAACAAATGTTTGCATAATTCTAATATAAATTGAGTGAACTATAGCCAGATATGTTGAGCCACCATTCTATTTTCTGATGAAGTGTAGTGTTGCTGTTTGGAAAACAACTCCTCTAGATGTTGTAAAATTGATATGCAAATCATCATGGTTCATACTAATCACAAAAAAAAATCATCATTAATTCATGATATAATGACACCATTTATCAAATAATTGTGATACCCTCACCTGGAATGATAAGAACCCTAGAACACCTGACGGAAATCACAAACAGGAGGAGGAGGAGGGGGTTCGAAGAGGTGGATGAACTGTAAGAAAAAAAAACAAATTACCGAGGAAGACAGCTGCAGATGAGGAAAATGTGTCGGGAGGGAGATGGGGGTGTCGACCTCGGTCGGAAGAGAGCCGTCGGGGAGGAGCCGTCGAGGAGGAGGACGCGGCGAGGAGGGCGCGGCGAGGAGGAGGCGTCGGGGAGGAGGGTGCGGCGAGGAGGAGGGCGCGGCGACGAGGGCGCGGCGAGGAGGAGGGCGCGGCGAGGAGGAGGGCGCGGCGAGGAGAAGGC
Organism: Viscum album; assembly: GCA_963277665.1. Taxonomy (NCBI): domain Eukaryota; kingdom Viridiplantae; phylum Streptophyta; class Magnoliopsida; order Santalales; family Viscaceae; genus Viscum; species Viscum album. The sequence goes on from OY728148.1 coordinate 1,049,369,878, forward strand.
GTCGGGGAGGAGGAGGGCGCGGCGAGGAGGAATTTCGAGGGCGGAGGAGGAGACGTGGTTGGGAGGAGGCTTGTGTGCGAATCGGGGGAGGAGGGCTGCGGAGGAGGAGCCCGATAAAAGATAGGAGAAAAAAACGATGAAACAGCTTTAGCCACGAAAGAAAAATTTAAGCGTGGCAATATAATGGATATAGCCACGGACCTACAAAACCGTGGCTATAGGTCCGTGGCTATAGCCTGAATTTCTAGTAGTGTTTATCCCAGGTACATAATGTTTTTCATGTATCAATGTTGAGAATGTATATGAGGATCAATCTCATGTTTTGAGCCCAGAGTTAGTTCAGTTGGAAGAGAAAATCTCATATGAGGTACAACCAGTCAAGATTCTTGACCGAAGTGAGCATGTGTTGCGGAATAATGTAATCCATTAGGTAAATATTTTCTGGAAAACCCATATGGTTGAAGATGGAATGCGGGAATATTAAAATTCTATAAGAGATAAATAACCCCACTTATTTGATAACTGAATAAAAATTACGAGGTTGAAATTTCCAAAAGGGGGAAAGGATATGAAATCATAGGTAAATAGAGAATAATACATTTTCATTTTTATTAATATTTGAGAATAAAATATTAATTTTATGTTAAAGTGGATTTTATGTTTAATGGAATACCTGACAAGCGACAATGGGTTTCTCCATAGTTTAATGTTGCACCCAATGTAGAGTCATATTGAAAAATAATATTATAATATTATTTTAAATGGTAGTTAATTCCTAGTCATTGTATTGGTGGGAATGAACATAAGTAACTTAAATATGATTATATATGTTTGTTAAATGTTTTTACATTTATCCAATAATATATGGAGCCTTAAAATTTTAATAAATCAAATTTTAAGCATAAATACTCTAATATTATTTAAAAGGTCGATTTACTACCTTTTGATGGTGAACACCGATTAATTTTTGGTTGGGTTACTTTTGTATGTTCTAATGGACAAAATAAAATTATTCTTTAGAATCGGGACATCACAATTTACTTTTGGTCAATTTTAGGTCTTTTTAGGATAGAAATAATTTTTCAATTAATTGTGAAAAATATTGTATTTTAATTTAAAACACCCTTTTAATCATATTTATTAATATTTTTTGATTAACTTTTTAATTGGTTTTAAAGTCCAAATATATTATATTTTTACAATTTAATACAATTTTTTTCATTAGAAGTATTTTTACTTTGAAATTGGACATAAAAAACATTCAATCTTTTGATAGTTATTATTTCGTCAAAACAAGCTTTTTGTTCACACAACAAGAATTAATTTAAAATTAATTAATTCAAATTCTATGTTCCGAATCTGGTAAAATATATATAATTAATTAATTTGGAATATTAAATATTTTTATGATGAATTTTTGATATTTTTTGGGAAAACATCATTTTTTTGATTAACTGTTAAAACATTGTGTACTTGTTAATAAACTGACTTTTTCATTTAAATTAAATTTAACCACTTCTATAAATTGCATTTTAAAAATCTGACATACATGGTTTTTATTAGTATATAAAATTTGGATTAATAAGATTGAAATATTTTTGGGTGAATAATAACTTTGGACTTTTACTTACCGCGGTTAATGGTATGTAGGTTAATTCAATGTAAAAATAATATTCTAATAATATAAAATTACCTTCAAACTTCTCCTAAACTTATTCAATGATTCATGGACAACCTATACAATTTTTCAGTGAGATTTTTGGCCTTTTAATGCAATTTGTGTATGATAAAGGCCTTAATTACTTTTTATTTAAAGTACAAATAAAAATATCTTAAAAATGTATTGTATTTATAAGAAAATTTAATATAGGGTTTTATAATTGATATATTTGACTATATATATTCATTAGTAATATAAAACTATTTCTTACATCCTGTTATTTTATTTATAATTTTTAGATATCAAATAAATAAAATTATTTTTGACACAATAATGATGCAGTGTTTACCTCATTATTGAAGGATTTAAATAAATGAGATTATAAAATATAATAAAATATACAAAACCTATAGAATTATTATTGGAAGACATTATTTATAATATGAGTTATCTTATATTTGAATGTAATGAGCTTTGGATATTTGGAAACTGAAAATCATTATATAATAAAAAATATTTTCAATCTTTCTTAAAGAACCCCTCCTCCCCCTTATAAAAATCCCTCACCTTTATCCCATTAATCACACCTCTCATGCACCTTGCCTCGTCTATCCATTGCCTAAATAATATATCAGTATCCCTCTCTTCCACCTAGAAGCTTTACCATAGAAGGAAGGCACTTCAAGAAATCATTTTGTTTCAAACAAAAGGGAGTTACCCAATTTAAAGGTATTGTCTTTACTTAAGTTTGTATCTTTAATTTTACTTCTCCAACCCCAAAACACTTTTTATTAATTTATTTTATAAAAAATCAGTATACTCAATATAATAGTTTTTATGATATATATTAAAACTACACTTACACACACCTCCATCTAATGGGTAAAAAGTATATTGTTTCTGTGGAAGTTGAACTACTACCTCAAGAAATGATGATTGTTCAATTTTATCCTACCACCTATTATGGTGGCCATTAAGATTAAAATGTATTTATATGTGTTGTATATTATATTTATATTGTCTCTATACTTCTGTATTTTTCATTTATAGCATACATTTTGGGTTTCCATAATAAGTAAATATGATAATTTCTTTTGTGGAAGTGTGGACTATAGTCCCCTCAACCTGATAGGACTCTTTCCTGACATATGTCAATTTTATAAAGGATGGAGTTATTGAAATTATATTTGTGATATTATATTATAATTATAATATACCAATGTATAATTAAATTTTCATTCCATTAAATATTAAATAGTAATAAAATAAGTGTTCCTACGTACGTATGACACACCGTTTTCATGAAAGATGCATATCATTTATTACCTTTAAATTTTATGTACTATTATAAATACCTATATATACTAGATATATATAATAAATATGATATCTATGTATTGAATATTATTCTATAGATAGTAAAATTTTGACCACATGAACGACTTGTAATTATAAGAAGTTCATTTTTGTCTCACGTACCAAATAACGACAAAACGGCCGTTATTAACTTAAATAAATACATAATGTTTATAAGAATTGCAATAAGTGATATAAAATGGATAATAAAATTGGAAAAGCTTCTTAAGCAGGTAGAAATTATCATTGTTTTATTATTTCATAGATTAATTAATGAATCGGTCATGTTGAACATGAGGTAAGGGACATCGTCTTAATATCTTTTCATTGTGGAATATTTTGTTTTATACAAAACATACTTTTATACGGTGTATAAACACCTTCTAATTTTTATTTCACTCAAAAGGAATCTATATATATGATTCATTTTACTAAAAGACAAAATATAATGTTTATCATAACATAAGAGATTACAATGACCTTTTCCACTACCACAAGTATTATTTGATATAATCCTTCCTTAACAATATGTAATATTTATAAAAGGAATATAAATGCCTTATACTCTTTTAAGTATTTTTTTATTTAAAATGGTTTTGATGATGGATTTTTTATGTCAATATATTTTAATGTTTTTAAAATACTATCTTACCTTTATGTTTGTATTATGTGTTATGAATATTCTATGGTTCTTGCGAATTTATTACAAATATGGGTGGTTCTGTGATAATACAAGGGTGGGGAACCCCGATAGAACTCTCAAATGCATTGGGTAATGTAACTGAGGTAAACGATAATGTTTCTCCTATGATATTTTTGGAATATACTGTGATGTGTATTCAAATGTAATACCCTATGTAGCTATTAAAGATACAACATTAGTATATTGTTGATTCCACAAGATACCCTTGTGACTTTTGATTACTATGAGTCATTCATAAATCATATAATTTAATGTGGTATGTTAATGTTATTTTGTTATGTATGTATTGATGAACTAAGGTTTTATTTCATTGTTTTATAACCATTCTTTAGTTTTTTATGATCATCCCATGTATTGAAATGTTTTTCATAGGACTTAATGATGAATAGGGTTTAGGATTAAATCAAAGAAAATTCACGCTTTCTAAAATAGGTAACTAGACATGAAACTTTTTTTCAAGAGTTATTATTTTAGGAAAAAATTGGAAACCGAGTATAAGTAGCTAATTTTTAATTTTTTAGATGTAATGTAACAGTTATGGCCTAATTATCTAAAACTCTAAACCTAATATGATCATCAATTTGAATTGTCCATTAAATTCATGATGATGTAATTTTTTAAGGTTGAGGCCTTATATTATTTGATACATTGTGATTCTAGTTTCTAGAGGATGGATCATGTTTTTTCGTTTTATAGATCTCATGTCTAATGATGTATGTGATCTCTATCCTTCTCTATAGACAATGCGATGAAAAATATAATTTATATGTTATGAAATTATGTACCGGGAATACTATTTTCTTCTCATGCATTCCATTTTTTCTTTTCTTGTGGATCTTATTTTCTAGTTTTATCAACAATGTGTTGTGGTTGGTGGTTTTTTATAATTCTTTATTTAATGAATGCTATATCCTCATTACATTATAAAATTGTTCACTAAATTTGCTTAATCTTGATAATCAATTTGAAATTCATGTGTGTAATAGTTTTTATATAAAACGGGTTTTGCCTTGAAAAATTATAATGCAATGATTATTTTAATGAAATTGTGTTTTGATTATGAAAATTTGTTTTCAAATCATGGTTGTGATAATGAGAATAGGGTTCTGAAATTTTTAAAGAAATGTGATAATAAATTTGAAATGTTTTGGTAGGTACTACACATGCGATATTTCAGTACATAATCGTGGATTTTTATTGGGACATTTCATTGATTTATAGGGGGAATCACATATCAAGATATTACTTTTCTACATTGGAGTCTGTTTCAAGGATTGGTTTGAATGTCATTATAGTGAAGAATCACACATCATGGTACATCTCTTGTCATTTGGCAGTTATAAAAAGGAATGTTTTACTTCACATATGTTATGATTAATCATTTAACACAAACCTATCAATCCCAAACTTATGTTCTCTTATGGGTACATTACATTATACATGGTTTTGATATGGATATCTAATGCTTGATTTGGTAAATGGAAAATGATATATTTAATGTGATTTGTAAATTATTTGTATTAAATTATTTCATATCTAATAAAAAGATATAATTTCCATTATTATAATATTAATTTTTTGAAAATTAGGATGTCATGTTTTCTTTAAATTTGATTATATTTGTATTTAGAAAACATAGAGAGCATATGGAACACTTAATTGTATCCCTTTGGGCTTGTTTTTCTAAAAAACATCACATACCCTCTACTATTTCAGAAAACCATATTTTGTCAAATTCATGAAATGGTAAGGTGATGCATTGATTCCTTGGGTTTCATGATTATATTGGTAAGGTTTCATTGTGATGAAACTTTGGGATATTTCCCATATTTCACATGGAGTGGACATCATTAGTTTTAATTACTTTAGGTTATATTTCTATATTTTTTAAGAGTATGTATTTTTTAACCATTATGTATCATTAGAATCATTGTATATAATTTATGAAATATTTTATTATTCTATATTAACATTTTTACATGTTTTATATTTTAGTATTTTTTATTCAGGTGGGAAAAAATCCTTCCAAAGTGTTTTCATAATGCCTATAATTCTTTCAGCAGCTCGTGGGGATCTCGAACAAACATTGAGAAATTTCATGGATTGGGATTGATGTCAAGATTAATGGTTGATCCAGGATAGTTTACGAAAAATTGGTATCAATGGTGTTACATCTAAAGTGTTCGTGTCTTAGAAGGTTTGGTAGACAAAAAATTTGATTTTCACAACCTAAGGGGGTAGGTTACACATGAGTTCCTAGCCATATATCATTTTAATGAGACATGAGTTACCATGGGGTGTTGAGATATATGTCTCTTATGTTTAGTTATGATCTAAAATAAATTATATTATTATATTATCTTTATTCCAACTTATATTGTTTCATGCCTAATGTTATATATTATTTATCTGATATATACAATAATTCCTCCTAGAATACTATAATGACTTATTCAGGAAGGTAATATATAAAATGATATTCAAGGGAATCCTACCAAAGATCAGAATATAATTGAGGATATATTATTTTTTTTTCCATAATGTTCCAAAATGTATCACTTATTCAATGTCATGTGGGAGAGGTGAAACCCGGGGATGGAAAAGACAATGAATGAGTTCAAGAGGCTCACTAAAATAATCTACAATACATTAAGGTGTTTAATGATCCTAAAAAGGTGGATCATGATCTACATAATATATAAGATATCATTAACATCATGGAATCATTGTAATCTAAAAAGGTGATACACGGTACCTTTAATATTGAAGTTTCTAGTACATGGTGTTGGGACTCTATGGTTTAGGGAAACAATAACAAGGGATCCGAGTGGAAAGACTTCAAGAACATATTATTTATATAGTTTTTTATTGAATCATTGTATTTACATATCTTTATAGATTTTCTCTACATTTATCAGGGTGATCACATGATGATAGAGTATTCCAATCAAATAAATAATTTTTTTAATTTTTCTATTGAGGTGGTAACATATGAAAAGATAAGTCTTAAAGGGTTCATATTGGATTGATACATGATATGTATTCATATATATTTTCGAATAATAAAACATATTTTAAGAATATGGTGGACATAGAATTATATAATATTATAACCGAGTGGGAGTGTCAATTCTAGTTGGGAAATCATCCCCGCCTAGTGGTAACTTTATTGGATCACATGGGATAAATTGAAAATGGAATTGGACCGTAGAGGTGGTGGATGTGGTAATAATCAATAGTGGGATCCCTCCACACAGGAAGAAGTGGAAAAAATTGTTTCTTTATTATTTCTAACTATGTGTCATGAAAGGGAACACTAATCATTATTTCCTCACAACATTCATGACTTGTTCTTCATGGGATGCAGTGTTCATCTGCAAAGTTTCTTCCATGCTCAATCATTTCCTCATTATGGTGTAGATACATAGTATTTAAATTTATATATTATATAGTAATAAACATACAATCCTTCATGGATCCATCTATAGTTTAACACCCCAATATTTTGTGAATTATTATTTAATTAATTAATTTAACATTTGGGATACTTTCAATTCGCACAACATTTAAAATAGTATGTATTCTATTGAAACACATTTTTTGGATTGGGATATAAGAAACACCAAGTTATTTTTCCACTACACAAAACATGAATTTTACCTTTCTCTACATTGAACTCCATTGTAAGATTTCTTTACCTAAAATAGGGAATTTCTTCTATGTCTTCCGTAACTTGTAAGTATGAGTTAAAAAAACAATAATATATTGTTAAAATATCATATTTAAATATTATAACATATAAACATGTCATTAAATTAGAGATTATGAATTTTAATAACTAATTTATTAAAAAATATGGGTTACAAAAATATATTATGAATTCATAGGTTACCAATTAAATAGAAATCTAAATAAAAGCCGAATGAATATAAAAGAAAATTTTATTATTATTATTTGTGGTCAGAAAGTAATATTAACCTAATAAATTAAATAAATTAAAATTACTGAGTGATAGAAATGTAATATATATGGTATATATTAAATAAAATATTATTTATATACATCCAATTGATTTTATATACATATGAAATGAAAAAACCCAATTTTATGCTTTTAGATCTATATTTTTTTATAATTGTTTTTACCTCATTTTCCTAGAAAAAACATATTAAATATTTTTAACTTTTATAGATATAATATAAAAATTTAAACTTCAATATTGAAATATAAACATAAAAATTTGTTGTGGGTAAATTGTTTGTTATTTTTATGTTTTGTTTCAATTTTAAAGAATAGATAAAAATACTGAGATTTTATTCACCACTTATTTTTTTCATATAATTTATTTGTAAGTGTAAATTATATTATAAATTGATTTAAAATTATAAATATGTCATATATTTATCAATCAATCTAATTCAGTTAATTTTATCCAATTTCACATTTAACATGACTATAAACACATCTCTGTACTAAGATGTTTTTGTTTAAAAATCTGTATCGTCATCTTTTCTATGAGATAAATTTTAAATTAATTTACTCCGTTCATATGTTTGGAATTTTGATAATTGGATTTCATATATGAAATCATAATAACATATAATTATTAAAACTTTCAACTCAATTTTTGACCAACATTATTATTGAATCTTATAAAAAATAATTACAACGATTATGGTAAAATTACACATAACAAGGGAATAAATCTTCACTGTAAGGGTCCAAATGACACTTACACTTGTAAAAACCCCATTTTATGGGAATATTTAGGCCATAAATATATAAATATTTATTTCATAATGTTTTTTATGAAATTGTTTAGGTAAAACATGGGTCCACCTAACTTGTTCACAAAAATACCAAGTGTTCCATTTCCTTCTATATAAAAGGCCACCACAAATCCCTCTTCTTAAAATCTATTAAACCACGTATGTTTGGCCAATATATAGCCAATAAACATTACAATAAACCATAACTACTCAGTAAATCATATATTTGGTCATAAATATATCAAAGGAAGCCCATTAGTCAAAACCAAATTCATTTACCTGATTACGTTGTAACACCCTCCAGCAATCTACTTTATTTTATTTTCTTCCTTCACCCCCTAATCTCTACATATTACATTAATTTTAAAAACAAGTATCGTGAGTAAAGGGATATGATTTTATGATAAGTGTTTGACCTATGCTCACATAAAAACTTATCTAATAGGTAAATAATATATTGTTTTTGTGTTTGACGATCAACTACCACAGAAAATGATGATTGATTATTCTTCGATTACATCATCCCATTGTGGGAATTATTATGAAAACTATGTTTATATAAAATATATATTATACTTATTATATCATTAATATTATATTTATATTTTAAAACATTGATATTTATACTTTCTATTTTGGGTAAAAATGATAATTTCGTATGAGGAAGTGTGGACTACCTCCCCCTCAAAGAGATGTGATTCATTCACACCTTATATAGAATGTAATAAGGATTAGATTAGTGAAATTGTATGATATATATGAAATAATAATATTAATGTAATTAAAATACATTAATATATAAATATATTTCATTTTAATTCATTCTTTCAATACAATAATTAAAATTGGATGCAACGTTCTTGCGTACTTATGACCTACCATCTCCATGAAAAATATATTTCATTTCATACTTCTAAAATAAATATTTTATTATAAATAAAATATGAGTAAAATATATTATATTTATATAATGGTTTAAATTTTAGAAATCCTGATATATGTATAAGGACCAAATCTCGAACAAATCATGACACATTTGAAAAATGAGAATGTTACACGAAGTATAAATATAAAATGAATAAATTAACTATTGAGTAATATGAAATCAGAATAACAACATATATTGTATCAGATAAAATAATACGGGTTTTCAATATATTTTTAAAAAACAAATATTTATTATATATGAGGTTTTTATAATTATGATGAGAGTCAGTTCATCGGTTATGTGAATTTCATCTCACATTTTATTTCTATGAGATACATTATTTATTCCCCACAAATTACTTTTCTGTAGTGGATAGAATTACCATGTATTAAATATATATTTATTATAATTAAATTTATGGGTATTAACATATCCCTTTTGGTTTTATTTATTTCATGGGGTTTATTTATGAAATGTTATTAAATAGAAAATATAGTTTTATCACACATTTCCTTCATTGAGACACATGCCATGTTATACACCTATATTTTTTCTATTATGTGTATATAATACCATTGAAATTTTATACCATGAATCTCATTAATTTCATTATATTTAAAGTAGCATGTAATTTTATTTTCTTACATGGTTATTTTTGTTCAATCATTCATAGTGGTAAGAGTTTACTAAAACAATCTCATCGCTTATTTGATATTGTTTAGGTTTAAGATTTCTTTAATGAAATATTATGATAAATATATCTAGAACATTCCTGAATTTTATTATCATGTAAATATTCATGTTAAATTCATGTATTGTTAACATTATTTCACACTTTGGTACATAATATAGTTAAGAATGTGTTTTTAATAATGCCCGAGATTACCCATTCTTCAGTTGGGAATCTATATTAATTCAAAATCATTTATTCTAAAAAGGGTATCAAAAATATTATACCAGTATACTATAATGTTTAATATGCATTTTTACTATTTTTTAATATTTTTTTCAAAGTAATATCTTCATCAATTTTGGAATAATTTATTTTTATAACTTTTCTACTGTGCAAAATGATTATATTTTTACCTCATACAACATATACAGACTTAACCATTATCATTTCATTGAATCTACCTTTGAATATTTAAAAATTTAATATTTAATAATTTTTTAAAATAATCATTTTATATGATATGGTTTTTAAAACGATTTCAATATTTCATTTTATTTTTTCATAGTATTTTTTATGGATTGTTTTTTTAAATTATTTTTAGTCATCTTCTATAAGTTTTCAAGGAAAACAATTTTCAAGATTTTTTAAATCCTTACTTATAAAAAATAAAATTATTTTCAATGAAACTGTATTCATAAGTTTTCAATATTATTATGTAAAATTATAAAGTAAATTGTTTTGAAAATGCTTTTATACATTATTTATAAGAATTGGAATAATTTTCATCGAAATGGATTTAAAATAATATTTATGACTCTTTTATATGTTTTCAATGGAATTTTTCTAAATATTTTTAAAATATCCTGTCATATTTTTCAATGGAAATAATTTCCAAAACATTTTCAAGCTTCATTTTTATGATTTCTAGGAAAATGGGTTTAAATGTTTTTTCAATATTTCATTTTATGCTTTCATGTTTATTTTTCTGAAAATGGTTCGGAAAATTATTTATTGTTTAGAAAAGTGTCTCTTAAAATATGAAAGGATAGTTTCCTAGATATTTTTTAACGATATTTAGAAATTATTTTCCCTCTAATATTACATCTTTTTTTTGATACACATGCCTTACTAGGAAATTATCTAATGGTTCCATTTATATTCCTTCTCTGAATGGTTTATGTTTTTATGACATGATATTTATGAAACCCATTTTTATTTCATGTGTTATGTATTTATGAAACACATTTATAATCCATTGGTAATATGTTTATGAAATCCATTTCTATTTCATTATATGTATGTCTATAAAACATATTTCTTTTAATGGGTAATGATTTGATAAAATAGTTATGAAACATTTCCCTTTCCCACAGGTTATAAAAAGATTACATGTTTATTATAACACTTTGATTTCATGTGTTATGATATTATTATTTTTATTCTTTTGATCATTTATTCATGATTTCATTATGAGATTTGTGGGACCTATACCTCTCTCCAATGGATTAGGTAATTATTTATATATCATTAGATTGAATAATATGGGTTTTGGAGTAAACATTGACTACTAAGATGGCCATCGAAGTGAACCATGTCTGCCAAGATGGTTTGAGGAGTGTTTTCATGTAACTAATACATCAATGGGAGTGAACCATCACTAATGATATAGTATGTGGAGTGAACCAATAAAACCAGTATGGACTTGTAATTGATGCATTCTCTTATATTGAAATAATATTATATGATTATTTGATTTCCAAAACTCTATATATTATTATTTTTTATTTTAGGAATTATGTTCTTTATTTACTTCTGTTTATTATCTTATGGGTTTCCATGATTTGTTCCATGATTCGTGTTTATGATATTTTATATGAAGGGTAGGATATTCTAATCATATTATCACGTTCTCATACCCCGTTCCTCATGTTTAGGATTACATGTCACCATTGATTACCATTAATGAGAATTTTATATCACACCTTTTTGTATTTTCTTCCCCATTTTTTGAAGATATGTACTATTTATGATGTGTCTAATAACAGTTATTGTTATGAGGAATCTAGTAAGAGATAATTTTTCTCTCTTATATATTAGTTTTTTTTTCCAGGTTTCCAAAGGAACTAATCTAATATGAATGTTGGGCATCAGTTTTTATTAAGTTTATTGTATTCGGAAAATTTTATGTAATATTAATGTATGAAAAGTTATGGTAGTTATAGATGGTATCAGAGTAAAGGATTAGTTAACCTTTAGTATGTAGGATGATAAGAATTTGTGTAAAAACATAAGACATGCATGTGAATACGTCTAAGAATAATGAAAACTATAGGGAATTATCATGGAATTTTGGAAGAGTAAATAGTGAGTGGTTTCCTAGATATAAATCATTTTTGGGTACTACAATGGGATATGGATCAGTCATAGATGCACCTAGGGGTATCAACAATAACTGGATGTTGGATCCAATCATTGGGTAATATGGTACATGAAAATGGGTCATGTTACACTCCTCGTTTGACATTCCTAGGGGATATGGTTTGAGAATTCAAAAAATCATTATAATCCATGATGTGGGATTTAAATAGAAGTTTTATATGAATAAACTAGGATAAGGTAGAGGTGTCCTAATTTAAGGAAGTTGTCATAATTTATAAATACTCTAAGTAATTCATTTTCGTGAATACATAGTTTTCTCCTCTACGATGTGTGGTTCACATAATGCTTTCTGGTTTTAGTCAATGAAAGGAACCAGAAGTAATTCCGATAATGTTGAATGTGAAGGACGATTTTTGGTTGAAAATTAAAATGGGATTTCCATTAGAGAGATGGATGTTGTAATCATGACTAATTAGTCATAATGAACATGATCAAAAATATATTCCTTAACCAAATATTCCAATCACCAAGGAAGATAAGGATGTTGTTTACTGAGAGTTCTGGTAATGTAAACCATGGAGGAATGAAGATTTTGTTTCCCTTGTGGAATGAATGTGGAAAGAATCAACTTAGTTAATTATTTATAAGATTAATAATGTTTTTCAACTATGAAAATGAATGCCTAATAAAAATTTTAAAGGTAAAAAAAGTTAACTTAAAACAATGGATGGGAATGTTGACCTCAATAAGGTATCATCAATTGAAAACATCATTAAATGTTGAAAATATGATAATTATGAAAATCTATGTCTTATGCGGAAGGATCCTGAAGGGAAACCACAAGGTGGTATAAGTATTTATTTTTCTAATGATGCCAAAAATACCACAAACAAAATGTGATAGGTATGCGATACAATTCCAATATTTTTTACATTAAACATAAATAGTATTATTAGATTGAGGTTGATAATACTTATGAGGTTATTCATATAACATGTTTTAGGAATGAGTAATGAAGTAATAGGTAGATGAATACAGAGTAATGTTTTAAGAATAATGTTGGGTGAATAAAATATTTCTGTTTTAGAATTGAATGATTAAGTTATATAAATTATTAAATATTTAATAATTTCTATTATAAGTTAGATTAAGGATTAAAAAGAATATGTTAATTTTTATGGTGGAATATAAAATTAATTATATAGAAGGGTAATATTTTGAGTAAGGAATGGTGACCCTTAGTTAATTTCTATTATTGAGATAGTTTTGTTTTGAAAAACATATGTTGGATATGAATAAGTAAATTTTATGGTACCAATTACCCTAGAACTTGTCATTAAATATGTTGTCTATGTCATCATTGATGAAGTTTATAACATCACATATTTAAAATATAAATCTATTTATAATTAGAATAAGAAATAATCGATTCTTTTAAAAATTATTGATGGAAATTTATGTTATTACCACATTCCAAAAGAATACATAGTGAGGGTATTAACATGTTTGGAATGTGAAAAGCAACTGATAATTTTTTATATATAGGGGATCAATTGTATATTGATTTTATGACTTTCATCATAATGTTTTGTATTTTAATATTTTGTAAGGTTTATAAGGTTGAGAATTTATGGGGACATTAATGTTAAAATTAGAGTTAATTTTGTGAGTTTAAATAATTATCCCACCACTTGAGGATTTATGAATATTGGAGAACCAGTTTTAATATTATTTTATTATGATTAATAAAAAATTTAAGGAATATGATGGATCTCATGATATCTTAGTAGTTCATAAATAAAAAATTCACCATCCTTTATTAAGAAAGTGGTGAAGTGAATTATGGAACAAAAAAGGGTGTGGTTTTCCTAAAATCATGCTGTTATATATTTTCCTGAAAATTCACCTTATTTAGGAAAAAGGATATATAAAACAAAAATGTTATTCTAGTTCCTTTGTTTTTTGTGGATTAGATGACCCTTTAGATCATCACAGATTCATGGATTTATAATGTTTAACATTCTATTGACCATATTCCCTAACATTATCCATCAGAACATGTAGGTTATATTTTTATTCCATGTCTATGTTTTCACTTTCCACTTATGTTCTCCTATGTTGGATGCATGTTATGTGTTACTCTAGGGAACAATTATGGTTCCATGATTTTTTTAAAGATGTTTTTGTATTTAAAATGTGGGTTTCTATGAATGTAACTCCCATTTATTAAAACCTCTAGTAATAAATATTAATTTCAAGGGAGAAATTCATTTTATGGGGGGTATAATGTAACATCCCAAAATTTTTTGATTTTTTTTGCAAATTTATTTAACCTTTTTGATATATTACTTTCATGTAACCCTAAATATATATTTTTTTCTAAATAACAATGTTTTTATTTAATTATATGCAATAATAATTTAATCATGCATTACACATGAAATATATTTTATCTTTCTCTATAAGGAACATCTAAATAATATTTTCTGAAACACAATAATTAATTTCCTTAATGGTTTTCCTTACACACAAGGCGGTGTTTTACAAAACCATAAAATATTATTAATGTATATTAATTAACATAATAATATATAAAATAACCATTAAATTAGTGGTTAGGAATAATATTAACTAATTTAAAAAAAGTTTGCTTTATAAAAATATAATATGAATTCACAGGTTACCAATTAATTATAAATGAAAATTAAAACAGACTGAATAAAAAGGGAAATATTATTTCTATTATTTTAGTTACCAAGATATTTTCCCATAATATATTTAATTAATTCCAATTAGTGAGTGATAATAATATATTAAATTTATTATATATTAACTCAATTATTTTTATTCATCGCATAAATTTTATCGACATAAGATAAGAAAAAACCGAATTGTTTTCTTAAAATCGATATATTTATTAAAGTTAATTTTACTTAAATTTAATAGAGGATCTCATTTGAAATAATATTTTTTTGGAAATATTATAGATTTGCACTATAAAAACCTTAATCATTGAAATAGAATCATAAAATTTCTCTTAGGTTATATTTTTGGTATTTTTAAGTATGGTTATTTTAATAGTTAAAAATAGTGAATTTTTAATCAAAACTGATTTTCATAAAAATTATTTATATGGTCAGATTTTTTATTAGATTTATTTAAGATTTTAAATATGTAATATTTTTATTTGTTGATCTAATTAGGTCATTGGATTCAATTTTTCTAAAAAATTTACTATACACACATATATACCTTTTGGACGTTTTTACTTTATAAACCAACATTGTTGTATCATATGCGAGATTAATTTTAAATTAATTTCAAAAAATAATGTGTTTAGAATTTTTAAAAACTGATTAAAATTTTAAATTTATAATAATTTATATATTATAATATTATCATCTTATTTTTTGTCCAATATATTTGTGAAATAAATTAAATTTAATAACATCGATTAATGTAAAATCAAACTTAACAATGGAATAAACCATAAAAATTAATGAAACAATGACATATAAAATTGTACAACACCCATTTGATGCAACTATTTACCCCATAGACCATACATTGTGTAGTTTTATTGATTTTTAGGACTTGTTTTGGTTAAAACATGGTTAAACCTTACATGATCTATAAATTGACATGTGTGTCATGTCACTTACCTATAAAAGGACACCATCTATCTCATTTCTCAACCCCTCTAAAAAAATAGTTTAATGCAATATATTATAAATAGACCTCAAAAAATCCATCCCATCTTCCTTAAATCTCCCCTTTAGTAATAAATTCTTATAATGAATCCCTTTGGTGAAAACCAATAGGATTTACACGATTCAGAGGTAACACCCTCATCCATGATCCATTTTATTTCTTTTATTTCTCCACCCCTAAACTCTAATTATTTCATTATTATACAACAAAATAATATTATAAAAATAATGATATATTATTTGGTAATGGTTCCACCTACACTCACACACACTTCCATCTAATGTGTAACAAACACACAGTTTTTGTGTACTGTGAACAATCGCCTCACAAAATAATAATTGTTTATTCTTACAATACCTCCTATAATGGTGGGAATGATGATGGAAACTATATTTATATAATATATATATTATACTTATTATGTTTTTATGATTTTTTATTTATTTTACAAGACATATCATTCTTCTATCACATTTTTATAAAAATGATAATTTCATTTGGGGGAGTGTGGGCTACCACCCCCTCTAAACGATGTGATTGTTTCACACCTTACATGGAATTTTATAAAGACAAATTTGGTGAAAATATATGATATATGTAAAATAATAATTCTACTAGACATATAGAAAATAAAAATATACCAATATGTCTTTTTTTCACTCTTTTAATATGCCAATAAAAAACATAAAAAATGTTACTGCAGAACTAAAAAATACCATATCTAGGTATAGTGTATTACATTTCATACTTCTATATTCTATTTATTATTATAATAAAAATACATATAATATATATTATATTTATATAATTTTTTATAAAATTTAAATTTTGATATAAATATGAGGACCCATGATATAATAAATTATGGCACATGTAAAAAACAAAGAGAATATTACCCTAATAAAAAACAGAACATGAAAGCATTACCAAAAGGGTAACATAAGGATTTAATCAAACTATATATTGTATTATATATTATAATATTTTACTATTATAGATTTATAAAGTAATTTTATTTATTATATAGTAGTTTTTTATGAGAATAACATGATTCAAGACACAAGGTAAGGGAATTTCATCTCACTTTTTATATCTCTAAGATAAATGCTTCATTCACCAACCATTCCTTTTTTACGGTGTGTATACTTCCCATGGATGAAATTTATTATTATTATAAATAAATGTATGATTATTTACATATCAAATTGATTATATTTATTCCATGTGGTTTATGTTTCATAATTTACCAAATTGGTAAAAATATGTTTGTCTCAATTTTCCTTCTTTGAGACACATGTCATTTTTTCCACTTCTAGTTTTCAATGTAGTGTATTTTTTTTTGATATTTTATACCATTAATATCCAAATTTAAATGATATTTTAAGCTATATGTATCTTTATTTAATCTCATGGGGTGTATGGTTCAGTGTTACCATGTTTTAAGAGAGTATTGAAACAATCTCATCACTTAATGAGATTTTTTGTGTTTATTATTACATTGATAAAATATTATGTTCCATATATAAATAGAATTAAATAATTATATTATCCGGTTGATATTAATGATATATTCATGTATTGGTACAATAATTCCCCTCTTTATTACAAAGGATAGTTAGTAATATTTTTTTAAGAAATCCTAACATTACCCTCTCTCCAGTGGGAAATTTGTGGTCCTTTAAAGCCATGTTTTCATAAAAGGGTTTCCAAAAATATTATACTATTCTCATAAAACATTTAAAATAAATTTTCCAGTTTTGTAACAAGTGTTTTAAAATAAAACATCCCATCACATTCTAAACAATTCAGTTTTCTAGTTTATTTACTCTGTAAAAGGATGTTCTTTTTACCTCATACGTCATCAAAGAATTTACCATCCATAATTTCTATGAATTTTAATTTGAATGATTATGATGTTAATTTATAATTTTATTATAAAAATTTAATTTTACAAAAAATTGTTTCAATAAAATTTCATGTTTTCATTATAATTTTTCAAATTATTTTTCAAGTAAACTCTTTTTCAATTTATTTTTAATTGTGTTAAATATATTTTAAACTAAAATTGTTTTAAAAATGTTGTAAATAATTACATATAAGTTTTAAAGTTATTTTCAAATAAATGGTTTTCAATAATATATCAAGCTTCATTGAAAATAATTTAGTTAAATTTTTTTTCATAAAAATTACCCTTATATATAAGTATTCATTATATTTTCAAAGATATGATTTCATAATTTATGCAATATTATTTTATAAGAAATCAAGGGAAACAAATTCCGAATGTTTTCAACCTTCTTTGATACGATTTCAAAGAAAATGGTTTTCAATATTTTTTCAGGTTCATTTCAAATTAAACAATTATCAAAAGGTTTTATGATTTTCAACATATTTTTACAAAGATATCAGGAAATTTATATCAAGAGATGTTTTTTAAAGAAATTTCGTAATTATTTTCCATCAAAGATGACATCTTTTGATGTTACAAATTATTTTCTGTGAAATTATCTAATGGATCCAATCATTTTCTTTCTTTCAATTGTTTATCTTTTTGATATCATGATATTTATGAAAGATACTCCTTTTAACAAGTTATAAATGTATAAAACCCATTTCTCTTTCACATGTAATATATTTTTGAAATCCATTTTTATTTCCTAGATTTTATATCATTGAAATACGGTTATTTTCGTATATTATTATTTGATGAAAAGTTTACAAAATCTATCTCTTTCACACGTGTTATAATAATATTACATGTTCACGATACCCATTTGATTTCATGGGTTATGATATTATTGTTTATGATTTTTTGAAACATGTATGTATGATTTCATTATGATATTGGTGGGACCTATATATCCCTTTAATGTATAGGATATATAATTACATCTCATTATAGATACTAATATGATCTTGGTTTTAAACTAAGACTATTATGATGGCCATGGTAGTGAACCATGAATACCAAGATGGTTTGAGGCGTGGACTCATATTACTGTTATTTCTAGTGGAGTTAACCATAAATAGCAAGACATCATATGGATTGAAGAAATACTACCAATATGAACTTGGTAGAAATGTTAAGAGTAATATGGACATCATATTATATTCTTTAGTTCTTGAAACAATTCCATGTATTATTCCAATGTGGTGATTCCATGGATTAAATTTTTTATTTCCTTATGTTACTTGAATTATAAAGTACCAATATTTATTCCATCATTCTCGTTTATGATCATTGATATGAAGGGTCTGATCTTATATTGTTATGATCATGTTATCATGCCCCTATGGTCATGTTTATTATTATATATCTCTCTTTTCTACCATTATTGATAATATATGCTCACATATTTTTATGTTTACTTCCCATGTTTATGATGATGTATAAAAATTATGTTGTGTCTAAGAAGGGTTCTTGTTAAGAAGAAGCTTTTGGGAGATTATATAGCTTACATAAATATCAGTGTTTTTGTTTTTGTTCTTGCCAAGGAACTAATATAATACAACCTTTGGAAATAGATTTTTATAATTTTTTACATATTTTTAAAGAGTTATATATTTTTATGTTCTGAAAATAAGGGGTAACAATAAATTAGCCCATGGAGTGATGTTATTATATATAGTGAAATAATATATATAGAAAATTTTCAAATTCCATTTTCAATGATATGTACTATCTTAATATCATATAATATGGAGAAATATATATTTGAACTAGGTGAGTCCCACTACATTATATTTAAATTTTTTGTGTCTCTTTTGAAATGTTCAGTGGAATACTTTCTATATTTTATGGAGTTCATGACACCACATTTCAAAAATAAGGAGAAGGGGTTTCAATGTTTCCCATGTTCTTCAGCTATGTCTGATGATGAGTTTGACTATGGATTTTTTTGTTCTTGATTTAATCCTATTTAACATTATTATAAAGATGTATTGGTTGGTTATTTGTATGGATATGATTTATTTCATTTGACAGCACGTGTATTTATTTATTCCCTTTGTGAACTCCCTTCTAATTCGTGGCGAGTGGGATCTGAGTTCAAGTAATGCATGAATGTCTCATATAGATCATATAAATCTAGTACCTTTTTATGGATGAGATCAATGTTATATCATCTAGTGATACTATTTTATTGGTTTTTACGGAAATCCTATGCTTTTTCTAAATGAAATATTTGGTATTCCTTAATAATGGGTGGTGGATTATTCTATCAATATCATAAATTTTACTTCGTAGATATATATTCCTTATTTTCAGATGAAAAATAGATGAGTTAAAGGAGATGAAGGTGTAGTTGGATGATCTGTTAGAGAATAGATTTATTCATCATTGTTTATCACCTTGGGTAACCTTTATTATATATTCCAAGAAGTCTAACTGATCCCTACATCACTTCATGCATTATCGAATGATTGATCACATGATTATCAAGATGAAAAATCTTTTTCCTCACATCGAGGACCAATTTATTTGTTGAAATGGGAAGTGTGTTTTTAGAAATCAACCTTCAATAATGGTATCATCATCTAATATTTAAGGGGTTAAATATACCCAACACTTATTTTAATATTACGTATGGACACTATGATTATCCTATGATGTTACTCAACCTAAATATTTGTCCTATTATTTGTATACCCTTGATGAATTCGATATTCCACATGAACCTCAATTTATCTTTTGTGATATTTTTCAATGATATTCTATGATATTCATAATCTATGGAAGAGAACAAGAATAATTTGAGTTTGGATTTTGGAATCTTGAAGAATTGTCACCTTTGTAAAAAATTATTACAATCTGATATTTGGATCTGGGAAGTGAATTAATTATGAAATGTGGTTTTAAAATATTGAATCACAGTTGATCCAAAAAAAATATATGGTTTTCTAATCTAGGGAGGAACTAAGAAATGAATTTGAGATACATATCTTCTTGGAACTAACTAGATACTATTAGATGTTTTTGAAAGATGTCTTGATGCTCACATAATTGTTTAATTATCTTAATATTATAAATGCGAAATTATTATTGGATGAAATCTTCAATCATAATTGATGACCCAAAAAATGTCTTAAAATATCTCCATAAGTGAACTTTCTAAAACCTTTCTGAGTATTCAGGGTGTATAATGATGCTTGAGGTGTAGATATGCGGAGTTTTGTTACGTTCGGTGACCATACAGTGGTTTATGAATACCATCATCTTTAGAAACATTAGATTAAATATCCACTTCATTAAGAAGAAAATGTAGTAATAATGTTCACTATTATGTATTGGTGAAACAAACTTTTCAAGGAGTGGTTCATAGTCTATTTTAGTCATAAAAGTTTTAGTTTTATATATTCATAAAAATATCATAAAAATCCTATAAGGATTATGGTTAGAGAACCTTGAGTAATTTGACTTTAACATTTTCTTCAACCCTAAGAAGGGGACCATCATTGATAATATTATTAGTATAAAATTTTCATACCAGAACATATCATAATTAAATGCAGAATGGAATATCATATATCTCATTAACTAGTTACACATGGAAACTTGGTAGGATGACTCAATAATGTTTATGACCAGTGTGTTATTGACATAGTCTCTCCCTGAACTGAATTTCAAGAACAACTATAGATTCATGAATTCAAGGGTATTAGTGATTAATTATATGGTGGTTACACTATTATAGAATTTTCAAATTCTTCAAATGGGTATATTTTTTAGGGATCAATTTTTAATATCTCTATCAGTTACGGTCTTAGTGATGGTGGATTATTCATAGTTATCTATGTTACATTCACCCTTCACCATAAAGATTTATTATTTTATGAGAAACTAATTTTTATAGCTTAGTATGAAGCATGACATATGTGATTTTGTTTGAAATTCATATACTTTCCAATACATTAAGAATCAACACAAAAATACTTAAATTTTAATTTTACCAATTCTAGTACATATTTTGTAATGTGATGAGGTATCCATGGATTTCAATGTTTTATTTCCATAAATACCCTGAGTTAAGAATTCTATTTGGGTGGGGAATGGTCAGTTAACTAATATGGATCTCTTCATTCTAATTAGGGACACCACCATAGTTGAGGAGAAAAGGGTGGTGGTAGATGTTGGAAATATAGTGGATAAAGGGGATTCTATATGTTGTCATATTAGATGAATATCCCATATTTACATCTATGTTCCAAAAGTGTCTCTTGGAGCTGATGGGAACACTAATCATCTTGAAAACGTCTTTCCATCTACAAAGAAATGGTCATAAATAGTTTACTATTCATATTCTAGAGGTTAGGATATATTATCACTTCATATATATTGGTTGATCCATGGAAAATAGTGGGTCTAGTCTTTTTTTCTTATAAAAATAGTGAGTAGTCTTCAATTACATGCATATTTTCAAGGCACTATATGGTCTCCCCTATAAATAACCACTTTTATGATCAGAGGAAAAAAAATATTCACCTATGGGATCGAGTTATTACGAGGAGATTCCTATTAATATTTTAGTAAAATATTAATACATTGAGAAAACATATATTTATTTTAAATCATATACAAATCATCGACATTATCTTTTGTAATTCTTTGTTAGTAATCAGATTTTAATGAATGTATCACCTTAGATATGTAACAATTCTGTTAAATATTATAGTAAGTTTATTAAATGATATTTTATACATTTTTTAACAACTGAGAGGATAAAAGTACAGTTCATGTTTTGGTATTACTGTATTTATTTATTTTTATATAGGATGTCTTCCCCATATCTCAAATAAAAATGTATCACCTAGATTCATCCCAGGTTATCATGTGGAATGAGGCTTTTTTTGGAATTGGTTATGTTAGTGGTTGAGGAGATAATGTATATAAATAACTTTTATATGATTATTCTAAATTATAATTAATTTAATTTTTAAAATCTGCATGGAAGCCTATATGATATTATCCTGACAGGTGGAGGCAGAAATGTCTGTTATGGAATTGTGTCTTCATCTATTTTAGGATTATAAAAAAAATTTCATGACATTATGGATATATAAATTCTTATAAAGGTAATATTTTGTACATAATGGTCAATTTAAATATCTATTTAATGTTTTAAAATGTAATATTTTATGTTCAAAATGTGGTGGAGGTGGATTAGTGGTGTTTCTTGGTGGCTTGGGATTGGTGGTGGACACTGAAGGTCATTGTATAGATGATGGGTTTGGAATGAGCCACTTCTGGATGAAAGGTTCCATCAAACAACTAGTGTAATTTCACTAGAAATACTATGGGTAATTCATCCTATTGGAAATCATCCTGTAGCCACCAGCCCGCTAGTAGGCCATAATGTAGACACTATATTTCATTAGTGGACACCATCTCATCAGCGGTGTCGAATTAGGATGGATTAATAAATGTTGAAATATTATTATTCACCAAAACCCCTTGTTTATTTCTTAATCCATATCCCCACATAGCTAATATGATCAAATATTTTTTGGTGGATTCTCTTTGGCACTCTTGGTACCATTATTCATCTATGATTGGTTTTTTAATCCCTTATCGATTAATTGGATTCTAATTGGAATGTTTGATATCTTTTATTTTCATTATTATTAATTATATTGGATTGTTAGTGGATATATGCTGATTTGATATGATATATTGATCCAATGGTTACTAATTGTTTTTTCTTACAGAATCATTGTTTATTTCATTTTCAGAGGCAAGATATTGTTTGGCCCTGTTGAGAATCCCATGATTTATGCAGAATATGATCTATCTTCTTCTGATAGACCATAAAATCACCAAATACGATTTATAAGACAACAAATTTATGTTTTGGAACTCCTATTTTCTTCTCTTTTAATCCATTTCATCTCAGTGTGTGGATCGTATGTTCTAATTGTATGAACCATGGTTTGAGGTACGTAGAATTAAATAAATCCTTATTTAATGAAATTTATTTTCCCATTGATTAATAATAATTTTTTCAAAATTTATATTTAAATTAGATATGAATTTTTAAATGCATTTTTAATGGATATTGATTAAATATTTGTTTTACCTTGATAAATTAAAATTTAAGGATGATTTCAAAGAAAGGATATATTGTTTCTGAAATATTGTATTCAAATAATGTTTTGAATAATTATAAAAATGGTTGTGTAATTTTTAATGAATTGTGATAAGGCCATTGAACGTTTTGATAACCACAACATGTGGGAGACATTGGTACATAAAAGGGGTTTGGTATGAAGGAATGTCATGGATATTATAGTTATTTAATCATTTTGGTATTACCCTAATAATTAGTAAGGATTTTTTGGGACTATTTTAGCTAAAAACTTTTTGGGGAATCACAAAATAGTGTATACCTTGTTATTTGTTTGGCATGTTAGGGATTGGATCTGTGGGAACTAGTTATTATTGATCATTGTATGTGAAACCGAGTTATCCCTATATCACCCCGGGTTTCAAATAGGTAAGCCTTTATTTATTATTTTTTGTATGAAATGTTTTTAGGTGATGTTTGGGAGGGGTTATTAGACTTTTTGAATGTTTTTGGGAATTTTTAAATGATCATGATTTGTGCATGGTTTGTATAAACTAAAAACTCATACTGAAAACCACGAAAAGTGAAACATGGGGATTTGGGGTGGCACACAGTTTGACCAGACCATGAGACCACCTATGAGTGACCATGTGAAGTCGAGAAGTGGAATTTTATATGGTTGACATATGGTTTTTTAACCATGTGGATGAACCATGCATAATGCTTCTGAAGATACATAATGGAACATAGTTAGTGAATGGTTTTTCTTAACTGTGTCACTAACGATGCACAATATTAAATTGAGATCCTAAAAATGTGGATCTCACTTTTATTTGACGATAAGACTCTCAATTTTAACTATTTTCATCCCTAAGTTTGTGTTTCTTCATACCAAAGGTTACAGTGTCCTTCCCATTTTAAATAGATGTTATTTGAATTTCCATCCCTTACATAGATTCCTTGTTATTGTCCAATATGGATAGAACAATGGTTGTTGATTCGAATCATGGTTTCATTTTGGTTGTTTTTATGTTAGGTAATGAGACCTAAGGAGGGTTTTTTGGATATTAAACCTATGGTTTTTGAATAATTATTTCAGTTCTTCTTGTTTTTTCATTATTCTCGAAGTATTTGACTTCTCTATCAAATACTCTAATAAGATGTTGATGAATTTATTTCATATTGGTTGTTGAATATTTTTTGAAATGTTTTTTTAAAATCATTTTTGTGATAGTTTATGGAATTAAGGAAATTAGGTATTTTTGTAGAAGGTGAATGTAGTAAAAGGATATTGAAATAATGATTTCAAAATGGTTTTTTTGGTTCCAAAGCATGGAAAGGTTTTTTAATAGAAGGATAGTTTTACATAAATGATTTTTAAACTATTATGTTGTCATGTTTTTGGATAGAATGGTTAAGAGGGAGATAAATGAGATTGATAATTATCATGAGGTAGCACCATCAATGGGATGGTTTATAGACATGAAGATCCACTATCAATGGTAACATAATGATTCTATGGTTGAGCATGTGTATTTAGTTTTGTGAAATTGAATAGGTAATTGAAAGTGATTATTGATAATTGGTTGAATGAATTATCTTGTATCATTCCTTGTAAATGGATTGGAATTGGAAAAATATATTGATTTGGAATCCATTTTTCCTAGATATTGTTTTTTCATTGATGTAATCAATTTACAATTGTTTTATATAAATGTTATAAAATGTTATATCAAATTGATGCGAGTGGGGGGAATTAATTTGTGGAAATCCTACAGAGAATCCTTACACACCCTTAATTTAGAATAGTTGTGATTTTGTAGATATTATATATCTGGATATATGTAAAATTAATGTACCACATTTAATTAGTGGTTATTCATGATATGTAGAATGTATTGAGGAGAAAGAACATAGATCATGTTGGGTGATGTTGAGTTATGTCTTTGAGTCTTTTATGTTTGAGTTGTGAGCCGATAACCCACTTCTATATACTTTATGATATCGTAAATTCATAGTTTTTAATATTAAAAAAATCATTATCACATCATGAATGTTATTATATGTTATTTATTTTCTGATAATCTTCCAATAATTATTGTCTCACTAAATGCATATATTAGTTTCCCACAATGTTGAGAACACATAAGGGCTGCAATAATGTCATTAAATATATGTTCTACAACTAGATGACATCATTTTAGGAAAACAAATGATTCACCCTATCAGGGGTGGATACTCATAAAACATTGAGGAACCTTCTCATAGTGTCCCCCCTTGGTAATTTATATTGTAGAGTATTATTGTTTCAAGTCCCGACATTAGGAAATCCACATTTATATGTATCTTTGGATTCTTATATCTGAAAATGTTTGTATTCATCTTTAGACATTAATTTTATTATAAATGTGTAATATTAGTCATTTACATTGATGTGTTGATGAAAATTGTGATGACACATGTTCATGGTGAGGTAAGATATGGTTCAAGGGTCAAGAGTGTTATTACTTTACTGAATAATGTGATAAAGGATTTTTCATTGATGTCCTTTAATATAATTTGTTATCCCATTCCTTTTGATTGAATTTATATTTCATAAATTAATTCATCGATATGGTGTATTATTATCATGTTAAATTTCTGTGAAGTCAAAGAAAGTATCATTGGTCACATAGGTAAATGAAACTAGTATACAACCTGTTTGATTAGAGATATCATGAAAAATATATTATATTACACATTAAGTATTAATATGAGGTATCATTTCATTATGAAATTATATTCATTCCTTATTGGTTCTATGGAGTGTTTTTATATGGAAACTTTGGACTTTTGGATGATTCACCTAATTGCCCTGAGAAAGAGGCACAATGGTTCACACACTATGTTTATCTAGATTCTCAGTTAAATAATATAATATTATTTATTATTTAACCAGTGAATAATTATTATCTCATATGTGGTGTAATAATTTTTCATATCTGATCGATCACATAAATTATTTCATTAGTCATCTGAGAGAATATAATGTCACTGGAATATTTAACAAATACTGATTTCCATTTTAGTGTATATAATATTTAATTATTTATTGGTTAATAATGTAGTTATATTTTTTTTAATAAATATTTTTTCATTATTCAATGCCCGATAAATATTATGGGGGGAATGGCATAATTAGTTTAATGGTCCAAATAGAAATAATAAATATTGAATCATATATTATTAAATAATATTTAATTTAATTTTCATGGTATGAACATATTTGAGAAGTAAAAATAAAATTACTATTATTTAACATGGTGATCCATAGGGATTAAATAAATAATAATGGGAACTTTTGAAATTATTTTTTTAACCCTAATGGTATATATACCCAATTAGATTATTTTATCAAGATGGAAATTAATATTTTTTTGGTTGTGATAATGGGATTTTGGGAATTTTCACACACCCAAGAGATCTGCCTTCTCCTAGATATATCCCATGATAGGAGATAAATCATCCTCCACCATCTACTCTCATGTCAATATAGATCAAATAGAATGACTTAGAAGTGGTTCTCAAGGAGATCAAAGGAGGATTATGTAAGAGATAGGATCTGACTTGTTATTACCTAAAGATTCCTAAAATGATTTTTGATGATTTTCGAAAGACATGTGGACCACCGATAGAGGGATTGTGGTTAGATTTTATAATGAAATTATTGTACAACAAAAATATGTTATCTGAGAGATCAATTTAGGAATAATTCCAACAAGGTAAATTTTAATTTAATTAAATTAGTTATAAGTAATATGTTATAATCCACCCTCTGGTTTTACCATGATTTCCATTATCTATTATCCTTGATCATATTCTCTTTACCAAGACATTTATCATAGATTATATTTTGGATTAATCATTGACCATGACAAAATGAAAATTTCGACATGACCCATCCCATGCTTCTTCTGCTCTCAGAACCTAAAGGTTTTATAACTGAAGTAACATATCTATTAATAATTATTAAAATATTAATTATTAGTTTATGATATTTTATTTTATTTTTCAATTCATGATTAGTTTTTAATTTAATCCGAATTGTGAGATTTGTTTCTTCCACCTTCTTCTTAATATATATATATTTAATAAGGTTAATTTTTAAAATAAATAAAATCAAGGAACACTTCCAGGGGTTACAAATATTCTAATAGGATGAAACGGATTTACATTCCTTGTAACAAGAGCTATATTCCATTTACATGGGTTAAATTCACCAAGAATTAATTTTAATGTTTAATAAATTTTTGTGAATTTATGACACGTGGTGTATTTAATTATTATACAGCATGTTGACATAGCCATGATAGAACACACTCATCCAATTATCATGTTGTGTCGCCCATGTACATTTGCTGTAGTCCCTTTGAGTCATATATGGGACATGAATTACCCTACATGGACTACTTGACTATTGTACATGTGACTCGGAGACCACACACAATGTAGTCGATTATATATGTTGGGTACTCTAATTTTCTGAGCGGTGATTTACATGACTAGTCCGTGGTCATGTTCCTAGAATACAAAGAGAGTGATTTAGATTCCATCTAGCTCACCTATACATGCCATCTACTTATGAAAAATTGTATATATTTAAATTATTTAATATACTATCTCAACTATATGAACATATGATTATATTTGGTCACTATGTTGATAAGAAACTCCATGTGATAGGTTTTAATATATATATATATATATTTAAAATCTATATAATGTCTAGATATTCATATCATGTATCAATCATACTATAGTTATCACTCTACATTCATTAAGGCATGATGAGTTATAAAAAATCATGTAATTTATTTTATTAAGTGGATACTGCACATGATGAAAGTAGGTAATATGTTGTTTATGTCATATGTCACATGAGTAAATATTATCTGAGTATAATAAATGTTTGGTTGCAACAGACAAGTATCCATCATGTTTCATCCATGTTACATGTATTTACAAATCTAATTTTTTAAAAAAATATATAAATTCTTTAAAAATATAATGAATGAGAATATTAGGGAAATTTGGATGAGAATTAAAATGAAAAAATTCATTAACTAATTATAATAATTAATTAATTTTAGCATGATTTATCTTAAATAATAAGTATTAAGAATTGAATGCTACTTTTAATAAATTTGTAATTTGTTTCATGTATTTGGATGAACATGACCATAGACAAGGCCTTTTTATATGATTTTATTCAATTAATTTTTATTAAATAAAATATGTGTTATTCATGAATTCTCTACTCTTATTATTTATGGGACTTAATTCCCTTGGTTTCATTCATGTAAACCCCATGTTTACCACAAATATGTGTGAGTAAAAGCATATGTAATTATTGGAGCTCCAATGATAGATGAGGTGGATCTCATTTGATGTCAAGGAAAAACCAATCCAAGAGAGATACAAAGGTCGACATGTATAATGTTGTAACATGATCTTTAATTGGTTCATAGTTTTTCCCACTAGGCCAATTATTAGATTATCAACCTTTAGATAAGATAACCATTATTATTATATCATGATCATACCACATTATTATTTTTATTATTTTAATTTCTATATTTATATCATTATGTATTTTTTTACACGATAATAATAATTAAGGAAATTTATGATCCTGAAAGATAGATCTAAAATAATTGACTTATGAAAAAATATTATCTAAGACACGGTTCATCAATAAAGTATATTAAATTATTACAAAAATTGTATGTATTAAATATAATAATTTAAAATTTACACATAAAATGATAAAATCACTCAATTTTATATATTATGTTAGTATATCATTTCTCTACATCTGTTGAAATTAAACTATACTTCAATGTTCTTAACTGGCCAAAGATGGGGTACTTTCAATTATCAAGGAATTGTAACATGATTATTTGGGTTAACATAACATATATAACATCAAAGTTATACTTCTAAGGAAGTCCTTTTTAAACATATAATAAAGGGTTGAGGAAATCATATTGAATAATTTCTGGATTGGGGAGTCCACTAAACAGATCAAGTAAATCCGATTTAATGCAGTTGGAATTTAGATTTCTGGACCAAAAACATTCATGGTTCTTGACTAACTACATTTGGGGTGATGATAAGTAAAATATGGATCCTTTACACTATAATTTCTATGTATCAAAATATTATGTATCCAATGGTGATGTCTATTGGAGTTTGATAAAATATTGTGATATTAATAAATATGTCATGTTCGTATTTGTCAAAATTTTATCCGGTAATGTACAAAAATGTATTCTATTTTTATTTGATGAAACATCATTAAAATGACATCAAACATATTTTTTGTGATCCATGCTTGATAATGTTAACAGTATCCCTAAAAAATTACAATTGTGAAAATGGTGCTTATTCATTATCCTTCACCATGAACAAAAATTATGTTTGATGGAAGAACATTATCTTGATGTGCCTGATGTGAAAAAACTATATGAGAAATTTTTGAAGTATTCCAAATATGTTCAATGTGTCATCCTATCATTCATTTCTAATTTTCTATCAATGAAACATGAGTACATGGATTTATATAGAATGATTTCTTACCATGAGGATCTCTATGAAGAGAAGGCGATACATGATAGGTATAAGACATTCAATGATTATTTTAGAAATATGGTAAGAGGCACTGCACCAAATGGGCCTCAAGTAGTCAATCATATTGGCTACATTGATTTATTATAAATATTATGTATTAAATTCCTAGATGAGTTGCATATAGATATCATTCTTTCATAAATGTGAAATATCATTTTAATATGTATAGTTAATTATACTACGAGAACTAATGAGAAATGTTTTATGGAACTTCTTTATTTGATTCTCCAAGTTGATAAGGACATGAGGCATGATAAACTCAGAATATTTATGGTGAAAAATAAAATAAATAACAATTAAATTGGTCCGAAGACATATAACAATTCTAAATCTCCCAATCTTTATCCTTTCAGAAAGAGGAATATATAGAGGTAGGTAATGGAAAAGAGGTGGTATGTTTTTTATGGGGCATTAAAGGCCACTGGTAGAATAAATTCACCCAAAAGATAGGGGAATCTAAATGTCTGTTTGTTATCAAGTGTTATATTTCAATGTCTACACAAAGGGTATAATATACATCCTGCGGTGACCACCTCTATATCCAAATGTAATAAACAGGAATATTATGAAATAATTTTATAGTAGTGGTGGACTTGAGAACTGATAATGGTGTGAGGATAGATACTCTATCCATTTTAGACTACCACATTTTATTAGAAATAATAGTGATTTTGGTTTTAAATTATTATTTTTATGTACCAATGATTTCCAAGAACATAATTTTTTCATCATGACTATATGAATATGGGTTTATTTTCATGTTTCGAAAAAAATTCTTGTATAAAGAAATCATATTTTATGGTATAGATATTTTAAATAATTTTCATTATGTATTAAATTAGGAAAACAATGTATTGGAAATTCATAAAGAATCATTTTCACATGACTCTTATTACACCCATCATTGGTATCATGATCTTGGTCATGTAAACGAGAATAGTTTGAAAAAGATCTGTCAATATGGTTATTTATAATATTCTTTTATAAATCCACTTGAATGAAGAAATGTTTGTTTACAATTAAAAATAATTAAACCAATATTTGGTAGATGCGGTGAAAGGGCAATAGAGATCATAGGATTGGTACACACAAATGTGTGTGGACAACTTCTCGTAGAAGTTATATGTGGATATTCATATTTTATATCATTTTTGATGACTTGAGTAGATATGTATATGTCTGCATGGTGAGGTATAAGTTCTAGTAATTCAGGAATTTCATGGAATTCATGAAGGAATTATAGAATTAATATAGAAATAAAATAAAGAAACCTTGATCAGATCGATGTTGTGAATATATTAACCCAGAGTTCAACAAAAATTTTATGGGAGTTTAGGATTCTATATCTAATCGCCACACATTATACACCATAGTAGAATGGGGTTACTGAAATGTGAAACCATGCCTTATTAGACATGCTATGATTGATGTTGAGTCTAATCTATATCCCATTATCCGTTTTGGGATATGCATTACCAAATACAACATACACATTAAACCATGTACCAACTAAAGAAAAAATTGTATTTCACTTCGTGTAATGTAGTGGAAAGAGACCTATTTGTAACAAATATGTATATGGGGTTGAAAGGTGTTTATAAATGTCTTTTTTATGATACAAACTAGCACACAAAGGAAAAATGTTCATCTTTATAGGGTATTCAAAGAAAACAATCGGATACTTCATATACAATCCCTCGGAAAATAAAAATAAAATTCACCAGAAAATTCATATTTCATGAGAGGGGGGACATCATAAAAAAGGATAGTGGTAGCCTGACTAACATTGGTGAAGTTGATTATGAAGATACACATGATTTGGTATGGAAATGAATACACAAGTGTGGATGGAATTAGTAGTTCCTAGAACACAAGTACGTCCTTGGAGCATAAGAGAGGTAAGAGAACTAGAGAGATATAGTTTTCCAATAACTGAAGATGGTGAATATTTATTGGTTTTTAATGATGAAACTATATCCTAAATGGAGGTAGGAGAGAGTTTAGAAGGTTCATTATGATAAGAATATAAGAATTATGAATAGGATTGCCTGTATTAAAATCACATTTGGGTTCTGGTAAATGCTTTATTTGATGAAAATCCCATTGGTTGGAAATTTTTATTCATGAGAAAATGGACATGCATTGAAAATTACATAAAAATAAAGAAAGTCTAGTGAAAATGGTTTTAAAAATAATAATGGAATTGACTACGATGGGAAATGTTTAATATTTAAATCCATCATAATTCTAAAGATATAATAGCTTACCATGACTCCATGTTTTTTATGATGGATTTGAAAACAACATTATTTAATGGGAACCTTTGAGAATATGTCTATATGACAAAAAATTATAGTGTTCATTACTTTAGTTGATTCCAAAAATATTTCCCAGATGCAGAGATACATTTATTGAATGAATTATTAATTTAGGTCATGGAAAGTTTTATATGATGAATCCATAAAAGAATTAAGTTTTATTAATAAAAAATGAGGGAATGTATTTAAAAGTGGGTTATTGGGAATGCATTAATTATCCTATTTGTATTAATTGATGAAATATTACTTATTATAAAGACATACATTCTGCTAGTGTATTAAGTACTAGTTATACAACTATTTCTCAATGAAGGGAATAAGTGAAGAAATATATATTCATTGGATCAAGAACATTCATGATAGATACCAGGGGCTTCTTTGAATAAGTCTACATAATCATGTTGAACAAAAACTATATGAAATTTAGTATGGAACAATACAAGATGATATTTATTCTAGTGACACATGGATTACATATTTATAAGAAAATGTTTCTTAAACACCAAAATGAGAAATTGATAATGGGAATGGTCCCATACAATTTAGTGATATGATCAATAATTTTTTCCTTGTTATGTATAATACCTGATGATTCCTGTGAATTGAGCATGGTAGGTAGATTTCAAAAATATTGAGGGGAACATCAATGGTATTATGTTATGTTTATCCTAAAATATTTGAGAAGAACTATGGATATGTTACGACTGTATAGTGGTGATGAGGATCTAGTTATCAATGGTTATACAATTTCTATATTTAAGAAAGATAATAATGAAATGTAGTTAATATCAAGATATGTTTTCCATATCAATAAAAGAGCTATAATTTGAAATTATTCAGAGAATATTTTTTTCACTTATTCTAAAACAGATTCAATGTATATAGAAACTTCTGATGTATCCAAGGTTTTCATTTTGATTTAATCTTTTTCTAAGATCTTGACATGGTTCCCAGTAGAAAAGGCCATGTCACATTTTATTGTGATAATAATACAACTGTGACTCTTTAAAAATAGATAAGGTTACACTAACAGAAAATGAATAAACAATGACATTATATATTCTAGAAGTATTTTTAGTATAGGTTTGAAGTTTTAGTAAGAAAAGTACATATAGAATAGAATGTGGAAGACCCCTAGACTAAAGGAATATCATAGTAGAAGTATGAGTATCATCTGAGACCTAACAGACTGATGGTTTTTAGCAGCTGGCTCTAGTGCAAGTGGGGTTTTGTTGGAGTTGGTTCCCTAGAACTAATTAATTTTTTCTTTTTTATATCCAATATTCCTAGTTTCAATATTAATAAAATATTTATCACATGATTATTTTTCTCCTTTATATCATAGTATGTGATAATGTCCCAAGAGTAGCAGTCCCACAAAAATGTCATAGTAGTATTCCTCTATGATGAGAACCTCAAAGTTCTCTGAGACTATTCTTATGTATATGTTCTATAGAAGGATGATATAATTTTAGGGGATAAAATGAAACATGATATCTAGTGTTTATACTCAAATGACTTTGAGGTACCATCTCATTTTTTACTCCCTTGGTAATATCCTATGTAGGATATTATAAGAACGAGACCCTCCAGTAGAAAATCAATATTTATTTTTGTCATTAGTTATCCCTTTTTATGAATGTGTTTATTGATCTTTATAATTTAAGATTGTTTTTATTTAGTATTATGAGTCACGTACATTGATGTATTAATGAAAACCGTGATGATAGATATTCATAGAACTATTTGACATGTTGGGTTTATTGTTATTAATATTACATTAGTGAATAATACGAGAAACGATTATCCCTTATGTTATGAAATAAAATATGATATCATAGTATCATTGATGGAAATTGAATATCCTAAATAACTCCATGTCCATGGTGTTCTATGGAAATGTATAATTTTCGGAAATTCAAGAATGATATATTGAGTACATAGGTTGATAGAAGAATCATGCTACCTGCTTGATTTGAGATAACGTGATAAATGGAATACACAACAGAATATGCATTTGTATGAATTATCATGTCTTTGACGCATTAGCTTCATTCTCTACAGGTTCTAGAGTGTGTTTCTAAATTCTATCCTTGGAATTTAGGCTGCTTCCCCTATTTCCATTGGCTAATGAAGCCTAGGAGGTCTCACATTATGTGTATTTAAAATCTCACATAAATAATATAATATTATTTATTATATAATAAGATGAATAAATATTATTCCCACACATGTATTAATAATTTTTTTTGTCTTATTTATATCACAATTTCCATCACCAATTATTTGAAAGAATATAATGCGAGTGGAATATTTATTAAATTACAAATTTTTAATTTCAATGTAGTGAATACAAAATTTATTTATTTACTAGGGAATAATTAAGTGATATTTATTTAATTAAAAAATTATCATTATTTAAGGCTTGATAAATGTTATGGAGTAATGGATGACTGAGTTTATTGGTATAGTGTGAAATAATCAAAATTAAATACTATTTGAAGAAATGATATTTTAAATATTTTTCAAGATAAGAATAATTAGAGAAATATTATTATTATTATTATTATTTTAAACTCTGTTTAGCAAGGATTAAATAAATAATAAAGGGCATTGATGAAATAATTTTATTTTAGGCCAAGAAATATATAAACCAAATTATATTATTTTCTAAAAAATTCCATTTCCATTATTTTGGTAGTTAAAAATGAATTTAGAGATTTATCACATGAACTAGAGATCCCCCATATCCAAAATTTATTCCAAGAATGGAGAATAATCTTCCTCCACCTTCCACTCTCATGTGAAAAGAGATCAAGGAGAGCACTTTGGAAGCAGTTCTCAAGATAATAAATGGCAGATGATGAAAATTAATGGATATTCTGAGAATACACCAGGAAATTCATAAAGGGAACTTAAGAGTTTTATGGAACATATTTGGAGAACCACTAGAAGAAATATTATTCAATTCCTACAAAATAAAGAACTTAGAATGCATATCTATTGATATATTCATCGACAAATAAACAATTCCAACAAGGCAATTACATAATTTGTTAATTTAATTATAAATAATTTGTGATAATCATCAACTGGTTCTATTGTGATTTCATTTTATAATTTATTCGTTAAAATTTAATTAATCAGGATATTTATTTCATTTTAGATTTTAAATTGATCATCATTTAGGAAAAAAATGTTGGCAATGACCCTTCACATGCTTCCAATGTGCCTAAAACAAAAATATGAGTTTTTTTGTTTTGATTTCTACAATTTTCATTGATGTTAGCAGTCTCCCACGGTGGTACTCTATAGTAGTTAGGGTTTGATATCAATGGTATTACATTGAGTTCTTTTACATTTTTATCATGCATCACATAGTGGTTTTATATAAGAAGTATTTAGTCATTATTGTATTATTTTTCAAAGGGAAAATAATCCCAAAATTTTATTATTTCCCTTTGCATTTTTCTATAGCCTTTAGAATACGTGGGTTAATACCTATGTACAAGTAGAAATTCAACCTCAATTCAATGAAATGAGGATGGATGAGATGTAAAAAAATTTACTAGACATGATTGGTCAGTCTTTCATTTTGACAAATGGTATTAGCTTTTTTAGTCCATTACTTCCAAGTGGTATTGGTTTTCATTCATGGAGTTGAAATCTATTCTAGTTTTTTTCCATGAGTTGGGTTGGTAGAATATAGTTTTATTTTTTGGACTTGAAATGTATAGCATAAAAAGATGCATCTAACCATTTTATGATGTACATAATGTTACCATTGAGAGGGATAAAAAAGTGTTTTGGGGAAACTTGTAGGATTGTAATCTATTTTTCATGGGTTTATCTAACGAGACTAGCATGACATAAATTTCATAAATGACTTACCACTAATATTATATATTTCATGTTCTGTAATTATTTATGATTTGGTGAAAATGGGTTGATTTTTTTAAAAAAATATTGAGATTATATACAAATTATTTATTCCAAAAAGGGGGTGGTTGTAAAAAAATTAATTAATTTTATTTATAAAGTCACTATTGAATTTTCAAAAATGGGTTTGAAAATATGGTATAATTTAAAATTTTTAATCCATCAGATGTTAAAGAGTTAGAATTATTGAGTTTTATGTGTTTATAGAAAATGGAACCTAGTAGGGTTAGAGGAACCCAAAAATAAGAAGCTACTGAGAATGTGGTAACAACTTCTCCATAAGTAAACCAAAATATGGTTCAAAGTATAGAAAAATCTCTTCAGTCTATGGATAGTGTGAAAATAAGGGATAATCTATGGAAAGTGGACCATTATGTTCAGATCCAAAAAAATAATCCACCAATATTTCAACGAGATTCGAAACTAGAGAAGCCTTAGGTGTGGAAGATTAAGATGAATTTAATGTTTTGTTTCCTATCAATACTAGTAGATCATAATGTTATGTAGGTGATTTATATTCTATAATATCATTCACTCTAGTGGTGGGATATTATTGTTCATGATAAATCCAACCAAAGAATAATGTCAGAGGATATTGAATAATTTTTCAACAATTAATTCTATCCACATACATTTAGAATTTATAGAATGATGGCATTCTTCATTTTGAAGCAGGAGATCCTATTTGTGACATTTTATGTGGATAAATTCATGATTTTAGTATACATTGCACCAATAGTATTTGAAAATGAATCCTTTAGGGAACACCTATTCGAATCAGGGATGAGGTAGGAAAATCACTCGAAGACTTTCATGATCTGTATAATAGAACATATATGGATGTTAAATAGAGAAATGGTGGTTAAATGGTAAATATCATGAGATATGGGTTTAGGGATCTTATTAATACCTATAGAAAATGGGGGAACTCTAATGTGAGGAAAAGGTTAAAGATGGACACCTATTTCCACGGTAGTAGAATGGAATAGAACAAGTCGTTTGGATTGGTGAATCATCCTTCGAAGCCTAAGAGTAAACTAGGATGTCTAAAATGTGGTTATTTGGAGAAAATGAAGTGATACTGCAAGAAAAGAACTTGAGAAACCCAAAAATAAAATTATATAGGGAATCTTCAGTTCTATTTTCCTTGTGATCCAAGGTTGAGGGGTCAAAAAACATCTCAGTTGTCACAAATATCATATGATTCAATAGGAAAAGAGAAGCATAATACCTCTCAAAATTAAATCCATGTTAGCAATGATGATTCCAAGAATACCATGACACCTCAATAGAGGCAATAACAAAATGAAAATTGAGAATAAAGGGCAGCTAGTAAGAAATTTTATAGAGCTAAAATGATATTATAGACGACAATTCTGGACTATAAAAAGTTTAAGGTATGATTTTTCATAATCTACACTCATGCATGAATTATTTGATACAAGTTCATCCATTTAATTTATTTCTTGTAATGTTAGTTATATTTTGTTTTTTAGTGTTGAGATGATAACTTCTGACCTGATACATAAAAATCCTCTTAGTTAAATAGAATGTTATGACTATATTTGTAGATTATGTTTTATAAATATTGATGTATTTGAGTTAAAATATAATATATTTATTCTTGATATGCATTCCAATTAAATGATTCTAGGTATGTAGTAGTTTATAATTGTCAATGCTTGCATCGACTATTATACTAAACGTGCTATATTGATGATTGAGGATGGCATCATGAATCTCATCAGAGTGGAAAGGAATGTAAAAGCAGCTTTAATGGACTCACTGGTACCATTAGTTTTAAAAATTTTATACAATATCATTGTGTTGAATTTTTCATTAATGGAAGCGGTAAAAAAATTCAGTTTTCTAGTTTTTTTTGGTCAATTTCAGGATTTTTTCAAATAAAATTTCCCAGGTTTCCAACTCATAATTGAATCATAGTCTATGATTGATCTCCTCCTTGGGACCAATCCTATCTCACTTCCATCTTATAAAATTTCATCAATAGAGTTGAGGAAAATGAAATTTTAGTTGTATTATCTATAAAGAAAATGGTTCATTCGATCGAGCATGTCTCTACGGGTAACACCAGAATTTTTCGTCATAACAGAAAATGTAACTCTTCAGTTATGTGGGGATTATAGTAATCTTAACATAGTTTTAATAGATAATAGGTTTATAAATTTATGAATTTATTATTTTTTCTATCAATTATGGGGACCTCGGTGGTACTCTAAAATATAATTTTGACTAGTATATCAATAATTCTGGGTTATGAAGGGGGATATTCCAAAGATATCTTTTAGGTGTAGATATGAACATTATGAGTATGTTCCTTTAAGTATTATGAATTCACCAACCGTATGTTTGGAATTTATAATACAAATATTTCGATTATTTCGGGGCATATCTAGATTATTTTATTGTTGTGTTCAAGGATAACATATTGGTGTGTTCATGGAAAATGGATGATCAGGAACAAAACATGGTGAATGTGTTGGGAATATTTAGGTATAATTAGTAAAATAATAATATATCATAATGTGATTGTTGGATATAAGTATTATGCTTACATAGACTTGTAATTTATGAAGGATGTGTTAATGTGTATCTATAATATGTATAGGCTTTTATCTTGTAGTAATGACCATATAATGTATTGATGATACACATCTTCTTTAGTATGAATGGTTATTATTTATTGTTTTATTATGTTTTATATTTACTAGAATTACCTATGACAGATTTGACATGGAAAAGTTTTCCATTCTGGTGGAACAATTAATGTCGAAATCTTTTCAAGAGAAAATGGTTTTCCTTACATCTGCACCTATCAAGATTTTAATGAAATTAGGAAAATTTAGGGTGGTGTATTGTGATTCTTTACGATCTGGATTGGGATGTGTTATCATGTAGGGATATCATTTTCTTGTGTACTCCTCAATGAATTTATAGTTTCATGATAAGAAATAACCATCGCATGATTTGGCGTTTTCTTTAGTAGTATATAAATTTAATACATCGCATCATTACCTATTTGGTGATGAAATTATAATTTTTAATGATCATTAAATATTGAAATAGTCTTCTAAAAAATGTATTTTAATATATGGAAAATTTGTTGGATTGAATGTCTTCAAATGTTCAATTTTTCCTTGATGTATACATAGTTTAAGGGAAATTAAATAGTGGATGAATTATGTATAATTTCATATATTCAGTTTTAAAAAGAATAAATATATGAGTTGTAGTTGATGTTAGTCACATATGAAAGGTTCTAGTAATGTGCATACTGAAATTAATTTGTGGGTTTACTTCCATTCTATTTCATTCCTGATTTTTTTGAGATAATTAATGTAGAATATACATTTTATTTTGATTTCATTAAGTTAAGATCCAAACAAAATGGAAGGGTAAAAAGTGAGGTATATAATCTTAATGAGACTTTATTTTCGTGGTTTTGAGATACAATGGTCCTACCTATAGATTGTAATGAAACAATTCCTCATTATTTACACAATTCATTTGGGGATATTCATCTTGGAATAGAGAAGATGAATATTATATTTAAATCATGATTTCAGTGGGTCTATATAAAAAATAATGTCAGGGAATTGGTTTCATGATGACTATCATATTAGCAAGTTAATCCATAGAATCAGTGACCAAAATGTGTGATAACATGTATACCTAATTATATATGGAAATGGGATCATATAAACTTGGATTTTGAAATAAACCTCCCATGAATGGATTATAAACATGATATAGTATGGGAGATAGTGGATCAACATAGGAAATCATCCCATTTCATACATATCCATGAATATAATATAATTGAAGAGTTTTCAGAAATCACTATCTCAGAAGTTATAATGATAAATGGATTACTATTGTTGATAGTGTCAGACATAGATCTAAGGATTCAATCCCATTGAGTAAAATATTTATAGTATGCTCTATATAGATGTTTGAAAATAAATATGGTGTATAATCCTCAAATGGATGGGAAATCCAAAAGGAGGACGGAAATATTTGATGAAATTTATTGGTCTGGTGTTATGGACTTTGGTGGCAGATATAAACAGAAAGTACCATTAATGATGTTCCCATATAACAACAGTTATCCATCCTTGAAACATATGACTCATTTTGAA
Organism: Viscum album; assembly: GCA_963277665.1. Classification (NCBI taxonomy): domain Eukaryota; kingdom Viridiplantae; phylum Streptophyta; class Magnoliopsida; order Santalales; family Viscaceae; genus Viscum; species Viscum album. The sequence continues at coordinate 1,049,411,203 of OY728148.1, forward strand.
TAATTGCATGGTTATCCTTGTCGGTATCCACTTTTTGGTGTTTAAATATGTTATACATAACAATTTTGGATATACCTAGTCTAAGAGACAATGGAGAATATTTAGCAGATCATGAAACATAAGGATAATACTCAGGGTCGTAATAAATCATATGTAGATAATCGTAGAGGACTGTTGTCATTTGAGGGGAGTGGTTAACTGTTCTTGAGTATCTCTCCAATTCATATACATAATCATTTTCGGAATTAGGTAAATTTATATTCTTGATAAATAATCCCATATTAGTTACATGAATTTGTTGGGGATGTGGAATATCACTTTTCCCCCCAAAGATCACTCTAATGAATATTTTGTTTCAAACAACTCAATTGAAAATGTATCAGCCAAATCATAACCATTTGGCTTGATGGGATCTTGTTGACCATGAGATAGATGCTTCATTGGTATATATTCTATTACATATTGTGGATAGACAATAGATTGTATTTCATGGATAAAAATTTTGTCTATTGCATGTTTTGTGGAAACATGACCAAATTCAGGAATAAACCATGGAATGTGAGAAAGAAATGGTATAGAAATGGACTATGATCATTCCATAAATGTTCATTTTCCACATTACAATTATTGATATGACAAATTAGCGGTTAATTTAACACAAAAATTTTCATGTATGTTACCCTTTCATTTTTATTTTTATCTATGCAATGGGTTTGGGTGATTTATGAGAGGGTTTAGGAGACTTTTTGAATGTTTTGGGACTTGTATAAAAGTGCATGGTTTGTGCATGCTTAATATAAATCAGGTAATTCCTATAAGAAACCATTCATGGTAAAATAGGTGATTCTTCATGGGAACACAGTTAGGCTTATGTTTTATCCCGATCATGCGACCACCTTCGAGACACCAAATAATGTGTAGAAGAGGGATTCTGTATAGTTGTCACAAGGTTTTTTTTAACATTGTTTCCAAACCATATGAGGTGCTTCTCAAGGAAGAGTCTAGCTCAGGGTTAGTGCACGATTTTCCTAGACATGAACTATTTAATAAAGATATCCTAATAAATTTAATATCACTCAGATTTATCTAAAGTCATATCTTTCTTCACTATTTTAATCCACAAGTCAATTTATCCTCCTCTGGATGACTTTGGAGTCTATCCCCTTCAATATAGAATTGATCCTATGGATTTTCATTATGGGTTGACGCTATATTCCCTTATTATGTCTTTATTAATAGAAATTTTATATAGATATACATTCCTTCATTAACAACCCGCCTTCTGTAAGAAAAGGGAAGGGATGTAAAAGATCCATTCCCATCTATCTTCAATGTGATGGAGAGATAATGACCTTTGAGTCCCACCTTCTGTAGGCCCTAGTTTGGCGACAAGAACCAAGGGTATAGAGTCTCACCAAAATGGAAGCCATAACCTTCTTTATAGATTAATATTGGGAGAAAAAAATGCTAAATCCCATCAACACCATACAATAAAGTTAAAATTAAATCCTTGAATCCATTCCCAAATGATTTTTTAATAGAAATACCAATAACAGGTAAGAAAAAACTCCCAAATAATGTACCAAAAGAAGAAATCTAAATAGCTAGATCAACTATCCTGACACCAGAGTGAGTATGGTTCATCACGGTCCTCAAAGTCCTCATAAAAACCAGAAAACGGTCTTACTTACGTAGGGTGAGAATACAATTATACATAGTAAGGAAAACTAAATCTAATCATGAAAAAGTGAGGGAACATAGTAATTACCCTGTGAGAAAATTGTATAACCTCAAGGACCTACCAAGGAATACTAAATAGAACAACCTGGCCAAGTAACACTAACCAAAGTTACTCAAATAAAGTAAAGTAATAATATAATCACATCAATATTTGGGAAGCCCACTAACCACATTCCCACTAGTTAACTGCTCATACCTAATCATCTTCCATCTTGAAGTGTCCACTCTTCCCATACATAGTTTCACTTCCACAACCAGCCGAAGCACACCTGAGTCTCAACCCACAAAAAACCACGCCCGTAGACTCCTAGGCCACCACAACAACCTCCTATCCTGAAGACACTTGGTACACAAAGACCACACACCATGCCCAAATACACATGGGCCTCATCTCGAATATACTTGGGAAAACATACCTTTCCCAGAATCTACTAATCCCTTGGTAAAAAAAACCCTTTCCCGAAGATTCTTGGACTATGGTAAGCCTGATGCCATTACAACATGCCCAATTACACCCGAGTAGCATAGTCTAAAAGATCGTGCGAGGAATAATATCAGTAACAAGCAATCCATCATACAACCAGGATGTTGGGAAAGGAACACTCCCCATGAAATAGGGGTATTTAGATAATAGTGCTCAACAATGGTGGAGTGAATATAGAAATAAAAAGAAACTAATATATATATATATATATATGTGTGTGTGTGTGTGTGTATGTAAATAAACATCCCCAACCTACTAGTTTTACATGAACAGACAACAATCGCAAACGAGCACTAGATTTTCTACTACTACTATATGAAAAAAATACAACATCGACTTCCAAATAATAACTCATCAGCATTTTCATTCAATTTCCATTTATTGATTTTTTGGGGATTCAAAAAAAATTATTTTGTCACTACTATAAAACTAACAATGGTAACCACACTAAGGAACGAGAAAAACCAAACGGTGGTCCTACTACACAAAAACACAAAACATGAAGTGTTGTCCCACTGCACATCCACGTTCAATTACTATCAAACAATTCGAATTAATACCAGACGTTAATTCTCTTAAAACCTATCCAAGAAACACTGATTCCCAAATAAATTGCCCAGTGTAGACCCGCTGCATAATGAGACCATAACCACACCAAGAAACGAAGAAAACCAAATTGTAGTCCGAGATCATAAAAACATAAAACTAGACTTGTATTCCCACTGTTTGAGGTCACATCACATCCACAACACAACAGAAATGTAGTTCAACTGCTTATAATTACTTCAATTCCATAGTCAATCAATCTCTCAGACTGGGAAACCAAACACAATAGATAATCCCATAACCTACAAGATTATTAATTTAGCAATCAATCAATATCTCATACTAAGACACCAAAACTCCCCCATGTACCACCACACATTCCAAAACCATAAAAGCGATACCAGAACACACAACACATATCCACAACTATCAAACAAATCGTATTCAAACATAACCTACATGGGTTCTTTAATTTCAACTTTAACATAATTGGGGTCATCCCAAAACATGTTTGATCATGGGGGATCCATTTATTTAACATAGTGTACATGATTACCTATATTTAATGTTATCTCTATATATCAAAACATCACAGTGAAACACCACTAGTTGACAAGCAACGACCATCTAAGGTTATGATTTTTAGAAGTCAGAGAAGCAAAAAACCCATAAGAGAAATATATATAACAAATTCAAAAATGGCTATGTAGATTATGCACAACCTTACCTTTATTTTATTTACACATGTTATATTTTGATCATATTAAATCCTTATTTAATAATTGTTTTAAGAATAATATCCATATGCTCCTCAAAATAAACGATTTATATACCTATCTTACATGATTCGCTATTATGAAGAATAAAAAAGTAAATCGCTAATTGGATGATCAATCATTCAAAGTTCCTCATTTCACCATGAATTGGGGATGGTGAGACATACAAGAAAAACACCATGTCTAAGAGGGGAGGGCTCCATCATGGGCACATGAATCACCCAGGGAAGATGTCACTTGGCGCAACATCAAAATATGAATGGAAGATGGATGAGAGGATCTTGGATTAATAAGTGTCTATATACTATACTCTGGAAGAATATTTCAATGTACTTAAATTTAGAACATCGATTGAACACATGGATCGACGCATTCACACATTGAATTAATTGAGATTTAATAATTCCCCTTTTAAATAGTGGAGATATATAGGCAGATCGCTGTGAGTTGATAGATTAACTATAAACATAGAAAAAAAATTAACATGGGAAAATTTAGAAAAAATGAGATAAGATGTAACTGAGTCACTGATGGGTGAGTCACCAAATTTGATCCTCCAATGGGTTAGATAAGGAGGAGAACATACAAAAACTCGACCTACAATGAAAAATCCCAGACCAGCCATCACCTAGACCTACCAACACCAAATCCCTTGACCCACTGATACCAACGCCCCCTGATTCATCAATGTCAACACCCATTGACTCACCAACAAACTGTCATACTGACACACTAACATGCTGATGCACCGACATGCTGAAACACTTACATAATGACATAATGACATGCTAATGCAATGACATGCCAGTACAATAAAATGATAATGGAAAAAATGGAATTTTTTAAAACACATGAAATGAGCCACCGAGAGCACCTGGAACACCTCAACACTGGTTTTTCACAATGAGAGGGTCGGGGGGATAATTTAAGTAATTACGTCAGATACCTCTCAAACTATTCTCTTCCTTGATAATTTAAAACTAAATCAGATGAAAAAAGGTCTAAATATCCATTATTTAAGGCACCTCTCAATAGTAATCCACTCTTTCTTGAAAAATGGATCAGATACCTCAACATTTTGGAACACCTCTCTGACATATATCTCCTGAATAAATTGGGAGACATTAATTCTCCATTTTCCAATGAAGTCATACATTTAAATAAGTATCACAATGTTGAGATACATGGATTAGTATGATACTTCCCCATGTCAAGATATAATCCTCTTTGGGCGGCATCGACTCGCTCTCCCTAGTTTAATCACACCTACATTAATGCATCTTTATTAGGAATCAGATTATCCACTCCTCGTACTCAGTACATTTCACATAGAATAGATAATGGTGAAACCACTTATCATTTAACAAGTGAGGATAACAATTACATCATAAGAAGGGCACAAAGAAAAAATAAGATCAAACTTATGAGAAACTCTGGGTACTGGGCATTCATATGTGCCTCCTATTCCACGATAATCTACTTAAGTCCACCATGACTCCAAAACACACAAACCAAGGGAATTGTAAATCCATGAAGCACCTTCTCCTTATGATCCATCACTCTCATAGATCACTCCATGAATGTCACATCACCCTTGATATCCAACTCTCCCTAGTATAGAATGTGATATTCATTAGGTATATACCGATGGATATGAGAGACCTAAAAGATGTTCTAGATCCTCTCCTACCAAGGAGGTAATTCTAGCTAATAAACAACCGATTCATCTCGTCTCAACACCGCGAAAGGTCCAATAAACCTGGGAGAAAGTTAAATCCCCCTGAAAAACCTCAATTTTCTACACTGAGGGGAGACCATAATGAACAAGTGGCCCCCATCCTCAAACTTCGGGGGCCTACTCCTATGATCAGTTTAAGACTTCTGTCAGTCCTAATATTCCTTCATCCTTTTACACAAAAATTGAAACTTCTCTATTGTTCACTGCACTACTTCTCGGTCATTCACAGCTACCTCCACAATCTATTTCCATCACATAGGTGAATAACATGTTCTTCCATTTAATTATATAAATTATTCCAAACCAATGATTGAGTGATAACTATAATTATAAGAAAACTCCAGCAATGGAAAGTGTCATATCCATGATCCACCAAATACCAAAACACATGCTACTAGAATTTCCTCTAACTTATGGATAGACTTATATATCTACCAACATATCTGGGGGTGGAAGGTAGGGTTAAGGCAAAACTGGTTGCCAAAATCATGATGTAATCCCTTCCAAACTCGTGATGTAAACCATGTATCCTGATCTATATATATATATATTTTGAACAGTGTGAGGCCATAGACTACACCCACGTGCCTCTGTGCAAAGGCATCCGTTATAGTCAACTACTTAACCACTAATAAATAAGTCAATTTCATTCATCGATCCACCACCACATAGATTAAATCATAGCCTCTCTCGGCCTTGGGTAGCCCTATGATTAAATTCATCCAGATGTTATCCCATATCCACTCGAGAATTTCTATGTGCTGCATCAGAATGTCAGGAACCCCATTTCCATGATTCACAAGTTAACAAACTAGGCACCTTGTTGCACACTCCATAACTTTCTACTTCACTCTGATCCACCAAAACAGACCTCTCAAGCCCTAGTACATCTTGGAGACTCTAGAATATAATGCCATGGGTGTGTTATGGAACACACCTGGAACTCTATCACATATCTATACTAGGACTAACAACTTCTCATGCAACATCATCCAATTATGACTATCCTCTGAACATCACATATCCCAATTCATCTCCTTAGCAAACATGATCATGCATCATTCGGGATCTATGTCTCACTACTGAATATCCTCCACCTTCCATACCTAAAAAAACCGATTTGTCCTCTGAAATAGTCATCCTCTTCCATCATCCACTATCAAGACCATATGTAAATAATCCAACTCCCCCATTATATTCTAAGAATTAGTGGACATATAAAATACATCCTCCTGTGAATTCCTTCTCAAGGCCTCAACCACCAAGTTCCCCTCTCTTGAGGTGTAATAAATATTGAGGACATAGTCTTGAAGAAACCTTATCCACATCCACTATCACATGTTCAGGTCTCAATGGGAGAAGATGTATGTTAACATCGTCTGAACTGTGAAGGCCAAAAAGCATTCCCTGATGAGGTAATCCCGCTAAAACATCCCTATGTACATGACTGTTGTAATCTACAGGTCATGGGTGGAATTGTTACGTTCCTGAGTATGTAACTATCTAGACCCATAATTGATTACTCCGTACTTCTACATCCACACAAATCCAAATAATAGACTGGAATCATCACATGACACATTAAACATCACCAATTATAATAGCTTCCTATGCCCAAGGGAACTGACCAGCTTTCCCTAAAGGTAGGTGAATGTTTCCCACATTATCTCGCTCCATAATAAATCATTTCCCTTTTATGGTAAATGTACTCAATGGAGCCATACCTTGAGAGATGTCCAGTATGAACCTTAAGTAGTAACCAGCTAGACCCAATAAACTATGAACCTGTGCAACATTATTTGGTGATTCCCATGAAACAATCTCTTAGACCATTGATGGGTCTGTTGTTATTACCTAATGGGACACCATGTTTCCACGGAAGTGAACCTCTTGTGTGTATAACTTGCAATTTAAAAATAACTTTTAGAGATGGTGGAGTCAGAGGACCTCCAAAACTGTCCTTAGATTCTCATAATGTTCCTCATCTGTTATTGAAAAGATCAGGATTCCATCAATGAACATGATCATTAAATGTTCCATATTCTCAATGAAAATAGAGTTCATGAGTCCTAGGAACACAACTAGCATGTATTGAAGCCCGAACAGCCTGACCACGGACTCAATGTGCCTATAACATCACCTGAATGTAATATCAGGGATGTCATCCTACATTAACCTCAACTGTTGATATCCAGGCAACCTGTAAATCATAGAGAACCAAAAAACTACGTTCAACTATTTAAAAATTTTGTTGATCCTCGAGAAGGGCTAACGGTTCTGGAAAATCACCTGATTTATTCTTCAACAGTCTATGCACAACTGGATATCATTTTCTACCTTATTTTTGAACAAGACTAGAGAACACCATGTCAACACACTTGGTCGGATAAAACCCTTCTTCAACAAGTCATCAACATAAATATGTAACTCCCTCAACTGAGATGGCACCATCTGATAGGGAGACAATGAAATCAGATGGGCACCATGTTGTATGTTTATCTAGAAATCAACATCATGTTGAGGGGATAAAGTCCTAACCTCTTCAAGAAATAATTCCATGAAATCACTGGAAATCCTTGTATATTACACCATATCTGAGTATGATAATTACACTAATGTCCTAGATAAAAATGAAATATGGGTCCCCACATGTAGGCTACCCTCTTGGAACTCCACTCACCAATGAAAGAAACACATTGGCGACCCATATCTGAGAACATGACCCTTATCCAGAAGAATCCTCCAATATCATGGATGGAAAATAGCTAGTCTATTCCATGTATGACATCATACAGCTACATTTGGAGCATATGAATATCCCCACTTGACTTATGTTGCACTAACGTCAGTCTAAAACATCGATAAACATAAAAAAGGATGGTTTGGCCTCCAACTGGCATTATAAACACTAGGGCCATGTAAAGTCTCTCTACATATAGACCTTTGTAATGGGATATAATGGGTGCAACAAAATAGTTTGATTCTCCTGAATCTATGAAGACAATAGAATGTGTACTAAATAGACTGATCGTACCTCGAACAACTTCTTCCCCAGTAGGAACTGCTGCATCTGCAGTATGAAAATGAACACGCCCAACCCCTATTCCCCTCAGTTGTTGTTCCCCTACCCATACATTATATGGTCAATGTCCTTGATGATTAATCTGAGGTCTTCCTCCTTTGGCAATATACACCCTCGGTAGAGTGGGATCTCACTAATCCTGTAGCTAGAAGGTCTTGGCTAGAAAATTCTTCTTCTGAGGTGGGTGTTGAACCTAGCCACCCCAACTATACTACAATGAGACAAAGAACTAATTGAAGATTCCCATGGATTCCACAGATTAGAAACCTTTTTCATATTATTCTGGAGAAAGGGAAACAACTGGGGGATCGAAACAATAACTTATGAGGACTACTTCTCACCAGTTGAAACATGAAAGGCCCTGATGTCAGAGACCTTCTGTTGATGACCTTTCCCATTGAAGAACATGGTTGGATACCCTCTAGCAACAGACCACCCAGCCTCTGCTTCCTCTCATCTACTTCAACCATCTTCTGAAACTCCATGTACGTTGGTAGAGTAAAGGGAGTAACAATATACTAAAGAGATGTTTTAAATGCATCCTCTAAGTATCTTAATATGGATGCATCGACTATAAATAGACCCGGAAAAAAACTATGTAGATCATTTAACATGGCTTCCAACTATATTACCAACATACTCCCTTTCTATAGGAAGATAATCTCCTTCCTATTGTTGGCCATCATCCTTGATGAATGGAATTCTTTCTAGAACTCCTTCTCACTGTTAGTCCAGGAAGCATCAATTTCCTTATTCTCCCCGAGGTAATGCTTCCAACACTAAGGTTCCACTCCTCACATTTTGATCACTGCTAGAGGAACCTAACACTCTGTTAGAGCATAGATCCAGCTGAAAGCAGTCCTCAGCTCCTCGATCTATCTCTCCTTCTCCATGTAGGAGACATTACCCTCTTACTTTATTATAGTCCAGCACTAGAAGCCACTACACTTCTTATCATTCTAGTCATCCAACGCCTCTCGATCGGCCTTGTGCTGGTCAAACAGTTCAACCATTTGGGCCTCGACTGCTCATACCACTCGTGGACATCGTCCAGGTTCCGTAGCTGAAAAGATAAAAAAATAATTCCATATCTTAAGAAGTGAAATTTATATTTTATTGAATATTTTATTTATATTAATTCAAAAATCACCCAATACACATAGGAACACAATTCATTATAATGAATTACCCTTCCCTAGTTTCACTACACTGCAATTAGTGTAGCCTTAAATGGTCATTTAGTATGTCTAGAGTCTTTGCATCAGATATCAGGGGGCCCCAGAATCATGTGTCCTACCTAGTCATCCTAGGCATATATCACGTAACAAGATTGCCTAACACTTTTTCCCCACCATCCAATGAAATTATCACTATTCCTAACAACATGCTCCATCTTATATCTCAAGCATTAGCCTCTTATACCATTCTGTCATGGCCCTCCTTCTCCTAGTTTAGGGAAGGGATGAAAAAGTGGCATCCCTTAATTATTCAAGGTGAAAGAGATTTAATGACCCCCATGTCCCGCCTTCAGTAGGCCCCAAAGTGTCGACTAGCACAGAGGGTATAAAATCACACATAAATGGAAGGCATTACCCTTTTATAGAATAAGATCAAGAGATAAAATGGAAACCCCTAGAAAAAAAAAGAATAAAGGTAAAAGTAAATCTAGTAATTTATTCTCAGATTCATGTTCAAAAGAAAAACTGATACAAGGGAAAAAAATTACCAAATAATATATAAAAAGAATAAATCTAAAAAGGAAGAGCAACCATAATGATGCCCGAGCTTGTAAGGTCCAACACGGTTCTGAAATATCTCCTGGAAACTAGAAAATAGTTTTACATATGTATGGTGAGCATAAAAGTGTACTCAATAGGGAAAACATAATCTACTCAGGCACAGGTGAGAGAACATACAAATACACTAGTGAGAAAATATTAGATCCTCATGAACTTAACAAGGAATAATATGTATCCAAACATCACTAATGAACCCTAAAATAAGTAATGAAAATCATGTAAATTAGTAATGAGATAACATCAACTTTTGGTCACCCCGAACACCACTTTCCCACTAGTTAACTGCTCATTCATAATGAAATGACATCTTGAAAATTCCACTCTTCATATATGATTTCCCACAACTGCAGCTTTCTCACACACAACTAGTCCTAAAACAACACACAATCACACCAATTAGTACCCATTCCCCAACCAAAACCACAATGCCAGAGACACCTGGGCCATAACAACCACACACCTTGCTTAAGACAGTCGAGTTTCATCCCAAAGATACTTGGTAAAACATAAATAGTTGTAAAACACATGAGACCTTGGCCCAAAACAAACACTTGACCAAATAATATTGGACTATGGTAAGCCCAATACCATTTTAGCATGCCCGGATACACCCAAGTGGAAAAATCTAGAAGAGGGTGGGAGGAAGAAAATCAGTAACCATCCATCCATCCACCATTGGGGATGTTGGGAAAGACACCATCACCTATGAAATAGAGGATTCCAGCACATAGTTCTCAACAAGTGTGGGGAGATAATAGAAATCACAAAGAACTAATATATATATATATATATATGTGTGTGTAAACAACCACTGAATCCCATCCTACTAATTTCATAGGAACAAACAACAATCCAAAACTAGAGGCTCTTCTGTTTATAATCTTATATGGAAAATTGTACAGAAACCACTGCCAAAGCATAACCAATCCCAATATTCATTCAATTCTCAGGTATTTAATTAATTTTATTCACATATTATTTATTCTGTCAATACCCAAAAACTAAAAACTGTAGCCACACTATACAATGAGAAAACCCAAACTATTTTCCCACTACAGAATAGTACAAAACTCGACTTAAAATCCCACTACACATGCTCAGTCAGCTACTGCCTAATGATTCAATGATTCAAATCCCATTACTTTTCTCACAAACCATCACTGCAGCCATGAATACCAAAAAAAATCTCTAATTCATTAAAAATACATAATGAGTCCATCACCTCACCAAGAAAAAAATATCACCAAATTGCTATTCCACTACACAACAACACAAAACTAGACTTTCAGTCCCATTTCTCAATGTTTCTTCACAACCAAAACATATCATAAATGCATTTTAGCTTCCTATAAGTTCATACATTCCACAATAAATCGATATCTTTGAGGAAGACACCACACACAAAGGATAGTACCAATCCCTATAAGTTTATCCACTCCATAGTCAATCAATCTCTTTGATTGGGACGCCACCACCCCCCCCCCCCACCATATGACCCCACATACCAAGCCCACATAACCCAAAACAGAACACACAACACATATCCACAACCATCAAACCAAGAGTTTCAAATTTAACAAACATGGGTTCACTAATTTCCACTTCAATATTATTAGGGTGATTACAGAACATGTTTAATACTAGGGAATCCATTTATTTAACCGAGTGTGCTTGATTAATTAGATTTCATGTTACCTTATTATGTTAAAACATTTCAGTGAAATACCACCATTACACAATAAAATACCACCAAATGAAATTATTTTTAGAAGGAATATAGCCTCAACACTCATAAGAGAAAAAAAAGAAAAAATGTAAATACACGACCAAGATCAACCAAACCCTACCTTGTAATTTTGGTTACATGTGTTATCTTTTGATCATGTAAAATCATTATATAGTTATTATTTTAAGAATTGTATCAAATTATTACTCACAAAAAAACCATTAATATACACAGCATTCAGGATGAAAAAATAAATTGAAGTGATTTAAAATATCTACATGGATGATCAATTGATCCAAACTCCATCTTTCTCCATGAATAGGGATGACACGACATGTAGGAAAAACTCCATGGCTGAGTGGGAAGGGCTCCAGCATGGGCACACAACTCACCTCACGAGGAAGTAACTAGGAACACCAAGATAAAATGGTAGGAGGAAGGAAAAGTGGATCATGGTGTTAGAATAGGCTAGATCCAAAAAATTACAGGACCACTGGAAGTACATAAAAGTGAGATCATGGAATGACCACACAATTTGGTGGTTTCACACATTGGAATTAATTAAGATTTAATAATTCCCCTCATAAACAGTTGAGATAGTAAAGAAGACAGTTTTGTGTTGATATATTAAAAGTAAATAGATAAAAAGATGTAGCAAGAGAAAAAATAAAAAATTGTAGAGAAGATGGAAATTATTCCCCAATGGGTGAGTCACCGACACTTATCCACTAACATTGATCCACTGATGGGTAAGCTACCAACATGACCTACTAAAACCTCATCATACTAAAGAATCAACCTACTAAAAACCTGACCTACCAACATGGATGTCCTAAACTCACTAATTGTAACACCCCATGACTGGCCAATGTTGACACCCCTTGACTCACCGATGTTGATGCCACCATTGACAATTATGTCAATTCCACATGACTCACTAATGCAATGTATTGTTGATGCAATAACATTCCATCAAACATACATGATTACACACTAACATGTAGACATACTGAAATTTTGACACATTGAAATGCCAATGCACCGACATGCCGATGGAAAAAATAAAATTTTGTAAAACTCTTGAAATGAGCCACCGAGAGCCCCTGAAACTCTTCATCACTAGATTTTTTCAAATATATGGCCTAGGGGGAATCTTGGTTATTACACCTTCCCTATATTAGATTCCTTGATCTTGTATGTTGTGGATAGATTTATATTTTTTTATGTTAATCCTGATGTAATTTTGATGTGTTGATGTTTTTGAATGATACATAATGTGTGTTTTTGAGATTAAAATTGGTTTTGTTTTAGAATTCATGTCATACATAGATTTCATCATAATTCCCATGGTCTGTGGTTTCACTATCGACTCCTATCGTTAGAATATGATAAAATTATATCAAATTAGTTTTTTTATTGAATTTTACTGTTAATTTTTTGTGAAATTATTGATGTAAACAATATTTAGTTGTGGTTTATTAAGTTGTTGAAATTGGGTATTTTTAGTAGGTAAAAGTAATAATAAGATTATAAAATTTGGAGTTTAAAATTGATGTTGGTTTTGATGTAGGGAAAATAGTTTTCAATAAAATGATTTTACTGTTAAAATAGTTTAGAAATGATTGTGATGTCGTGTTTTTTTATTAAATGGTAAATCATTACATGAATGTGATGGACAGTGATCATGAAGTATCACCATCAAGGAGAAAGGTTTTGTACATGAATTTACAGCATCAATTCTTACACAAAGCATGTGTAGTTGAGTGTGTGTATGTGGTTGTGTGAAACGAGAGGGGTTATAAAAAGGTGATTAATGATAATTGGGTAAACAAATTTTTTATATTATATCCTCGGTAATGGATTCTGATTGAAATATTTTTGGGGAATGAATGTTATTTTACATAGAAATGGTATTGGATTTGATTTAATATATTTAATGTTTTTCTATATAAATTGTTTTATTTAAATTTTCTAACATGTGAAATCTTAGTGGCTTCAGTAGGGATGTCATTTGGGGAAAGCCTACTGAGTTTCATTACTCTATATTACTTTGGTACAAATGTGATTTTAGATATATTATATATTAAGATACAAGTAAATAAAATGTATAATAATTTTTTAGTGGTTATTTATGATACTTGGGATGTATTATGGGGTTGATGCATGGTGCTTTTTGGGAGCTGTGAAGTTATTTAATGGAGCCATTAATTTTTTTGGTTTTATCTTATAGTTTATACTTTAATCATACTATTCATTCATTATGGTACTCAGTTGCAGTTTGGTTTTGATGTTAATGGTATTAACATGAGTTATTTTACATTGTTATCATGACTTATATACTGGTTTTATTTATGGAATTTTTGGTTGTGGATGTCTTATAATAAAATTTAATGTCATCCCATAATTGTATAGAAGCCCTTGTATTTTATTTCTAGCCTTTGGTATGTTGGGGATGTTACCTAAGGACAAGTAAAAATATCAACTTGACTCGAGCCAATTATAATGTTTTGGATTTCATAATCCAGGTATTATGTTATACTAGGGATACCTACCATAACTATTGTTTTTAATATTGATAATAAACAATTTCTTTTATAAATTGAAAATGGTTTATTTAATGTTCTTCAAAAACTATTTGTATAGAATTTTCTTCATATATGATAAAAAATATGTTATTTTAATGATATATATATAAATTGAAAAATTATTTATCATAAATTTTTTCAGTAAATTTTAGATAACATATAATTATCAAAAAATTAACGTTTATGAAACACACAGTGGGATCCTTCTACGATTGTTTTCCCACACCCTACACCACCCATGAGTGTGTGTAGCCCATTTTTTATATAGAAATGGAAAAGGTTGCATATTTATTTTAGGGGTTCAAATATAATAGGTAATGGTTTTATTGTAGTATGATGATGAGATGTTTCATACATTTCACATAGAGTTCATATTTGAGTACTTTGGGATTTTATTCTACACTTGATGTGTTAGTTTAGTTTTTTTAGACATTGATATTTCATTATCATCACTAAATTTTTTATGAATGATATTATCATTCCTTTTTTTTAATTTTATATGTTGGTCATGTATGTAGTTTTCGTTAGGGAAGGAAAAATTTATTCCCAAAGGGTTCTATTGATCCCCAAGTTATTTTCACTAGACCGTGGTGATTGGGAACTCACTTCAAACCTTCTCGTTGATCAGGATGGGTTCCTAGATTGATGAGTGATCCAGTTCAATTCGTGATAGAATAATCAATGTCTTATAAAAAGTATATTTTAGAAAAAACATGATTATATAATTTAGAAATTTTATATTATAAAACTTTTAGACACTGGTATTGGTATATATTTGATTGATTGAAATCGTTTAATATCCCAATGTATTTTGTATACCCGTTATTTTTTTCTTTAATCCCCTATTTAAATACAATTATGGAGAAGTTGATTAATAATTTTTTGAAATGTTATAAAGGTTTGTGATATCATTTTATGTTGTTATATAACATGTATTATGCTTTCATACAAAATATTTATGAAACAATTTGATCAATAATCCAAATGCGTTTTAGAGGAATCTAAATTATGTTTTCAATGGGTATTTAAAAGTAGTTGTATAGGATGTTACATATTGTTAAAATAAGCGATCAATTTTCCCAAAGGAGTTTTATAAGAAATCGAAAAAGTGTTTTGAATAGAGTTTCTTAATTTCTATATTTGATATAACATAATGTGAAAATTTAATTATTTTACTCTATATATTATATCTATCGCTAATATTTAGAAATAATATGATACATTAATTTGGACCATGATCCATTATTTTAATTTTTTCTTCATTTCATTTCTCTAATTCCAAATTTTCAATTCTTTAGTCTTGTTCCACTTCCCTAAGTTGTATTTGTCACATTTTTTTTGGTTTCACATGTCTCATTTGAGTTCCTTAATCATCAAAAATGGATATTTATTTACACCTACAAATGAATATTATGAATAATCTATAGGGTTATCCTCAAAACCCAAAGACCATTCAGAAGGGGATTTAACTGCCCTGTGTAGGTGAAACAAGATCTGGTGATCAAATTGACAATAGTATCATGGAAAATCAAGGTCCAACAAATGAAATGACTTATTTCTATCATTGTAAGAGGTATTATTCATCATAAAATGATCCAATATTATAGAAGTACTCACAATTATTTTATTTCACCACTTATGATTAAAATATTGTCCATGGTCATTTCCTTTTCATTCATTTGCGTTAAACATGTTATTTTTCAAGTGACCATGTATCAGATTTAGATTGTTTAATCAATTAATTCCTATTATATCATGATTCACACACATATAATTTTTTATCTATATTCATGAGCAGATAAATCTTGAACAATATTGATACACCATTGGATTATGTGCTTTGTCCCTTTGTTATTTGCAATATTCACCATCAGACTACGAGGTATCAGTTTAAATTTCCTGGTGGGATTTAACATGATAAGACCCCCAAATTCATTGAATATTCACATATGATGTAAGAATAAACAATTTTTGGATGGACCATGATGATTTATATAATTTGAGAAACAATTCCTAGGGATATAGTACAAAACGTCATTCTTATGTGAAGGAATACAGACATGGCATGCAATAATCCACCAAAAATTGATGAAGATATGATTTCCAAGAACCAGAGGGCTAGAATCAATGAATGAGGGGTAATTAATTTGATTTCATATGAAATAAAACATAATAGGGAATAATAATAATGGGTCTTTGATACAAAAATTATATCTATAATTCTATGAAAACTCTGACTACACACCATGTCGTCTAAAGAACACATTATTTGTCAATCCCTATCTTTGGTGGATATGGTTTTCCAGTGAGTTAAATATCACATTCCATGTAAGACCCCAACATGCTTTATGTCTTAGAATTGTTGAAATAGCATGTAATCTAGGAGTACATGGGCACAAGTATGACCAGGTAAGTGACCAGTGTATATGGAAAAATCCTGAAGACACACACATGAATAGAGTATGCCCAGTATCCCACATACAAACCATGTAATGTTATATGGGAATCAATCATTTCACTGGTGAGGATAAATTCATGTTTTAGAGTGAGGCCATATGTTGTTTGGGACGATTACATGGCTCATTCCTAATTTTATAGAAACTTATACCTCTCGCATATCATTCATTTGAATATAGATTTTGACCCTAAAGTATCATATCCTGAGTGTTTTTTCACATACAATGAAATGGTGGAATTCATAGTAGATTTTCATATATGATGTGAGGATTACCATCCATGATACTTCTTTAAGTAGTACTATATGATGGTATTGATTGAGAAAGATCATCATAGTGACTAGTGTGGCACCCTCCAACTTGGAAAAGACATGGGTCCTCTATTGGCCATAAGAGTTGCACAATTATATTGAGTTAGGTCATGGTTCCTATATCTATTGAGTGAAACCTCTTGATATGTCAGGGAATATGCCCCATATATACTGAGACACACCCTCTTACGGATTCATGGAATGAGTATTCTATCTACAGAGTGACACCCTTCTATGGATTTAGTGTAGGGATCCTTTATCTACTGAGTTGGAGCCTCCTATTGTTTTAGGAAATGGGTCCCCAGTATACTTAGTGGATAGCTCTTGTAGCCTCATGTAATGGGTCCTTTATCTACTAAGTGGAACCATCTTGCAGATTCAGGGTATGGGTCCTCTATCTATCTGAGTGCAATGCACTTGTGTTGTAAGGTAAAATGTTATCTACTATTTGAGTGGCTCCCTCCTATGGTGTTTGTTCATGGTTTCTCTATTATTATAGTAGCACCCTCATTTAGATTCCAATAATGAGTCCTCCTTATATTGATTGGAAACCTCCTATTATACTAGATATCTAGTCATCTTCAAAGAGATTATATCCCCTCGACTGGGTGGGATAGTTTAAAGGTATGAATTAACAAGGATACTTCTACTGATATACATGCGAGATATTGGGAATCATTTATGGAACTCTTGGAAATATTGACAAACTCTTTTCGTGGGATGAACTGTGAGATATAGATCCCCTTTATCTCTCATACGATATTATTTTTGGAGATAATATATTTAATTTTTTTATGGATTTCATTTCTCTCTTTTTATGGGATGAAGAGTCTACATATTTTATATCTCCTACATATCCCCCTCCAAATTTCAGTGTGTCCTACACAGTATGTATATAACTACACACCTTAAGATTTTTTATTTCTTATTTTTAATTAATTTAATATGTTGGTATTCATTATGTCAATTAGTACAAGATAGAGTTTTTTAGAAACCATGTTTTACTTGTTTTAGGTGCAAAAACAATTTAACATTGCACCATAAAGAACTAATAGATTAACTTTTGGTAAAATAAACATGATGTTTGGCTTATTTTACACACAATTATGAGCTAGTTTAATATATTTTATAACATGGAAGGCTAAGTTTTTAATAAACAATAATATGATATTTACATGATTATTTAAATATTATTATAGCTACCGCCTAGCCATTTGAAAGGAAGTTACCAATAATATTAAATAAAATTTTAAAATATGGTTCACACATTTATATAATATAAATCCATTCATTATCAATTAATAAAAGTTAATTTATGAAGAATTTGAAAATAAATTAATTAATTCTCTAAGAAAACAATTTATTATGTAAAAATATAATTTTATAACATTATATTAATCAAACCACATTTGATTAATATATTCAGAAAAATTTATATGTTATGAACTTAATAAATATGATAAATTCTCATATAATATAATTTATATGTATATGATAAGAATATATCTAGTTATTTGAATAACAATATGTAATTTTTTTTAAATTTTAATTTTACCACATTTTAATGGAAACCCCATTTAAATTATTATTTATTACAAATTGTTAATTTATATTTTAATAAATTAATTTTATTCTTTAAATAACAAATAAAAAATTCACTTTTTTTGAATTGTTTTGTATTGTTCTGATAATCATTCTTTTTCTGTGACGAGTAAAAATACTAAATTTTAATTCAAAACTAATTTTTCATCTAATTGATTTTTCTAGTATAATTATATTTTAAATTGGGTTTGAGGTTTCATAAGATCATATATACCTTGATTAATCTTATTTAGTTCATTGGAAAAGAATTCATATTTATATTAGATATAAAAACATTCCAAACTATTGAACCATTTTATTTTAAATTATTTTTTGTCATCCTATATTTGGGATTAAATTTAAAACAATTTCTGAAACTTATGTTATGGTAATTTTGACAAATGTATTTAGTATTTGGAATAATAATAATTTATATTTTATTATAAATTTAACTTCATTATTTTTGAAATTGTTTTTGTTAAAGTAATTATGATTAATTACACCAATTAAGAAAGAAATTAGCTTACTAAATAACTAGTCCCTACTCATAAGTCCAAAAATTATTTTTGAAATTGTTAAAAATAAATTTAATAGACATATTTACACCATATACTCAATTTAATTAATTTTGGGACCACTATTTGATCCAAAATTGTTGGGGGAAACCTGGGTGGAATCGCTTTTTCCAAAATTAAAAAGTATGTGACTCCTCGTTCAATATAAAAAGTATATCACCCCTTCCACTTATTCACACATTTCATGAAATTTGTATTAGAAAAGATGATCCTAAATATTCATAAAACATTCCATCAAATATAAAACAATTATTCCATCGGGATGAAATCCATCCAATCAAATTTGATGCTGATAACAAAATATAGTTTCTCAAAGAAGATGTAACATCCTTCATGAAGCTCCATCATTTTATTTCCATTATGCACCAAATAAAATATTATTATTCCATTATTATATGATAATTTAGTAATCCCATATATAATTATATGTTGTCAAATAAGGTTTAAACCTACAATTAGACAAACATCTAACTAATTGGTAACAAACATACTGTTCTTTTGTGTGGCAAACTATCTCCTAACTAAATGATGTTTTTTATTTATCCCTTACCATAGAATATGGTTTGGAATTATGAATTAAAATACATTTTTATTTTATATATAGGATTTTTTGATTTTTTGAATTCTTATATAAAACATACCTCCATTCATTACATTTTTTGTAAATACAATAACTTAATTTGTGAATGTATGGACTACCACCTCCTCAAGGTGATGTAATTCGTCCGAACATTACATGAAATGAATTAAGGATAGATTTAGTAAAATTATATGATATATATGAAATAAAACTTATTCTATAATTATATTATGTACATAATCATATATTTTATTTACTTATTTTCTTTCAATATTATAATAAAAATGAAAATAAGGTAGATGAATACGTAGGGCCAACCATCGTTATGAACTGTGTATTTCATTTCATACTTATATATTATATATATGAGTATAATAAAAATATACTGAACATATATTATAATAATATCATGTTTAACATTCTATAAATAATTAAATCAGGATTTATGTAAGAGGACCAATAATAAAAAGTCAACACTTATACAAAATACAAGTCCGTTATCACGTGAAACAAAAAATTAATGTTGTATTATTTAATGAATGAGAAATATAAATTAATATTTAATTCATATGTGATAATATATAACTGAATATTTATCTTATTGTGGATTTATAATAAACTTATTCTTATTATATAATAAGTTTTAATGTTCTTTAATGGATTCACTACGTAATGAAAGAGTTTTCTCGTCTCACTTTTATTTTCCATGAGAAATAAACCATGTTCACTGCGCATTTCATATATGTTGTGTCAATAAATATCAGGGATGCATCATAATATTTATATATAAATTTATGGAAATTTAAATTTCTATTTTAGTATATTTCTTTGAAGAGGATTCTGTTTAAGAAGAGACAAAATTAGTAAATATTTTTGTCTAAATTTTCCTTCTTTGAGAAACATTCCATATTATGATCCTATATTTTTTTTATAAGGGGTTTATAAAACCTTTAACATGTTAAGTCATTAATATAATTCTTTTCATGATATTTTATACATAATTTAACATTATTAAACCAATTTTACTATGATTCAATGTTACTAAATTCATAATGATTCCCTGAAACAATCTCATCATTTATATATATTATTTATGATTATGATTACATTGAAAAAATATTATGATCAAAATCTAAATAACTATAATAAATTTTAATACTCTATAGTTATTCATTAAAAATAAAATTAATGGTACCAACTTTTCAATCATTTCTACTATGTATAATGAAGAACTATTTTTATGAAAATATGCCCATATTTATCCTTTCAGTTAGAAATATGTGGACTTTAAAAACAGTTTTTTCTAAAAATGTTTTAAAAATGTTTTACTATTATCATATTATGTTTAAATGTACATAATAACCTTATATTTTATTTAAAAATTTGTTTTAAAATTAAAATTACTATTATTTTCTAATCAAATACTTTTCTAAACATTTAATGTGTAAAAAGAAAGTTTTTCATGTAAGGACTTACCCACCACCATGAAATTCATTTACTCCATGCTTAATTTTTAATTTTAAAATGTTTTATTAAATATATTTTTTAAATATTTTGGATATATTTGAATTTGAATGTGGATTCTATAGAAAAATATTTTTTGAAAAATATTTTATGTTTAAAATGTTATTTAAATGTTTTAAAAAAAATTCAATTATATGTTTTGAAATTATTGTTTTCAAATAAATGGATATAAATGATATCAAAGTTTCTTTTATAAGTAGTAAAATTATTTTCCAATTATTTTTTTTAAAAAAATAATGCTTATTTTATATTTTTTCGTGGAATTTTTTTTTCAAAATGTTAATAGGATTCTTTTTATTTTTATTGTTTATTTAAAAAAATGGATTTCAAAAAGATTGATGTTTTAAAACATATATCACAAAGAGGAAAGGATATTTTCTGAAATTTGTCTATTTAAAAGATATTTCAAAATTATTTTTTATATAATATTGAAACCCATTAATGTTATTTTTACCATATAAGGAAATTATGGAATGTTTATATTCCTATTCTATCTCTAAATGTATTTTGTGTTGACATTTTCATGTTTACGAAACCCATTTCTCATTCAAGGGTTATCTGTTAATGAATCTTCTTTATCATTCATGTGTAATATGTTTACGAAACCTATTTCCCTTTTCATGATATATATGATTATAAAACCATGTTATTATTATCAGTTATTCTTTGATGAAATTATTATAAAACATATCTCATTTTCCATCAGTTATAATGTGATTACAGTTTATAATAGCCATTTCATTTCATTGGTAATGATATGACAATTTATTTTCATAAGGAAGATATGTGTATGATTTCATTATGAAAAGGGTAGTAACTATATCTCCATATAATTCATTGGTAAAATATTTATATAACATGTGATAAATATAGTTGTAATGAAGAGTGAACTCGGTTCAAAAAAGGAATTTGTCTGCTACAATGGTCTAAGGAGTGAACTTTAACTAATATGATGGTCATCAGAGTAAACTATGACTACCATGATTGTATAGATAGTGAACTCATACTCTTAATATGGTCCTGACAAATATTACATGACAATTAAAGAAATCATTTTATATATTTATTTGTTTACCACAATTTTATGTATTTTTCATATGTTATTCTACCATTTCAAATGTTCCCGATTATCTTATGATTAATGTATTATTAGAAACCAATATTTATTCCACAACTCAAATATAATATCTTGTATATGTTGGTTATGATCATAAATTGTTATTCTCTTTCTCCAATAATCTTATGATCATATTATTCTTATATATCACATTTATTTATCCTTACTAAGCATTGGAGATCACCCCATTAAAATGTTTCCTTTACAAGTGTTATGAATAAATTTTTTATGTAGAATATCCAAAGGAGAATATATTTTTGGAAATTATTGAGGATTTTTCACTGACTTAAAATATTATTTTCATAGTTTGCCAAGAAACTAATCTATTATGGTCCTCAGCCATTAATTTTTTGAAATGTGGGGGAAATTCATCTAAAATGATTTAATATCCATATATGTTAATCCTAAAGCACTATATTTGGCATAAAATGAATGGTTTAGTCAAAAATTGCAGAAATAGGATGAGAAAATCTTCATGAAATCCTTAGGTACATTTCTAATGATATGTCTAGGGATGTCTCCAAGGATAATCTTATGGAGTCTTAGGAAGGTGTCATAATTTTGAGATCTTAGAAGTCATTTTTCATGATTATGTATTTTTCAACTATGATAATTGCTTCTCAGACTATAATTTTGGGTTATATTAAATGGATTTAAATATAATTATATTGATTAAAATTGATTGTTATGAGAATTTTTTTATGACAAATGCAATGGTATTGTTACTGGATTGAAGGATGTTGTGGTCAGTCCTAATCAGTTTTCATAGAACATGATTAATAATTCATCCCTTTACCAACTCACAAACTAACTATGTAATAAGGGGAAGATATTATAGATAGTTTAGTTACCGATGACCATAGAAGAATGGGGATTGAGTTTCCATTATTTCATGAATGTGGAAAAAATTTCCAAAGTGAAAGTATTAGAGGAACATGAAAAGGTTTGTCTATGGAAAAAAATCATAGAGAATATAAATGTAAAGTAAATATGAAGAGTTCAGTTCACACAACAGATGAAAATATTAGAATCGCTAATGCATCATCATAGGTTAAATGAATTAATTGTTTATTAAATAGTCAATATGACAATCAATGTCATATGTGGAAATCTCTCAAAGAGAATCAAAAAGGTGGTATATGTAATGGTTATATTTCTACTAATGATGAGAATATAGATTAAATGTGAATTAAAATTGGTATTAATTAATATAATAAAGAATTATAATTATGTATTAAGGATGGAGTAGTATAATCCATTTTTTATGTATTTGGAAGAAAACAATATGTTATATTAACGGTGAAATATATAAGGACTGTTCAGTATTTGATTTTTATATAATGATTTATAATAATAAATTTAATAGTTCTAATATAAAATAAAAGTGATTTTCTATAAAGGTAATGATCATAGAAAACAAAATATTAGCGGAATGATAATCAGGAATATGTTACTTAAGTTAAGATCATGTTTATTAGATAAAGATATTTTAGATATGAATAATAAAATTGGACAACATTGACTACCTTGGAAATAATTAAAGATTTTTTGAAATGTGTTTTATGTTATAATTAATTAAGTTTAAAACATTTTTGGATTTAATTCATATATCCAATATTCATCAAAAAATAGAAACATTCATTTTTTCAAAAAAACTTTATGGTAATTGAGGTCATTACTATGTATGAAGAGAATTATTAATAAATATACTCACATGTTTGGTATGTGATTGAAACGATATACTATATGATATATTGGGGATTATTATTAATATGCTTTTGAGAAATTTAGTAACCATATTTCAATGTTTTTGGAATTTCATCTCTCCTTATTGTTATAAGGATAACAATTTATGGAATGGATTATTTTAAAATTTAGATAATGTTTTATATCTTAATTTATTATCTCACAATATTAGTATTTATACAAATTTTATAACAATTTTTATACTATTATTATGTTAAAAACAAATGGAATGACCAATCATTCTATTATGAATCACATGATCTGTTAATGTTTTGTGAATAAAAAATTTATCTTCGGATCTTGTAGTGTGAGATGAAGTGGAAGTTTATCAAAGAATAATGATGGGTAAGATTGTACTAAATTAATGTAAGTATATTTTTTCATTTATATTATTCAAAATTAGTAAAAATTTTCCTAGAACAAAAATGTTATTGTCACGACCCATCCCCCGGGGCCCATGCCTTAACTACCCCAAGCTCGCCTTCCATAGAACATGGGTTGGATACTTGCACCGAAAGGTGAATTCCTTAAAAATAGGATGACATTACCTTTATATCATGTAACCACATGCAACTAAGTACACAACAAGATATGAACACGAGTAAGTTGTATAACAAAATGAGTGATGAAAGTAAGAGGGTCTGGAATACAATCCCAATATTAAATGTACAAGTAAAAATGAAATACAATACAACTAAATAATGAGAAAGAAATATAAAGGGTTTTCCACCAAGTTTCCAACCACAAGGGTTGGTATAGATCGCATATTTATCACTTTGAGTCTGCCCATCTCTTATGCATACTGACATGCCTTATGTTCATCCTCCAGGCACTGTCTACTCTTGGTACCCTCATCCTCGATTTGCACTGTCTGTCATCTGTAGAAAACACAATACGGTGTGGGGATAACCCGTGTTTGGGTGAGTATAAAGACACTCAATATGGACTCCAAGACCCCCAAGGACTCAGAAAATCCACAAAGGATAGAACACAAACATGAAATAAACTCTCAAACCTACATAGGTATATGCCCATATATATACCTAGGTTATCAAGTATACTCATCTAAAACATTAGAAAACACAGGGTCCAACCCAAAAACCCAAATCTAAACAGTTCTGCAAAGGTAGGAATACATTGAAGGTAAGTACCACACAGGTATGCCACACAGAAGAATACCAACAATGTATTACCATGAAGGAATGCACACAAGTACGAACACCAACCACACCATGTATAACATAAGTACAGTAGAAGAAATGATTATATGTAACTACTAATTCATCTTACAGTGTTAAGAGGCAGACCCACAAAAGATCGCAGTACATCATCAAACCCACACAAGATCCTAGTATGTCTCCAGTACCTCATCAGACCCACACATGATCATAGTACATCTCCAGTACTTCATCAGACCCATGTAGGATCCTTGTACATATCCAGTACATTGTCAAACCCTCGCATGATTCCAGTACATCCCATATACATCGTCATACCCACACATGATCCTAGTACATATCCAGTAAGTCATCAGACCCTGACATGGATGTAGTACATCTCCAGAACATCGTCATTCCCACAAAGGATCCTAGTACATCTCTAGTACGTTGAAAGACAAACACAGGATATCAGTACATCCTCAGTACATCGTCAGACCCACACAAGATCCTAGTACATCTCCAACATATCATCATACCACACAAGATCATAGTACATCTCCAGTATGTCATCAGACCCACACAGTATCCTATTACATCTCTAGTACATTGTATGTCCCATATTGGATCCTAATACATCTGTAGTACATCGTCACACCAATACAAGGTCCTATTAAATGATCATGTAAATCTTCACACACACAAAGGATCCTATTATGTTATCACACCTAGCTACAGGGATCCACACAATGCTCACATGTCTCTTGGAGGGTACAATACATATGACAATGGTCGATACTCCAAATACCAAAATTTCTAATGAAGAAATATCTCAAAGGACCACCATTTCATAGGGGTCTCAATGAAACTGACGGTGCATCAAACGAACGCCTGATCTGTAAGTTATTAGAATTTTAGTCCCAAGGGCCTGGTTAGATTCGTTCTCAATCCAACCCGACCATACTGCAATATTATCAGAATCTCTAGTGGGGTATACCAAATGGAAATTCTCACTTCAATATTTCTGGCACCGTAGAAGGTTCGTTAAATGGATGCCCGGTAAAATGTTATGAACGATATAGAGAAAATTTCAGAAATGGCCAAGGTCTGGT
This sequence comes from Viscum album, assembly GCA_963277665.1. Classification (NCBI taxonomy): domain Eukaryota; kingdom Viridiplantae; phylum Streptophyta; class Magnoliopsida; order Santalales; family Viscaceae; genus Viscum; species Viscum album. The sequence continues at coordinate 1,049,437,838 of OY728148.1, forward strand.
CTGACCCTGTTGGACTGACCCACCCTGAACTGGATGGGGCTAAAGTGATCCGATTTAGGTCACCACGACTGACTGGGTCTGGCCCGTCCATGTTGGCTGTCCCATCCCATACTGGGCGGCGCGGAGGATGCGTGGGTGGCACAGGGTCGCGAGCGCCGAGGAGGCTGTGATGGCGGTGTGAGACCAGTGGAGCTGTGAAGGTCATAGGGGATGTGGAGGACACAAGGCCCTGAGGGCCACAAGGGCTTGGGGTGTCGAGGTAGTGTGGCAAGAAGAGGGCCGCAAGGCGGTGAGGCCATGGAGCGGTGGGGACGACAGCAAGGCGGCATGGTTGCGGGGTGTCGTGGAGGCTGTGGGGTCGCAAGCAAAGAGGGATGTCGATTTCGTCGGGGCCGACGATGTGTCGGCTGCCGAAAACGTTCATCGTCATGGCACAAATATACCATCTTCTATCACAAATAACACACCATTCGAGAATAACAATGGTGGGTTGATGCCATAGTTTTTTTTTGGCCCATACACTTCACATTAGAGAGGTAGCGAGTAGTTCAACAAAAATCATGAATGAAGAAGGTCAAACCCTAGAAACTCCAACAATGATTATTCCCAAACCCGCAAACAAATCATATGTGGATCATCTTATTAGAAAGTTTATCCACGTTCTTTGTTTTAGAAGGTAAGAACATGGGAATATATGATCATAAAAAACTAAACCCCTATAAGATACCCCGCAACATTCTCCCGCTAAGACGAAGGAATTTCAGGTCAAACTGTTAGTTGGTTGACCCATGTTTTTTTATAAATAATGAACATTTAAGAGGAAATCAAAAACTCCCAATAGAAAATAATCCCCCGCCTCAAGTACATTAGAGAGTTTCCACGTTTGAGGAAGTGTTTTTGTTCATCGTCCACTGCAACTAGCCTCTTTGACATCACTCGTTCATCGATCATTGATTTGTGGATTGGTGTTTCTCATCCCCACTCGCTAGAATCGGCTCCATCCACCAATTGATGGGCATCACAACAATTTACCAAAGCTTCATCTCTTGGTGAAGCCGTACCAATTTCTACCCCAAGATCCATATAAATAAGAGAGGGGAATGGTGTGGAATGTTTGTGGAATTAATGAAGTCCCATTAATTAGGAACCATCCTAATTCCCTAATGGTGCAGTTACATAGAGTTTAAAGGACAAGCCATTTATTTTCTTGACACGTCAGGGGTCCCACCTTACTGCTTGTCCATTGGAGGAATAGAATAAATATAATATAATAAAATTATATTATTTATCCTATTAAAAAGTTCCAAAAATAACTTTTTATCAGATCTACTGTCGTCAATGTGAATGTCTCATTAAGATAATATCAGTGTGGTGAGTTCAAAGGTGCCCAAAGTTTTTTATTACAAGCACTGGTTCAAAATTTATATAATGTCACTCGCAAGTTTACTGAATGTACCTGAAAAAGGTTCAGATAAATTATAACAGTCACCCTTGCTCCATGCCAGTCGAGGATAGTCTCTGCCTAAGTGAAAAACGCCCCAGAAAACCCAATGATACTCTTAGATTTTTAATCGGAGGTACCATTTAAAAGTTATGAATAATAAAATAAAATAATTGTCACTTAACTATTTTATTTACAATAAAAAAATTACATTTACTGGTGGCCTGCTCCCAACAATGTTAGTATCTGAATAACAAGAGAATACCCTCATGATTTTATCAGTGGTATAAGATTTTCAATCCGAGTGACCATTTTTGAGTTATACGAATTTAAAAAATAATAAAATTTATGTAATTATTTTATTCACGATTATTCCAATTTCTGGTTTTCCCATAGGAGGCTCATGCCGAAAAAACATAAGTAGCTCCTAAGGTATCATTCCATTATGAACGAAACAATTCCCTCAGATTTCTAATCCATGTTACCATTTATGAATTGTTACATTTTTTTTTGGATAACTGCTTACAAGTGATAAATAAAACATAACCAAACTTCAACGGATCATTCCAGGCACTCTGGGCCTTGGAATTATGAACCATCATATTTCACGGTCTTAAAATAATTATGTAAAATTAAAAAAAATACACGTAATTTCTAGGGCATTATATTCTCCCACCTTAGTTTTCTACATCCTTGAAAGCAACAATAAATGAAATACAACCAAACCAGGGTACTAAGAAGTAATCTGAGAATCCCACTCCCTTGTGCTCTCCTGGGGGTTCTTCTACTGCCTATGTATGTGCACCAGTGGTATCGACTACCCATGAAGGACATGATCTTGATGATACTCAATCTCTTCTGGAACCTTCACAAATGAAGCATCATATTCAATGTCCAGCTCTCTATGGTCGATGATGTGAGATGGGTCGTGCATGTATCTTCTTAGCTGGGATACATAGAAGAGGTCTTGAACCTTCTCGATCTTTGGTGGAAGGGATATGTGATATGCCCCATAACCAACTCTGCTATGGACCTGAAAGGGTCCAATAAATCTCAGAGATAACTTACGGCCCCAGCCAAATATCCCTAAACCTTATCGGTGTGAGACCCATAGAAAGATGTGGTCACCATCCTCAAACTCGAGAGATCTTAGTCTCCTATTGGCATAATAGGTATGCCTGTACTATATAGTCTTCATTCGCTCCAGGATGATCAACACCTTCTCTAGGGTAGCCCTACCTGTATTTGGTCCCATGAGTGTTGACTCCCCTAGCTCAGTCTAGCATAATGGCGATCTGCAAGGTCGATCATACAATTCCCTGACTAGTGTAATCCCAATGGTTGAGTGATATCTGTTGATTTATAAAAACTCCATCAAGGGAATGTGATCATCCGAGCTGCGACAGAAGTTGGGGACCTATGCATGCATCATGTCCTCGAGGGTCTGAATTGTCCACTCAGTCTGACCATCTGTTTGAGGATGGAAGGCGGTGTTGAAATGAAGCTACATCTGTAAATCCTCTTTAAACCCCTTCTATAAACGGGAAGTGAAACGTGCATCACGATTAGATAAAATTGTCGAGGGTACTCCATGAAGACTCTCAATCTCTAGTATTTATTACTAATCATCTCTACTATCATACCTAATGATATAACTGGTGTGAGCTATGTCTGTAAATCTATGTTTTCCTCATGATTGAGATGGATTAATTGATAACATAGGTTTATGTATATGAATACACCTATGTATTGTTATCTATTGATTTCATACTTTATGGGTTATCTATGGTATATTTTATGAGACCTTGTGGGTATCATGGTCCATATTGAGTATCATTATACTCAGCCCTGCATGCTCTATGACAACACCATGTTGTGTTGGATTCATAAAAAATAAAACACTGATGGAGGACGAGGGTAAAAGGATAGGACGGTGCTCAGAGGTGTACCATACGGTGAGTCGGCTCATAGAGGAGACGGGTGGACATGGACTATTGAGCAGCTGATCTACACCTAACATTCTAGTAGGAACCTCAAATGACGATCCAACAGTTGACTTTCTCATTATTCAGTTGTATTATATTTTATTTGTATTTGTACATTTACTTTGGGGCTTGTATTTCAGCCACTTTTATATTCAACACTCTTTTGGTTATACATTTTGCTTGTTTTTGTATCTTGTTGTGTGATTGGTTTCATGTGTTTATAGGTTATGAAGGAAATACCTTCATAGTTATAGGGATTAGACCTTTCGGTACAAGTCGCCAGCCCCGGTCCTATGGAAGGTGGGATAGGGGTAGTCACAGCACTGTCCCTGGGGGATGATTCGTGTCAAATTGGAATCAGAGGGAGGTTCTACAATAGAACATATGAATTAGATATTTATATTAATAGAAATAGTGATATGTGTAATGAGTGTTATTATTAGTTTAGGGAATCCATTATTGGTGCGGCGACCGATGTATCCATAAACCAGGACCTTAACTTCTGATTTTCAACTCAATGCACAAAAACAGTGGTTGCCTATGTGTTTTGAAGAGTTTTCATTGTGATCACTTAAGACAGATCACTATGTATAACTTATTGACTGTGGCCTAACTGTTTCTTTTTAGGATGCCACCATACAGACAACCAGCTAGAGTTCCAGGAGTAGAATGTACTGATTTCCCAACGAGTGTCGAGGCCTCGGTGCAAGGCCCTTTATGAGTAGAGGAACCAGCAGAGGCACCATCAGAACCATTACCAATTGTTCCACTGATGTGACCAGCCCTAGTAACAGACGGTGCACGCTGCTTGATGAAGTTTCATGAGTTCTAGCACCAGAGGCCACCAAGGATCAGGGTAGAGACAGACCCACAGGGAGTTGAGGATTGGTTGGAGGTTGTAGTGAGAGTCTTCCGACTGGTAGGGACACTAGCCGATCTCATGGTGACCCTTGCCGCCAACATTTGACATTCAGTAGTGGGTAGATTATGGATCCTAATGCTCTAGGTTCACGATGAGGGGATTCATCTCTAGGAATGCATCGAGAGCCTGTTTCAAGAAGATTTCATTCAAGTGACTCCCCACGCAGTGCGCATTTAAGAGCTTCTCAATCTATAGTAGGGAAACATGACTGTGGATCAGTACTCAGTGTGGTTCATTGACCTCTGATGTTACTCCAATTATATGGTGATGGAACTATTCATTAGGTATTAGACCTTCGAGCAGGGTATTAGGAGAGATATCAGGGATTCGATGATTTCACTCAGCATCGTGACGAAGGCATGGGTGTTAGAGAGAGCCCTCTTAATGGAGAGTTTTCTTACTGAGCATTAATCAGTAGAGATGCCCATAAGAAGTCATCACGTGGTGAATCCTTATGTAGCTGGAAACAAAAAGATGACATAGTGGTCCAATAGGACCAATCCTACTAGTGGACAACCACTTGATTTTGGGTCTGTTGTGTGGGGCACATGATACATATCCAATCATTACACAAGCGGGCAATATTACACAAGCGGATTGTAGGGTCACCTGGCTCCTGACTGTCTGACCCGCCATATGGATGATCAGTAGATAGTCGAAGGACTTCCCAGGTAGAGATAAATGTTCATCCAAGGATGTCCATATGGAGAAGGCAGATGTGGCAGTGGAGTTCATCGTGCAGCTGGTGGTGTGTGAATATTCGAGTTCTTAGTGCCAGCACCACCAGGTGGTCCACCTCGACCATAGGGAGCATGTGGACCGGGGCGAGCTCAGATCCAGGCATCTGAGTCCTACGATCATGACTCTAGAGAGATGATACGAGTTATGATATGTGTCTACTCAACCTTAGTAGTAGTTCATATAAACACAGTTGTTGTTTATTCTTATATTTACACTGCCCTCATTCGGAGATCAGAGATTCTGTTAGATCCGTTAGATTTAACTTTAAATCTAGATACTCCTATGGGAGTGGATTTTACGATTATAGACTACTAATGGTAGTCTGAGCATACTCAAGGAGGTGAGAGCTTTGGTGGTGATCTCCTAGTTGCAGCGTCGAGGCCTTACGACGTCATCTTGGGTATGGACTAGTTACCTATATTACATGCTTAGATTAACTATATTAGGAGCAATGTTTGATGTGTCCGTACTTATGTGTCCAGGTTTACCTTTACTGGTAAGAAGGGAGCCCTTGTATCTGAGGATGGAATTTCCCAGAGAAGGGTGCAATCAATAACTCATCATCTAGCTAGCCTTACCCTCAAGGAGGTTGATGTGGAAAGTCTAAGCTATCTTTTAGCGCTGCACCAGTATGAAAATGAATTCCCTGATGATTTCCCGAGTTGTCCTCATCGCATAGAGGGGGGCATTTAAATTGACTTGTACCCTAGGACGTCACCGATATCTACACCATCATATCGGATGGATCCTATGGAGATTCGTGTGCTACAAGTACATATAGAGGACTTGCAGGGTAAAGGATTCATTAGGCATAGTGTTTCTCATTGGGCAGCCCCGATTCTATTCTCCAAGAAGGATGATAGGAGCTTGAGGCTTTATGTTGACTATCGGTTCCTGAACTAGGTGACCATGAAAATCACATTCCCACTTCAAATGATTTATAACCTGTTTGATTATATGAATGGAGAACGGTGGTTCTTAAATATAGTCCTCATATCCTGATATCACCTACATAGAGTTTGAGATGAGTACATGCAGAAGATAACATTCATGTGTCAGCACGACCATTATGATTTCTTGGTTATTCCATTAATTGTAACCAACGCTCCACCACTATTCATGGGACTCATGAACAAGATCATTCATCTATACCATGACTGCATTATAGTAGTATTCATCAACGATATTCTTATCTACTCAGATACTGAGGAGGAGCATTCCTATAATTTATAGTCAGTACTAGACACACACTGATAGCACCGGATTTATGGTAATTTCTCAAAGTACAAGTTCTAGATCTGATAGGATCAAATTCTGGTACATGACATATATGAGGCTGGAGTTGCAGTTGTTCCAGCGAATATTGAGGAATTACTTTTTTGGGAGCCTCCTTGGAGTTTGAAAGAGGTAAAGTGTTTTCTAGGTTTTGCTAGATACTACAAAAGGTTTGTTCAATATATCTCCAGATTTTTGGAACCTCTATCAGCATTGAAGAAGAAAGGAAAACCCTTTTTTGGTTAGAGAAATTCCAAACGTGTTTTTATGATCAGAGGCAGATCCTGACTACTGCCCCCATCTTATGGATTCCAATGGAGGGAGTATGGTACGTAGTCTACTGCGATGAATCAGGGATCAGACTTTGATGTGTCCTGATGCAAGACAGAGCATTGATCACTTATGGTAATTGACAATTGAGACAACATGATATGAACTATTCTACCTATGACCAGGAGTTATTAGTAGTGTTCTTCTCCTTGAAGTTGTGGTGACATTACTTGGTGGGTGAGAAAATTATAGTATACATTGATCGTGTCAGTATCATGTATATTTTCTCTTAGAAGGACCTGAACATGTGACAATGATATTTTCTTTAGTTTATCTTGGACTATGAAATCGAGATAGTCTCTACTCATGGGAAGGTGAACATTGTATTAAATGAATTAAACATGTGGTCTGGTATACAACTGCTATGTGAGGTGATGGAGAAACTGGCCGCTTTGTAGATATAATTTGTGGATAGGGAAGGAAAAACTATTCTATAGTATCTTACATTCACTCCCCCACTTCATCAGTGGGTCAGGGAAGTGAAGCATGGGGACATTGACTATGAGTAATGGGGTGCTCAGATATCCACAGTACAAGCAGCTGATGGATTTTATGATGGTGAGGATCACATCATACTCTTCAGAAAACTTTCCATGGTACTAGTGTCACATCAGGATGAAGTGTTGAGGAAGATTAACACATCCCCTGTAACACCCGAGACTTTTATGTTATATAAATCATCAAAGGAATCTTTTTCTACACAACACTTGCTTGGCTTGCTTTACACGCAATCGCGACCTTCCTCGATATCTTGCGTCGTACGCAATACCGAGTTTCACTAAACAACAATATGCTATTAAAACTAGCCGTTATGAATAGTAATAACCACTTTTTGAAATTTTATAAATTTTATTTTGCAAAATGGACTTCATTTTTGGACTCAGAATATCGAAATTAGCCTAGGGTGAAATTTTGGTATTTTTCTGAACACTTTCAATTTTTGATGAATAGTGAAACCACTAAGTGGTAGGTTAAAAACTGAATTTTGCATAAAACTTAATTTTACCGCTTCTGTAAATGGAATTTCAAAAATCCGAGAGACACGGTTAATATCAAGGACTAAAATGTGGTTCAATGAGATGAAAATAATTTTTTGGTGAATAGTAACTTTTTACTATTTTTACCGCGGTTAATAGTAAATAGGGTAACTAAGGGTAAATATGATATTAATATTACCCTAAAACATGTCCTAATTCTATTGGACAAGTGTAATTCGACCAAAAACAAACATAGGAATAAAATATGACCATTTAGGCCCACTTGGATTATATTAGGACATTTATTATTAATTTATTTAAAGAAGGGTTAAAATAGTTAAAATCAAAGTTTAATAAGTAAATCATTTTTAATATAGGGTTATAAATAAGATAAATTCGATTGTAAATATCCATTAGAAAGATAAAAAGATTTCCTACATGATGGTATTTTATTTGTAATTTTTAGACATCAAATAAGTTAATTTATTTATGACACAAAGATGATGCAGTAATTATATTATTAATGAAATATTGACAAAAGTGATAATATAAATACCAAAATAAATGTAATTTGAGACTTTTTATGAATTCCACTAATTTTCTAGGTTACTATGATATATTATTATTGATTTAATCAACTTGGTTCGAACATATAATTCTGTTATGAGTTTCACAAAAATCATATATCAAATAGTGTCAAAATTGACACAAAATAGTTTTTAAATAAAATATTATATTATTAATTGTTATTTTATTCCTAAAAATCTAAGGTTCGGCCAAATGACTTAGATAAGGATATATATATTAATAATAAACAATTTGGGGTTCGTTTGGCATGTTATAGTAAGTGTATTAACCATATAGTGAAAGAAAACAAAAAGACACGGTAAAAGTTAAATTAATTAACTTAGAGATAAATCTAATTGATAAGGTTAAAATAATACCCTAAACTTGTCTAAATCATATTGGTTGATAGGATTTCGACCCATCCCCACTTTAGCTTCGAAATAAGACCCTTTGGAACCATTATAAACCGAATTTGACTTTAATATAAAATAATATTTTGAGATATTCCTAAGGTGCCCCTCTCCTCCCTTATAAAAGGGCACCTCCTCCCCCTCCTCCTCACACCAATTTGAGCACTCAAGCTCGGCCAACCCCTGCCATTTTCACCTCTCCACTTCCCTAGAATAATCCTAGAGGTCCTGGTCTTCTCCAAAGACCAATCTTAGTTCCTTAAGTAGAGGATTCAAAGAGGCGTTCCAAAGAAGAGGTAATATCCATTACCGATCTTTTCAATTTCTTTCTTCTTCAACTTCTTCTTCTTTAGTTGTTTCATGATAAATTAATAACATCAGTATTACTTACATACTGATATGTTATTATAAATATTAAACAACCCTAATTCACCTTCTATCCATCCTACGGAAAAATGATATCACCGCGCGTGCGTACGTACGGAATACCGTCTCCACGCCGTGGTGTAATCTATTTTCCACCATCACCTTACAAGGATGGGTATAATGGTGTAATGAGTAACTATATATGATTATTATTAAGTAATATTTATACTGAAATAATATATATATATACTCCAATAAAATTCCACGATCATAGGAACGATATCATCACTCGTGCGTACGTACGGAATACCGTCTCCACGATGTGATGCGACTCGTTCTACATGATCTTCATTTCATAATGATTATATAAATGAATTGAATGAATGAATATGGTATATACTACACTAATACCATTCTGGAAATGAATTATCTACAACTTAAAGATAAGAATAAGAATTTATTCGACAAAACACGCATAAGAACAAAAAGTTATAAAGACCCAAGTAACAAGTAACAATGAAATATTACTAACAAGAAGCTAATAATATGACCATATATGATCTCATATCAATATGTATGATTCTGGAATAAGTCAATAACATTATTTAAACCATTATACAGGAGCTTCGGACACGAACAAAGCAAATCGGACCTAAGGTAAGTGAAATATCACAATCTCATTTTTATCCGAGATTGTTTATTCGTAAGTATTTACTGGGGTGTATTTTATCATCCACATCCATGTTTTATCAAATTGTAATATTATTTCCATCCACCTAAAATTGTTTAAATCCATTTTTACCCTTCGGTGAGTTTTTAGTAATACGTATTAAAGGAATCTTTTGTCGTTTTTCGTACGAGGTACTTTTTGACTTTTCCGACAAAAGTACGAAGAATGTTTTTTTTTAACTTATACGGCACGAACAGATTTCTACTGTTTTATAAAGCCATATTTTCATGAAGATTACTATAAAAGATTTCATGACTATTTTCAATAAAATCTCTTTCTTTTAAAATTGCATGATGTTTTGAGAAAAGAAATTGATTTTGAAGAAGAAAAGATATTTTCCTCAAGAATTCAATTCAAGTGTTTTATCAAAATTATTTTCCATCTAAGATAATAAAGAGTTCTGTTTCTATCCATATTTTTACATTGATTTGACTATGTTGTGATGGAATTATGTTTATGAATTCCTTTATCTTATATGAATTGATTTATGATGTCATGATGTTTCAAGAATCCCATTTTTGTTACATGTGTTATGCGATGATGTATGTTTTATGATTATGTGGCACACATAAGAAAGGATTCATTATAAGATGGGTGGGACCTATATCTCCCTCCAATGCATTGGGTAATGATTTTATATCTCATGAGATAGACATGGCTGGAACGGAAGGTTATTTCGGTTCAGTGATACAGGACTGAAACGAGGAGTGAACTCGGTTTAGAAAGGGACTTTGTCCACTAAGATAGTCTTGGCAATGAGTCATGACTAACAAGAAATGATTTTCCATGATTATGTGTGCATGCCACAAAGTTTCAAGTTTTATGTTATGATTATGGGGATCTCATTTTCACTTCTATGATTTATTCCATGTTAAGATATTATGATCTCTTTTGCAGGTTTTGATTTTCATAAAGATATGATATGATTTTTATTTCCTTTATTTTCCCTTGCTGAGCATTTGAGCTCACCCATTTATGTTTTCTTTTCCCCAGGTCAGGAAGATGGATATTAAGTAGAATATGCTAAAAGGGACCCTAGATATGATGAAATAAATGGGAGACACTGTAGAAGATTTATGAACCAGTTGTTTATGTTTCCCAGTTTCTAAAGACACTATACCTATACGGTCCTTTGTGGTTTTGTCATATGTTGTAATAAGTGTGCTTCAATTTTGAAGTATTAACAATGTATGTAAAGTGTGGGTCGTTATAGTTGGTATCAGAGGCAAAGGAGGTAGCAATGTATCCGATCCTTGGGAACTCTCACATGTGAGTGTTGGACGAAGCATGGCTCTCCGCCCAAGGGCTTCATGAATAAATGGCTGCCACTGGGGATGGTGGTGTGTCCCGCCCAGGGGGTGTAGCCGCCCATGGAGTGCCCTGATAGGTATCAATTGTAGTCCACTAGAAGTAATTCTAGACCGCTATAGTTGGTATCAGAGGAAAGTTATAGTCAACCTTTGGAAACTAGGATGTGAAAGACTTAGTAAGAACCCTAAGGATAAGTCTAAGCATAGAACACAATCTTAGAAATGGCCATGAATAACCTAAGATAAGACCATAAGCATGAATTTTTTTTTTCTTGAATTATGTGGTTTCCTATTATAATTAGTGTTGCTCAAACTATTCTTCTTGGTTTTAGTCAATGGCTGGAACCCGAAGGAACCGTGTTAATGCGGAATGCGATGGGCAATGCAATGATTGTCCCCCTGAGCAACCAAACGATATGGGAGCTGGAATGCAAAATCTTGTAGCCATGATCACACAACTTTCTCAAGCTATGAATCATGCAGTATTTCCAAACGAACAAAAGAGGGAGCAACATTCTGTTGAATCCTTCATGAGGCAGCGTCCACCATCTTTCAGCGGGTCTACTGATCCATTAGTTGCTGAACAATGGATTAGTACTACTGGAAAGATATTTTCAGTTCTTCAATGTTCTGAGCATGATAAAGTCATCCTAGCAGTGTATCGTTTAGAAGGAGATGCGGATCAATGGTGGAATCTTGTTAAGAATACGAGGCAAAGGGATGAAATTGAGTCTATGGAATGGGACGAGTTCAAGAACTTATTTTTCAATAAGTACTTCCCTCGTATTCTCCGAACAAAGATGGAGAAAGAGTTCCTTGAACTGAAGCAAAGGGATGATGAATCTGTTAGTACCTATGAAGCAAATTGTACAAGACTTTCAAGGTACGCTTCTGGTATTATTATCCAACCTGAGAGTAAGATCGATCGATTCTTTAGTGGCTTAAAACCAAGTCTTCGAAGGGCGTTAGCCATAAGGGACTTCAATAGCTACGAGGAAATCGTTCGATGTGCTCTCAAAGTCGAGATGTAGATTGGAGTAACCCATCAGTCACATGGGTTTGATAAGAAGAGGAAGATGGAATTCAAAGAAAAATCTAAAGAGCACACGGAAAAGAAGATGAACTTTCCCTTATTCTCAATGTGTGGAAAGAAACATGGAGGGAGTTGTCTTAAAGGGACAAGTAAATGTTTTAAATGTGGAAAGGAAGGTCATCGGGCATTTGAATGCCGTGATAATGGGAAGAAGATGTCTAATGATGCAAACAAAGGAAGGGATACACAGAATGAACCTACTACACTTCAATGTTTCAAGTGCAAGGAGATGGGGCATTATGCCAATCAATGCCCAAATCCAAGGGTTGATGATGATGGTTGACGTCAACAAACTCTTAAGGCTAAAGACAAAGGAAAGTCACATGCAATTTCTATCAGCGATGTGGAGTACGATAACGATGTGGTGATAGGTACACTTACCATCCTCTCTAAAGTAGAAAATGTTTTATTTGATTCTGGATCCACCCACTCTTTTATTTCTGAAAAATTTTCTAAGGGTATCACCGTATTACCTCAACAATTAGATGTTGAGTTAGTTGTGACAACACCTAATGGCACATCAATCGCATCAGAAGTTTATAATTCTTCTCCGATCGAAGTTTGTGGGAAAGTGCTTCCTGCAAATCTTGTGATCCTTCCTTTAGTGGAATTTGATGTGATTCTTGGCATGGATTGGATTTCTCTACATGGAGCTCATATCAATTGCCAAAGAAGGTAAGTCACATTTCATATTCCAGATCAACCTATGATCGTCTATCAATGCAAGGATGAACATAACCTTCCAGTGGAAATTTCTTCCATCTTATGGGTATTGATTCCACTAAATGAAGGTTATTTATCTCAAATAGTTGGTTAGAAACTCACGATTAAGAATATGCCCATTGTACGGGAGATTGATGATGTCTTTCCGGAGGAATTACCGGGTCTTCCACCAAATCGTGAAGTTGAGTTTTCAATAGAACTCGTACCGGGTGCTTTGCCTATTTCAAAGACACCTTATAGAATGGCCCCAATTGAGTTGCAGGAATTGAAGAAGCAACTCCAAGAGAATCTTGATAAGGGATTCATACGCCCTAGTGCGTCACCTTGGGGAGCACCTGTTCTATTTGTTAAGAAGAAAGATGGATCAATGAGACTCTACATTGATTATCGAGAACTTAACAAGATCACTATCAAGAACAAATATCCTCTCCCACGCATTGATGACTTATTTGACCAACTACGCGGAGCTCAATACTTTTCCAAGATTGATCTTCGTTCAGGGTATCATCAATTAAGGGTCAAAAGGGAGGATATACCAAAGATGGCTTTCCGTACAAGGAATGGACACTATGAATTTATAGTGATGCCATTTGGTCTTACTAATGCCCCTGCTATCTTCATGGATCTAATGAATAGAGTCTTTAGAGACTATCTTGATCAATTTGTGGTAGTCTTTATAGACGATATTCTTGCCTAATAAAAGAGCAAGGAAGAGCATGAAGATCACTTGAGAATTATATTTAAGACCCTGAGAAAGGAGAAGCTTTATGCCAAATTTACCAAGTGTGAATTTTGGATTCAAAAAGTTGCATTTTTGGGTCACATAATCTCAAAAGAGGGGATATCTGTGGATCCAGCAAAAACAGAGGTTATCGAAAGATGGTCAAGACCAACAACAGTAACTGAGATCCGAAGTTTTCTTGGTTTGGCTGGATATTATCGACGTTTTGTAAAAGATTTTTCACGATTATCTAATCCACTCACCAAGTTGACTCGGAAAGGAGTTAAGTTTGTCTGGACAGAGGAATGTGAAGAGAATATCAAGGAGTTGAAAAGAAGGTTATCCAGTGCACCTGTGCTCACACTGCCTTGTAGTGGAGAAAGGTTTGTGATCTACAGTGATGCATCCAATAAGGGATTGGGGTGTGTTCTTATGCAAAATGATATGGTGATAGCTTATGCCTCACGACAGTTGAAAATCCATGAGCAAAATTACCCAACACATGATTTGGAGTTGGCTGCGGTAATCTTTGCATTAAAGATTTGGAGGCATTACCTTTATGGTGAAAGGTGTGATATTAATACTGATCATAAAAGTTTAAAGTATATTTTCACACAAAAGGAGCTGAATATGCGCCAAAGAAGATGGTTGGAGCTGATTAAGGATTATGACTGCTCAATCAATTACCACCCTGGGAAAGCAAACAAGGTGGCAGATGCATTAAGTCGACAAGAGCATTCTAGTTTATCCATGATGAGGATCACAAAAGATCCAATATTTATGGATTTACAAAGGATGGATCTTGGAATTATAATGGAAGGGGAAAAATCTTATCTTTCTCAAATGAATGTTCAACCATCTATACATGTGAAGATTAAAGAGGCACAGAAAGAAGATGTCGAGTTACAAAAGAAGGTGAGAAATATTCTTGAATTCAACCTTGATTGTGATGGGATAATAAAGTTCAGGAATCGGGTTTGCGTTCCTCCCATCCCCGAATTAAAGAAAGAGCTGCTGGATGAGGATCATAGTTCTTCATTCTCTATTCATCCTGGAAGCACGAAGATGTATAGGGACCTGAAAGAGTACTTCTGGTGGGATGGCATGAAAAAAGATGTTGCTGAATATGTCTCTCGATGCTTGGTTTGTCAACAAGTTAAAGCTGAGAGACAGAAGTCTAAGGGGATGTTACAACCATTACCTATACCCGAATGGAAATGGGAAAACATCACTATGGACTTTGTCACAGGACTTCCTAAAACATCCAAAGGCAATAATGCTATCTGGGTCATAGTTGATCGTCTTACAAAGTCTGCACACTTCATTGCTATTAGAGAGGATTTCTCTCTAGTTCAGCTTGCCAGGATATATATAAAGGAAGTGGTAAGATTGCATGGAGTACCACTTTCTATTATATCTGATCGAGATCCGAGATTTACCTCGAAGTTCTGGCGAAGTCTTCAGCATACTCTGGATACAGAGTTGAGTTTCAGCACTGCTTATCATCCCCAGACAGACGGTCAGTCTGAGAGAACAATTCAAACCCTAGAAGATATGTTGAGAGCTTGCTCTATGGATTTCAAAGGAGGTTGGGATCAACACCTACCTTTGGTGGAATTTTCTTATAACAATAGCTTTCACTCCAGTATTCAGATGGCTCCTTATGAAGCTCTCTATGGAAAGAAATGCAGGACTCCAACTTGCTGGGATGAAGTTGGGGAAAGAAAGCTATTAGGACCTGATCTCGTTGATGAAATGGCAGAAAAGGTCAGATCTATTCAACAACACATAAGAGCAGCTCAGAGTCGACAGAAAAGTTATGCCGACAACCGAAGAAAAGACCTAGAGTTTTAAGTGGGTGATAAAGTGTTCTTACGAATATCTCCCTGGAAGAGGGATATGAGATTTGGAAATAAGGGGAAGTTGAGCCCTAGATATATCGGTCCTTTTGAAATAATGGATCGTGTTGGGAAGGTAGCTTACCGATTGGCGCTTCCACCGAATCTCTCTCAAGTTCACGATGTGTTCCATGTATCTCTCCTGAGAAAGTACATACCAGATCCTTCACATGTACACAGCTCAGAAGTTGTACCGCTGGAGAAAGATCTTTCTTATGAAGAACAGCCGATAGAGATTCTGGATCGTAGCGAAAAAGTCCTACGAAACAAGACCACTCGCTTGGTGAATGTTTTATGGAGAAACCACCAACTTGAAGAAGCTACATGGGAGCTTGAGGATAGGATGAGGGAGAAGTATCCTCATTTGTTTTTTGCAAAGTGACGAATTTCGAGGGCGAAATTATTTTTAAGAGGGGTAGAATGTAACACCCGAGACTTTTATGTTATATAAATCATCAAATAAATCTTTTTCTACACAACACTTGCTTGGCTTGCTTTACACGCAATCGCGACCTTCCTCGATAGCTTGCGTCGTACGCAATACCGAGTTTCACTAAACAACAATATGCTATTAAAACTAGCCGTTATGAATAGTAATAACCACTTTTTGAAATTTTATAAATTTTATTTTTCAAAATGGACTTCATTTTTGGACTCAGAATATCGAAATTAGCCTAGGGTGAAATTTTGTTATTTTTCTGAAAACTTTCATTTTTTGATGAATAGTGAAACCACTAAGTGGTAGGTTAAAAACTGAATTTTGCATAAAACATAATTTTACCGCTTCTGTGAATGGAATTTCAAATATCTGAGAGACACGGTTAATATCAAGGACTAAAATGTGGTTCAATGAGATGAAAATAATTTTTTGGTGAATAGTAACTTTTTACTATTTTTACCGCGGTTAATAGTAAATAGGGTAACTAAGGGTAAATATGATATTAATATTACCCTAACACATGTCCTAATTCTATTGGAAAAGTGTAATTCGACCAAAAACAAACTTAGGAATAAAATATGACCATTTAGGCCCACTTGGATTAGATTAGGACATTTATTATTAATTTATTTAAAGAAGGGTTAAAATAGTTAAAATCAAAGTTTAATAAGTAAATAATTTTTAATATAGGGTTATACATAAGATAAATTCTATTGTAAATATTCATTAGAAAGCTAAAAAGATTTCCTACATGATGGTATTTTATTTGTAATTTTTAGACATCAAATAAGTTAATTTATTTATGACACAATGATGATGCAGTAATTATCTTATTAATGAAATATTGACAAAATTGATAATATAAATACCAAAATAAATGTAATTTGAGACTTTTTATGAATTCAACGAATTTTCTAATTTACTATGATATATTAGTATTGATTTAATCAACTTGGTTCGAACATATAATTCTGTTATGACTTTCACAAAAATCATATATCAAATAGTGTCAAAATTGACACAAAATAGTTTTTAAATCAAATATTATATTATTAATTG
The DNA here is from genome assembly GCA_963277665.1 of Viscum album. Taxonomy (NCBI): domain Eukaryota; kingdom Viridiplantae; phylum Streptophyta; class Magnoliopsida; order Santalales; family Viscaceae; genus Viscum; species Viscum album. The sequence continues at coordinate 1,049,454,825 of OY728148.1, forward strand.
TTATTTTATTCCTAAAAATATAAGGTTCGGACAAATGACTTAGATAAGGATATATATATTAATAATTAACAATTTGGGGTTCGTTTGGCATGTTATAGTAAGTGTATTAACCATATAGTGAAAGAAAACAAAAAGACACGGTAAAAGTTAAATTAATTAACTTAGAGTTAAATCTAATTGATAAGGTTAAAATAATACCCTAAACTTGTCTAAATCCTATTGGTTGATAGGATTTCGACCCATCCCCACTTTAGCTTCTGAATAAGACCCTTTGGAACCATTATAAACCGATTTTGACTTTAATATAAAATAATATTTTGAGATATTCCTAAGGTGCCCCTCTCCTCCCTTATAAAAGGGCACCTCCTCCCCCTCCTCCTCACACCAATTTGAGCACTCAAGCTCGGCCAAACCCTACCATTTTCTCCTCTCCACTTCCCTAGAATAATCCTAGAGGTCCTGGTCTTCTCCAAAGACCAATCTTAGTTCCTTAAGTGGAGGATTCAAAGAGGCGTTCCAAATAAGAGGTAATATCCATTACCGATCTTTTCAATTTCTTTCTTCTTCAACTTCTTCTTCTTTAGTTGTTTCATGATAAATTAATAACATCAGTATTACTTACATACTGATATGTTATTATAAATATGAAACAAACCTAATTCACCTTCTATCCATCCTACGGAAAAATGAAATCACAGCGCGTGCGTACGTACGGAATACCGTCTCCACGCCGTGGTGTAATCTATTTTCCACCATCACCTTAAAAGGATGGGTATAATGGTGTAATGAGTAACTATATATGATTATTATTAAGTAATATTGATACTGAAATAAAATATATATATACTCCAATACAATTCCACGATCATAGGAACGATATCATCACTCGTGCGTACGTACGGAATACCGTCTCCACGATGTGATGCGACTCGTTCTACATGATCTTCATTTCATAATGATTATATAAATGAATTGAATGAATGAATATGGTATATACTACACTAATACCATTCTGGAAATGAATTATCTATAACCTAAAGATAAGAATAATAATTTATTCGACAAAACACGCATAAGAACAAAAAGTTATAAAGACCCAAGTAACAAGTAACAATGAAATATTACTAACAAGAAGCTAATAATATGACCATATATGATCTAATATCAATATGTATGATTCTGGAATAAGTCAATAACATTATTTAAACCATTATACAGGAGCTTCGGACACGAACAAAGCAAATCGGACCTAAGGTAAGGGAAATATCACAATCTCATTTTTATCCGAGATTGTTTATTCGTAAGTATTTACTGGGGTGTATTTTATCATCCACATCCATGTTTTATCAATATGTAATATTATTTCCATCCACCTAAAATTGTTTAAATCCATTTTTACCCTTCGGTGAGTTTTTAGTAATAGGTATGAAAGGAATCTTTTGTCGTTTTTCGTACGAGGTACTTTTTGACTTTTCCGACAAAAGTACGAAGAATGTTTTTTATTTAACTTATACGACACGAATGGATTTCTACTGTTTTATAAAGCCTTATTTTCATGAAGCTTCCTCTAAAAGATTTCATGACTATTTTCAATAAAATCTCTTTCTTTTAAAATTGCATGATGTTTTGTGAAAAGAAATTGATTTTGAAGAAGAAAGGATATTTTCATCAAGAATTCAATTCAAGTGTTTTATCAAAATTATTTTCCATCTAAGATAATAAAGAGTTTTGTTTCTATCCATATTTTTACATTGATTTGACTATGTTGTGATGGAATTATGTTTATGAATTCCTTTATCTTATATGAATTGATTTATTATGTCATGATGTTTCAAGAATCCCATTTTTGTTACATGTGTTATGCGATGATGTATGTTTTATGAATATGTGGCACACATAAGAAAGGATTCATTATAAGATGGGTGGGACCTATATCTCCCTCCAATGCATTGGGTAATGATTTTATATCTCATGAGATAGACATGGATGGAACGGAAGGTTATTTCGGTTCAGTGATACAGGACTGAAACGAGGAGTGAACTCGGTTCAGAAAGGGACTTTGTCCACTAAGATAGTCTTGGCAATGAGTCATGACTAACAAGAAATGATTTTCTATGATTATGTGTGCATGCCACAAAGTTTCAAGTTTTATGTTATGATTATGGGGATCTCATTTTCACTTCTATGATTTATTCCATGTTAAGATATTATGATCTCTTTTGAAGGTTTTGATTTTCATAAAGATATGATATGATTTTTATTTCCTTTATTTGCCCTTGCTGAGCATTTGAGCTCAACCTTTTATGTTTTCTTTTCCCCAGGTCAGGAAGATGGATATTAAGTAGAATATGATAAAAGGGACCCTAGATATGATGAAATAAATGGGAGACACTGTAGAAGATTTATGAACCAGTTGTTTATGTTTCCCAGTTTCTAAAGACACTATACCTATACAGTCCTTTGTGGTTTTGTCATATGTTGTAATAAGTGTGCTTCAATTTTGAATTATTAACAATGTATGTAAAGTGTGGGTCGTTATATCCCCTCTAACGGTAAATCCTAGAGAGGAGATGATGTATCGGGATCTCTGATGACACCAATGGTGGCTGGGAAGGAAGAAATCAGTAGACATGTTTTTCTCTTGATGCCTCCCTTGTCAACAAGTGAATGAGGTGAATCATGTTCCAGCCGGCTTGATTCAGCAATTGAAGGTCCCAAGGTAAAAGTGTGATGAGATATCCAGAGACATAGTGATAGTCATTCTATTTACATCAAGAGGTTTGGACTCTACATGAATCATCATCGAAAAACTCACCAAGTAGGCCCACTTCCTACCAACCAAAGAGCTTGTTTCAGTAGAGATTATGTGGTGCCACTATATGTAGGATATTGTGAATCTACATGGAGTACCCTTGATGATTGTATATGATCATGATTCCATTATTACTTCTTGGATATGGAAGGTGTTTCAAGAGGCTTTCGAGACACAGCTTCGTTTGAGCAACCCCTTCCATCCTTAGAAGGATGGCCAGACTGAGCTAACAATTCAGACCCTCAAGGACATGCTACGGGCATGCGTCATCAACATCTTTCATAGTTGGGAGGATCACATAACATTGGTGGAGTTTTCTTAGAACAACATCTATAACTCCTCTATTGGGATGGCTTCATTTGTGGCATTGTACAAGCGACCTTGCAGATCACCATTGTGGTGGACTGACTTAGGGGAGTCATTACTCGTGGGACAAGAGACAGTTCGGGCTACCAAAGAGAAGGTGCAGATCACCCTGCAGTAGATGAGGACTCTACAGATCCAGATGAAGAGTTATGCCATCTTGATATGGAGACCTCAGGAGTTCAAGGATGGTTACCACGTCTTTCTATATTCCTCACATCAACAAGGTTTGCTGAGATTTGGAAGTGGAGGAAAATTATATCTGATGTTCATCAAACCTTCTCAGGTCCTCAACAGAGTTGATGAGGTGGCATACTTTTTAGCTCTTCCACCTTAGTTGCATCGGTTGCATGACAACTTCCATTTAGCCCAGCTGAAGAGATACGTGCATGGCCCTTCCCACATCATCTACAACAATGAGATAGACATCGATGATAGGGTGACATTAAAGAGGTTCAAGTTGTGATTGAGGATCAACAGGAGTGGGTCCTTCGTGGATGGTCTATACCTCTAGTCCACATTTGTTGGTATTATGGGAAACTCCAAGAGAACACATGGGAACAGGGGGCTCAGATGCATGATCAGTACCCCCATTGGTTTACCTAGTTTTTTGATGTGGCTTATTGGGATGTAAAGCCCTGAGGTGGGGAGAATATAAAGACCCAGAGTTCACATTTAATTTTTTGAATTAAATGTGAATTTTACTAGTCTGCAAAAATTTACTATGCGTGGTTCTGAGGATTGGAGTTCCCATAATTAATTTCGAATCATTATTTCATGTATGATCAGAAAATGTGCGAGCATGTTTTTCTAACCATTAAATCATTTCTTAGAATTAAAATCTAAGGGCACCATTGAACTCTAAGAACTTGTATTCGCTTAAGGAGACTATCACTTCGACGATAGTTGGGTAAGAGTGAACGATAATTTTTGGGGTTTTTCATGGAAATATTAAAATAAAATAATCACTCATTTTATTTTATTATTTTTAACCACCCATATGTGGATATTATTGTGGTGGGGACCACCTAAGGATTGAAACCCCTTGAACTCCATATTATGTGGGGAGAAACCTATTGATCTCCCCAGTTAATTTTTCCAACCCTCCCATTAATTTATTATTCCACCCATCAATTAATTTATTCACAAAAATTGTAATTATGACTAATTAATATTTTATGATGGAAAATACTCATTTAGGTTGGAATTGGGGGACAATCGGGGAAAAAGGGAGAAGCTTGGAGAATTGGGAAACAAACTCTCCAATGAAGAATTACAATGAAGAACGCAGACCTCGACTTTGAATTTCTTTCTCAGGACATCCTCCAATATGAAATATCTTCAATCGACGATCGTCTTTCCCTCCCCAATGATGCCGTATTCTCCCTCGACGATGAATCAAATGAGGTTTAGGGTTTGTTATTGAAATATTGAATTCTCTAGATTGTCTCCCACATCCGTGGAAGGAATGGAAAATGTGGATCAAACAAGATGAGTTGATCCACGATTCGTATTAAATATGTTGAGTTGTAGTTCTTGTTTCATAATTCTATTAAAGCTTCTTGCTACCACCCTAACACAGATGGTGTCGGCCAAATAAACATGGCTCGACCTCTCCAAAGTTTATCTTGAGGTTTGTTGTGTCCCTCACAATGGATGAAGGTGGTGAACGGTGCCGGTGGTTGGCACCAGTGGAACCCTTATACCGCGATTAAGGTGATGAAGGTGATGAAGGAAATGAATGTGACAAAGGAGAAAAAGGCAACGACTCTACCCAACGGCCCCCACTGCCCGCGGCCAAACCGCTCTGCCCAAGCCACCCTACACCATACCATCACGGAACCCTATGGCTGAGCCGCTTCGGCTGAGCCAACTAGCACCACGCCCTAGTGGTACCCCGTGGTCGGACCGCTCTGAATGAGCCACCCTACGCTGCTCCCTCACGGCGTGTCGTGACTGAGCCGCTCCTGCAGAGCCAACCCATGTGTGCCATCGCGGTTCCCTACAGCCTCGCGGCACCCATGCGGCCTGCCAGGAAGGACCCAGCAGGCCGGGCCTCCCAGTTTCCCAAGCCAAACCTAGCTGGCCTGACCATCCATCCGGCCCGGTGAGACATAGTGGGTCGGGTCGGGTCCGACCAGACCAGGACCTGACATGACCATATACATTACTTGGGTTGTAACATTTCCATCAGATGTCTGTTTGACGAAACTTCAGCAGCGCTAGAAATAATGGTGTGAGACAATCACATTGGTATACCCCACTGGTGTTTGGGTTAATGTTGGGGAACTGACGGGTTGGATTGGGCATGAATCCAACCGGTCCCTCTACACTAAAAGCATAATAACTCACATACCGGGCATCTTAATGACACAAAGTCTATTGTGATGAGACCCCTATGACATGGTGATCCTTTGAGATACATCATCATGGGACATTGTGGTAGTTGTAGAATCGAATAGTGGCTTGGCGAATAGAATCTCCTAGAGACTAGAAATCCTAGTGTGGAAACCTAGTATCTAGATTTGATGAGAAGAGTTCTCCTTGATATCCTATGTGGGTCAGATCCTAGTGATACTATGCGGGTCATCTCCTAGCGATCCAATGTTGGACAGATCCAACCGATCATAGCTGGGTAAGCTCTAGTGATCTTATGTGGGTAAGCTCTGAGCGATCATGTTTGGGTCATCTCTAGCGATCCTATGTGGGTTACCTTCTAGTGATCCTCTGTGGGTGAGCTCCAAAGATACTATGTGAGTCAGCTTCTATCGATCATGTGTGGGTCAGCTCAAGCGATCTTTTTTGGTTCAGCTCTTATCGATCCTATGTGGGTCAGATCCTAGCGATCCTCTGTCAGTCAGTTCACAGTGATCCAGTGGGGTTTAGCTCCAGCGATCCTGTGTGGGTCAGCTCCTAGGGTTCTTGTGTAGTTCATCCCCTCGCGATTCTGTGCAAGTCACCAGTAGAGACTCTTAATGGAGTAAGTTGATTTAATATTTATACATAATCATATATTCTATATTACCTAATGATATACCTAGTGTGATAGGAGTCAGTACCACTATGTTTTCTTCGTGATTGAGATAGATTACTTGATAACTAAGGTATATGTATTAGAATATACCTATTTAGGGTTATCTATTGATTTCATTCCTTGTGGTTTATCCTTGGTGGATTTAGTGATACCTAGAGGGTATCAGCATCCCTACTAAGTATCATTATACTCAACCCATCGCGGGCTATGCCCGAACCTTGTTGTGTTGAATGCCGATGATGGACAATGCCTAATGAGGATGAGGGCACCAGAACTGGATGGTGCTCGAAGGTATACCATACGGTGAGTCGGTTTGCAGAGGAGATAGGTGGATTTGGAGTTCTGAGGAGGTGATTTTTACATACCCTTTAGGTAAAAACCTTATAGGAAGATCCAGTAGATGTACTTCTCTTTCTTTAGTTTTATTTTATTCTAGTTTTACTTGTACCTTTACTATTTGGATTATATTCTAAACCCTTTTACATTCAACACTCTTTTAGTTATATAGTTTTTTTGTGTCTTGTTGTGTTCTTGGTTGCGTGTGTTTATGTGTTATATAGACAATGTCTTCCCAGTTTTAGGGATTACATCTTTTTGTTGTAGTCCCCATCTCCTGACCTATGGAATGTGGTCTTGGGGTAGTCACGACATGGGCCCCAGGGGCAGTGTGGAAGGAAGCAGGGTGGTGGGGTGGTGGGGCGCTGTGGAGGCTGCATGATATTGAGGATCCGCGGGGATGTCTCCTTCATCGTTACAAGCGATGTGCCGACCACCTCATCTATTAGCCGTCATTGCAGAAATTTTCCTTCTTCCATCGCGTAGACCACACCATTCAATAAGAACAATGGAGGGCTCGAGCAAGCTTTGTTTGGCTGGTACTCTCTACATTAGAGCTGTAGCAAGTGGATCCATGAAAATATTGAATGAATAACATCAAACCTTACAAATTCCCGTAATAATTATTCCCAAACCCGCAATAGAAGTCATCTACAGATCAACTAGTTAGAGATTTGATCTGCATTATTTGTTTTAGAAGGGAATATCATGGGAATATATGATCATACACAACTAAACCCCTACAAGATACCCCACAACATCCTCTTCAAAAGACGAAGGAATCGCAGGTCAAACTGTTAGTCGGTTGACCCGTGTTCATCGTATAAATCATGAAGGGGGAAGAGGAAATCAAAACACCCAAAAAACAACCCCCACCACAAGTTCATTATAGAGAGTTTTCAATTGAGGAAGTGTCATCATTCTTTATCCCTCGAAACATTCCTCTAACGATGTCACTCATTCGTCGATCCTTAGTTTGTTGTTCGGGGTTGCTCATCACCACCGGTTGGAATCAACTCTATCCAACAAGTTTTGGGTGTCATAACACATTTCCATAGCTTCATCTCTTAGTGAAGCCATGCCAATTCCTCTCCCCATGCTCAATATAAATAGTTGAGGGGAAGGGTGTGCAATGTTTATGGAAATAATGGAGGCCCATTAATTAAAAACCTTCCTAATTACCCAATGATATAATTACTTAGAATTGAAAGGACAAGACATTTATTAGCTTGAAACGTCTCCGATTCCACCTTACCACTCGTCTATTAGATGAATAGAATAAAAATAAAATAATAAAATTATTTTATTTATCATATTAAAAACATCCAAAAACTAAATTTTTATCGGACCTACTAAATTGATGTGAATGACTCCTTAATAAAATATCGATGATGTGAGTTCAATGGTTCTCTTAGATTTAATTTCTGAGCACCAGTTCAAAATTTATATATTTAAGCTCATGCATTTACTAAACCTACCTGAAAAAATGTTTGGAAAAATTAAAAGTTTCACCCTTGACCTGTGTCGGTCGAGGATAGGCTTTACCTAAGTGAAATACACCCCAATGAGCCCAATATTACTCACAGAATTTCAATCCGAGTTACCGTTTGTGATTTATAATTATTTGAAAAATAAAATAATTTATTTAATAATTTTATTCATGATTATGCCATTTTTTGGTTTTCTAGTAGGAGACTCGAGCCAATAAATAGAAGTCACGCCTAGGGTAAACCTGCCATCATGAACACAACAATGTCTTCTGATATCTGATCCAAGTTCCTATTTATGAGTTATTCAACTATTTAATGAAAACTTCTTACATGTGATAAATAAAACATAACCAAACATTGATGGATCATTCTGGGCACTCTGGGCCTCGGAATCGCGCGCCAGAAGATTTTACTGTCTCGAAATAATTCCATATAATTAAAAACAATACACAGAATTTCAGATACATTACAGTTATCTTGGTACCTTCATTTGTGATGAATCAAATGACACCATAGATCATCGCAGATTTATAGCTTTTTCATTTATAAATTTTTCCATACTATGTTTTTTATCACTCTCCATATGACCTTTATATTTATACTTTTCTTCCATTAAAATTTTTTCAATTCCCAAATTTTTTCTCTTTTGTTGATTGATATTTATGTTTTATTTTGGGTAAATGACTTGTTTCCAACTTACCATTTTTAGTGGAAGAGTTATTATTTATTTTCTTCTGTCAGTTTCATTGAAAATAGTAATAAATAATTAAACCTTTGATAAAACATAGGAATTTTAGGGGTGAAAATAATTATAAAAAGATTATAAATCAACACCTTGAGATTTTATGATTTATATTTTTTCAATATAATTTTTTCTTTCTGATATTCTTCACTTCACACAACACTGAATGTAGTTTTTTAACAACTATTCTTGGATTGGATTATAAAAATACAAATATAATATTGTTCCACATTAAAAAAATTAATTTATCATTCAGTACAAACCAAACTATGTTTAGTTTTCGTTACAAAAAATTTCATGTTTTGTTGATAGATTATATAACACTCAAAGTCAAGTATTTACCAAAATACAATATATTATTAACTTGATTATGAAAAAAACAATTATCTACCACATATCCAGTGGAAAAGATTTTATGTAAATGATTAACTAAATTGTGAATGCATAAAAAATAAATCATTTGTCAATCAATTATTATAAGTGAACGTAAGATCTATATGGATGTAATGAAATTACTACTCTAAGAAAACTATTTCTCTATGTACAAACAATAATTTCTCTCAATTAATTAAAAAAACCACTATTGATTAATGTTATAAATAATATTAATATATTATATATTTAGGAATATTTTTTTTAAACATACAATATATTTTATAGGTATAGTATAAGAATAAATTCAAGTTCATGAATAAAAATATGTTTTTTCAAAAAGGTAAATTTACAACCTTTTAAAAATAACGAATTTTAAATGTGATTGTTGAATATTTTATAAATATTATTTGAAGAAAATAAATTTCATTTTTTAAATATAAATATATAAATTTATTTTTGTTGAATATTTTTTTAAGAAACATCATTTTTGGACAAGAGGTGAAAAATATTTATTTTTAATTTATAACTACTTTTTCATCTAGAGTAATTTTATTGTTAAATTATAATATAATTTTCCTTTAATGTTTAATTATATAATATATAAAAAAACTAATCCATTGTCTTCAAATAAACATATTTTATAATGGTATTGCATATAAAAATATTCCAATATTTCAATCCTTTTAACTTTAAAACATTCTTTGTCATCCCATCTGTGGGATTAAATTTAAATTAATTTATGAAACATATTTATTTATAATTACAAAAATGGATTCTATATTTCTAAAAATAATAATTTATAATTTGTTATACATTAAGTTTTTTTTACCAAATATATTAGTGAATTAAATTAAAATTAATTATGTCGATTGAGAGAAAAAATAACAGAACAAATAGTTAATCCCAAAACATATGGCCAAGAATAACCTATAATATTGTTCAAAAGAAATATTATGAACAAATCTATACCCTATAATCCATTTTATAAGTACTAGAAAATTATTATTTCCTCCATTCCTTGGAAAAATGTCAGTAGAATGCCCTTTTCAAAATATTACAACAATATTACTCTTATAATATAAGAAGGACCTCCCCAATCCCACTAATTTTCATCTTTCAATCCCTTTAGCTTGGAAAAAATAATTTTAAACATCTCCTCAAAAAACGTACACTAATAAAAAATCATAACTTTTGGAATAAATCCATCCACAAGAATCCCTTTTGTGAAAACCAATAAAAGATAATTAGGAAGAGAAAAAATCCTTTCTCAAGATCGTTGGTTTAATATTGATTACCCACCACCTAAAATATTCTTTTAAATGATTATATTATAATGTAATTATAATAAATATTATTATAATTTATTATTCTTATTTTGAGACCTAATATTACAGAAACTTCCATCTAATTGGTAATCAACTCAACATTTATGTGTAAGGTGTGTTTTCACCTCATGAAATAATGGTGTTCATATTTTTTGTACTTTACCACCCATAATTGATGGGAATAAGGAAGAAAAATATTTTTTATATGATATATATGATATTTATGATTTATAAAATTTTATAGAATTATTTAAGAAAACATTTCTTTTTTCCATCTATTTTTTCTAAATACGTTAACATTGTTTGTAGATATGTGGAATACTGCCGGCTCAAAATGATGTGATTTATTCACACATTACATGGAATGTATTTAGGTTGGGTTTAGTAACATTATGTGATACATAAGAAACAATAGATATATTTTAATAATATTATATATATATATATATATTTCATATAATTACATTCATTCAATATGACAATAAAACATAAACAACATCATTGTGCACGTATGACATACCGTCTCCATGAACAGTGTATCCTATTTTATACTTCTATAATATTTAAATTATTAGGATAATATATATGTTGAATATATATGATATTTATATACGTTTTTTTCATTCATGAAACATGTAAATCATTATCTAAGTAATATCACCATGAATAACAAGTCAAAACATGTACGAAAAAAGGTACCTATCACACCAAACATGACCTTAACTTGGAGTTCATAATTAAATGGTAATATAAAGTCATAATTTAATCATATATGGTACTATATATATTAATGTTTTCATTTGATAGATTTATAACAAACTTATAATTATTTTACATGATTTTTGAAAGGGTACGATGAGAGTCAAGACATAAGGTAAGGGTATTCTTGTCTCACTAAAATTTTCTATGAGGCATAAGACATGTTCACCTCATTTATTATATATATGATGTGTATAACACCCAATATTGTATTATATAATTAATATAATTAAATTTTTTTTTGATATTTATATATTCATATGATAAAATTTTATCATGATGTTTATGTTTTAAAATTTACCAAACTGTTAAAGTAATTTGGTCTCGATTTTCCTTATTTGAGACACATGAAATGATATACAACTATATTTTTATATGAGGATTATATACTACCATTGTATTTTTATGTCAGTAATATATTTATTTTCTTGACATTTTAATCTTCAATTAATGTATTTCATTACATTTTATTGTTATCCAATATTATCAATGGGGGTTGTGGTTTATTATCTCAATTGAATCATTTATCATTATTATTTATGACAATTCTTCTATTGATTAAATATTATAATCCATATCTGCAGAAAAATCATTAGTTTTATTACCCCGTGGTTGTTTATTTTATATTCATATAATGCAACCATTTTACGATTCATTGTTACTTATGATAATTAAGAAAATATTTTATGAATATTATATTTTATTTCCCCTTTTTAGTCAGAAATTCATGTTCTTTCAAAACCATGTCTTCAATTTTTTTTTAAAAAATGGTTTAATATTATTCTATGATAAAAAAAATAAAAATATTATCAACGTATTATGTTTTTTAAAAACTATTTAAAAATAAATTTTTTTATCATATTATAATCAAGGAACAGTTCTAATCAGTTAAGGTTAAAAGAGAATTCTATTCTTGTATAGCCTTACCAGTAATCATGATCATAATTTCATTTCTGATTACACTATAAGTATTAAAAATTAAATTTTTTAAAATAAATTTGATTCCTTAATATTCTATAAATTTTCTGATTTTATAATGGTTTTAAAAAAAGGGTTTTCTCAAATTGTTTACTATTTATGAAATGTTTTAAATAATTTTCAAATCCTACATTATTTGATTTAAAAAATTTTGTTTTCAATGAAATGGATTTAAATTTTCTTAAATATTATTTTATAGGTTTTCAAATTATTTTCCATAAAGATTTTATTCAAATATATTCTCAATTTTATTTTATTTGTTTTCACGAAATATGGTTTTAAAATATTTTTCAAGATTCTATATACATTTTCAAGTTTTTTTTAAAAGAAAAAGGTTATAAAAAATGTTTGTGTTTTAAACATTACATAACAAATAAGATAAGATATTTTCATCAAGTAATGTTTTTAAGAGATATATGAAAATTATTTTCCCTCTAAGTTGACATCTGATGATGTTACTCTTGTATTTCTAGGAAATGATCCAAAGGTTCCATTCATGTTATTTCTCTAAACGGATTTTTTTTGGATAAAATAATTTTTACAAATACATTTTACCTCACATATGTTATATTTTTATAAATACATATTATTTTTCACATCCTATATATTTATGTAAATTTTTTCCCTTTTCATGGGTTATATTACAATGAAACACACTTGTTTTCAAGGGTTATGCTTTGATTAAATGATTTTAAATGCTATAATTTTTTCTATTGGTTATGACAATATTACATGTTTATGATACCCCTTTCATTTCATTTTTTATAGCATGAATTTTGATGTTCTTGTAGAACACATATGTAACTTTTTAATATGATATGGGTGGGACCTAAATCTCCCTCCAATGCAATGGGTAAATATAAATATCACATGATATAAACATAGATATAACATGGATGAACATGATTTATTAATGAAATTTCTCATGTAATATGGTCTTGGGAGTTATCATTGACTTATAATATGCTCATGAAAGTGGTCCATGACTACAAATATTCTATAGGGAGTAAACCCATACTACTCAATCGGCCATAGAAACGATGCTTTGAATACTAAGGATGTAATTTTATATTCTTATGCGTCTTTCAAAAATTAATTCTCTTATTCTTATGTTATGATTTCTTGTCTTATCCTATGGATTCCCTCATGATTCATGTCTTATGAATTCCAATATTTATTCAATGATTCTTGTATATGACCTTTAATATGGGGTCGGATGTTCAAATGTTATTATGAGGTTCTCAGAACCTATTCTCATATAATTATTATGTATCTATTTTTTTAACTATACTCATTTTCTGAGATCACCCCTTATAATGTTTCCTTTCCATAGGTTATGAATAAATTTTTTAATTTGATGTAATAAATGGGAATATCATTGTGGGAAACATTGATGATCTTTCACTAAGTTATAATATTTGTTCCCAGGCTTCAAAAGACAATAATATCTTATAGACCTCATTCATGTATTCGATATAGTGTAGTTAAAATTGATTTTATGATGAAATATCCATTTATATTAAGCCTTTCTATCTATATATATCCCCCCAACATTAGATCTTCCCACTCATGACGTGTCATATTAATACAACAACTAGGTCGATGACCATTAGAGATGATCAGAGGTATAACCTAGTGAATTTGACTATATATGGTGCTTCTGGCTTGGATATCTAGATTAATCATTTAATTTTCTAGTTTTTTTAGAATGGGAATTCTCTTTCTATATGCGTGTATTTATTCTGGTATTCTATTCATATTACACTATCATATTCTTGTATTTCTATAAGGTTTTTTATAGATGTTTATTTGGGTATATGTTATTGTCTCTTATCTTATTCCACTACAATTATAAATGTATATGTTTGTCTCCATACATAGTATTACATAAAGAAATTTCATCCCATATTAGTTATGCCTCATGGTTATTGTCAGTAGACCCAATACCCTAGAGATATGAATGGGTTAGCTACTACTTTAGCCCCATTGTGTTAGGTCATGACATATTTATATCAATGGTAGTTTATTCCTTAGGATGGATTATAAAGTATTCCCTTTATGTCGATTTTTTTGATATTTAGGGAAATAGTGATAATGTTTCTCGAGTGCATATTTTAGACCTTGAAAGACAGTTTTGGCATGGCAGCTGACATAGCCGTACATTCGAACTCTGATCACCAACTTTTTTACTATGAATACTATGACATTGGTTGTGTTGAACCTTGGTACATGCATCATATATTCATGAGACTTTAATTTTCCTTGTTGATATAACTCCACATTTATATATGCAGATCTGAATTTGGTATTTATTTTTTAAAGTATCTTGTTATTCACAGATACAACCATCTTATTGTGGTACCCATACATATTCTCACTTAAAAATATGTTCAGGGGTTGGATCTGTTAATAGAGATCATCTTGTCAGAGGTACACATTGAATTTGGAGATGGAAGTTGGTGTTATAGTCCAAATTCATCTGAATAATCTATTAGGAATGAATTGGAAAGATATATACACATGAGATCATCCCAAGATCAGATATGTGGACATGGTCATGTTGAACAAGGACCGCACATGGGACTATTTTTTTCCATAGAGGGGTAGTGGTATGTGTTTGATGGGTGAGGTCAGATAGATCTTAATTAACTAAAATTCTCTGAGAAGGAGAGAAAGAAAATAGAATATATAATACCATATAAGAGAAAATTCCATGACCATATATATCTCATGTGAGGGAAGGGTGTCCCACAAGGAGACATATCTATTAGAAAAAAAGGTGGTACTTCAGGAGAATGAGTTGTAGGTTGTGTTCAAGGTAATATGCTACTAATAATTCTACCACTAGGCATGACACCCTAGGTTTAGGGACATGGAATCTAGGGTGTTGGGAAGATATGGGCAATGTAGGTATATAAACAAGAATATAAATATATTATTAGAGGCATGATTTATTTTTATTATAATTTGGATGATGTATTATTAGAGAAAAGTGTGAACCATTCCATCAACTCTTTACTCCTGATACAAGAGATAGATATCTCAGTTTTGATGTTATCCTAAAAAAATTTCCTTGAGGTTCCTACTAGAAATACATCTTAGATATATTTTATTTGAGGGAACCGTGAGATATCTCTTAGTGTAGATAGTCTCTCATTGTATTTATTGATCATAAAAATGAGACATTTGGAGTCCATATTACATATGTAATGGTTGTCCATGGTCCAATCCCAAATTTACTGTCATCATATTTTATTCAGATTACTTCACACATATGAGACAAAATTCTATTTTATGGTAGATATATGGAGATATCAATTCAGAATGAGTGGGTTTTTTAGATGGGGGCTTAATCCAATTATCTATTAGTTTATAAAGTGTATCCCACGGAACATCATACTCTTTAGGAATCTGGATTCCTTCAATCATGTAATATTTTGTGGAATTATTCATCAAGACATTATAGGGAAACCACTAAGGAATGATATGGATCTATAAATTAAATTTACCCTTAGTCAACTCTGGTATCTTTTCGTGGAATATCATATAGATCATAATTACTATAGGAGTTGTGTTTGTAGTTGGAGGACCTTCCAGAGAAGGGTTTTATCATACCATGTGTGTCCCCTTGGGATGTAGTGATGTTTCTTGTGAAAAATGTGTATGTGATATTGCATCCTTGTGTGGATTATCATCATCATAAAAAGACCATGATAAATACAAAGTACCTATTTTCATTGGTTAATGACCTATTTGATCTATTGTGAAGTGTGATATTGTTCTTGAAGATCGATATTTGGTCTAGCTTCCACTAGTTGAGAGTTATCAAGAATGATATTCTGAAACAGTAATTACAATGTTGCTACACACACTATGAGTCCTTGGTGATTCTTGTAGGGGTGATAAATAACATTTTTGTGTTTATGGAATTTATGAACTAGATCTTCCAACTATACATGGACTAATTTATTTGTCTTAATTGATGGAATAATCATATACTCTATATTTGTTGAGGATCATGCCGAGCACTTGAGGTAGGACCTAGATTTACCTTGGGAGGATCTTGTTTAGGGTAAGATCTCAATGTTCCAGTAATAGATTTTAAATGTTCACTTTATAGGTCATTTAATTTTTTGAATTGATTTTTAATTAAGACTATAATTTTTGATGTATTTAGTTCATGGTATCCACCCATGGTTGTGTCAGAGGTGTGGTATTTTCTTGAATAATTAGGGTACTGTTAAAGATTTTTGGCATATTTATCTAGGATAGAGCCATTTTGACCCCAGTAATGTGAACATGGAAGAATTATTCCATGTCTAGGTTGTTCCAGAGTGTCTTTGATGATTTGAAGGTGAGGAAAATGAGTGATCTTATTTTGAGACTACAAGAGAAGGGAATAGGGTACCTAGTATATTGAGATTCCTCTATAGTATGGCTCATCTATGTGTCGATGTAGAAGTATGTTGTAATTACAAATGCATTGATGCATTTGAGACCCCATGAGTCAAACTACATAAATCTTTACATGCAGTTTGCAGTGGTTGTATTCTCTTTGAAGATGTGCGGGGACTACCTTATAGGAGAGTGCTTTGTTATTTACCAAGACCATAAAATATCATCTATGTCCTCCAATAAAGATTCATGAACAAAAAATATCTGTATTGAATTGAGTTAATTCTGGATTAAAGCATTGAGATTGTTTATACTTATGGGATGGGAAACACTGAGGATGATTCCCTTACCAAGAATTCCAATTCTCTCTTGGCAGAGGATGCATTTGAGTGGTCAGATTCATTGTATCTAACAATGTTTGAGGAGGAAGGCGTATATTTTCACAAGTTAATGGTTTCAACCCCTATACTTCTCTAGCACATGATGGATACCAATTAGAAGACATAAACTGTGATGTATTACATGAACAAGTATCCTCAGGAGATTCTCCATATGGATTTTTAAGATGGAAATCTTGATGTACGTTTCTATGGATGAATGGTGATCCCAGTCATGATGAGTGATGAGGTGATGAGAAAGATTCACACATCCCCTTTCATTGTTCATAACTGATTATGGAATATGAATATGGAACTTAATCATCAGTTTTGGTGGGTCAGTATGAGGTGGAACATCACCAAGATAATCTCTACGTGAATCACGTGTCATATCGTGAAAAGTGAGAACCAGATTTTGGAAGGTCTGTAATAGCCAATTTATATAAAAATATCTAATGGGATGGAATATACATGGTTGTTGTGATAGGGCTTACATGGATATGTTTATAATGTGACGCAATCAAGGTGATAGTTGACCAATTACTGAAGTTATATCAATTAATTACTATTGGGGAGTAGAGTATGGTAGAGTGTTTGAGATAGTTTTACTTGTGTTAGATCATCCATCATCATTGGGTTACATTGGTGGTCATCTACACCAGTGATGACCATTTTACATCACAGTTGTAGAGAGGCCTACATGTGGAATTCAGGACCTAGATGGAATGTTCAAAATAATTCACCCTTATATGGATGATAATACTGAGTGTACTATCAATGTGATTGAGGATATGATAAAGGCATGTGTGGAAGAATTTGGTTGATGATAGGATGATATGTTATCGTTTTTAGAGTTTTCTTATAATAATAAATACAAATCTACCATGTTCTTGACACTTTTTGAGGCACTATATGGGAGACTCTGAACATCACCCTTTTTTATACTGATACTAGTGAGGAATATATTGACGGGGAAGATATGGTGTATGTGATGACAGACCAAGTCCTTGTGATCCATGAGAAGATGATTATAGATTAAATAATGAATAAATCTAATGAAATTCGATGCGTTTGACCTTGTATTTCAAGTGGAATACCAATTTTCCCTGAGAGACTCCCCAAGATGAGGATTGTAGATAGTCATCCCGGGAGGTAGTCTTTCACCAGGCTTCATCGTTCCATTTGTGATCATATTTAGGGTTGGTGAGGTTGCAACCTAAAATACCTTACCCTAACAATTGGAGTATCTGAACAAGGAATCCAATTTTCCAAAACTATAGTGAGACTTCATTGACAAAACATGCATGATACAAACCATAATATGGATTGGGGTTAGCTAGACATTGAAAATGGATCCACCTTCAAAGAGAAACTTTTAGAGATCAAGGGTCAGCAGGAGATGATCATGTATGAATGAACTATTTCATTGTTTCACATGATGTGGAAATATAGTATCATACTAGAGAGATCATGGGAGGAAGAAATCCATATGCAAGCTTCATACCCTCATCTTTTTTGTTTACTTTTTTATTTTTTAGGATGAAAAATATTATTTGTGGAATAATGTTGAGAACCATTTTTCATTGAATTCCATTAAAATATATATACATTTATTTTAAGAGTCTGGAACTAAGATAGTGAATGATTTAGAGGCCTATTTTTCCCAAGATTATTTTTATAAAAATATTTCATATATTGTATATCACATGTGAATATTTTTTTATAAATAAAGGAATAAATTTTGATTAGTGTCTCAAAATGGATATATGAGACCACATTGAAATATAGAATTACCCTCGAAATGACCTAACGTGGGTCAGTGTTGAAATTCTGGATAATTATTGTTTTTGTGGGTATGTTTAATTAAAATATATAATTTGTTAATTTATTTTAAATAACATTGAAAAATAATAATACTATATAAATAAATTATTATGTAAAATTAATAAGATTAGCTGCATTATATTGGGGCCATTGAGAAGAGGATTCTTCAAACCTCCATTGGTGAATCAATATTTTGTGATTTAATAAATAAATGGATCATGGTCGGTCACGGTGCTGCGAATTAAAAGACTTTACTATATTGTTGGAATTTGTTTCCATCATCAAATGATCCAATATTGAGTTAGGACTCATTATTTATGGATTTATAACCATATGATTGATCATTTGTGCATTGTCTTTTACTATTACTTCATCTGTGTTTAATCATAGTCTTTTTATGCACCCATGTATCAGATTTAGATTATTTAATTAAATTATCCATTTCTTGTAGTGTTTCTCACCCAGAACATCCCAAATCTCAATTCGTGGGCCATGAAATATTAGAAAATTATTTTTTCACCTTTGGTTTTTTGTAATATTTTTCCAATGTTCTTCTTGATCTTCACCATTGAACTACATGGTCATGGTTCAACATTGCAGTGAGGGATCAAGCATGATTGGACGACCGTATTTGAGGAAGATTCTCATATGATGAACATATTTGTGATTGGAGGATAAATCCGCATTATTTGTGGTAGTAGGATGATTATTCCCATGGATTTAGTACATTGGACTGATCATATGTGAACGAAGTCACATAGGGAATATTATTAACAACCTCGTATTGACAGAAATCTGATTTTCATTCACTAGAGTGTTGAAATTTATGAATAGGGGATCTAACCTTCGATTTCTGGTGAAGTTTTGGTTGAATTAGAATTGGGAATTATAGATTTTGGATCCATGATATAGATATAAAATTGCATGGGAAATATTCCTATACATAATTTTGTCTAAATAAATTATGGCATATGGACCACCCCAAATATAGAAACTAGGTTTTCTAGGTGAGTTAAATCTTACATGTTGCGTATGAACCCTATACACTATGTAAAATTGTACTTGTAACCCATTCTATACTCCTGGATTACACAATCAATATAATCTAAAATTAAATGTAAAGTATACATAGACCCACGCTGAAGGACATTGGAATATCCAAGAGAACATGGATCAACCTCGAGTGGGTAAGACATTACGTGTAACCCCCTTACAATTTTTTTTGGGACACATGGGTAGTAATTCATATACTTCCATGGTAAAAGATAGAAATTAGAGTGATAAGAAAAACTCTATTTGGGTCCCTCAAATGCCTTGAACATCCTTCTCTTGATTGTTATACACCTTTGATCTCCTACATTTGATGTCAATTTTTGGCCAGTGAGTATCCATTCTTCATTTTTTTCTGCATAAAACATGATTGCGACAATTTAATGGATTTTTGAGATATGATTAAATATTATTTAGGTGTGAATATTATTTTGGTGATGATCTAAAAAAATAGTGATCATGTCTGATCATCATTGATATTAGATTGGAACCCTACTATAAGGATATATAATGGGTCCACTATATACCATTTGAGTGACAACCATACAATGAGTCTGGGCATGGCTCTTCTATGTACTGATTGGAACCATTCGACTATGTTAGGGAGTCGGTCATTTATCTAATGACTGGATCCATCTTATAGATACAGTACATATGTCCTCTATCTACTGAGTAGAACCATCTTATAAAGATAGTGAATGGGTCCTCTATCTACTAAGTGGAACACTACTAAGGTGTCATGGCATGGGTCATAAAATTTTGATGTGAAATCATTCTATTGTGTAAGAGAATTGGTATTATATCTACTGAGTGACACCCTCCTATGAAGCCAAGACATGGGACCCCTATCCATCTAAGTGGAACCCTTCTGTGTTGTCTGATCATGTGTCCTCTACCAACTGAGTGGCACCCTTCAGTGGTGTCAGGGCATGGTCCCACTACCATCAGAGTTCAAACAACCCAAATAGTCTGAGAATGGGTCCAATATAAATTTAGTGTCACCCTGTTATTGTATAAGGGAATAGGCTATCTACCTGGATTTTTTTCTTCTCAAATATGCGACATATTTCTGGGGTGTGGTTGAACACTGATTATTATTTAGATAGAGACATGATATGATGGTCATCATTGATGGAACACTTGGAACTATTCAAAGATTCTTTTCTTGGGATGGGATATGACAGAAATATCCCCTTTCTATCTAATCTAGTTTTCATTTCTGATAATTTGTATTTGAATCCTTAATGTTGGATTTAGTTTCTCTCTTGTTGTGGGATGATATTTATTATTCTATCATATCAAATATTACTACCCATTTATCATTCAAATCATTCTTATTTGATGTATATACTCACCCCTGTGTAGGATTTTCCAAAATGTGTTATTTCATAAGAATATAAGGGATTGGTTTGTGGTAATTATAGAGATTAATTGGTGTACCCTAGTGCATTTTACCACATACATTTTCATAGGATTTGAGCTATGGTGATGGTGTCTCTCATTATTTAGTTTTCAATTTTTTGTTAGGTTAATACATCACTCTATTTGGGCATGTATTTTTTCCCTTTTTCATTTTGTATTACACATAACTACTCTTATATTACCTAGAAGTTGTTCCATGCATTGTTGTTAATCTAGATGTTTTTTTTTGTTTTTTTACCATGCACTTTTACATGGATATGGTTGAGTGTGTGTGTACTAGTTATTGTTAAATGGACTCTCATATTAGTTTCATTTTGGTCCTCTTAGTCAGCCTCATTCCTATAAAGGTGGTCTTGGGATGTTGTGGCTTAAGACATATTAGGTCAGGTCATGACATCTTCCTTTACAATCTCTTCATCTCATCACCATAATCTAATGTATTTTTTTATCAAAGACCACAATTGATCAATATATTCATTTAATAAATAAAATTTTATAATAACCATAATTATTTCATTACTTGTTATAACATGAAATTTCATTTTATGTGTCTTAATATAATATTCAGTTATCAATGTAATAGATTTTCCATTATATGATGGGAATTTTTTCCACAGAATTTGTTCTGAAAATGGTGAAATGATTAATGAAGAAATAATATATTTCATTGGGGAATGTTTATTTATCATAAACATTTTCAAACATAATTATATTTTAATAATTTATCTAGATCCAACACCAACAGTGTTTACTTGATCATAATGAAAATCCTTAAATTGGTTATGGGTGTTTACCAATTTTTTATTCATTCCTTTAGGCTCCATTGTGAATCAATTTAATAAAATAGAATATATTAAAAAATTATGAATTAATATTTATAATTCCAAATATTCTTTAATATCAATCATATAGAGAAACTTTATACAAATATAATATCATAATAAAAATTTTAGTATATTTGGGAATATCATTAAATTATATCAACAATTTTAAATAATTAATAATGGAACATAATGATATTTTGAAACATGCAATGAATATTTATATGGGGGTTATATCCATGTTTGAGGTCCTAGGAGAACTCATCATGCATCTGTGATAATCACGTGTATACTCAATATTCCTCTTTTATAGTTGTTACCTTAAGGTGAATCTGTTCCACATCTGCATCCAACTTATAGTATACAGGAAATGATTTATATTCAAGGAATACCAAAAAATATATAATTGACCAAAACATTATAACATTTCTTATAAATAAACATATCCCTAGAGTCATTAATAGGGATATGTTCTATAATCTATATATTCAAGAAACCTATTCAGACAGTCTATAATAATATTTCACTGATATCAACTATAACAGCCTGACCCTAATAACCAAATGTATGTGATTATCTTACTACATTGGAATACAAAATTGATCACATATGACAAGATAAAATAGTTTAGTAGTATTTGGAGACTAGATACCTACATTATTCTCATATTACATTTTAAATAATTAAATAAAATATATTATTACTGTGATATTATTATTATTTCTTATAATATATCCATGAATAATTAAAAGATCCCTACTTTGTATCACAGGGATAGGAAAACATAATAAACGGTGAGATCAAATTCTCATTAAGGTAAAGCATAAAATATAGTCTACCAATGAATATATATATATAATGGATTATATGGAGGATAAAAACAATAGTAAAATATTTAATACAATTAATATGATAAAAAGGGAATATATCTGTGGATGTCATAAAAATGTAAATAATCACATGGATAATAATAACTGATTTCATAAATACAAAATTCATAATATGTTATTCCATTATATTTTTATAATGTTATTATTATAATGCATCATAAATATACCTTAATGTCTTGATGCCAAGACATCATTAATAATTGGGAAACCATACACTAAATATTTCGATATTTTGTCTACTGAATCCAACTAATGCATGGAGGGGTTATAATGGTCCCCACACATCTCAAATAGTTTCTAAATCATTAATCATAAGAAATAATAGTATAAAAATTATATATATATAAATAATAATAATTCTAATTGAATAACTAACATGAAAAATGTTTATAGTTTCCCATTCAACAAATAGAACAACCAGATCATAAATCATCTAAAGTAATATGGTGGATGGATCATATGGATTATTTCCCCGATAAAGTAGAAGATTCATTGAAGGATGATTTCATATGTAAACAATATTTTAAAATATCATTATAACATTTCATGAGGAAAATCCCATTTTCATTATATAATCAATTAATTAATGAAAAAAATTATAGAATATTGTGAATGAATATTCCTTTAAAAGATCCATTCAAAATTTTAATTTATAATTCAAGGAAAATAATAGTCATAAATATAAAAAAATTATATCATGTAGTAAGTGCTAAATTTATTTTATCACACCATTAATAAAATTTTCCTAATTCAAAAAATGAAAATATTATTAAATTTTTAAAGAATTATCGAATTTAAACAAGGGTACAAAGATTTTAATAAATTGTCATAGAATAGTGAAATAATTCCTTTAAAAATTTTATAGAAAATATGGACATTAGAGAAGAAGGATTCCCAACTAAATAATACACAATAACTAAATATAGAAATATATGAATGTATTATAGTATGAATTCAATTATATTTAATGCAAAAACATTGTTAATAAAGGATAAATGTGTTTTCCATTTAATTATTAACAGAAAGGACACAAATGAAATTTTATAACATATTATAATATAATATATATCATAAAAATTTCATTTGAATAAATTAAAACAAAATAGATTGATAAAATGTGATATATTTGAAAAAATTACAAAAAGAATATATACAAAATTTATAGATCAATTTTAATCCATATTTCATAAAAAACCCCACTTTCAATAATTTTGTCTTTCATTACGATATGTTAAAATTTTACCATGATAAATTAATCAATTATCAATAAATAAAACTGAAATGATAAAAAAATAAAATGATGAATCAAAAAATTTAACACATTTCATTAAATTCAAAATCAATCAGTGGAATAAATTATATTTATTAATATTTTGATAAAATACTAAAAAAATGTTCTTTAAAAAATACCCAATTTAAGATTCAAAATAGATCACTCTGAAATCAAGTAAGAATTTTATTTACAATATATATTGTTAAATAATAAAAAATAATGGAATTTATACATTTATATCATTCCAAAATTAAATGGATCCTTACAACTCAACCTTTAAATGCACATAATAAAAAAAATTATTCACATAAAATTTAATTTATGTTTAAGAAAGTAAATCATGATTTATAATGTTCTGAAATAAATTATTTTACTCTATAATAGTATATTTTGTGAAAAAATAAAAAAAATGGATAAATGTATGTTTTAATAATGTTTTAAACCCTTACCCCACAGTTTTAGAATAATTTTATTTGTTTGACCCTTATCTAGGTAACAAATCATTACCAAGGTACTATTAATAATGTACAAAAAATAAAATTGATCTATTTTCAAAAAAATAATCACAAAGATTAAAAATATGGAATCAATTTTTAATTTATAAATTTATAGATGTAGTAGAAATAAATTTTAAAATAAATACAAAAAACATAAAGAAAATAGGTTTACAGAAAAAATTATTTTTAAACCCAAAAATAAACTTATAAAAAAATAAAGTATAGTGAAAATTCCAATCTAATTAATTATATTATTTATGATAAAATTATAATTATATTAATTTAATATAAAATTAAAAAAAATCTTTGTACTTTTAAATTACATGATTTAATTGAATGAAATTACTATAATACAATTATATATAGTATCACTATTCATATAAAAATAAATGGTCTTTAGAAAAAAATTCACCGCATGATAATCATGACATGCTGATTTCAAAAATAACATTTATTTTCAAAAAAAAATTATAAATTATTTATAAATTATTTATATTTTATGGAAAAGATACAATAATATATATTTTTGATGAAAATTTATGTTTGAATCATAAAATGTTTTTTCTAAAAATTTAGTACATATTTATTATGTATAAATAAATATATATTTAATAAATAATATAATTATACGTATTATTCAAAATTCCATTATTCGTATTCATACATCTTATTTAAAATCTAGTTTAAAATGGTCACATCTAAATAATAATATTTTTATATTATATCAATTTTCACTTAAAACTTGAAATTGCATGTTATGAAATTTATTAATATTATTTTTGTTTTCAAATATTTTTATGTGTGATACATTGAAAAGAACCAAATATTAAATATATATATATACATTATCTTATTAAATGAATATCCAATACATATCATTAATATTCATGTCATAGCCGTAAACATTTAGTGTCTTCAGAAAAATGGATAAAAAAAGTGGTACATAAAATATCTGAATAATATGACACTATGTTCATTACAAATATAAACCTTAAATGAAATATCATATAAAAAAATCATCATATAATAAGGGAACACAAAATAATAATGTGTGATCTTATATTCTATGTAAAGGTAAATAATGTTGTTTTAAATGATCATTTAAGTATATCATGATCATAAGGGTATGAGAACATGAGATTAATATTTAAAAACTAGACCCAAATTTCAAATAATATAATCATGAATCACAGAAAAAATCATGGTAGTTTTTAAGACTTTAAACATAAAGGAATCATTGAAGCTTATCAATGATAACATAAACCTCGCATAATATCTTAACATAAAAGAGTAATATAAAGTTTGGAATTTTCATAATCATTGAAATATTATTTCAAGGACACCAACTATTTTATCCAATATATATTTTCATTGGAAAACCTCATAGGATCCTTATTTATTATAGGTGTAACCTCCCAAGTACCCTTGTTGGTCCTAGTGTAACCATTAGTGTCCCCACTTTTAGGATTGAGATAACGTTCTTGTTCCCACTTTTGGCCTTAGGATAAACTTATGTGTACCATTTAATCTTATAAAAAATTATCTTTACCCAATTTAATAGAGTTTTTTAATTAACTCACCTCTTATATAATCATATTCCATCAATATGTATTCCTTAAGATCATAAAACAAATTATCATTAAATCAAATCCATTCATATAGAAAATAAAATTATTACTATTGTTATTTTATTATAATAATAATAAAACCATGAACAGAAAGATTAAAAATTGATAAATAAGATCATATTCTGAATAGAATGTATGAAACATCAAAAGATGTTATTAATAATGAAAATACTTTTAAAATAGCACTAGATAGTTTTTTATGGAAAATAAATTTTTTATTTTGAAATCACATTATGAAAATAAAATATTTGAAAACATTTATGAAATTTTTTTTATATAACTACAAGAAAACATAAATTATGATTAAAAAATACAATTCATAGTGGTGGGAAAATCAATTTTTATGGTGTCTGTCAAATAAAATATTGTATTTACTCCTTTGACAAAAAGTTACTAATTTATAAAATGTTAAGAATACTCATTCTATGTTTTTTATACAAGTTAAAAAATAGTTACAAATGATTATAAAAATAATATGTGAATATCAAAATCATTATTTAAAACATTTTAATGAAATTATATACATGGAAAAAAATTTGTTAACCAAATATTAAAACAATGTCAGTTATCTTAAACAAAATTCCAAAATTTATGTATTTGAAGACATGGAAATGAATTTAAAAAAGTAATTTCTAGAAATAATTACATGAGAATAATATTACTAACATTTTGAGGGATAGATCATATAACACTATTATCATAAATGACAGCATAAAAATCATAGTGAAAATTGGATTGTAATGTAAAACCATAAACACTATGGTAACATTAGAATAATAAGCTCCATAAATGAAATCAGACTACATATTATTAATATAATTATATTCATGTTATAACATATAAAATGGACATTATATTTATCATATGAAGGGAAAATGTAGTGAAAATGATAAATGTATGATAGAAACAAAAGTTATACAAGAATCACCAAACCTATGTCTAATATTATTTGTAATCACTCTACCTCATGTAAAATAAATTTATATTTGTTACTATTATATAATAATAAAATTTAAATACATAAAAAACCTAATATTATCAAGGTATTACATTTTATCAATCGTTTCTTAATTGGTTTTTTAAAATCATTCAGTGTGGGTGTTAACTATTTCATTTATCATGTAAGTTTCTGTTTGAAAATTCTGGTACATGTAATTTTATAATGCATCCATTAACTACATAAATTTAATCATGACAAAAAATTATTATTTATATTATTTATTTAAATATATATAATAACACATAAATTTTAGATATAGAAAAATGAATTGATACATCAATAGATTTGGTAGTCTGTGCGTATACCTGAACACTATTTTCATTTTTTATTGAAAATAAAGATAGAAAGATAACTAATTTTTTACAATTCAAGAATCATAATTATAGCATAAAGATAATATATTTTATAAATAAATTAGTATATCCATCAGTGTGTGGGGATGATGGAAAATTAATCATTTTTCTATGTGTAGGTGGTAGTCCACACGTATGAACATGCGATAATTTTATTTCACATATTATAGATAGAGGGTGGAAAAAGTTGAATCAAAATAATTAATATATATATATATATATATTGAAATTTATTCATTATATTATGGTGGATAACATATTTTTATAAAAGGTGTAAAATGGAATAAAATATAAATAGAATAGTTGTTATTTATGCCCTTTCTTTGAGAGACTATCTTTATAATACAACATAATCTGGAATGAATAGGTCTTAGAAGAACAAAAAGCGATATAGGATGAAGGTAAGAAATTTATTGAGATTATTAGTTTGGTAATGGATTATATTGAATCCTAAAAATAGTAAAATAAGGGTAGATTGGAGGAAATAATTTATATGTGATGGAAAGGACATCCAAGATATAAAAAAATATTTTTAATACTATAAATGTATTTATAGCTCATAATGCTCCAAAAGGCCATGTTTTTTAATTTGAGATAATATAGAGAAAACATATTTAAAAAAATAATTTGAAATTTTAATTGGTCAATATTACCCCAATATATTAGCTTATGTCCTGGATGAAACATGCTTTAACTTTAACTGTGGTAATAAATCAATACTAATTTTAATATTCATTATTAAAAATCCATGTTCACCCTATTAAATTACATTAAATATTTTTATTAAAATTATTTAATCCATTTTAAAATATTAAATGTTAAAAAATTGAGGAATTTTATTTTAAATAATCACACAAATGCAATGAAAACATGTTTTCATAAAATGTCATTTTAAGTATAAAACATCATTTACATCCATTACATACCTCGTAAAAACCATAAAATGAATTTATAATATCATAATAAATAAATAAACAATAAATATAATGAATATTATTAATTTAATCTTATTATAAATTAAATAAAAATTGATAACATATTAGTTATTTTTAATTAATTTATTTAATTAAAATAATTTAATATTTTTCAAAAATATGTATTATTCACTATTAACTGAAAAATAAATCATTGTCAAAAAATACAAAAAACATTTCCCTATTATTATATTGTAATATTTATTTAAAAAACGAATATCATTTCCTAATATAAAATTTATAAAAATGGAATAAATTTATTATAATAATCATTAATATAATTTAACAAAAAAAAATTTAATATAACATATTTTTATGTATAAATTAATACTATAAATGTGTACTTAATTAATATGAATTATTTAATAAATTTGAGTTATTTAAAAAATTTATATATAAATATATCTAAAAATGGGGATAATCTTTTTCATACCTAACAATAATTTTTTTGGTTATAAAGGTAAACTATATCACATGTTCATTTAGACTTGGGGTTATGTGTAAAGAATGATATACAATATTTCAACTTTATTCTGATGGAAATAAAAATAAAATCTTTGGGTGTATCAATATAAATTCCTTAAAATTAAATTTTCCATCTGAATTGGTACACTACTATACAAAAAATGAGAATATCTCATCTATATAACATCCTCAATTTCTTATTTTTCTTCCTTGAATTTATCATTCCTCCTAGAAACATTGAAAGGGCGAGTAATATTGTTTTACAGAACATATCTCTGTTATACAAAAATTATTGTATTGTTATTCATAAATTATTTCATAACCAAGTGGTACAAAATTCAATTTTAGTATATAAGAAGTATCAGGTATGTGATTTCTCAAAAGAGATACATGGAACACATCATGAACTTTTGTGAAGTTCAATGGAATAACATTGTTATATGATACCAACCATACTTGATGAAGAATCAAAAAAGGGTTTATATAGACTTATCTGTGATTTAACTTTTTCTCTAATCTTATACCATCTTCCATATATAATTAATAGGAATACCCTCTCATCAACATGAAATTCTTTATATACAAGATAATTTTTAGCATAATGCATTGGTTGATTCTTATCTTCCATGATGTGATAATGAATATCTCAAACATCTCTACCATCTACCCAACAATCTCAAGCCCCTGATATCTGTCTTTCTTTAACATCATCTTAGTATTTTAGTGTTCTACACATCATTTCAAAGACAGGTTCATAAATATCCTTATGAATTATTGAGTGAATTTTTTTATTGTATGAGATCTCAAATATAGGAAGGTGTTGATCACAAATATCTTTGAATTCCATATAATATGAAATCAAAATATCCCCATGTTTTTAATTTTTATCTAAGTATATAAACTTATTTGACTATGATAGGTAGTATTGAAACTCAACTCAGTATCTAGATGTTATTAAATACATTTCATGATATTTTAAGTTATCCTCTGATCTCATTAAGATGATAGATTCCATGTTTCCTTTAACATACCTAATTAATAACTTTGAAATATGATTAATATAGAAATATTTTGTGATCGAAATTATTATTTTTTGAATTAATTAGTTAATCATAAATAACTCAAATACAAATATGGCCTTTATTTTATTTGGGGAGTCCATTGAAAAATCCACTATTATGTTTTCTAATTTTCACAATGGTATGGATAATTGTTGTAAAATCATCTTAGATATTTGTATCTCAAACATAAATTACATAAATACCAATCAACATGATATAAAATCCATAATAAATCTCTTCATGTTTCCCTACAAGAAATACACTTTATGTATCCATATATCTCCATACATCCATGAATAATAATTATTTATGATCTATTACCTTCTTCCAATATCTCATACATCTTGTTTATTGTTAATTGGGGCTCATATCTGACTACAAAACCATCTCTTTCTATCGTAATCAAGGTTTACACCAAGAAAATTTCTCACCTTTTCTTGATTTTTTACATCCTCATTTTATGCCCATTTAATCAACATATGAATAGATGGTGGAACACTCACATTATAAATATATTATTTATCCCCTTACATAAAAATTTCAATGTCGACTTTTTTTAAATATAGAAAAAATGGTTCCGTTATTATTCTCAACATAGATAATATAACATGATTATTTTAACCAAAATAATTAGTCACCTAATTCTCCTTCCATGGGTGGTAAATTAATGAGTAGTCATAATCTGTAAAAAATACTAACCATATTCTCTAACAAAAATTCTATTCTTTATAATTTAATTTAGGATTTAAAATATTATCATAATTATAGATTCCACATATTTCTATGAAAATATTACTTCTTTATAACATAAATGAATATATTACCAAATCTAATTCAATGCCATGGGTTTGTTGATTCTGATGGTTCCTCCTTATGTAATGAGAGGAATAATATATTACCATATTATTTTTCATAGGAACACATACATATCCCATCATTGATGCTTCACTGTATCAAAAAAAAATCTCAACTATAGGGTAGTGTGAGAATAGTTGCACTGACTATCCTTCTAATCAATTACTGGGAATTTTAATCACATTAATCTCTCTATAGAAAATAGAATATCTTATAGGTTACATTGGTGAGTGGATTAGATAGTATTGATAATTCCATAATAATTGTCTATAATATCTAGTAAATCCCAGAAAACAATAGATCTCATTCTTATTACACTGTGTGGGACAATGTTTGTTAAGTTTTTTCTTTTAGGTATCCACTAATATACCCTCTCATAAGATTATATGACCAATAAAATTAACCATTATATAGATATAATTCACAGTCAATAAATTTTTCATACAACCTTTCATTCCTTTCAATCTTCATTAAACCCCTCAATGGATATTTTTACTATTACATGATCATGGAATATATAATAATATCATCTATAAATACATCCACAAACTAATCAATGTAATCTATGAAGACAATATTTTTATATATATCATGATAGTGGGTGAAATAGTAAGATCAAATGACACCAAAATAAATTAATTATGTCCATGCCTCAAATGGAAGGCCTTCTTAAGTATGTATTAACTTTTTACCCTCAATTGAAAATATATAGAACAAAATAAAAAATGTGAAAATATCTAGGACCTTGTAATTGATTGAATCCTTTATCAAAATTATCCTTGAGTTTTTTCATTAATTCAAAAAAATGAATTTTGGAAATTAAATATAGTTTCTTTAAAAGAGGTGTGACAACTATTTAGAGTTATATTGAAAAATATTCTTCACCATTTAGTTAAATATGTATAAAATATTCTAGAAAGACATCTTAAACACATGTAACATATGTATGTATTCAATGTGGAGTATTTCTGAAACAATATGAGATAAGTACCCCATTGGAATAGGAATCCTAACTTATAAAGTTGATGTAATTTCAATTGGATGTTCATTTTCATCCTTAGAACTATTTACAATAATTGGTTGGTTCAATATATAAATGGTTAATTATCTTAATCATAAATTTAAATTCAATTTATATAATGGAATCTAATCCATTTTCCTAATGACATCTTATTTAACTATAAGTATAACAATGTGATTTTTAATAAGAAAAAGTACAATAAACATTAATAATATAACATCCATCAATGTGAGATAAAATTATTATATCGTTATATGTTTTATTTATAATCATTGACAATATATGTTTATATTACAAGATAAATTTCATTATGTAATACATTCAAAATGATTAATTTAAAATAACATAAATACATTTTTTGAGTGTACATGTCACCACCAGAACATCTATATTCTATATTCAATCCCATATTGAAACCAAAATGTTATGTTTGACCATCAAGTATTGTTATACAGAGTTATAAATCATATTTTGATGAAAATAATATATAAGATGTCTAAATCATGACACATTCTATTATATCATTAACAATGTATGTTTTAAATTGATTATACATATTCAACATCTATTTTAATCCATAATAATGGTGAATAAATAAAATATGAAATAACCTAAGAATATCCCTTGGTAGTGTATATGCATTTGATTAATCTTAGGCCAACACATTATGAACAAATCATGATTGAGTTAGTACCCAATCAACCAGATTCATAGTTATTATGCCCAGGTGCATATAGGTTAAAACTGCATTCACATACTTTTACCCAAAGAGGGATATTTTTATAGGGAAACCAAAATCCTTTATTTACCATAACATAGTATGTTATCATATTCATTGGAATATCTAAAGGGTTCTCAAATATGTTTTTAATCTAAGTTTATAAAAATAACTAGAGGTTTATCTAACCCAAACTTTAGTGACATAATCATTACATATATAAATATTATATATTATTATATGGATATTAATTAAATATCATTACAATCCATGATTTTACAATACAAAGTTGTTGCCTTTGGAAATATGGATACATAACAAATAATAAAATAACAGATCGACATCATCTCCCGCTATGTTCTTCACATCCACAACCCTTATTAGACATATCATTCTAAAAAGTTTCTTCATATCCTATATAAAATGAATCATTACAAAGGGTTATATAAAATTTTCAAATATGCTGAAGAATATATAAATCAATGATCATTTAATAATAACATGATGCTTAGGGTTTGAAGGAAATTTAATAACATTTGAAATTTATTCATTAAAAATCATTGAACGACATCATGATTCATGGAATAAATCTTAACAATTTATATGACATGAATCATAATAGAGTCATATAATAAGATCCATGAGAGCATAAATTTCACTTAATGTTATTTCATAAAAGATATTTATTTATTGTTATATAAGAATAAATTGAGATATTATACAAAGATTACCCAACAATAAATTCATCCCAAGTTAGGACATGGATAAAAAAATAAATTATTGATTTTGTATTAGTATAACATCTTGTTCTTACATGTTAGGATTTTTTAAACCACCCATTTACCCTAATTTGGGAATAGGGATAACCTCATATTTTCCTTATATGGGACTGTTATAATCTCATTTGTACTCTTTCAGATCATATAAAATTAATTTTTACGCATTGAATAGGATGTAATATATTCAAAATCCATTCACACTTATTCCAAAAGATAATGAAAACAATTATCTTCAAATTAATTATTATCACATATAAACGAAAATAGCTTTTTCCAATATTTCATCATCATATTCATAAACAATCCAAAAAATGAATAATGATTGTGACATTGGGGCATATTACTAACAAATCATAAGAAACATAAAATTCTATATTAATAGATTAAAATAAATTTAAATGGTCACAAAAATATTTTTTGAAAAATATAACATTTTCATTTTTAAATCACATATTTAAAATCAAAAAATTACCAAAATATTAAGGAATTAATTTTCTTTTAAAAGAACCATGTAAGCATGTAAATGAAGTGTTAAAGTAATGAATAGTCATGAAGATGATAAAATTCATTCAGTTAGTTTTTATTAAATAAAATAATTCATTCATACCTTGGTTAAAATGTACCTCGTGTTGAGCCAATATGGACTGTGATGGTTGTTGTGATATGTGATTTTGAAAAATAGGTTATGATGATATTAGTAACATATTTATATTTTGTTTTAAATAAATAAACTATATTCTGTGTTAAATAAAATAATTCGAAATAATATATTGGTCATTATTATAGATCATTATTGGTTTAACATGTTTCCATACTTATATGAATTTTGAAGAAGGCTAGTGTAGTAATATATGAGATAGAAAAGGCCACACCCATGATGGAGGATGTTCTATGAATGAATTTCCCAAAATGGGAAACTTTATTCCTTATTGGTGATTATGGTTCATATAGATAAGTTATCCATGAATAAATATCACATGGTATAGTGAGTATTGATGGATGTATTTAATTTGTAGTGTGCCTATTTGAAATGATAAAGGCTGTAATGGTCGTGGGGCTACCTATGATTTTTATTCTACCAATATGAAACTTCCATATATTGGTGACCACACATGTGGTATATCAATATTTTATATTCATTTTGTATAGGAAATGAAAATGTGAATACCTATAAGTTATAAAATATTGGTTTCCTATAAAGAGGTAATATGACTTAGATTTATGCACCATGCCATAGTGCAAGACTCATCAGAGAGTTCAATTCAGCTATGAGTAGTTTTAATGAAATAAATTCTTAAACTATATAGTAATACCATAAATAAATATATGTGGTTGTTTTTTTAAGAATAAATGGTATATAAAAAGTCAACATGGTCCAATGTCTCAAAATAAAGATTGATTAGTTGAGTCATTTAAATTCAGTTTATTAGCCTGTATTCAAATTTTAAAATTTAGGGTGGATTTAAGGCATTGATTTATGTATATGAAAATATAGAATATATATATTAATAAGAATAAGAATAAAAATAGAGAAATAAGATAAAATAAAAATACAGTAGACATAATATTTTTCTGTGAAAATTATTATAGATTGAGGAGATGATACTTTAGTTTCTATAGGTTGAAAAAGAAGAGAAAGAGTAAGACTGTATCAATAAATGAAACATTTTTTGGAAGGATTTTTTTCTTTATTTCATGTTATTTGTCATTTTAATAGTCTAGTAGGAAATATCATATATTATAATCTAACATTATCATGAGAGATAATATCTATTTATTATATCTACATGTTGAAACTAGTGGGTCATATGGTCATGGAAAAATCTACATCATATAATGAAAATGAATACATTTTTTGACTGATGAACATTTTAAATAATCTTTTACCTTTTTTGATGGAAATAAATAATGATTCACTTTAACTTGTGATGACATTTTGGTCCACCATGTAAAAATAAAAGAAATTGGATCACTGATTCACTCTTCATCTCATTGATTATTCAGTAATCATAGAGTTTCCTTTTCAATTGTTATTAGGGAAACATGGTCCCCTTAATGATGATTTTATGTATTTATACTTATGATAGAGTTTATATATAACACTAATTTTTCTTTCTGGTGAAAAGGGCCTAATGTCAGTCATTTGCTTCTAGAAAGGATGTTTCAGTGGGGGTGAAGCCTAGATATTGGCCAAATACATGATATTTATTAAAATTAAATAATTTTATTGAAAAAAATGATGTGTTTTTTCTATTCTATACCACCCATACATTCATTGAGATATATTTTTCCTAGAAGTGATAAACTATGTATTTATATAGTATTTAAACTTTTAACACCGTGTAAATCACTAAGGTAATTTTTTTAAAGGTTCATAAAGGCCTTATATTATGGAAAAAGCCTTAATTTATCCACCCTATAATAGTATGACATGTCTAAGAGACATTATATATGCTATCCTCATAGGATTCCCTCATTCTCCCTCATCCAAAACTCTAATTAGACTGCTATTGGTTGCATTGAATAACTAGAGGTAATCTATCAACTCATATTCATTATTTACACCATTCAACTCAATTTATTTTGTTCTATTTTGGTGAATCATCATATGACTTATTTTTAGGGTTTTCATATATTCTAAAATTTTGTTCCATTCTTCATTGAATAGATTTTTGATACTAGAAGAGTGTCTATCCATAGACCACGGGTAAATTGTTTTGTAATTTTCCATAAACTTTTATATATTTTTATGCATTCTTCTATTATGATGCATGAAAAATATTTATGTATGATTCTCTAAAATACAATATTATTTTTCATTATTTGACCATCTTGATATAGTTAAGCTGACCGGATTTTTGTTTGGATATTTACCTCATTGGTTTCCACCCCATTGGCTATGCTAAATTAATTCCCATCATTTATATAAATTATTAATAGACCAACCGTATCCTTGGTGGGTTGTATAGACCCTAAATTGGATTTTAATTTCATTAAAAATTAGATAGTTTTATTTAAATAAAATAAAATTAGTGTAAAGTGAATTATTTTTGATTTAAAATATATATATGAATTATATAAATTATGATAACATTGTATGTTGGAAGCAATTGAATATAAATGTCTCAAATAGTAAATTATATGCGTTTATTATGATTTGGACATGGTAATTGGATGGTTAAATATATTTATGGTATTTTATAAGCATTTTATTTCACACAACCTTGTGATGGGTGATGGGTATTGGTCTTATAATGTTATGTTATATTTTGGTGCTGGGTATGATGTTCTATGTTCCCTTAAATTGAGTCTTGTGCATGGAGACTCCCCCAACTATTTTGGGTGTTGGGAATGATGACTCACTCAACCATATCATGTGGAAACTACGATTCCACTCACACTTATGAGATTCAGGGACAATACCCTTTCATGAGCTTTTAGCTAGTTTGCATATACATGGATGTTTGAGTAATGCATTGGGTCCAACAAGCACCATAAAGCGATGTATATGCATATATATGTCTCTAAATATATAGTATATATTCATGTAAAAATATTATATATTGTATATTATATATGAATTTACATAGTCACTGAGAATATAATTATTCTGACATACACTGAACTAGTTAATGTTTCCATGTTCCAAATAGGATCTGATTTTTATTAGTATTTAATTTAAAATACCTATAATAATATATTATACTGGAACATCTATATGATATATTCAGTGAATCTATTATTATAGAAATTATTGGTGTTTTCATATGTTTATGTAACACCCTACATGGGGTGCCTTTGGTACCAACATTGACTACATGAATACTGGTGTTCATAATAGAAAGAACCCTGGCATGAATTTTTGTTATGTTTTTCTTATAACATGGAGTATCATAGCAGAGGACCACACATATCACTATGATGCTATTGAATATATATTTTTTCCCTTTTTTACATTTGATACAATATTTTGTATACGCTTGTACTCTATATCCCATGTATCCACATTTTTACATCATTATTCAATTACATTAGTTTGTATATGATTCGACCTATGGCTTGATTATTATTATTATAGATTGAATGTTTATTTTTTCCATTGTGCCTATTTATTATTTTTTTCCTATGTTCTTTTAGTTCCCTTATATGCCTCACAAATTTATCATATTTTTACATTATCTAAATCTAATATAAGTCTATAATATCCCAAGTATACAACTTTCGACCTCATCTACTAGTCGAAAACGTAAGGTTTATTGTGAGGCGAGTATGAGACCATGTGACCAACTGATGTGTGTAATTGTTTTAGTGCCTCCATGGTATGGATTTTACAATGGGGTATTATATCTATTATTCATTTTGTATTCATATTTTGTTAGTATACATGAGACTAGACCATATTGTAATTTTGTACTTATCTTGTCGTTGGGAGTAGATGTCCCATGTATATTGGAAACCAAAATTACTCGGGATGTGTTACTGTAGTTCTGGTTATTTCTTGTCACGGTTATATTTACATCACAACTAATTGATGAACATTTTTTGTGAAATTATTATTACTGAAATTAGAATGGTTATTAATATGGATTACATTTTTCATTTTCTTTATATGGCATGAATCTATCATCACAAGAATAATATTTTGAAATTTAGGACTTGTATGGAATTCATTTTTTAATATCACATTTATTTTCTGCACGCATTACCTTCTATATATAGTTAGATCCGAGAATATTATATATGGATTGCGATAATGTTTCTTTAAATGATTAAAAAATGGATTAAGTAATGTTCCTGCATCTATCAAAATGGAATTTTCACATATAAATTGATTGTGTGACCTTAAATAAACTATTTATTCCATGTTTGATCCATCAAACTCTGGTCTCATGGGATAAAACAATATATTATTAAATTACATGAATTCCAATGGTAATTTGTGAAATAAGTAATTACATAAATTATGAATGTTAATTCATGTAATCATATCATGGAATATGACATGTAACATCTGGATAAAGGATATAAAGGCTAAGTCGTAGTTACATGAAGATCCAATTAAAATTTACAAGAGTATGTATTTTATAAAATGAGAATGGTGACACATTTAACTAGAACATGATATATTTATATAAGTATATATATATATAATACTAGAAACATAAATGTGAAGATAATTTTAAATGAAATAGTTACCACTAAATGGTATTCCAATTGCAATGTAAACCCGTTTACTTCTATACCATGCAAATGAAACTCTATATTTCGAAACACATGTCATGTGATAGGAGACCAAGTCCCATATACAACATTATTAGTGGGTAGTTTGGGGTGTTTCTAATGTTTAAAATGACACATTATCGACATCTATTATCACCTACAACGTTCATTAGGAGTAGGAAGATAGTTGTGACCTTTTTTATGAATTCGTGTACCTTTCCAAATTATCCATATATGATCTTTTCAAATGATAGATTATATTATGTGGAATGTGTTTGTATTTGTATAATAATTCCACTAAAATGGCCTTGAGTCATATTTCAGAAAGAAAGTGACAACCATTCCATGAAAAATGTTGGAACTGATCAACAATTATTACCTCTAGTAGTAACCAATAACACACCACCTATAATTCCTAATATAGGAATAAAAAATTAGTTTCAAGAGGGTTTTCATCATAAGATTCAGTATATGAAAGGACATGGTTGACCTTTCCTTACCATGACAGAGTTTACATGGGATTTTCACCAGTATAATCCGCACAACTTTTATGGGGATGGAGTACCTCTGGATACAGATTTGTAAATGGATTCTATTATTTATATATTATAGAATTTGAAGATGCCTCCAGATTTGAGGGTCATGCTCGCAATCGATATGTTGTTTTGTTCCTCCAACAAATGGTGGGATGACATTACCTAGGAATACCAAAATTATGATATGATCAAGAATGATATCCAGAAAGTCTTCAATGATAACGTTTTCCACCGACATTGAGTGATGACTGGGATAGAGTGGTTATAAACATGAAAAAAGGAAATATATATATGATTGATTATTATAAAAGTTTTATGGATCTAAAAATATTCACACCTACTCTAGTAGGTTATGAGATCATGAATGAGATAAAA
The DNA here is from genome assembly GCA_963277665.1 of Viscum album. NCBI lineage: Eukaryota > Viridiplantae > Streptophyta > Magnoliopsida > Santalales > Viscaceae > Viscum > Viscum album. Next base: position 1,049,494,573 of record OY728148.1, read on the forward strand.
TTTTATGAAGGGATAGTGTACCCCATCCACTCATAGTTTAATGTTTCGTGGTTGACTACTATTTTGAGATAGTCAACCAAGCCTTCACTACTGATCAAAAAATAAGCGAAGCTAATGTAGTGATCCAGGGAATTTTAGAACCCAAACATGGTATAGGTTCTTACAGTGAATGCAAAATATTCATTAAATTATCTCACATGGGTAGTGGTAATCAGGAATCTCATGCTGACATCATTTTTATATGCCACTAGTGGGGGAAACTGAGATACACAAAAATACTATGTATACAAGATCGAATAGAGTTTAGTGGTTGTGACTGGATGGATATTATTCATCATTTCTACAAGATATTTACACTTGTGACTAGTGATATAAGATCTAAATCTACCCCATGTTCTAGAGCTCTGTCGGTATTGTCTCTCTAGGATGTCATTGAGAATACCATCGGCTGCTCAGGACAATGTGGTGGTCAAGGCCATTGAAACTATACATTGGACTCTAAGCTCTAGCAGAGCAAGGTGGATCTAGGAATTCAGGTTGTAAATAAAAATTAATTTATATTCCACATAGATTTAGTGACTACTACACTAGAGTAGTATAGTGTTGGATCTTTTACTTTTTGAGTTTCTATTATTGGAGATTCTACTATTGTGATTTCATTATTTAACATAGGTGTATCACACACATTTATATCCACTAAATTTTTTGATAGTTCGGGGCTCTATATAGAATAATTTTTTGGGTGATGAAACTTGACACTCCATTTTCGGTTTGATCTGAGAGAGTTCTCCAATTTATAGAATGTACCCATGATATTGGTGATTATATGATCATGTCCTATCTTTCCATCCTCACCATAATAGAGATTGATGCATTTCTTATGATGGAATAGATGGTTTCCCAGTAATACCATACTAATTTTTATCTCTGGTCTGTGAATTCAATATCTCCTTAGGATGCTAGATTTATTCACAAGGAAGAATGTGATTTCCATTTGTCTCAAGACAGACTAGAGAATATAGGGATAGTTAGTGTGATATCCTAGATTTCATGTTTCATCTTGGATTAGCTTGGGATTCGAGATGTTGTTTTCTTTCGTGTTGGTGATTATATAATTGTGGTCTTCCCTGATTACATTTTTAAGATACATTCCATAAGATAGGTAGAATTTACTATGGATCTAGTGTTAGGAATATGACTAGTTTCCATTCCTACTTACATGATAGAACTGATGGAGAATCTGTTGCTAAAAAATAGTTGGAGGACCTAGAGGATCACTGTTTCATTCAACCTAGTACTTTTCATGGGGTTAAAGAAAAAATTTATCTAATAAGATTGGTTCTACAAATAAAAATTTCATAGATTACCGTAAATAGAATCTACTAACAATTAAGAATCTGAATCAATTTCCTAAAATATATAAACTCTTTGATAATATTTGATGAGTGAGGGTGTTCTCAACGATTGATTTTAGATCTGATTATCATCAAGTTCATGTCAGGCCTTCAAAAAATAACCCATACAAATTTTTGAAGTAGGTATAGTCTTTAAGAGTACCTCGTAATGTTTTTTGGTCTCATGAATGTGCTAGCTATTTTCATGGATATAATGAATTTAGTTTTTGGCCTGTATTTGGATCCATTTATGGTAGTATTTCTGGATGATATCATGGTGTATTATATCTCTCAATGAAATATTAATAAAAAATTAATGATCATGCTAAATACATTAATAGAGCACTATCATTACAAAAATAACTCCAAATTATTCTTTTGGATTTAAAAAGTACACTTCCTATGTCATATCATCTCATATACAGATGTATAATTAGACCCAACAAAGGTGAAAGCTGTAGTATCCTTAGTGAAGCCCAAGAATGTCTTTGATATATAGTGTTTCTTGGGGTACATATGGCTATTAAAAATTCTTCATATAGGATTTATCATGCCTATAACAGACTCTTATTAGATTAACTAATAAGGATGTGAAAATAATATTGTAATAATATTATAAATGATCCTTTAATGGATTGAATGTCATGTTGACCCCAATTATGATCCTACTTCTACCAAAAAAAATTAGACGTTATATAGTCTATTGTGAATATTGATTAATTTGGTTGGTAGAAGTTATGATGTTTGATAGGTGATTTATGACATACATGTCTCATATGATTAAACCTCTTGAGTGAAATTACCCGACACACAATATCATGTTTGCATTAGTTGTTCATGATTTATAGTGTTGATGACATTTTTTTTATTATTGATAATTTTTTTGGTATTTAATTATCATTAATGTCTCATGTATATCATTAAGAATCATGATCAAAATATTAGGTAGCATAAATGGGTTGTATACCTAAAATAATTCTTTTTTGAGCTTACCTATAATCATTTGAATGCGAAAGCAGTATTTGATGACCTATATCAAATAACTCGAAAAAATGTCATCCAATATCCCAATATTGAGTGGTAGTTGATGGAACTGTTTTGATATGTGTATGTATATTTTTAAAAGTATCATGCATGGACAATCCTCTAATAATTACGATTATCCTATTCTCTTATGGAGATTGTAAAAATGATGAAAATCTCATATTCAAAGGTCCTAGTCCAAAGGGATATTTCATTAGATAATGATTCATCTTCATGTTGGATCATGGATTAGAATGAGAAGATATTCATACAAGTGAGATTTTGGGTTCCAAAAAACATCTGAGAGGAGATGATGAAATAATATCATTCCATTATTTGGTTAGTGGAACCATGATTCACCATGTTATATCATGACATACATAACCTGAATTGGTGGATTCGTACAAAATATAATATAGGAAGATTTTTTACCACGTGTTCCACCTATAAGAATTTAAAGGAAGAACTTGAGTGGTTGGTGATAATTTGATAGGCATTTCACATTCCCAAGTATAAATGGGACAATGACATCAGGGATTCTCAGATAGGTTTTCTGAGATCACCTGAATTCAATTATATAGATTAGGTTATTTTTGATCAGTGGATGATGTTCACCAAGTTCTTATAAATTTCTGGGACATCATCCGTCGATGAAATAATAATGTTATACAATAGTGAGGTCATATATAATTTCGGAAATCCAAGTTCTATCGTATCTGAATGAGATTCTCATTTCACATCACGGTTATAGAGAGGGTTTTATAAGGTCATGGTAAAACATGTGATTACAAGAACAACCTTTCACATTTATACTAACATACAAACATATAAGTTGAATCATGTGTTATAGAAAATTATTTTTTCATATGTACATAGATTTTGGGATTCATGGGAGAAACAATAACCCTAGTCTAGTTCACTTACAATAATATATTTTATGCAAACATTTACACTGCTCTATATAATTCCTGATATGATAGGCCACGCCGTTCACCTCTATGTTGGTTAGTTGTATGTGAGGTAGTACTATTTGGACAATGTATAATTTAGGATACCATTGAGTTGGTACCTATATTTATGAACCACATATTGAAGGATTAGTCCAATCAACAATCATATTCCAATCATCATCGATGACCCATTAAGTATGGGGATAGGGACAAGGTTTTTTCTTCAATCAGTTAGGCTAGGCCAATGAGGTATTTGGATGTAGAATAATATTTCACCTCATTTAATCAAACCTTTTGAGAACATAGTTAGGATTAGACCACTAGATTACTGGATATCACTTCTTTAGAGATATTTATTTTTTGCATATGGTTTTTCATGTTTCATATATCTGTTAGTATTATCTAGATCTAATTTGTATTTTCTATCCTAAGGTTGTTGAGTTAGATGTGGATGCTTATTTTGAGGATTACCTAGTACATATAATTTATCAAATCATGAAGTATCTTAGAGGAATGTTTTTTACTCAATAATGGGTTCTCTGGAAGCACAATCGAGTACAAATGAGACCTGGGACAGGGAAACTGATGTCTGTGCTTAATGGCCAGATATTTTCTCATATGATCCCTTAAAAACCTTATAATTAAAACATGGGGATGAGTTTTCGTAAGTAGGGGATGTTCTAATGACCTAGAATTTTATCTAGTAATTCATAGATACCCTATAATATTACTCATATAATTACATTATTTTAGGAATAATTAAACATTACATTATAATCCAAGTATCATAATGTCTATTGTCTTGGAGGACAAGATAAAAGAAATTGAAAATGTTGGACTAAGAAACGTATACTTAAATATCATTCATTATGAACACCTAAAATCCATTAATCCCTTACATATACATATGAAAAAATAGATATATAATGAAAAATGGGATGATCTAAAATACCCAGTAATGGAAGAATCATAAGAATAAATCATATAACATGCATTGGAAGGAATGAAATAATTATAAAAAAGGAATGGAACATGATACAAGGAATCCTGACATATAAAACATGGGATAATATATTCATGTAATCATACTAATGTGTAATAAATATAAAACATGAAATTAGCATGATTCAGGGTTTGTTTCCCATAAAAGAGCATGAGTCTAAGCTATTAATAAGACTGTTTCACATGGAACATGAGTCAATACTAACCACCAAGACTGTTTCACATAACTACACACGAGACTAAACATTAACCAATGAATTTTAATGCTATCTAGGTACACCAATCATAATTTTTTCATGAATATTCTTTACATGTAACGAATCATACATAAGTAATCAAACATAACATAAAGTATGACCATGGAATGAAATGGGTAACATAATCACGTCACAAGGTATTAGTAATGGACATACCATAATAGTGTCCCTGGATGAATTGAATTAGAACATACATGGATATAAAAATTTTTAAATAAAAATAGATCATTATACGTGATTTAAAACAGAAGTGATAAAATGTAAAATAAGAATTAATGAATCATTAGAATTAAAACATTTTACAGTGTTTTGTGTATAATATTAAAGAGCTTTCAAAATAGAATGAGTAATAATCTTTTATATAAAACCATAAATGAACTAAATTTTTTTTAATAATAAAAAATTTAATTTTATAAAATATATGGTTGATCAAATTCGATTATAGAGTGCACTTAAAAATTGTTAACAATTCAAGAAGTTCCCTTATAATGAATTGCTTATCCAGAAGTATCGAGAAGTGAACCTGTTAAAAACTTGTATATACCCAAAGGAGGAGGCCATAAAGATATTGATACATGATTTTGAAAACTTTATATAGTACTCATAATATTTATATAAAAATTAAAGAAAATTTAATTTGGAAAAAAATAGAGGAAGAGAAACATGGTGGATTAATGGAGGATAGGGTAGAATCCCTTACCATAAGTACGATGGGGGTCCTTCACTAGATATTAATGTCATGAATAACAAAATTAGCTTTGATAATTAATAATTAAGAAACCTCTTTAACATAAATATGGGGTTCTATACATAATTATGTTCATATATGGCCTTTTATGGGTTAGGATACTCAATTTCATTGGTTTGGAGCATTCATTTTCCTTCCTTTTCATAATTGATTTACATATATACATGTACGAAGGGTCATGTATAGTGGGTTTAATTATTGATAATTGAAACTTTATGTTATTAATGATCAAATATTTTTTAAATTGATAATATTTTTTTTAAACATGAAGATGAATCATTGGATAAATAGATAGTGATAATTATTTGGGATTATTTTCATTTATTTTTTATCACAAAAAACTCATTTTGTGTTAAAAATTAATATCTTGTGTCAGAAAATGATTATAGAAAATTATATAAGATACATGACATATATAATAACATGTTCCAACCATTAAAATGGTTTCATGTCTATAACATGAAAAATAAAAAGATAATCGAGAACATTTCATCCTTGAATGTGATAAATTAACACATCTCAGATGGTTTTTTCATTCTTAGTATAAAGGTTGGGTGAACAAAAGATGATAAAAAATTATTCCATTAAAAAAATAATATTCTATTATATGTATTGTAATAGAGTTTTCATACCGTTTATATAAAGGGATGTGAGAATGGAAAAGAAAATAATTGACCGTGAAAAGAAAATAAAACAACTGTAAAGAGGAATTTACATCTTCAATTTATCTACTTTGAGAGCCTCCATAGGGAAGAGGTTTTTTTATCCTATAGGAAACTCATGGATTGTTATCAAAATATTTTTAATGTACAAAAAATAATATTTTTTCATTATAATTTTTCTATCAATGAATGAGTAATTACATCTTTGACCATTGTCAACTTATCAAAGTAACATTTGATGTATGGGTTAAATATATTTAAAACATATCACATTGACTTAACTTATTACATATTTGAATATAAAATGGTATAAAATAATGTAAAAGGAATAATAAAATTAAAAAACTTTATTAATAATCATAATAATTAACATATTTGTATTATTTAGGATGATTAAAAATGCATGTGATGTGTCAGACTTGAGGTAAGGGACAATTTACCATAAAAATCATCTTAAATGTTTTAAAGAATTATTTTATAAATATTTTTCTTCCAGGTATATTTTCATGAAAATTTTATTGGATTAATTTATATGTAAAAAAAATAAATACATGTGATATTTCAAATCAATCTTTAATTTCATACTAATTTTTAGAATGTACATTATTTATGTAATATTTAAATAACATTTTTACATTCATTAAAAAAATAATGGTTCTAATTTATCATATATAACGTCCATATATTCCCCCTTTTCTACAAATATTACTCTATTTTTTTATTCTTTTATAGTATTGGATATTTTTCCTCCAATAAAAACCACTTCATTAATTTTTAATGGGTATTTTATATTTGTATATAATTGTTTTGATAGAATTATTATTTTGATAATAGAAAATATATTTCACATAGGGTCGAAGGAGTTCTTCAATACTTTTTAAAATTTAATTTTAATGATTCAAATATATTATTTATGATATTATACATGACTATTATTGATGAGGACTGGTGATATTAATACAATATATAAGATTAGTGATCCCAATACAACTTATATGACAGGTGATCCCGATAATGTTTTTAAGATAGGTGATCCTTTTATAGCGTATATGATGGGTGATTCTGATATGGATCTCCAATTTATGGTGTAATGTTACATTAATAGATATAAATATGTATGATGTTAATAGGGATGTTTTATTCAATATTTTTAATTGGGATCCAATATTTCTGACATGGGTTATGATTATATTGATTTATGTTTCCTAAAAGTTTAAATATTTTCATTATATTGGTCGTAAAAGTTTTATTAAAAAAAAATTATTTCTATTTTAATATGAAATATTTTATATTCTTAATGAATATAATGTAAATGTAAAACATTTATGGGTTTTAATTTTTTCCTCTAAATCAACATATTTCTTATATTTATATCTCTTACTAATATTGTTTTCTTTTCTCATTCCATGTTATCAAATTATTTTTACATTTGAATATGGATTAGTAGAAAATTTAATAAAGTCATAGTTACTGAAACATATGTTACCGTGAATGAATAAAAAATATTTTTATATACAGTGACTTTTTCTATTAAGATCATTAGTGATCAACATAATGTATTTTCATCCTTTTATATACATCACGGTCAATTTAAAGGATTTAGTCAGTAAATATATATACTCATTATTTAGAGTAAAAGATGAGATACATGTGGAAACTAATACAAACATGCTACCAAAAGATGAAATTGTGTTTATGGTTTCAAAGAAAATATAGATATAGTATTCTTTTTGGTTCTTAGTATTGATGGTAAAATAATTACTCAAATATAAGAAAATTATATTTAAAAAATAATTAATCATTTAACATTCATTTTTTATGAATTTATGGTACAGAATTGATTTATTGTTTGGTGGTCATTTCATTTCTCATAATCAATCAATTTATTATAATTAGTGTTCACATTCACTATCCAGGATTATTTGGAAATTTATTATTATCTTTATATATATATATATATATTCACTTCCCACAAATGTTCTCAAATTTGTAAACTAATTATGTGCTATTATAAATGACCTTCATATTTCTATTCTCGTTTTCAAGGGGATGTTTTAGTAATTTATTTACAATATTATTTTTCAATGAAAGTATTTTTAAATTACACAAATATTATTACTAAGATAATGTTAAACATAAAAGGATGAACATTATTAAATGGTTGTGAATTTAATACTATAATATTTTAAAATCAACACTACGTTCAGTTATACATATGGCATGCAACACATAGCTTAAATGATCGATGAAATGTTACTATTCAAATAAATATTTTATAACATAGTCATCGAACGCCGGGATATAAATAAAAAAAAATTATGATATATATAATTGACCTCATCAATAAAAATTTATTGTTTAATTCTAATAACATATGTATTCTATTTTAATTAATTCAAATTTATTCTTCAAAAATATAGTTTTTACAAATATAGATTTTAATGATTTTAATGATTTATTTTTAAATTATCATTTGGAAATATAAGAAATTTTATTCTATAAAAATGATATCATCTTGGTAATTATCATATTGAAAATATCATTATTTGAAATGAAGGTGTTTATCCAAAAAAAATTTATTAGTTTATATGGAAAACATCGATTTTTGTTCAGTTATCTTTTCTTTTCACTAGAATGTTACAATATTGTTTGAATTTTATCATAAAATATAATAATTATTCTTTATTTATATTTAATTTAACTAATTACCTATGAAATATGTTTGTAATTTATTTTTGTATAAGTTTTTTTCGAGAATAAAAATGAAATTTTATTAAAACATTTTGTTGTGTTTTTCACATTTAAATATATACTAATTTATTTAAATTATTGGAATTGAATTTAAAAAAAATAACTTCGTGATTCTTCATGTGAAATTTATCATGAGATTTTTTTTTGATATTTTTATGAAGATGTTAAATTTTTGGTAAATAGTAAAAAATATTGTTTTATGAAATATAATATATTTTATAATATATCCAAGATATAAATATTATATGAAAATGTATTAAACATATGGAAATAATAATATTTTATAATATAATATAAATATTATGAAAATAATTCAAAAACATGTAAATTATAATTTACTTTATGATAATATAGAAATCATTTGTAGTGCTAATGTAGGGTTTGAGGGACACTCGAGGAGTAAATTTTTTTATCCTAATGATATTATTTTTGAAAGAAAATTAATTTTATATAATTGGTTTATAAATACGAATTATTATTGATAATATATATTCATATAATCTAATTTTAGATTTATATAACAACAGTCTTATCCAAACTATAATGCATTGCTTCTGTAAGGCTAGAAAAGTGAAAATAACACATTAAATAAGTTTTCACAACATACATTTGAGTGAATATAAATATTTATAAAATATATAATATACAAATGAATATAAATTATTTATTTTTATTATGTTAATGTATTTTAAATATTTAGTGATTAATTAATTGTCTTAAAATCTTATAAAACATTGATAACATTCTTGTGCAAGTGGTAAAATAAATCTATATACTCATTCAAAAAAATCAAGTAATAATTTTTAGGTTATTTATTTTATAACAGAACTTTTATAGAAATATATATTATACAATATTTTTTAAAAAATATATATCAATATTATATTGATATATTTATGTCTTTATATTCATTGTAAATGAGTAGTTCCATAAATAACATTAATGATATTTAATAACAACCAAGACCTTATAAAAGGGAATAAAATTCATAAAAATACAATCATAATCCCATTTAATAGATTATTTTGTAATATATCAACCAAGGATAATTTTTTATCACATTTCTTTTAAAAGTAACATTCCAGACCCCTAAATATTAAAAAACATTGATATCACAATAATCATAAATAGTTTTAATGATGGGTTAACACAGAGTGACATGGTTGAAAAATCAACAAACCTGTAAATTTTTTAATTGTGTATAGTATTTAAATTAAAAATAATATTAGATTCAAATTATAACAATTTCGATTCATTTTAAAATGAAAAATAATTTATATCATTTTAATAGATTAATTAATTCCATGAGCTCCCCTCCCATCACTTATAAAATGGAACCTCCCCTCATCTCATTCTAAATCATTTTTAAATATATATATTGTATAATACCAACCAAAATACCTTACTATAATTTCTCAACATGTTCAATAGGTATTATTTTTGGGATGAATATGAGCCTTATAAGTATTAATGTGAAAGGTAAAAAAGGTTGTTTGAAGAAAATGTATTGCTTTTAACTTCATGTTTTAGTTTAATTTCTACGTATACCTCTATCAAATTTCATTCTACTATGAAGAAATAAAGAAAATATTCCATAAATTTTTATTTTATTATGTAAATGGAGTATCCTATATATATTTTCTCTTCCATAAAATGTTAAATGAATCTATCATTCATGTGTACAGTGGAAAACTTCCTCATGAAGAGATTTAATATTTTTTCAATCACCATCTATCAGGGATTTTTATAATAATCAATTTAAAATATATATATATATATATGTTATTAGTTATGTTATTTTAATTTTTAATGATACTATGTGATTTAAATTATTAACATTCAATCCATTTAAAAATGATAACATCATTCATGTGTATGTGTGGATTAACACAACCACAAAGCGATTTGATTCATTCCTCCTATATACATTTCATGGATGGTTATAGAATTTATTTTAATGTGATTTTTTATGTTATTTTCATCGTTCTATATATGATAGAATATGTATCCATCATTCCATAGTCCACCTAATAAATCATTTTGTACATACGATTTGAATATCATCATAACATCTAACATAAACATAAATGATTTTATAATTGAATATAACATAGTAATAAGGAAAATAAAATTAATATAAAAAAGAAATGATTATTATGAAATTAAATAATTAACACAAGTATCATATTAAAGATGATTATGAACATACATGATTATTCATACTTTAGATAAAAAAATTATTTTACTTAAAAAATCGTTTCAAATATTCTGATCATTTACTTTTTAAATATATTTATTTAATTTCCATATTATTAAAATTATTTTATGGATGAATTTATAGTGAAAAATATTAATTATAGAGGATATTTTATGTCACTATTTAATATCTTACAAATCCTTTCAAAATTATTCTTTTTATGTTTTTTATGTTGAATATTTTGATAGTAATTACAATTGGAAAAGGATTTAATCTATTTAAACTTATATGTCCTCCAGGTATTTTCCCAAATAATATTTTTTATCCATTAAAATATTCTATGATTTATTCAATGAAAAGTCTTTCTCACATTATTTTTTGTTCTTTAATTTTTTAAAAAAAATTTAAGGAAAAGTATATTTCTATATCTAATAATATTTTTTATATGGGTTAAAAAGATTTTTTCAATAGTATTAAGATGAAATGTTATTACAACTAAATATTTCAATTTTTATTTGTTACTTATGAATTATATATGTTTATGGGTGATCTTAGTAAAATTTTATGATATTTGATTATGATACAACTTATACGACTGGTGAGCCCACGATAGATCCACAATGCATTTGGTAATTATCCTTCAATTCAATATTACAAATGAGGGACTTGATTGGTGAGGTCTCTAATATGGATTTAACTCAGTTCTAGTTGTTTCAATAAACTAGTTATGAATATAATTATATTTGTTTCATAAAAGTTAATTATTTTTATTTCATTGGTTTTTAAAGGATTACATTCACAAAATGTGTAATTTCCATGTCAATATAATTTATTTTATAGTATAAAAGAAAAATTTGGAAATTGTAAACATTTCAAGGGTATTTATTTTTTCACCAGAATAATAGACATCTTACTTTTATTGCATTTAATAAAAAATTACCCATCAAAAGTTTTTAAAATTATTTTTCGTATGGATTATGGATGAATATAAATTTTAATCTATATAGTGATCAAGATATGGTAAATACCATGATTGGAGAATGAATTTATTTATAAAGAACATTATTTTAAAAAAAATGGAAATTGTGTAGAATTCCCACTTTTATAGAGTTTTTTCTTATTATTTAAAACATTTAATCTAAAATATATTTTTTATGTATGTGATCCATTATTGGAGGTCGATGATATATGTTTTTGGTAGATAAAATTGGGTCATGTTTATTAGTATAAAATATGAAAATATTAGGAATATGTTATTTACACAAGATATGGGTGTAATGGATAATAAATGTTATATGTATTTCATATTAGTTTTCACTACACTATGGTGAAATATTTTTTGAGGGTTTAGTTAATTTATGAGTTATTTTTGATGGAATTGTATTATGGATGATCCTAAAGATATCTATCTTGATATATTAGGTCATTTTTTAAATAATTTATTGAATATTGAAGTTTAACATCATTAAATTAATTAAAATGAAGTAAGAGTAGTTTAATTTTTTAAATGAAGTTAATTGTTTTAATTAAAATTTGATTTAGTTGTCTGAAATTTTGGGATTGAAAATTATCAAATATTTGTAAGATAGAATAGATGAATAATGTAACAAATAATGGAGAGAAAAAATAGAATAGTAAGTAGAATGGGTTATGATAATTAGAACATGATAAATATATCATACCAGAGTTTCTATAGGTGGAAGAATAGAAGATAGATAATAAATTAAGCAAAAAATAAAAGAAAATTTTATAAAGTTTTATTCATATTAATTTTATGTTCTTTATCAACATAAGTGTTTGGAAAACAATTTCATAATTTTGAGACTTTTTTTATATTATGTACAAGATAAAACACAGTTTTTTTGTACCTATATTTTGAAATTGGTGGTTTTTATGGTCATTTTGAAATATTTATCATACCAAGACCAGAATATTAATTTTGAGAACTGAAAATTTAAATTAAACATTTCCCTTCATGTGTTTATGTTGGAAATCATTGTTATGGGGTTTCTTTAATTTTGAAAATTTAATGAAATTAGTTCACTGATTCACCCCCTCTAAATGATTCTTTATTATTGTTGGAGGTTTCTTTTCACCACATTTAGAGACTCGAAAGATATTTTATTTTAGTAATTTTTTTCATAAATTAAACCATCATTAAATTTGAATTCAATAAAATAATAGATAATAATAAAAAAAATTCATGTAAATATTTTAAATGGAAAATTTACATCAATGGAAACATTTCCTCAAATATTTAGAAAAACATTGTCAATTTTCCCGAAATTATTAATTAATATATTTGATAAAATAAAAAGTGTAAAATGAAAGGAAATTTTTTTTTTAAAATATCTATATCATAATAAAATAAATATGATTTATGATAGATATACCTTATAACATCATCATCATAAATTAATGCATAAGTAATCTAGTTAAAAATAACATTATAGTATATAACCCTTACCAATTTGGAAACATTTTAATCATAACCACTTGAAATAATTATGTTTCAAATCCATTAATATAAATAAAATAATGATATAACATATCATAACGGTATTTTATTTATCACATGTTGTAATAATGTAGTGAATACTGTATATATTTTAGGGAATCAAAATTTTGTTGAGAAACTATTTATATATGACCAACATGATTCATAAGTTCACTAACCTAAATAATAATAATTTTCTGTTTAATATAATTATATAATATAACCACTTACATAATTTTAATAACATTTATTAGTAACTTATAACATTAAAGTAATATTTTATTAATTATTAATTTTAAAAATCACAGTTTCTGTGTGATTACAGCTTTATTTTCTATGTAAGTGTCGGTTCGGATGTTCTAGACTTTGTACATACCAAAAAATAAAAAAGAATAATAATGATATAAATATAATATATTTTCCTCCTAAACATAATTATTAACATCCAAAAATTTTAGATATATTAAAATAAATTACAACATCCATGGAGACAGTAGTTTTTGTGTACACATGAACATTGTTTTATGTTTTTAATGAAATGAATAAATGAATGATAAATAATATTTATCAATATAGAGTCATAATTATATAATATATATAATAAATATTTAGTAAATAAATTATTAAATCCATCAATATGAGATTTGGTTAGAAAATAAACCATTTTACTATATAGAGATTCTTGTTAAAATGTATGCATGAGTGATACATTAATTTTCTATTTGAGGGAAATAAAGTAGAAAAGTTTGTAACAAGATCAGAATAATATATCCTGATATATATATATGATTATTTATTATTAATTAAATTTGTGATATAATAGGTTTATATAATGTGGAAGAAAAAAATAAAATTTAAAGTTCATGGTTGTGATTTATATAACATCACTGAGATACCACCTTTCACTAAAACCTTAATCCTTGAATTAATGTTCAAAAAAAAGATATATAAGATTATTAAAATGAAGATTTTAATTATTTTTTTTGGTTATTTATATATAAAGATCAGTATTAATCAATACATGAGGTGAGTATGCATAATTATGAATGTGAGGGAGAGGAAAAACATGAAATTATTTAGAACATTTAAATTTAATAAATTATTTTCATAGTATAATGTTTCCAAATGGAAAAGGATTTCTATTTATTGTAATAAATGGTATATATATCCCAAAAAATATATAATTGGATGTTATTTCATGGAAATATTTCCCTTATCTTTTAATTTAACCCTGATTAAACTTATTTTATCCATAACCATAGAAACAAATTTTAAATATTTGTACGATTTGTTCGGAGAAAATATTTATTTTCATCATATTAAATTTTTTTAATAAGTATGAATAAAAATATGAAATAAATTTTAATAAATTTTATTTTTATACATGGAACAATTAAATTTAGAATAATTGATCAAAATGAAACAAAAACTCATTTTTAGAAAAATGAATTTTAAGAAAAAAGATTGAATTTACTTTGATTCCTTACCATATAAAAACAACAAAAGGAATGATAAAATATTTAAATAAATTAATAAATTATAAAAATAATAAAATAATGTAATAAATATAAATTATTTTAATTTATTTTTATAAAAATATCTTGTAGAAAAAATAGAGAAAATGTGATTTTTAGCCCAAAAATCAACTTCTACCATTTTTAAGTGTAATAATGATTATTATATAATTAATTATATTATTTCAAATTTATATTTAATTATATTACATTGTTATAAAAATAATTTTTTTATAAAATTTTGGATACATCATTTAAAAAAATGGCAGTTTTACAAAATTTGGTATTTTTTAATATTCATTGAAAAAAATCTTTTCAAAAAAACCAAAAAATAACTCTACAATTATATTGAATTGTTGATATAAAAAATTAATGTTTTTTTTCAAATAAAAATTATAAAAATGGTAGATGTTAATTATAATATCTAAGAATAATTTCTATGAAAACCATTTTTGGAGAAAATATATTTTTTAAGAATAATTTGTCTTTAATAAAAACTTTTTACTTATTTATTGTGAATAAATAAATATATTTTAATTAATTATAAAATTTCTATATATATTTAAAAAATAATAACCCAATTTATAATCCCAATCTTATGGTTATGTGATAAAAGTATGTTATATCAGGAGTTCATTTAGACTTAGGGATACAGATAAAGGCAGTTATAAAATACAACATGTTTATTTCAAAGGAAATACAAATAAAAATATGTTATTTTACATAAAGGTGAATGGATATTGAAAATAGGAATTAAAAATTATTTTATATTGGATGAAATTTTGATTCTTTGAATATAGAGATGTAAGCATCAGTGACACAGATATTTACATAGGTTAAATATGTGTCTCCATCAATAGAACCTACACGAATGATAAAGATATCAAGAATAGAAAAATTTCTAATTAAGAAGATACAAACAAATAATTTTTTGAAAATAAATTTTAATTATGATATTCACATAGAGAATAACCTCGTGAACAAATATTTTAACTATAATATTAATTGACAGAAACCTAAAACAAAAAATAGAGGATCTATTAACAAAAAATCTATAATTAATTAATGTAAATAAATAATTAACTTCCTTTCAATAATTTTTTCAATGGAGATAATCACATGAAGACCATTTTTTATACTATCATTGTGTTGAATGAATTACTTGTATATTCTATCAATCTGTGATTCACATGTTTTCCTCAAAAATTCTATTGTTACCATAGAATCATATTGGCGCTATCAAAGTTAGCATGAACACATAAAATTATCATTTATATGCCAACTTAATCCAAAAAAATTAAATAAGAAAGATCACATGTAGTGGAGGATAATTTCATTACATTTTTTATAGAGTTCCCTGGGCGGATCTCACAAGGTCATAAGAGAATCCTCTATAGAACTAATTATACAGAATAATTAGAATGTGTGTAGGGAATAAAAAAATTTAATAACTAGGTTTATTTTTTAAAGTATAAAAATTTATTATGGTCCATCATTATTTAATTAATCTCTTATGTATCCCAAATATTAATAATAATATAATAAATATTATTTACTTGACATACATTAAACTCATGTATAAACCCAATATTGTTTTATTTAATAAATTAATAAATATATATAGAAAAAATATTTGATATGTAATTTATTTTGATAATACTAATCATATTTATCCAATATTCATAAATATTTATTATACCATGAATAATTACTATTTTTTAATTTTTTATTGCATTTTTCATCAATAAATTAGTAAATCTTATTTTTAAAAATTTATTAAATAAATATTTATTAAATATTCTTTTCACCAAAAAATTATTTATTTGTAACCATCGTTATTAAGTATAATAAATTTATATTATATATTCATATAATTAGATAAAAAACAACACATATAATAAATATTTTTAAATATTAAACTTAATATATATACACTTAAATAACTGGTGATTGAATATTTTATATCATTAAAACATGAATAATTAATAATTCATTTATATAAATAACATTATATAACATGAATAATACATATGTAATTTAATTGTAATTTTGAATACAATTTTTGTGTTACCCTAGATGCATATTTCTCAGTGACATTAAGATACATCTTTTAATGTCCAAGGATAAAATCTAGAAAAAAACCAGTGAACCAATTAAGAAATATTTTAATTTCAAAAAATGACCTTAAACCTTATATGATCCCTCACTGTTCACTGTAATCCCTCAATCTAAATATTTATATTCATACATGTTGAATTATTTTGTGATAAACTGATGTTCTTTACATATCATTCATTTAATTTTTGATATATACTCTCCAAATGAATATCCATGTCCATGAACCTCAATAAGATGTTCCAATTCAATAAATTAGTCTATGAAATATATTTCCATTAAAATAAGAAGGGGAAAATATATTATCATATTTTAAATTAATGTATTATCACTCATTTTTCAACTAATGTACCCTAATTTATATTAAAATTTATCATCATGATTTTTAACAGTACGTCAAAGTATGTGACTAATGATGTTCATTAAAAAAATATAAAATTATAATGATAAATACACATGTTCACCGATTGGAACGTCCAATAACACACAAAAATATTGACTTTTTGTTGGTTGTTCTTGCTCTCATAGTATCATAAAATTATGATTTCTAGGTGTATACAATTATATATATCGACTGAATGTCTTATGAGTCTATACGTATGATAGCCTATATAATTTATGTCGCATTAAATTATTTTATCTGACTACAAAACAAATATCTTGGAATAATTTCATGGTACTTCTACATTCTCATCATTGTAGATAACTATTTTAATCATTAAACCCAATATTTATCCTTAAATTTTTTTCAAATATTATTTCACCTTGATTAAAAATAATTATATGATAAAAATTTAATTAATTTCCATAAAAATTAATAAATGTAACTATAAAGTACAATGAATTTAGATTTAGGGAACCATCTCCATCAGACATCATTAATTATAGCCAACAACATTCCACCTTTTTTGTGATTTCTCAATCATTATATTCATTCTTCAATTGAGATAATTATTATATGAATGGGGTCCACCATGATTTCATCTATGAAAAATATAAACACCATAAAATCAACAATCTTAAAAATATCTCATATGGTGATATTTCTATAGTATGGGATTTGTACATTGATTTCACCTTTGGTCCTTTTCAAGTCCCACCATTGTTGTATTATCACAATCCAATATGATAGTTTCTTTATAGTAAGTTAGAACATGCAGATCATGGATTATTTTTTGAATGAAAATTTCTTATTTAGAGGCCTCACAAGACACCATATATATTCATTCTATTATTCAATCAATGATAACTAGCTTTTTTGGAGTATTGAATCTCAAAACTCCACCATTGAAACTGAAGACATATCCTAACTACAAAATCCAATCATTATGATATGTATAGAAACTATAATTAGTATATTCTCTCATGAAAAGCTCAACATCTCTTCAATATACGAAGAATATATCCTAAGTATGCCTAAGATACATAGTGATGGCCTTAAAAAATTAATAATTTCATTATCTTATATGTGACTGTTATCTACCTAAAATTATTAATTAATATGAAACATCAACACTAATAAATGACATATAATGTATGATAGATACTATCATTAAAACATATGGGATCATTATCATTATCTCCCCCCTCTTATTATGTCTAAAGACACATTTTATTGGATAGATGAGTTCCCTGTGACATTGTAACCTATCCATTATTGGATCATTTCATTTTAAATATCATTATTATCCAGTAAATATATATACATTGACATAGTCAAAACAACCTTTTGTGACTATCATGAATTATATTTATCAAGATGATATAGTCTACTATACCTAAATCCTTCATTAATAAAAACATATTTACCCAATACTTATCTAATTATTTAACTGGTATGTTATTTCTAATAAGTAATATTTCATCAGATATACTACTTGGATTATGATTATTCTCATACTAAACCTCTTGTAAGCACATGCATAACCTTCATAATTTTTGAAACTAATATCTATTATGGATTTATTGTAATGAGTATTATTAATCTTGGACATTTTCATGAATCCAAAAATGATTCTATGTAATATGAAAATATTAATGGAATTTTATAATGTTACAAAAACATCTGGTTGTGTTATATATATCATCCAAAAGGTTACAATTATGAAAATTTGTTTTAAAATCCATCTTCCAAATATCATAGCCATTGGATTTTGTTATTTGAATTATAATTTTAATAGATTTAAAAGAGGATACATGTTAAAATTGTTATTATATTAAATTTTTTCCACTATTTAAACCATTTAACCACGTGCCTTTCATTATAGTTGTTTACATTATTTTACATGTTTTGTACTATCTTGAAAGGCCATTTTCACCTAGAAATATTTAAATAAACATGGGGATTGTCAAGAATCCCTAGATGGTTCAAATATATGGAATCCAATTTTGATTTCATGGATTTTTGAAATCATAAATCATATAAGAACTTTGTTACCTCTATATAGATTATAGTATCATTATTGTTAATTGATAATGAGTCACCATCCACAGGGACTAGAAAACTATAAATATTTTTATTTTAATCTTCCATAGTTCACCTAAACATTGTTATTGTTTTAGGGAAATAATTACAATGGGGACCTATGTAATTTTTTTCAAGAAAAAATATTTTATATCATGAGCATCAAATTCATGGTAGTTATTATTTCCCTTGACATCCATTTAGAGAGTTTAATCCCCCTCATTAAATATGGCATGTCTTTTGATGGTTATATTCTTGTATGAGAGGGTTTTATAGATTTTATCCTCATATTTCATAAGGATACCCTATAAATATAATCATCTTGTCCCAAGGTGCTAGTTTATTTCTATTTAAAGCCTTAAAAAATTCCTCTCATTAGAATATGTTAATGTTATAAGACATATATTTCCATTCAAACATTAATCCTTATTGTATTCTATATTCTTGCATAGTTGGTACCCAATTTCGTTCTAATGTTGTAGAGTGTAATATAAATTCCAAAATGAATAATTAATTACTTACATGGATCATAATCAACATCACAATGAAATTCATCTTATGGTCTCTCTTTTCCAATTCAACAATACACTATATTTTACAAAATTGTGTGAGTTGATATAGAATCCCATTATCCTGTAGAATGTTGAATAACTATTACCTATGATACTCATCACCTTAAATAGATCAAATCAACATTATATTATTACCTATATGATTTGGTACTTCCATTTTTATTGACCGAATTTTTAAGTGTAAAATAGTAATATGTCACTATGTATAAATATCCATATCTATGTAAATAACCATTGAAATAAATTAAGTAATAATACCCACCTCAATATTATAATGGAAAAGTTCTATTAAAATCTGTGTGTCATAATTAATGAAGCTATATTGACCTTTAACCGTCTAAAACAAATGGTGGATTAGAAAATTTAACTTAAAAATGATTGAAGCATGTGTCAGGTTGTTATTCCTCAAAAGAATCTAAACAACCATCTTGATTGATTTTGGTCAAATTCTTCTAGTTTTATTAACCACAGTGATCACACCATATTTGGGTGTTAAATGAGTCCTGAAAACCTAATATACAATCATTTTCTAATTTTTTTAAAGATATTAAATAATTAAAAACATTATTTAAAAATTTAATTCATCAAAATAAATTGTATTTATTAAATAAAACCTTTTTCTTTTTGATATTTAAAATAAAACAATATATATCTAAGAAGGTTAAAAATATAATTTAATAAAAAGAATTCATGGATATTAAGAATATT
Source organism: Viscum album (assembly GCA_963277665.1). Taxonomy (NCBI): domain Eukaryota; kingdom Viridiplantae; phylum Streptophyta; class Magnoliopsida; order Santalales; family Viscaceae; genus Viscum; species Viscum album. Next base: position 1,049,515,427 of record OY728148.1, read on the forward strand.
TCAAAAACAAGATGACCAATGATGGAAACATAAAGTAATAATCACATACAGTCAAGGTATAAATATATGCTTTGTTAGTTACATGAATACCCACTGATCATCTGAAAATAATTCAAATCTATATGGTTCCTTCATTTAAATTTTTATGTGAGCACTAAAAGATGTATATATAATACCCAGTGTTTATATATATAAATATTACCTAATAAAAAAGCACTTGAAACTTCCCCGTTTCTTCATCAAGTGGGTGCAATTTTTTTTATAACGACCTATCTTGCCACATTTAAATAATACTATGAATTTTGTGAATTGTCTTTCTCTAAATCATTATTTTCATAGAAAATTTATAATTGGGATCCTTAGACATAGAATGAGTATTGGGGGAATTTTCATTTTTCTATATTTATTCACTATATGGACCATGGGTTTTCATTCATTATTTACCTAACAACATGGAGAATCAATGTAATGAGTTTCTAGAAAGGCTTATCATTGTTTTCATGTTATAATTAATAATAAAACTTGTTAAGCTCCACCGATGTGACGATAAAATTAGATATTTGTGTATATCATCATGGATATTAAATCACAATATGGTTAGGAACCAAATATATATAATCATAATGACTACATGAAGCCCATATAACACTAACTCTTTATGCATATATGTGAATAGTTCATTAGAGATAAAATATCTCTCTTTTTAACATTATCTTGATAATTATCAAGACAGTGAGACATGATACGCTAAACATAAAAATACCATTGTTTCCAGAGAACACAAATAGACATTGATAAATTAATGAAACTTTAGATATTTGTAACATCATCCAAATGTTTTATATAAAGTGGAAATTCGTCCTCAAAAGAATATTTTCCATGAACCATTAGATTTTCGTTTTTCAGAACATTAAATTTAAATTCCTAAATTTTTATTGCATGAACGATCCTATACCATTCCTATAAATTTTATACAAAGATTAATTTATCTATATCTGGAATTTATCATTGTGATATAGTCAAATTCACGAGGTTTTCAAATTTTATAATAAATATGAACCAATTTTATGTAATTAACCATGATAAATAAATTATGTATATAATATTTTACATATTTCTATAACCCTATTTTATGAAAACCCAATGCAAATATCTATTAGTTTCATAATATCTCACTTAATGGATATTATTATTGTTTGGCTCCATATTTTATTTCTGAAAACCAAATTGAGGGTATGTTATGTAACATAAATATATGTTTGTTTTCCGAAATTCTCAACTTCATTAACTCATAACACCGTGATATATGTAGTAGACTCCCCAATCCAAAAATATTCTGGATGAATTTCATCAAAAAAATACATCCAAAAATAAAAATTCTAAGTCAATACTAATCCGTATTTTGTAGAATTTGTTATGTCAAAAAAACCATCATTTAAAATGACACATTATATATCAGTGTCTTAGTGAGGTATGGATCAAAGACTATGATCTATTGGTTCTATTAACAATTAGGCAATAAATGCATATTCAAAATTAATATTTTATTTGATGTATTTTTTTCTATTTTGTATAAAACTACAATTTTATCTTATTAGATTATTTTCAATGTTATGTATATTTTTGTTAAGTGATTAACACAGTCTAAATAATTATTATTTTAATTCAATATTCAAAAATTGTTAATTAATTTCTTAATGATTATGAATCTATAAATTAATAATCCTAAATCTAATAGAAATATGTAGATAACATAGAATTAATAAGAGGATATATAATTTTAGTTTTATCTAGATAATGATAAACCATCCCATGACCATTGGAAATAAATTCCTAGAACCAATCCCGAATCAAGTATCATCATTTAACATGTTCTTGTTTATACATTATGTATTAGATTAGCCTCAAATGTAAACTTGATGTGCCTTCCCACATCAAGGAGCTCTATCTAAAGGATTATTTCAGCAGTTTTACATAAAATAAACCATATACATAATATCCCGTACATAATGAGAGTAGAGTCATGTCATTCACACCATTATTTAATGTATAAATCTTTTACAACAACCATTAAATAATAATTAATTAAAAAAACAATAACATATATTGATTGTTCTAAGTTCATATTCATACAAATATTTAAAATGAATATGAAAAAAACTTGAAAGAATTTACATTAATTCATTTTCTATTAATTATATAAACTCACTTGAACTAATTAAAAAAAATATTTTATCATTTTTATCTATGATGTTAGGGTGAAAACAATAACATGATACATAATATCAAATAATTTTTTTAATCAGTATTTATAGTTTTTTAAATGGAATTAATTGTTCATTTAGTATTCTAATTTTTTTTACAAAGTCAACACACCATATGTAATTTATTTAATTATCTATATAATTGTTGATATAATTATTATTTTTTTTAATTTATTTATATTTTTTAATTGGTTACATTAAAACATGTACTAATGGGAAAAATATAAGGTTTTTTACTTTAAATTTATATATGATATACATCCAGGTACTTGGCATGTATCTCGATGGGAGACAGAATATTTTATAATAAGCTATATGTCGTATGTTCTACATTCTGTGTGTGTATACGTCCTTCCTTTGGATGAAAAATTTTTATGTGAATATTAAAGATTCACATTGTCTTTAAACTATACTTACATAATTTATCCCATTAAATTTATAACAGTTTTGTCTCATAAATAATATTCATCAATTTGATGACATGATTAATGGAAAATCCAATAAAAAAATAAGGAGACTACAAGGGCTGTATTGTATCTACCCATCATGTGTTATAATATACAGTGTTCTATATACACTAGTAAATAGAGGGTGATCATTAAATGTTTCATGTGTTATTTAATTCTTGTAAAATCAGTCATCTGATAACACGTCTACTTGAAATAATCCTCAGTACATAATGTATACTTTTAATCACATATTATGTTTCTATCATTTTTGTCCAAGATACTAATCACATCCTAATAGTATCAATGTTTTTTCATAATTTTTCATTATTATATTATATATCATATGAATCATGATCCAATCATATTAAAAATTCATCAATAATTTAACTAAACTCTATATTAATTAATTAATAATCGGGAAGTAAAAAAAATTAAAAATATTTTGTACAATAGATCCGAAAATAACAAATAATCAAAAATTATTAAGTGGTTGCTCTGATATGATTGGAAAGTTATGGGAATTATAAAATAAATTGTTAGGTAGTTTCCTATATGATTTCTATGATAATAATTTTTTTTATTTATGAGATATATAAAGAAAATAATGGCATAGATAATGAAATTATCTAGATGATTTATTAAAGAAAACCCCAAACCATGATGAGAGGATATTTTCACACATAATTTATTATTAACTTTTTTTAATAAATAAGTACCTTTTATTGAATTTTTTTATTGTATATAATTTACTGATGATCTCCAATTATATTATTGTTTCACAAGAGGACTCAATTAAAGATTCCCTCAAGTGGTGATATCTAAGTCTTCTTCAAACCATAAATCATTTTCATAGAATAATTTGGGTTCTAATATAGATGTATCAAATGATATTGATGATCAATGCCTGTCATAATAGAATCATGTAAGGTGAGAAGGAATTATTCTAGTAGAAGCAGTTTATTTTTTCATTATTCAAATAATTCAATTGGGGGATACCCTTTTCTCTTCATAGAATCCTCAATATAATTTTTTTACATAATGACAATAACTTTACTATAATTTCATAATATTCGATAACCATGATTTTATATAGCTAGAGATTAATAAAACAGAAAAAAACACTTATTATTTTATTAATCCTTCATGAACCCCATGTAAAAATAATAATATAATTAATATTATTTATTTGACACATGATATACTCAAATATATGATAAACATTATTTTTTGTAATATTAAATAAATCTGTATATAAATAATATATAGAATGAATTTTACTTACATTATATTAAAATCAGTCTCCCAATCAACCTCAATTTTTATCAGGAATTGAGTAATTACTATTTATTGAAACAAATAAATACAACTTCATTATAATAGAATAAATAAAAAAATATTATATCATCATAACTGGTGAATAAATATTAATTTAATATTTTCATATGAAAATAAATAAATATTTGTTAACTTGTAAATAAAAAGGAAAATATAATATTACATGTTTAAATAATTAAATAAATAATTACCCTCCAAATAAATATTCATTAAATAATTATATCAAATACATATTTTCATAAATAACTAGTTGTTGAATACATTCAATCAAACTAACATGAATGATTACTAAACATCATATAAAATTGGTGAAATTCATATATAACTTATATGAGGTTCAGAATACAATTAGTGTGTGACCCAATAGACCTTTTTCATTGTTTAATTAACATAAACTTCCTAAAGTCCATGGTTGGCATCTAGAAACACACTAATTTACACATAGATAAAGATGTTAATTTAACAATGACATGAATCCTCATAATAATTCTCACTATGTAACATAACTCGTTTATCTCGATATCATCAATCGTATAGGTTGAATGGTGGTGTCATCAACATATGTTATTGTTGTATTTTTATTTGAATTTTTATAAAGGAACTCACTGTTATAATGTCTTAGATATAGATATAATTAAACAATTCCACTCCTATCAAAATCACTATAGACATTAACATACACTAAACTATGATGAGAAAATCTATTTCACATAGTATTAATTAATGAATTATCTCTTGTGCAGATCCAAATATACATTATTTATAATAAATATGTAATGTCATGTTTTTGGTTAGTACATAAATGTACAAGATTCATGATATACATTAATAATTATCTTATTGTATATGGATAAAGAAATATAACACCCCTAAAACATGGTTGTATTTATTAAAAGTATTAAATAAAAAATAAATTAAAAAACATTTAAAATAAAATATTTTTTTAGAGTTTCATATTATTTGGAACAATTATCTACAAAAAAAATTCATCTTTTTCATCTAAAGGACGATCCCATGTTATAAACTACTTATAACCCATGAAAACTCTTCAACAATTCCCACAAAATAAAAAAAAATAAGATATTATTCAATACACACCTTACGTATTACTATTCTTTATAACATAGGGAATGGAATATATAATAAAGGGAATCGCTTAGACGCTTTGTAAGGGTAAGCATAAGAAGTAACTATCAAATATCCTAAGTGAACATAATATGAGCATCTAGGTATAATCAAGGAACACAATAATCTAATACCTAAAAAATATTAGATAATAAAATGTAACTCATTAAACTATTATAATATAATATAATAAAAATATTGTGGAAAAAGGAGTATATAAACATGATCCATGATATCATAACATATTCAAATGAATGGCCATAAAATTATTGAAAAAATTCTAGAACATTATGTCATTATATTGTCAGTATATACAAGATGTAACCTGATTTATTTCATGAAAATATCCATGAAATCCCACACTATTGTTTGTGATAACATTTACTAATGAATAAGTTTTTTGGTGATAATATCCTAGAAAGAACACCATTAATTCATTTGAGAAAATCCCAGAAAAATAATGATATTTTATCATGTGATATATAAAATATTAACCATTTAATTGTAGGGTGATATTGGACCCCTATCATCATTCATCCATATAAATATATCCACTTGAAATCAATTAATTCATTATATCTCAATGAATACATTAAAATTACATGGGATTCATATATTTTTCAAATATAATCATTTAATGAAGAAATTCATAATTCCCTTGATTATTGTTACATTATATAGAAATGGAAAAGAAATTGGTATCCAAAGATATTCAAAAACAGTGTATGTAAATTCCATTTCATCACATTAACAAATCATATGATATTTATACAGTATAGATAAACTATAAATGATTAACTCAATAATCTTATTATCCAATATATGTATGGAATATTGTTGAACAAAATTCAATCAAATGAATGAAAAATAGTTTATTCAAGTAGTAAATTAATAATAAAAAGAATTATAGTTATATATCAATGATGATGAGGAAAGAAAAATTTTGGGATGTGTAATTTCTCTTATAGAGATTTAATATTTGAATTTTTTAAAAAATATTAAAGAATACATATGTAGTTTAAAAATATTTTATGGGGACAATAATATTTTATATTCAAAATCATTAAAAAAATAAACATTTTTTATGAAATTTATTTTAATTAAAACTTATAGAGTAATATAATGACACATTAATTTATAAAATTAAGAGTTATGTGAAAGATGAATAAAAAATATAGGGAATAAATTCTTGTTAGAAAATTTTGAATAGAATATTATTTTCTTTTTTTTATAAAAAATCCTCAGAGAAAAATTCATTAGTTTCTTTTGAAAATCAAATTAAAAAAATTTGAAAATATATTCATGTTATTGAAAAAAATTATATTTTTTTGAAATATCAAATAATAGTTTCATGGAAAAATATATAATGGATTTAATGAGAAAACATAGAGATTGATGTAAAACATATGATTTTTAATGGATGTAAAACATTTGAACATTGATCAAAATACCCTTCTTGAAAACCCGTATCATAAAAATTGGAAAAAAAATCCATTTCAAAAGTGTACTACGGAAATATGAGGGTCACATGAGATAACCCATAATTAGGTTTCCAGTTTTAAATGAAAAAAATTATATTATGGTGAATATATACAATTATGGAAATCCTTCATTAATAATAATGTGAATTATTATTAATAATGAAATAAATTGTGGATAGAAAATCTACCAATGTAAAATATTTTATTTAAAATGTCATTTTATACCAAATTGATAATATACCATTAAATGAGATATTTTGGAGTAATAATCCAATATTACAGTAAATAATATGATGAAAAATTATTTGATCTCAATTAAGGTAGTTTTTTGAACAAAAACCGTTATGATAATTGTAACACAAGAATCAAAATAACATGAGAAAGATACCATTAGATGGTTATTAACAATAATTATAAGAATGATATTAATGTTAATTTAATTTAATATAATTTTGAATAAAACACAGAAAATAAATTGTGGTACAAAATATAAAACATGTCTCATGTAGTTGAAAATGAGATAACGAACCCAAATAAGCAATTATATATATTTAGTTCAAATCCCACGAGTGATAGAAGATAAAATAAAACATTGTACATTATGAAACATAAGATAATCATCATAAATATATTAAAGGGCCATTTTATAATCCTTTAAAAAAATTGTATATTATAAATTAAGTCTTAGTGGATGAACATTGAGACATAAAATTAATTCTGGTTTCCTTCATTTATTTGTGCATGCACCAACCTTATTTAGGACTATGAAATTTATCTAGAATGTATCCTTCAAAATAAGGGTATTATTATGAATTAGGGTAAAAATCAAATTTATTTCATTCTATATAAATTTATTTTAGTAAAATAAGGTTGGGTTTCAAGGATAATATAAAACGAATGAGTATCTTTGAGTGAGTGGATGTGATCTCATTTTAAAAATGAATAAATGGAATATTTTGTGAACATCCATTACTTTTCAATAATGGAATGACACTATTAAATGAGAAATGGTTCCCCATGAGATAAATAATTTATTTTTGGGGAGTTTAGGACTTTAAATTATCTATAACTCATTTTACCACATGTTTTAAACATGCATCAAGGATTTTACAATAGTATTTTTACATTTTAAAATCATGGATTTAACCTTATTAATTAGTTTTTACCTTAGTGGGTTATATTTTATTAATAATATATTGTAACCCTCCTAAAATATATTATTTTATAAACCTATATTTATACTTATTATAATTTAATTCATTTTAAAAAAACGTTTAAACTAAATTTTTAATTAAAACATTTAATATACAGAACACAAATTTTATAAAAATGGCATTTTACAATTATTTATTATAAATCATATATAAATTTTTTTAAAAATTAAATGAGTTTTAATATATTTAAATTATTTTTAATACATTATTTTAAATTCATTATATTAAATATATTAAATTTTAATTTCTTATATAAAAATTAAAAATAATTAGTAAAAACGGTTCTTTGATAATAACAATGTCACTATTATCGTGGTCATTAAATTAAATCATAGTAATCATAATTATATTATGAAAATTAAATAAAAATTATTAAATAACAATAATATGTTGATATAAAATATAGTATCTATTTATTTATATCTAGATTATATAATTGATGAAAACTAATAATTAGTATAAGTTAATAAAATAAGTTTTCAGTGTAAAATATTATAAAGGCTACCATAATAATAAACATGGGTTATATAAATTCAATATATTATTTTCAAATGTTTAATTTTAATTAATAAATATACATTTTTTATAAAAAGGAATTAGTAAATTTTTTAGACATTTACATTATATATCCATGTCATAAAAGTAAATGTATTAACCAAATTTATATTTTTTACTATTCAATTAAAAATAAATTATTATAATAAAATTTTAAAAATACCCTAAAACATTGTTTATTTTATTTTTATAAAAAAATATCTTTAATTTTTTAAAAAATAATTATAAAATTTATTAATTTATCATTTAGACAAAAAGACAATATATAACAGAAAACTTATTTTAATAAATTTTTTTTTTAAACTTCAAGTGTCCTTAATTTTGTATAGTATATATTTTTTAATAGTTTTTTGTCGACCACATAGATTATAAATATTAATATTACCTATTAAAATTCAATTTTAACTGCGACCAGATTAATTTTATTAAAGTAAAATAAAGACCATTTTTAAAGGATCTTCCAAATGCATGGAAAATAAAAATATATCGTTATTTTATTTGATCATTGAAATTTTATGTACTAATGATTACATTATTCATGTGATTTCAACATATCTAGGTACTTTTAATTGGGGTTTTCATTATAATAGTGTTTTCCATGACATAATCTGTTATTGATAGAATTAACTTAATGGATACAAAATCTTGGGTTACAAAAATGATCACATGCAAAGATAGAAACATATAATGACACATATAAATGTCAGTGTACCATTATTATGAATGGTTCAGAAAATCTCATTAAATAATTATTTACAAGGTTGTACACCATGAGAATATATCTAAATGTCTTATGAGGCATCATCCCGGATATCCTGTATCATTTTTATACCCCCAACTCTTTTTTCCAGCTATATAACATACAATCAACAATACATGTAATGGTACTCATATGTTTTGATTATATCTAGAAATTATATGCCCTTTCATTACCAGAGATACCTATAAGGAATTATCAAATATTATTTCATTTATATGTACAATAAATACCATATAAAAACTTTAGTAATTATCAAAATAATGAATACATGTGACCACAAGGTTCATATAATTTTTTTTATAGGTAAAGAACTCTAATAAATTATACAGAGCAGGTTATCACTGAAATAATTTAATTTTGAAGCTATTTATCCACTTATAATATGGTACAAAAATCATTTTTCCATTAATCTATCCAAATATATAAAATATCAATCCGTGTAAAAACAAATTTTGATAAAATTCCATTTTCTAATGGAAATGGTAAAAGGGGACATTAAAATTCTACAATATATTCTCTCTAAATAGAGGCTCACAAATATTCCTTCCAATCCCATCACATTGAAACAGTTTCAAACACTAAGGATGTAAATGGGGAGTTCATACTAATCCATCTAACTGAGATATGTAATTGTTTTAATTTCATACTATATGCTTTTTGTTCATATTTAACAATAGATGATTGATTTGAATAAGATGAATGATTACCCAATTTTTGAATTAATAAAATGTGTGTGTTGAGTAATGTAAGAAATAAATTCATTATAATGATTTAGTTCTTGGGTTTTATTGACCATATAATATTTCATGTTAGATATGATTTTTTCGTAAGGGAGAATTTGAAAATTTATTTGGTTACACATGTTTTTTACAAATATATAACAAAAATAGTCTTAACGATGATTGATTTATGATTTAGTCTCATTAAAATGTTTTATTTGATCACTAATAGCTATCCACTGTATTTTATTATCAATTAGGGAGAGATATGTTTGTGGTATTGATAATAAATCTAAAGGGGTATATTGTTGAAATGTATTGAGGATAATGTTTTAATTTTTTTAAATACATATAATTAGGGTGATTGATAAACAATTATTCTGGTTAAATATTAATACTATTGAAGTTTAATATTTCTATATAGTATTTTATTTATGTTGGATGATTAAATTTAGTGAGGGAATTAACATTGGATTTATTCATGATAGTGTAGTTATTGATTAAATAAGAGAGACCATGCCTTAATGGATGATCATTGCGGTGATATTTGGAATTCATTTGATTAGTTTAGAATCCATAGATATGAGCTGAAGAGAAGATGTGTTTTTTTAGATATAATGTAAAAAAATTTGTGTTTTGGATCAGTTTTTCTATATTTATTGGACATAAAAGATTGGAAAAAGACTAAAAACATAAGTTCCATTACATACTAGTATATGAGTCAGTGTGTTTCATTATAAGATTCATAGAATGTAACGTATGAATAATTTTAACCTATATATGAGTGAGTTTATGTTAAATATGTGTGATAATAAATTTGTAGTTGAGTTTCCATGATGTAACACACTATAGACCAATAGAGACTAAAAATTGAAGGTGATGGAAGCCATACCACTGTTCTTATCCTGGAGAATACAAGATGGGAATAAAATTCTCACCATATCTTGGTAATGTGGGTATTAGTTAAATTTATAAAATGAATTCCCTGGAATAGTAAAATTTGGGAAAAATAAACATTAAATCATAGTGGTGGATGTTTCAAAAAATTGAGAAATAATGATAAATAAATTGGTTAATCATGTTATGGTTTAATATTTGTGATTTTTTTAATAATTCCTCAATATTATAAGTCATTAAGGGTATTTCATGATGATATCCAAATCCTGGAACAATATTTATTGCAACAAAATTAATAAAAACATGAAATAAAGGAGCTTTATTTAGATATTTAGGTTGTGGTACTTAAAATTTTTCATAGAGGATAAATGAATAAATTTAAAAGAGGGTATAAATAAGGACCCTAAAATGATGATAAATGAGTTTGAATGAGTTGATCTGTTCTACTGATAAGTAAGGATATTTTCAGAACAATTGGGGAAATAATATTTATATTACATTTAGTGAATATGTATTACAGGAACGGAAGAAAAAGATGGTGTTGAGAGTTCTAAATATGGTGAGATGATAATATGATGTATTTATTAAATGATACAAAAAACAGGAATAGGATGTTTCTATTCATGTAAGAAGAGGATTATTAATATCCATAGAGTCTCATAAATTCATCAGTGATCACTCTTAATTATTTTGTTTAATTTATTGATTTGATATTGTAACCAGTATGTGCCAGTAGGTTTATGAGTACATGGTTATATACATTAATTACTTCAGTATGATTATCAGAGAGATTTTGTGTGGGGGATAATAACTATGAAACAATATAGGAATATTAATCATAAAGGATATTCACATCATTAAAAAATGTGAAGTGTTAATTTAATTTTGGAATGAGTGAGCATCATGAGATATTGGGGTTGAATGAGAATGAGGGTTAAAGGGGAACTTATGCAATAGTTCTCATGGATTCACCACCCTCTCATATCATTGTTTTCTAGACAACATTTGATCCAATAAACATGTGAAAATTATTTGATTTTACAACATTGGTATCCACAGATGTAATCAAATTCATGTATTTCTAATATTTATTATCGTCTTTTATAATATTTCTCTAAACATCTTCTAAAAAAACAACTATTTTAGGTGGGATGAATAAATGGAATCATGGTTAGAAATTTATTTCATTTTGATTTAATCTTATTATTATCAGAATAACCACATGGTTTTTTCCACTTCCCTAGTATATAGGTATTATACTATAAATATTATTCATTGTCTCCATACATTGAATATCTCTAATATAATACATAAAATAAATTTCATTTATAAATAAATCTAAATTTTTTTATGATTTATCTTCATTTTTCATGAGACATGTCTACCTTGGTTCTAGTGGTCATCTTAGAACATTGTACCTTCCTTTGATATGAAATAATACCAATATCTTTTCTTCCTGAAAAAATAAGATTAACCATATATTTATAACATATAGTATTTGCAATAACATATTTATCTTAGTATATATAACCTGAATATTTTTCTTGTATGTTATAACACTTCTTATCAACATCCTATCAAAATTTAACTTTAACCATTATAGATATGATAAATTCTATTCTACTATTATCAAGATATTTTGATATTTTAGGTATATTTTGTGTGTCTCGTATAACTCCTACACTATTAGATCATGATTTTCATAATGACCTCTTAAAATATTCTCTTGTTTTAAAATATTAAGTGTATAATTAATAATCTCATAAATCTATGTCACTTTATTCAAGAAAATCTCATATTTGTTATCATACCCATTATATTAATCTTTATCTATATTCCTAATATCTTTATTGAGTTGTTTTTTCAATGAAATGATTATAACCCATTTTTAGTATTCATTCAATATTTTTTCTCTCTACTCTATCATTATTAATACCAAATTATTTTATCCCCTTTCATCATGGAAAATGAAATTTTTTTCAAATTCCAAATAGATATTTCATAATGACTTTTATTTCTCAAAAATTATCATTAAATTAATTTTCCTAATATATTAATTCTTCTACTTCTTCTAATCCTTTATTATTTTCCAATTTGTATCATTCTCTTCCTATGATTCAAATAGAGTATAAATTATATTTAGAATGTATATGAAACATTTCCTACCACATCATAATTACAACTCTAAAAAAATTATATTAATTTCCATTCCCACATACCATTTTGAAATTTTTTTCGTATATTTAATGTAAATTCATTTAAATCCTCATAAATATAAATTTCATCAGAATCAAATAATTTTTTAACTTTTTTATTTATGAATTCCCCTTTTGTTAAGTATTCAAAATACATTTCATCATTTTTTTATCTTTTTTAATGATTGGGCCATTCAGATTTCTTATGATATTAATATATTATGATTTTCTACTATGAAACAATATACCCTATCCCCAATAGATGAATCCTTGGGATCAATATCATTGTGAAATTTCTCATAAAATTCATCACAATAGTGGAATATTATATTCCTCACTAAATCCTTTGATATTTCCCTCAATCTAATTTGATATTATAAAATATTATTTAATTTTCTCATCATAAACCATATTTATATTAAAAAATAATATACTCTACAGTTGTAGGTTGTCTTTTCTGACTTTAATATTTCCTTTATATCTTCTTTATAATTTCTATCAAAACACCTAAAATATTTAGAGTCTCATAACTATTATGTAGAAATTTTTTGAAATACGCATTAATATATATTTTTGAGCATAGAAAATATTACATATATATATATATATTATATAGAGATCCATATAATCTTTTAAAATTATGGGAAGAAATCCCTCTGTTAAAACATTCCTCAGTTCTAATATTATTAAGAATGTAATATCCTAGAAATACCTAATGTATTTTATAGTTTAATTTATTTTAAATCGATTAATTGTGGTTAATGAAATTTTTATAGAATGTATAAGGATATTAGGGGGTGTTCTATGGTTTCATGACATAAATGAAACTATATTTTTTCCATCCACTGAATGTTGCATCATTGGAGAATGATTAGAGAAAATTTTCCACCCAAACGTTACAAACCAAGAGAAGGGGTTCACAGTTAAGAAAACTATACATGGGGGAGATCCAAAATTGTGTGGGATTGGATATATGCATTAAAAGTGATGTGAATACATTTTTACAACTGATATAAAGATCTCTAAGAAAGCCTATGCCCACAAGACCTCTTGGATAGTGGGTAGCTCACAGTTTAGAAAACAGTGTGGCCAAACCATGCGCCCAATTAAAAAGTAAAAAATCAGGAAACTTTCCCCACTTTAATATTAATAAATCATGATTTTTTCATCCTCGTTATTTTTCATTCATCCCTTGGGATGAACCTAACCCCTCAAGAGATCTAATGGATCAATCTATATCTTTTCTAGTATATTTGGAACATCGTTGATTGTGGATCAAAGATCTAAGTGAGTATAATATTCCTCTAGTTCTAAATTTTGGATTATGTGTTGTATATTTTATCATGTTGTTTTGAATCCATAGAGAACAGTTTTTTATATAGATCACTAATTGGGGACTCAAGGGGTATATAAATCCCATTATAATGTAATGATCAAGGTCGTGTTTATCATCTGAGTCAAGGTAATAGGCCTAAAAATTATATCACTTGTTTTTGTTATATATTCAAGCATGTATGGTTTTGTTCTTATCCTTCTATTTTTGGGAATTTTATTAATTTGTAGGGTTTGGTAAAATGGAAGTCTAAATGATATGTTCAACCCCTCATGATTTCTTTGGGAGGCATTGAGGATGATTTGACCGGTTGGGGCCACCCATGGGGTACGCTAATATTTCCCAACATAAAACATAATTGTTCTAAGGATAAAATTTAATTGTATTGAAATATATCACATGATTAATTATTTTTAATTTTATTCAAGATTATAAATGTACTAATAAAGGTTGTATCTAGTTATTGGTAATTGGATAATGGATTATTTCTCATAATGAGAAGATGGATTTAAACAATTTACTAAGAACGAGTCAAATTGATTATGATATTAGAAGGGAAATGAATAAGTTTATTAATACATAAAAAACAATAAATGTGTAAATGGATTAATATGTGGGTAACGATGAAAAAATTAAAATGTGATAATTCCTGGGAATTATTATATAATCGAAATGAGTTAATGTATGGAAATTTTAGAAAATGTGTAATGGGTTAACATATTGAAAAGTGTTGAATATGATAAATTTGGTATGTCATGGTAATTGAAATGTTTTAATGGTTCATGCTAATTAAATAGTAAGTGTGTTAATGGTTTAAGCCATGAGGATGATTTATATGTTAAATTAAATGTGAAATGTGATTATTATGTGTTATGGAACAAGTATGGTTTGGGATATGGTATATGTGGTAAATGGATAAATAATTATTTGTAAACGAATTGATTGTTGTGTGGTATTTGACTTAAGGATCTATAACCATAGGATGAGTTATAATGAGGCTCTATACCCTACCACATAATGGATGAGTTAGACGAGGGGATTGAGACTTTATACCACTATCAGTTCCATTTGATGATACTACCTAGGCCGAGGGTCTATGTATTGTGTACGGTAAATGATTATGAAAATTTTATCCATAGAGAGATAGAGAACATGATTTGTACCCTCATGCTTAGTAATAAATTTTTATGCCATTGTGTATATAATGTAAATTCCTAACCCATGGAACATGTATGGGAAATTAATTAAGATATGAACATGTATTCAATTATGAATATAGTACTAAAGATGTAAATGTGTAACATAAACCTTGTCCCATAATGTTACACTTGTTTCCTTGTTTACTTTTTATTTATATAATTCATGCATGCACTATCTGTTTATAATGGATATTTTTTAAACATTTTTGGTGGTGGCCTACTGAGTTTTACTCAAACCCCTCTTGGGAGGAAACTGTGTACCTGTGAAGATTTTATGGTTGCAGTTTAGGAAAGTTAAAGGGTCGTACGTTAGGTAGCTGAGTTGGTATTGGGCAGTGGGAAGATGAGGATCCAGACATGGGGTCTGAAACCATTGTGGGGATTCATCATTTTTTCTTTATTTTTAATTTTCATTCCATTTTATCACTTTTAGCATGGTAGGGAATAATTATTATGTAGTTTTGTGATGTAATATTTTTGTAATTTGGTTAGAAATGAATATTTTGGTTCTGTGGATTATAATTTCAATCAAATAATATGGTATCTTGTGTTTCTTACTATAATAATTATTTTATTGTCTCCCCATGAGACCTATCAGACCCTTACTAATATTCTACAACCACTACCGTATGGGGGGTATGCTTTAGGTGTTGTGGAAACATAGTTTACACTACCAGTTAAGTAGATTATATGCCAGGGAAGATAAAAATTAGTATTATGGTGGTTCTATTTGGTGGTATTAATATTTGGGATGGTAGATAAGAGGTTAGTAAGTGTTGGGCCCTAGTAATGAGTGTGTAAATATTAGTAGTAAAACCATGTATGAGGGAAGAACCTAAGATACTAGGGTGGTGTTTTTTGTTATTGATGCATGTTGTCACTATTAAATGATATATCACCATTTGATGATGCACTTGTTGTGTGATGTGACTATTTTATGATAATTTTATCTTGTCCAAAATGGAATGAGGATGTGAATTCATTCATAAATATTGGCACCGAGTGGGATAAGTGGAATGAATCTTGATATTCTCAAACTAGATGGATGTGTGACATTTTAAGTGTAGAGTTCATTTTATTTTCATCAAAATTTGATGAAAAAGATATCTAATAAATATGATGCAGAGGGGTAAAAAATTAATACCTTTAATTAATGGTTGAATGATTTATCATAATTAATTGGGGAAATTTAGTTAAAATGTTGGTTATAATGAGTTTTTATTATGTTAAATATGTATTTTGTAACAAACATTAAATATAAGGATGTTCTAGAAGAATAATGTTTCTGTTCAAAGTGAGGAAATGCTTCTAAAAATGGGTCTACTATGTGATTTTTTTTCTATGTATATTGGTTTTACCCCATTATCCATGAATGTGGTAGATATGGTGGAGGATAGTGTTTTAGGTGTTCTAATCTTCACTAGAATAGTGTGTGTAGGGTGAGTTATTAAAAATACTATAGATCGTTATTTTTGGTAAATTATGGAATCCTAATATTATATGTTCTAAGACTCAAGATTTTAATTTTATTAAGATAACACAACATTAATGTGCTATGGTTGGGTGAAAATTGGATTCCCCTGAGAATGGTCATCTAGAATTGTGGTTGGGAATTATGGTTGTTTAGGGTAGACAAGGATATTAACAGTTCCAAGACAACATTGATCATTTTATGTAAATGATGGAATGGGTCCCATAGAAGGTCATGCTGAGTAAGTATGATCAGACTAGAGGGTTCCATTTGAAACACCCTCCAATGTGTGTTGGGGATGATGGAAAAAATGATAAAGACTTATGGATAGAGTCTATCCAGATGTTTTTTGATCACTTAGAGACTCTTAGAGAGAAGAGAGTCAAGTAGGAAGTGTACGTGTTGTGGGGACCAGTGAATAACCTGTTTGATAAAATTATTCAAACCAATTATGGAAATGATATTCTATGGACGGTATTTTGAGAATTTTTTTTGTAACACTTTTATACCGAGTCCTTAAGGCTTTAATGATCTACAAAGTTAATGAGGTTTAACTAAGGAATAATGTTAGTGATGGATTATAAATAAAATTTTAAATATTTCCAATGAATCACTCTAGTATAGGAATGAGATGAGGTGGAGGAAATAATATGTTTCCAAGATGGGATAAGACATGATACTATGTCTCGGGTAAACATCTTCTTATTAATTGGGTTTTTTAGATGTAGGGGATCAATCCATTAGTTATGAAAAGAAATTTTTAGGTGGATTCTGGAAGTTGTTATTTTTTTTCTTCCAGTTTCATGAATCAATGGAAAAACATTTTAGCATAGGAAGAATAGTTTTAGAAATTATCATCCCGGTGGATGTGCATAATGTGTCCAGAATAGGGGACCCACCACTTAGTGTCCATGAGTTTTTATACTTATATAAAAACAAATGGCATATGATTGGTGAGTTCCCTAACAAGTATTTTAGTATAGAGTGTGTGGAAGGATGGGGTATGTGATGTGGTTATGTAGGAACCCTCGATAGATGGACATATATGGGATATTAAATCCGATTATGAGTGAAAGTAGGGGATCAGCCACCACTTATCTGGATAGAATTTGGATATCGACGATCTATACTAGTAGTGGTGGATGATGAGGTGCTCCAAATAGAGATAACCAATACTAGAAGTATAGTACATTACCAGGGACATTCAATCAGTCCTAGTGAAGTAGTACATGGAAGTTTCATGTGGTTCTGTCTACACCATGAGGTTTCAAGGTTGGGCCATCAACAATTCATGGTACAACCCCTATATCTTTCATGCTCACCAATGGTCTATACGACATATATGCTACACATTATTTTATTTATTATTTTTTTTGGTTTATTTGGGTCTAGTGATGTAACATACATGTGTGTTAATATCTATTGATATGCCATTAGGGGTGAAATTAGAAAATATCATGTAGGGTAGGGGGTGTATAAGGCCTCGGCCTTAAACCTTACTTAATATTGAATTAAATTAATAATTCACATTGAGGATCTTTTCAGGTTTAGAGTCTTATAGAATTAGGACATAACTAGTACATCTCAAAAGATTACAAAGTAGGTAATTCTACTAAGATTCCATAAAAATAACAACTCTTAAAAAGAAACATGTCTTGTTCCACGTTTTATATAGCATGAATTTTACTTGAACCAATCCTAGACCCAACTCCACATTATGTCCTCTGAAAAGCATTTCAAAGAACATGGGGTGAGCATAAAAATCTCAATAAGGGATACACAAGGAATGAAAGCTGTTAGTTTTTTTCAAAACCACAAGTAAACCATGTATACTTTTTCAAAGTAATACTTTTCACCTTTAAAAGGTAGTAAAAACTCCTCACTGAATAAAAGATCATTACGTACCCTTTTGTATCCAAAATATTACAATACAACCCATATGAAGATCAAACAACATATAAAGGTAACTTGGGACATAAACATACTTAAATAGAATAACCATACGGTAGACTTCCACACATATCACTTAATGTAATAGCCATACGGCCGACTTCCATACCCAATTCATTGGAGGTTATAACATAACCACCCATCCTGGTATTCACGGCACCACTCGTCATATGGTTTATCACGTACCCACCCGTCAAATGTCCAAGTACCGTTATAAAATAATACAAATTATAAAGGAAATAAATCATTTCCACATTTCAATAAAAATATATCACTTAAATATATTCACATAAAAAAATCAATTATAAAAACAATTTTCAATACCAAAATACATAAATGAGTATATGTTATTTATTTCATTTTAAAAACATTATGGCTTGTTGAGGAATCCAAAGAGAAAATAATACTCACGGTGGCGGAAAATGACATTGTCACCGCGTACGTTAAAAGAAACATTCCTTTTTGTCATTTTGTAAAATGCTTTGTAGAAAAAGATTCCTTTTGTATAAAATTCAAAGTCAAAGGGGATTATACACACCATATAAAATAAGCCTTGTATTAGAACAAAATATGCCTCAATGAATGGAGATTGAGACGAAGTCCCTTACCTCATGTCCGACGTGACTTGATTGCACTTTAATCTCCTGAATAATAAATTAATGATAATTTCTACTTTCTTAATAAACTTGTTCAATCTTATTATTCCTTTTATGTCTCTAATTTCCATGTTATAAACATTATTTAATCATTTATGTTAAAAAATTTTGTTTTGTCGATATTTGGTTCTTAAGTCGAAAGTGGACATCATACATTTACATGTTATTTATGTGGTCAAATATTCATTATATCTAGAATGATATTCATGATTTGGATATCATATATATCATATATATCCAGAATATAATTGTATTTATAATAGTACATATCATTTAGAGGTATGAAATGAAATGCACCGTTCATGGATAAGGTAAGTCGTACGTACGCATGAATGCTACTTTCATTTCTATTTCATATTTAATGGAGTGAAATCATAATGATATAATGTTATATTATAATTCCAGTATAACATCATATATAATAACATTAACTCTATCATTTATACATCCCACATATGGCATTAACGAATCAAATCACTTTGAGGGGGCGGTAGTCCGCACATCTTAAAATGACATTATCGTGTTTACCCATAATGAAAACCATAAAGGTATACCACAATTGTAAAATACAGAAGAATAAGTAAAACATAAATATAATATATATCATATATAAATAGAGTGACATCTTAATTTCCACCATTAAAACTGTTAAAAGAAGATTGAACAATCATCATTTCTTGAGGGAGAAATTCGCCAACCACTGAAACAGTATGTTCTTTAACCATTAGACAGAGGTGTGTGTAGGTGTAGCTATAATAATTCTTATAAAATCATCTTAGTATATTTAAGATACTTTTATTATTACAAAATAAAGTAATAAAAATAATTTAGAGGGTTGGAGAAGCAAAATAAAACAAAAGAAAACAAGTGATGACATTACCTTAAAATTGGGTAACTCTTATTGGTTTGAACCAAAAGGGTTCCATGAAGAGAATTATGCCCAAGGTAAGTCTTCTATGATGAGGATAGGGATTTGGATAGATAAAATGAGCCGGGGATGGCTGAGAAAAAAGCTTGAGAGGTGTGGGTAAGGTGGTAGAGGTGGGGGCCTTTTATAAGAGGAGAGGAGGGTCACTCTCAGAAAGTTATAAAAGTTTACTTTATTATAAAATGATTTTCAGATTTTAAAGGTCCCACATTGTTGTCTTTCGAGGGTAAGGTGATAATATTTCTAAATACACCCATACAATAGGTTTTTTACTTTTCAGATCTTAGATTTTACATTATCTTTTCATTTTATTGAAATTGTTAAATAATGAGGTAATTGTTGCATCATCATGATGTCATAAATAATTTAATTTATTTAATGTCTCAAATTATAAAACAAATATCATGATGTAGGAAATATTTTTATAATTATAATGAATATTTATAGTCAAATATATGAATTTAATAACCCAATTCAAAAATTGTTTTAGTAAAAAAAACTCATGTTTGTGACATTTTTATTTTAACTTTAAATAAAAAGTTATTAATGTCATTTTCCTACCAAAGTGGCTCCATGGGGTCCCCAAGTTGACACATGGATTTTCTATGTCGGCCATGATACATCCAATAATGTTAGGGCATGTGTCAAGGTCATTTCATATTATTAGACATTATTTTTACCTTAAACTACACTAATTACCTCTAATCAGGATTAAAAACATAAAAGTTACTAATCCTCAAAGAAATTATTTTATTCCCAATGAACCACATTTTACTTCTTAATGACAACCATGTATGTCGGATTTTTGAAATTCAGAACACAGAGGAGGTAAAATTTCATTTAAACAAAAAAATATCACTTTTTTAAGTACAACTTAGTGGTTTCACTATTCATCAAAAAATTTATGTTTTTTAGAAAAATACAAAAAATTCACCCTAAGCTATATTTGATATTCCAAATTAAAAATTGATGTCTATTTTACAAAATTAAAAACAAATAAGTTTCATTAATTAATTTAATAATTAATTCCCACTATCAATACAAATAGCGTGTTTTTATGAAACAAAATGTATCAAAAGATTTACACTAGTTTAAGTCCGATTTCAAAGTGAAATTAATTTCAACGACCACTATTAGATTAAATGGTAAAAATATATTCTAATTTAACTTTATTACCAATTAAAAAGATAATCTAATCATATTAATAAATTAGTTTAAAAAGAGGTTTTGAATTAAAATACGACATTATTCACTATTCATTAAAAAATGATCTTTATCGGAAAAATACCACAAATTTACACAAAGTAAATTTTGATGTCTCGATTCAAAAGAAGTGTTTTATTTAGTCCAAAATATTGTATAAGAGTGACCAAAACTATATTTAATTAGGGTTCACCATCAAAAGGCGATAGTTCAACCTTTTATTGAATATTAGGGTATCTTTGCCTAAAATTGAGTTCTTTTATTTTTTTAAGCCTTTATCTTTTATTGGATAAATGTAGAAACATTTAAATAACATATATAATCATATTTTAGTTATTTCTATTCTTTCCCTCCAATATAACGGCTACGTTTTAACTACCATTTAAAATAATATTATTATATTACTAGTGTGCAACGTAAAATTTCAAAGAAACTCATTGTTGCGTATCTGGTACGCTATCGAACATAGAAACCCATATAATGTAAAATTAATATTTACTTTGAAAATATTAATAAATATGAAAATGATTTATTCTTTATTTACCTAGGATGTTACATCGTTCCCCCCTTTTGGGAATGGCGTCCTCACAATTTTATTCACTTATCAAAATATGTGGGGGTATTTATCCCTCATAGAATTTTCAGATTCCCACGTTGCCTCTTCAACCATAGGGTTTTTCCACAAAACCTTTACCTAGTGAATTACCTTATTCTAAAACACTTGCTCTCTACGGTCAAAAATCTGGACTGGTTGTTCTTCATATGAGAGATTCTCTTCCAACTGAACTACCTCTGGGCTCAAAACATGAGATAGATCTGGCATATACTTTCTCAACATTGAAACATGAAAAACATTGTGTACGTAAGATAAACTCGGAGGTAAAGACACTCGGTAAGCAACTGATCCCACTTTCTCTAGAATTTTATATGGTCCAATGAACCATGGGCTCAGCTTTCCTTTCTTACCAAATCGATTCACACTTTTCCATGGTGAAACTTTGAGAAAAACATGATCACCGACCTTGAATGATAGATTCTTCCTACAGTTATCTACATAACTTCTCTGTTTTCTCTGAGCTGTTTTCATGTGTTTCTGAATCAACTGAACTTTTTCTGCCATCCCTTCTACCAATTCCGGTCCCATCAGCTTCCATTCACCCACTTCATCCCAAAAATCTAGAGTTCTACACTACTTCCCATATAATGCCTCAAATGGTGCCATCTGTATACTAGAATGAAAACTGTTATCATAAGAAAACTCAACCAAAGAAATATTTGGTCCCAAAATCCCTGATAATCCATCGAACAAGCACGTAGAATATCCTCCAATGTCTGAATTGTTCGTTCTGACTTCCCATCTGATTGAGGATGAAAAGTTGTACTAAAATTTAATTCAGTACCCAATGAATTCTGAAGGCCTTTCCAAAAGATAGAAGTAAACCTGGGATCATGATCAGATACAATAGAGAGGGGAACTCCATGCAACAAGACTATCTCTTTAAGATACAACAGAGCAAGTTGATCTAGAGAAAAATTATCTCGAATAGGAAGGAAATGAGGAAATTTATTCAATACATCAACAATAACCCATATTTCATTATTACCTCGAGATGTCCTCAGTAATCCCACAACAAAGTCCACAGATATATTTTCCCATTTCCACTTTGGCATCGGTAATGTCTGAAGCATCCCATTCGGTAGATACCACTCTACTTTAACCCGCTGACAAGTCAAACAATTCACAGTAAAATCAGAAATATCTTTTTTCATTCCATCCCAATAGTAATACTCCCACAGATCTCTGTACATCTTAGTACTGCCAGGATGAACTGAAAACGGGGAATTATGAGCCTCAAATAACAACTCACCCTTCAAAATTTAATCACAAGGCACACATAATCTCTTCCCAACCCTCAAAACACAATCATTATCAATGTTAAACTCAGGAAACTTGCCCTTCTAAACCAGCTCTATATTTTTCTACAATCCAGTGTCTTTCTTCTACGCTTGCTTAATTCTGTCTGATAGGGATGATCTCACTGACACCTGAATCAAAACAGAAGAACATCCTAGACCAAAAACATCTATGCCAATGTTTATCAAATAAAAAACCAAAGGATCTTGTTCCAAATGTATCATGGTTAATGAAGCATTACTTTTTCGACTCAAAGCATCAGCCACTTTATTTTCTTTTTTCGGATGGTAATGAATTGTAAAATCATAATCCTTGATTAATTCTAGCCATATCCTCTATCTCATGTTCAATTCTTTCTATGTTAATACAAAATTTAAACTTTTGTGATCAGTATATATTTCACACTTTACTCCATAAAAATTGTGCCTCCAAATTTTTAGAGCAAAAACAACAGCAGCTAATTCCAAATCATGGGTGGGGTAATTTACCTCATTATTTTTCAACTGACGTGAAGAATAAGCAATTAACTGATCATTCTGCAATAGGGAAAAACCAAATCTTTTCAATGAAGAATCACTGTAGATAATAAACTCACCATTCCTTGAAGTTAGTGCCAAAATTGGAGCATTCACCAATCTTCTTTTCAACTCCTGAAAACAATCATCACATTATTTTTTCCAGATTAAAATAACACAATTGCAAGTTAGCTTAGTCATTGGACTAGATAACCGTGAAAATTATCAACAAACCATTGGTAGTAACCTGCCAATCTAAGAAAACTACGGATCTCGGTTACATTTGTGGGTCTTGGGCATTCGTCAACAACTTTTGTTTTAGAAGGATCAACATTTATGCCATTTTTTGAAACAATGTGACCAAGGAAAGTAATTTGTTGTAACCAAAACTCACACTTGATAAATTTTCCATATAGTTTCTTTTATTATAAGGTTTGAAAGATAACCCTTAAATGACTTTCACGATCATCATTAGTTTTAGAAAACACTGAAATATCATTAATGAAAAAAACCACAAACTTATCCATGAACTCATGGAAAATTCTATTCATATGGTCCATGAATACAGTAGGTGCATTTGTTAACCCAAAAAGCATAACTAGAAATTCATAATGGCCATATCTGGTATGAAACAAAGACATTGAAACATCTGCTTCTTTTACATTCAACTGATGGTACCCCGACCTCAAGTCAATCTTCGAAAAATACTGAGCTCCGTGGAGCTGATCAACCAAATCATCGATATGAGGCAAAGGATACTTGTTCTTAACAGTGATATTATTCAAGGATCTATAATCAATGCAAAGTCTCATTGAACAAAATTTTTTTAACACACAATACAGGAGCACCCCATGGTGATGTTCTAGGATGAATGAATCCTTTATCTAATAACTCTTTCAATTGCTTCTTTATCTATAAAAGTTAAAATTGAGCCATTCGATAAGTTGGTTTTGAAACTGGCTTAGAATCAGGAACTAAGTCAATAGTTAATTCAACTTCCCGATCATGAATAATACGAGGAAACTCATCAAGAAAAACATAAAGATACTCATTTACCACTAGCACATAATTAATCTAAACAATTCCTTTATTTTAAACAATATGTGCAAGATAACATTCATTTCCATCTTTTACTAGTTTATCAGTTCTTGATATGTTATCAAAATTATGGTATCATTCTTGTACAGAAACAGAATGTCTTTCGGAAAAAAAAACATTTTAGCTCTACAGTCAATCATAACATGATAATGAGAAAGCCAATACTTTCCCAAAATAACATCAAACTCTACAAGAGGAAAAGCAATAAGGTTTACTGATAGATTCTTTCCGCACAAAAGGATGGGAATGTTCTTATAATTTCTTATTGTCTCAATGTTTCCTCCATGTGTTTTTAGCATAAGTTCAGGATTCATATCTTGAGATGGAATTTTCAATTTACAAAAAAAATTCTCAAAAATGAAAGTAAGTGTAGACCCTAAATCAAACATCACATTGGCATAATCCAAACAAACAAATAGTGTACCTGATACTACATCATTCGATGGCCCAACATCTGCTGAAGTAGTTGCAAATGATTTCACTACCCCTTTATGCTTGTAGTATGGCTACTTTCCCCCAGTTGAGTTCTTTGTTAGACACTCATTTTCATAATAACCCATTTCATTACACTTAAAATATCTTACCGTTGACTTTTCATTGCCTTCTTGATCATCTTCCTTATAGTTACGAGCAATATGACCAGACTTACCACACCAAAAGCACTTTCCAGACATGGATAAACATTATCCAGGATGCATTTTACTACACTTCTCTTAGGATGGATATTTGGTTTTTTTACCTCCTTGTTTATTCGATGAATTCTTCCCTTTTTCCTGCTAAGTGGACCTCTTATTCCGTTGTTTGTCAAAGAACACCTAATCATTAGAAAACTCCATTTCCACTTTCTCCACACATCGAACAAGCTTTTCATAACTTTTGAAATCACGAGAAGCTAAAACCCTTCGATACCTTGGCATTAACCCTGAGTAAAAACGATTGATTTTTCTATCAAGTTCTCGTATGTTGTTTGGAGAATACCTTACCAGTCGAGTAAACATTGCTTCATAAGCAGCCACTGAGTCATCCTCCTACCTCAATTCTAGGAATTGTTTTTCCATCCTAAGACGAACCACCTTAGGAAAATATTTCATAGAAAACATACCTTTGAATTCGTCCCAGTGAAGATCATAAATCTCATCCCTATCCCTGATATTTTTCATCATCGACCACCACTTATCTACTTCAACTTCAAAATGGAAAATAACAAGACTAAACTTTTGATGTTCTGAACACCCCATGAAATCAAAAATCTTCTCTATTGATTTAATCCACCCTTCAGCTAGCATAGGGTCAGATGATCCTCTGAATGATGGGGGATGCTGCCTCATGAAATGTTCCACAACTGACATGTTCCTCTATGTTGGATCTGGATGATCTCGTGAATGGATACCACCACCATTTATAGCCTGAGCCAATTGTGCCATCACTGCAACAAATTGTTCAGTTCCAATTCTGACCATCTCAGGTTGCTGATTTTGAATGTTGTCTTCCTCCTGATGTCATCCTAACATAGTTGCCTTGTTTCCTCTGCGGAAAACCATTTTGAATAGAGAAATATCTTTGGAAAAGAAACATAGTAATATTTAAATGCTATATCATTTCAGTCATAACATAAATTAATATATAATTTAACAATTTTCTAACTCATAAAGTTGTCTAAACCGACCTTTGATACCAACTATAAGGCCCTGGCCTTAAACCTTACTCAATATTGAATTAAATGAATAATTCACAATCAGGATCTTTTCAGGTTTATACATTTAGGGAATTAGGACATAACTATTAGAACTCAAAAGATTACAATTTAGACACCTCTACTAAGATTCCATAAAAATAACAACTTTTAAATAGAAACATGTCCAGTTCAAAGTTTTATATAGCATGACATTCCCTTGATCCCATCCTTCACCCTACTCCACATTAAGTCCTCTGAAAAACATTTCAAAAAACTGGGGGTGAGCATAAAAATCTCAGTAATGGATACACAATGAATGAAAACTTTTAGTCTTTTTCAAAACCACAAGTAAACCATGTATACATTATCAAAGTAATACTTTTCACCATTATAAATTAGTAAAAAATATTCACAGAATAAAAGATCATTACTTACAGTTTTGTAACCAAAAGATTACCATAAAACCCATATAAAGAACACATATGATATAAAGGTAAATTGGGATATAAAAATACTTAAATGGAATAAATATACGGTCGACTTCCACATATATCACTTAATGGAAAATCCATACGGACGACTTCCATACCCAATGCATTGGAGGTTATAACATAACCACCCGTCTTGGTATTCACAACACCACCCATCATATGGTTTATCATGTAACCACCCGTCAAATGTCCATGTACCATTATAAAATCATAACAATTATAAAGGAAATAAAACATTTCCACGTTTCAATAAAAATATATCACATTAATATATTGACATAAAAAATCCATTATAAAAACCCTTTTCAATACCAAGATACAAAAAAGAGTATATGGTATTTAATTAATTTTAAAAACATTATGGCTTGTTGAGGAAGCCAAAGACGAAATAATACTCACGGTGGCAGAAAAGGTCGTTGTCACCACGTATGTTAAAAGAAACAGTCCTTTTTGTCATTTTGTAAAACGATTCATAGAAAAAAATTCCTTTTGTATAAAATTAAATGTCAAAACGGTTTATACACCATATAAAGGAAAGCCTTGTATTAGAACAAAATATGCCTCAATGAAAGGAGATTGAGACGAAGTCCCTTATCTCGTGTCTGACATGACTCGATTTCTCTTTAATCTCCTGAATAATAAACTAAAGTAAATTTCTACTTGATTATTAACGTTTTTAAATCTTATTATTCCTTTTATGTCACTTATTTCGATGTTATAAACTTTATGTAATCATTTATGTTAAAAAAAATTATTTTGTCGATATTTGGGTCATAAGTCGAAAGTGGAAATCTTACAATTACATGTTTTTTATGTGTTCAAAGCTTCATTATATCCAGAATGATATTAATGATTTGGATATCATATATATCATATATATCCAGAATATACATGTATTTATAATAGTACATGACATTTAGATGTAAGAAATGAAATGCACCGTTCATGGAGACGGTAAGCTATACGTACGCATGAACACTACTTTCATTTCTATTTCATATTTAATGGAGTGAAATCATAATGATATAAGGGTATATTATAATTCCAGTATAACATCATATATAATAATATTAACTCCATCCTTTATATGTCCCACATATTGCATTAACGAATCAAATCACTTTGATGGGGCGATTGTCCGCACTTCCTAAAATGAAATTATCGTGCTTACCCATAATGGAAACCATAAGGTATAACACAAATGAAAAATACAGAAGCATAAGGAAAAAATAAACATAATGTAAATCATATATAAATAGAGTGACATCTTAATGTCCACCATTAAAGGTGTTAACATAAGATTGAACAATCATCGTTTGGTGAGGCAGAAATTCGCCAACCACAGAAATAATATGTGCTTTAACCATTAGATGGAGTTGTGTGTAGGTGTAGCTCGAGTACATCTCATAAAAACATCCTAGTTTATTTAATATACTGATTCTGTTACAAAATAAAAGAATAATAAGATTTTAGAGGGTTGGAGAAGCAAAATAAATCAAAAAAACAGAAGTGAAGTCATTACCTTAAAATCGGGTAACTCTTCTTGGATTGAACTAAAAGGGACCCTTGAAGAGCTTTATTCCCAAGTTACGGCTTCTAGGATGAGGAGAGGGATGTGGAGAGATAAAATGTGTAGGGATTGGCCGAGCCAATAGTTTGAGAGCTGTGGGTAAGGTGGTAGAGGTGGGGGCCTTTTATAAGAGGAGAGGAGGGGCACTCTTGGAATGTTATAAAGGATTACTTTATTATAAAATGATTTTCGGATTTTAAAGGTCCCACATTTATGTATTTCTAGGATAAGGAGATAAGAGTTCGAAATCCACCCATACAATAGGTATTTTACTTGTCTATTTCATTCATTCTACATTATCTTTTCATTTTATTTATATCATAAAATAATGAGGTAATCGATGCATCATCATGATGTCATAAAAATTTACATTATTTAATGTCTAAAAATTATAAAAAAAATATCATGATGTAGGAAATATTTTTATATTTATAATAAATATATATAGTAAAAAATATGACTTTTATTAAACCGTTTCAAAAATATTTTAGTAAAACAACTCATGTTTGTGACATTTTTAATTTAACTTTAAATAAAAAGTTATTAATGTCATTTTCCTACCAATGTAGCTCCATCGGATCCCAAAGATGACCCATGGAATTTATTTGTCGGCCATGACAAATCCAATATTGGTAGGAAATCTGTCAAGGTCATTTCATATTATTGAAACTCTATTTTTACATTAAACTACACTAATTACCTCTATTCGCGATTAAAAAACGTTTCTATTCTCCAAAAAATTATTTTAATACAAATGATCCACATTTTACTTCGTAATGACAACCATGTATGTTGGATTTTCGAAATTCAAAACCCAGAGGTTGTAAAATTTCATTTAAACGAAAAAATCAGTATTTTAAGTACCACTTAGTGGTTTCACTATTCATAAAAAAAATGATGTTTTTCAGAAAAATACCAAAAATTCAGCCTAAGCTATATTTGATATACCAAATTCAAAAATGATGTCTATTTTAATATATTAAAAACATTTAAGTTTCATTAATTAATTTAATAATTAATTCCCGCTGTCAAAACAAAGTGCGTTTTTATGAAACAAAATGCCTTAGAAGATTGACACTAGTTTAAGTTCGATTTCAAAGTGAAATTAATTCCAATGACCACTATTGGATTAAATGGTAAAAATATATTATAATTTCACATTAAAAACAAATAATATGATAATATATTCATATTAATAAATTATATTTAAAATATGTTTTGAATTAAAATATGACATTTTTCACTATTCATTAAAAATGATCTTTATCAGAAAAATACCAAAAATTTAAACAAAGTAAATTTTTATGTCCTGATTATAAATAAGAGTTTTATTTGGTCCAATAGAAAGTATAAGTGTGACCTAAACTATATTTAAAGAGGGTTCCCCATCAAAAGGTGATAGGTCGACCTTCTAGTGAATATTTGAGTATCTATACCTAAAATTGAATTATTTTCTTATTTTAAGCCTTTATCTTTTATTTGATAAATGTAAAAACATTTAAAAAACATATATAATCATATTTTAGTTATTTATATTCTTTCCCGCCAATACAACGGCTACGTGTTAACGACCATTTAAAATAATATTATTATATTACTAGTGTGCAACGTAAGATTTCAAAGGAACTGATTGTTGCGTATCAGGTACGCTATCGAACATAGAAACCCCTTTAAATTAAAATTAATATTTAATTTGCAAATAATAATAAATATGAAAATTATTTATTCTATATTTACCTGGCATGTTACAGGGTGTGTGCTTGGGGTTGGTGGGTACAATTTCCTATGGTACATTTTCATGATTAAGATGTCAGGTTTTGATCTTATTTTGGGTATGAATGGGATAATATTATATTAATACAATATTTATTATTTCTATAGTAGGGTTATGTTTGTCTTTCTTGAGTGAGAAATGTATATCCATCATGGTGACTGGGATGATTAGTTAAGCTGTTCTAGGAAAATATGTGAGTTGGTTTGTGAATGCATATCTTAGGTTGCATCGTTAATGTCTTATGATTGAGAAATATGGTAGCATGTATTCCCTCATATGGTCAATTACTTCCATAATATATTTCCTAAATATTTTTATAGTCATCCACCCAAGATAGATTTTGAGTTCATGAAAGACTTGTTTTCAAGATTAGAACATGTATCCAACCAGCCATATATAAGAACACTAGAAGAAATCACAGTTCATAAAACACAATTGGAGGGAAGAGAGAATAAGGGGTTCATTCTCCGTAGTAAATCACCTTAGAGAACAATAGTTCTATTTCCCAAGAAACCTAATGGTTAATTATGATTTTTTTTGTCGATTATAAGAAATTAGATCAAATGATAGTTATGAACTGATATACACATCCTTGAATTGAATATAATATTATATATTTGAGAGGTGATTAATTGTTTTCAAATATTGATATGTGGTTATTACATCAATAGTTACGTGTGATACCTATGGATGTATAAGAAAATACCTTCAAAAGAATGTATGTAATATATGATTTTGTGATAAAGTCATTCTTGTTTACCGTTGCAATAATTTATTTATAGATATAATAAATCAAATAATTAACCAATATCAAGACTAGTTAAAAGTTTTTATTGTCGATGACATCATGGTGTATTCTAAAACTCATGATGATCATGAGAAACATATTGATATCATCCTTTGAAAACTAAGAGTGAACATGTTATATGTCATGTTATCCATTTTTAATTTCAAGACTATAAGATTCTTATATTTGGGAACATTATCTCTAAAACATTTGTATATATGGATCGAGATAATGTGTATGAAATTGTGTCTTGGGAACTACCCAATAATTATTTTGATGTCTGTATATTAATAGATTTTAGAAGTTATTACCAAAAGTTTATCAATTACATTTATCATTATGAATCACCAGTTTTAGTTTTGACGAGGAATGGTATAGAAATTTTAGTGGTTTAGGGACTGTGAGAATTCATTTTATGAATTATAGAAGTTTTCGACAGACACAACAATTCCAAACCTACCAATTCCATGTATGATTTATAAAAATTTTTGTCATTAATTTGGAGTTTTTCTTGGAGCATTGCAGATGTGGGATGATAGAGTTGTGGTTTATGGGTCCTGAAGGTTGAGACATTATGAATGAAATTACCATATAAATTATATTGATTTTTTCATAGTGTTTCATTCCCATTAGAGGAATTACATGTTGGGATAATGGTTTGTTCTGTATACCTATCATAATATTAGAACTTATATTTTCTATCAGAGAAATTTGAATCATTGTAAAAAAATATGTGTTGAATAGAAGTAGTCCTTTTACATTGAACTAGTTTACACACCGATAGAATAAAATAGTGTTGATGATTCTTTGATTTAGAATATTGAAAATCACGTTGTTCTATAATCAAATTCAGTGTAGAATATTATGGAAATATTTATGGAGATTTATATAGAGGTACATGATGGGAATTTAAATATGACCCAAGCATTATTGGTGACTGACTCCAAACTTATGAGCCCTATTAAAGAGATATAGTATATAGATTAAGAATTATACTATTTTATTGGAATTCAGAAAGGTGGGGGGTCACCTTTGTTTTGGACTATTGGATATGATGATATTGTGTATGTTTATGTTTGTTTTGTTTTCCCATCATGTATGCGGGAAGAGTAGATTTGTGAGTTCCAGGAATCGAAGTGGGAAGTGCATCCTATATTGACCAAAATGTATTGTGATATTAATCTGTAGTATTTGAGGCCAGAGTAAAAGAAAAAGGTTACATTTTGTATAGAATAATTCCATTCATGTCATTAGGTGAAGGTTGACAATCATAGACTTCAGAGATTTTTTTCATCCATTTCCCATTCTAAAAATGGAAATTTGTTTCCATGAAAATGAATTTTTTTGTGCATTTTCTAAGGAATCCAAGGATGAATGATTTTATTTGGGAATGTATTTATAGGTTAAATAAAGTGGATAATTTCTTCCTTATTCTAGAGACATTCACCATAGAACAGTTGGGTGGGAAGTATATTCTTGAGATTGTATGGTTTCATGGGTTGTCAGAGAATATAGTTCTATATTGTGATCTATGTTTTACATCATGTTTTTGGAATGGTTTATAGAAGGAACTTTGAACCATAGTGTTTTATTACATATTACCACCCACATACGGATGGTGATTTAGAGAATACCATCTGGTAAGTATAATTAATTTTGAGATCCTATTTACAAGATTGATTAGATTTTTGGAAAATTACTTTTCACTTGTTGAGTTTTCTTACATCAATAGATTCTAGGATACAATTCAAATTACACAATATGATACTCTCAATGATAGACCATGTAGATCACCAGTGTGCTGGATGGAAGATGAGGAATTATAGTTGTTGGGATCGAGTCTTATATATGAGGAATCAGAATACATTTAGTTGATTAATAAATTTTTCGAAACAACCCAGTACAGTAACAATTCCTATGAAGTTAGGAATTTTTCAACCTCTTGAGTTATTGATGGTTGATCAAGTGTTTCTTAGATTTTCATCATGTTTGTGTCACCATCGAAATTGAAAATAGGGTATGTTTTCACCTTGGTATATTAGGAAATTTGATACTATAGATAGGAGCATGCTAGTGGCATCCCGAGTGTCGCATATAAAGTAGTAGAGTGGTATTTATGATGTTTTTCATGTGTCTCAACTTTGAAAATATCACCCAGACACACCTCATGATACTGATGCTGAGGATGTTAATCTTGAGTCTACTATGCCTTTTGAGGAGAATATTTTTTGTATTGTAGATCGTAATGAGAAATTCTTATGATGAATGAGTGTACCCTTGGTTTGATATTTGTGGTAGCCTGGTAATTTTCATGAAGAATCATGGGAGATGGAGTGAGACATATGAGATGAGTGTCCCAATATCTTTTCGTCAGAAGCTCCATGATGCTTTGGAAGAGTGGCTCAAGGATTATCCATTATAAGGTGAAAATATTATAAGATTATGAGAATCATGAAGGTATGTGGTTGTTTAATTTTTTTGTTTTAATATACTAATATTTTTTAACGAATTTTATATCAAATGTTTTAGAAGGTTTAGGGGTGTTTTGGGGATTTGGAACATGAATGAAAGTGTATTTTTTCTATCAAATTCATTTTTCACAGATATAGATAACCATGCACCCAAACCATGCTAGACAAAAAGGTGGATCCATTGTCAAGAAAATCATGTAAGGGGGAGATCCAAATGGGTGGTCTTGTACATAAGAATTCCACACAGTTGGAGAATGGTTATCCAAACTATGTGGAACTCCCTAGGAAACCATGAATCCTTAACCCCTCTTGATAGTGACTAGTGTATGGTTTGCGCATGGTTTGGAAAACATTATGGCTAAACCTTGTGCCCCATTAAAAATTGAAAAATTATGAAACAAACCCCTCACGAGTTTTAGTTTATCACCCAATTTTCATTAATTTTCTTATACCTCCTGCTCTTATGAATAAACTAAACCATCAAGATCTCTCAAGGATTGATCTATATCATTTTTAAGTAATTTTCAATATCTTGAGTAGCAGATATGTGCACCGGGCGAGTCAAATATTCCCCAAGATTTTCTTTTCTGTATTAGGGATTGTAGATTTCATCATAATATTATGAATCCATAAATTCCTATTTTTACAATGGATATTGGATTAGTACCTAAAGGGGTGCTTTAATATGACTCTAAGTCAGTTATTAAGGGTGTGTTTAATATCCAATTTGATGTAGGTGGTCTATAAGTTATATCCCTTGGGTTTTCTATAGATTTGTGCATGTATGGTTGTTTTCTTTTCCTTTATTTGTGGTAAATATAATTCCTTTGATTGTGTTTGGAATAATGGTCGGATAATTGAAAATATTACCCCTAATGATCCATATGGGATGTGTTAAGGATGTTTTTTTGTTAGGACCACCCATGGAGTGTAGAAATATTTCCAAACATAGAACATGGATTTGTTAAGCATTAAATTCTATTATATGGAATTAGAGTCATTTATTAACGTGTTTTCATTTTATTCTGGATTATAAATGGACAAATGGGGGTTATATAGATTTATTTGTATTATAATGAGGAATCATTCATCATAATGTAAGAAAAGGGTAAATCAATATTTTGTGAATGAGTCAAAAAGAATATGTAATTATAAAGGAAATGTGTAACCAGATTATAGATTATGAAATAATAAATGTGTAAATTTATAAATGAATTGGTAGAAATAAACAAGTTAAATTAGATAATTCATGAAAATTATTAAGTATTCCAAATGTGTTACTATATAGAAATTGTGAAATATCTTAGATGGGTTAATATTTTGAAAAGGGTTGAATATGATAAGTGGGATAAATCTTGGTAATGGTAACGATTTAATGGGTTAAGCATAGTAAATTATTAATGGAGTAATGGGTTAAGGAAAAAGGTTGGTTGATATGTTTAATGGAATATAAAATGTGATTGTTTTTTTCATTAAATTAAGTTAAGTTTGTGATATGTTATATGAGTTAAACGGACAAATTGTAATGTTTGAATGGCTAGGTTGTTGTTGAGTATTGGACTGAGGCAATTCACCCATAGTAGAGTTTATTCTAATGCTCTAAATCCCACCTCATAATGCATGGGTTATAGAAGGGGTATGAGGATCAATACATATAAAAGATTAATTTGATGAGACCACTTACAGAGAGGCTCTGAGGTATGTGTAATATATCATTTTATTAAATATTGATCCATAGAGAGAGAGGGAACTTGATTTATAAACTTATGATTAGTAATAAATTGGATTATTCCATTGATTAAATAATGTAAATGTCTATCCCATGGAACAGGTGATGGAAATAAATTAAGAGATAAAGATTGATTTAATGAAGAACATGGGAATAATGATGCAAATGGGTACGGTAATCCTTTTACCTATTGGAACACAAGTTTACTTGTTTACATATTTACTTATTTAGTTCATTAACGAACAATTTTTTTTCACTGGATAATTTATTGAGATCGTTTTTGGTGTATAATAAATTTTACTCACACCATACTTCGGAGGTAGTTTGGTAGCAGAGAAGACTTTATTGTTGAAATTATAGACAAGGGAATGGGCCCTATTCTATGGAGTTTATTTGGTGTTGGAGAATTCATATATGGGTATATAATCATTAATTCAAGACCTGTTTTGTGGATTCATTGATTGGTCTTTATTTATGAATTTCATTCACTTTTAGAAGTATTATCATTGAAGGAAGAATTTATTATTTGTCTGTGGGTTGTAAAATGTATTGAATTTGGTTGGGAATTCCTATTTTTGTTTTGCATCTTATTATTTCTGTAATATCATATATTATTTTTTTAGAATAATCTGTTAAAGATGGATTAGTCTCCCCATGTGACATATCAAAACATCCATAAATTTTTGAAACATAATGAATAGGGGGAGGCATTCTTGAGGTAATGTGGTGACCTAAATTGAAGCATTGGTCTAGTGGATTCTGGGTCAAGGATGTTGTAGATATAAAGTAGAGTAATATCCTATTCCTTTGGATGTAATATTTACTAACATAAAAAAAAGAAAAACACATTGATTCGTAAACATTAAATTCTCATTCTTTGATAATAAAATAGATATATAATACATGACCACTCCTCCAATAAAAATTTATATTCCCATTAACATTTGCATCACTTAGAGGTGGAGTGGGTGAATAAGTGATATATTTTTTTTGCCTAGAATATAATCCATTCGAAGCAAAAATAAATGACTAGTTAATGTCGCAATCCCCGCCCAATGTATTATTTCACCCATACTCTCATAAATTTAGATGGAATAAAATAAAAATGTACATTTAGTTTTATAAGGTTGATTTTAAAAGATATAGTAATTTTTATGACACATTAGATGCCCTGATCATGGATAAACCACTATAAAATCAAGAAGTTACAACATATAAAACCACATCCTAATAAAAAAGGATCCCCACTATATTCATTCTTCAAATTAATTCATATAAATCTAAATCACATATTTTTCTTTGCATGGTGGGTTATATACCATAATGATGAAAACTATTTTGAAACATAAACAAAAATACCTCATTCGTGCTCTATGTTTCTTCTACTCCACATAATATTATGTTCTTCTATGAGACATATAAGTCATGTTTAGTTATGTTTATCTACATGTCTATACACAAAGGTCTCCTTCATAACCTAGATATCTGACTTAATCAACATTATTGTTTCATTATGTAATTTGTTTTTCAACTCAGTATTCATGAATAATTAGGTAAAATGGGACTTCATCCCTTAGATATATCCCAGAATTTATTTCCTTATTCTTACATTGAAATATTTATATGTCTTGTCTCTTATTAATTTATAAAAATAATAAATATCATTTTCATTCCTCCCTCCCTCCGTATATATATTCTCAAAATTATATTTTTCATATGTTTATCAATATTTTATTATTAGAGACTCCATAAATCCCAAAAGTATATAACCATATTATTTTAATCCAGATAAGATATTCTTTATTGAATCATCCTAAAAATAAAAATATCATTAAATACTAAATGGGAACTACTTTTTGTTAAAATATAAATACCCAAAAAATATCCAAAAATATTTTCATTTATAATCGATTAAACTCCTTGATATTATAGATAATTTAAAATAGGTACCAAAATATTTCCAATATATTCATCTAAAATGAAGTATCAAATATCTTCTGCATGAAAAATATTGTAACCATTTAAATATATGGAATAATACCCATTTAAATCACCCAAATATTCAGGTGTCATCTCTTTTATTACCATGAAAAAACATCAATACTATTTTCATTGAAAATCATTATACACATTAGCATTCTTGTTTTAATGTAGGTGACTATTGGTGTGAATCATTATCTTGATATATGGAAGTCTTATTTAGAAAAACATATTTCTCATCATCTTTTTTACCACTAATTTCTATTTAGATTCTGATTATTTAATTTATCATAATATATAAATCCATGATGAATAAATTGTAATCATGTCCCAATTCAATTACTCTTATAAATTTGAATTTTATAAATTACAAAAAATATTTGACAATAAATTCATATGCATTCAAATTCTTCCATTTCATATGACATGAAATATTTAGGATGTCCAAATTCATACACCATTCATTTTGTTATAATTTGAATACATATCGACCCTCAAATTTATGATGTGAGGAAAATTCATATGTGAGACCCACAATGTTTGAAGTTAGACATTACAATTGTATGACACTCTAAATTAATACTCTCAATTGAATGTATATGGTTCTATAAATTCAAAATATATCTCTAAATTAATTTGGTTCTACAATGTTTTATACTCCCTAAAAATAAAAAATTATAGAATGGTCATACTTATCTCTACCAAAAAAAGACATATGGTAATATATTACATTCTAAAAAATCATACGATAATGAATTTTGGTATATAAATTGAATATTTTGAAGTATTTTCATCTATCTAAATGTAATATTTTTATAATAAAAATCATATTAAATACCCCATAATTCATATCATATAATAAAAGCCTAAAACTATAAAAAAACTAACTGTATTCAAAATTATTTACACTACCTTCAGGGATTCTAAAAAACTTCACCAAATATAAATAATGTATCCTAATACAAATTTAAATATACATGAACCTTAAGGAACCTATAACAGTTAAATTAAAACATAGGAATGTCAAATTGCAATGAAATTGGGATTTTAGTTCAAGTAATAACAAATCTATAGGTTATACCCCATAATTATAATTTTTCTCTTCTCCAAATTGTAGTAAAAAATGGTCTCAGATTTGTCAGCATATTTCTTAAATCCATAAATACTGTCACACACAATCATCACATATAAGTGTTTTCAAAATGGAGTATTTAAACTATGACCACATGATGAAACCGTTCACAAATTTTTCATTATAATAAATAATGATAACATCTCACTGAACTGTATCCAACAAATTTGACTTCATAACTACATGGTCAAATTGAAATAAAAATCATCAATATATGTGTTAAAAAATATATAAATCATATTTTTTCAGTTATAAATATAACTGTATATTAAATATGAATTAAATGATAAAAATTTAATTGCTATAAAGTTTCTACATAGAAAATATCTATTCTAAATACTAAAGAAAATATTTTGAATTTTGATTCATAATATGATGAAGGAATTTTCCATGAGTAATCCACCTCAAGTAAGGCTTATTGTGTTTTCAAAGAAATGACTACATATATTTGTGGAAATTTTATAAGTGTTGTTAAATTAATCTGAAGTATTTTCAAAGTCATTTTCAAATCATCAAAATTATATATTTTATTGAAATTCTATTTTCAAACAACCAATATTTTAGATCATGTATATGAAAAATAAATAATGAATGTATCTATATCGAATGTAATAACTTTGGAAGATTATACTGAAGAAGATGTTGAAGAATATAATATTCTTACTAGAAACTAGAAATTATTAAAGAATTTTCTTATTAATATTTTTATTAGTTATTTTGATAAATGGATAAAAACATAATGTTCCAAAGGGAATGAATGGAAGCTTTTACATTTTGATATAAATTTGAAACTAAAATTTAGATGATTCCACTGGTAATGAAAGTTGGATAATATTCATTAATGAAAAAAACAATCTATTTGATTGATAAAATATTTACTCATTATGAAGGAACCATGGGATATGAGGAATTAGGAAAATTTGAAATTTTAAAATTTAAGGGTTTTGATTCATACATAAATTTAAAAACTAGAATACTAATAAAATTAATATCTTGTGGACTTCATGAAATATAATATTAATTAAAAAATAAATAAAAGTCACTCATTTATGCATTAAATGTTAGGGTGTGTCGATCATTATTAAAATGTCACAGTTTTGATGAATGGATGACATGATCACTCAATATTATCTAAAAATTCACTAAAAGATAATTGAACGAAATTCTTTGATACCTAGGTTCTATCATGGGAAAACAACGTGATTTGTGGAATCTTATCAATCGAGAGAAGAACAAAGACTCAATGTGAGGAATTACGATTGATCTAAAAAAATAATAATAGATTCCCGCTTTATAGAATTTATAGAATGGATAAGTGTAGAAATGTTATCCAGATTTGTGAAAATAGTGTTGGATACTATTCAAGTTATATAAATGAGCCTAAATTGTAGTTTATCTATTTTGAAAATTGTGTTAATAGGAATCATGTGATAAATGTTATTGCAAAAATCAATGAAAAAAATAGTTCAACTAGAATCAATACACATATCGAAATGGAATTCATGTTCTTATCACTTGTGTCATATAAATAACCCATTATCAATTACTAAGAGAATTCAAAATACATTGTGGAATGTTTTAGTACGTCCTAGATTCTTCTATTTGGTTAAAAATCTGTGATAAAAATATTTTATCTAATTTATGATAATTAAAATATAAATATTATAGGCAGTGATGAATATACTTGAACTTATAGCATTTACTTGCTCCTTATTTAATTTAATGTTTTTATCTTCATGTGACCTTTCTTAAAACATGGTAAAAAACATATTTTTTTTAGATGATCTCCCATATTAACATTGGTTTCATAGTAATACATTCTAAAAACAACATTTTCGTATCAATTTTTATTATACATTTCACCTTTTTATTATACTTTCTCACTACGAAAAATAAATAATTATATTTATTTATGACATTATCAACATAGAAAACCTTGATGAAAAGATATATAAGAGGTTTTCCAAAATATTTTATTGTATAATTCTCAATGATTCTAGAGTAATCATGTGATAAGGATGTCAGAATGAGATAAATTATGTGATCATGATTCATTCAATATAATCTATCAATTTTTATAGGATATGTTTAATGGTATTATAATTCATTTTGATTCTTCACATTATCATCACAAGAATCTCAAAGATGAGAAAACATGGTATAACCATCCATGAGTCTTATATAAGAATCAATTTTAAATATCAATATCATTTTAAAGTGGATGGTAAAGCAGTGATGAGTATATCACATATAATTTCATTTTATTTCATAGTACTATATCAAAGAACCCATACCACTCATTAAAATTTGTGTTGGTTCAAATATTTTATTTTTACATTGTTTATTGTAGTGAATTAATGAAATTACATTAGATTTTTCATCAAAATAAAACAATAAAATGTCATAACTTTTATATTTATTCCATTAAATAGACAGTATAAATTTATTTATATTAAATATGTATCACTATTTTCTTCAAATCGTAGTATCCCTCAGCTTGTAAATTAATAATACTCTCCTTTTGGAATATTCAAGTGATAAGGATCTTTAGAGATCACTCATCATAGTCTACGATATGAATATTCCACAACTCAATGAGTTTCACGTTAGGATGTTAAATTTCTATCCACATTTAATCGAATCTCCTTTACTCATTCCATTAAATACTAACTTACATAAAATATAAATTTGATTTTCTCAAAGCTTAACCGCTAAAATTACAACATTTTTTCTATGTAAATATTTTTATAAAAAATTTAATTAAGCACAATAACCACTTTTTTAACTCCCCAATATGAGGAGGCACAAAGCATTATGTATAATAATATCTCAGTGCTATGGTTATTTTATATCTT
Source organism: Viscum album (assembly GCA_963277665.1). Taxonomy (NCBI): domain Eukaryota; kingdom Viridiplantae; phylum Streptophyta; class Magnoliopsida; order Santalales; family Viscaceae; genus Viscum; species Viscum album. The sequence continues at coordinate 1,049,557,153 of OY728148.1, forward strand.
AAGTTGTTGAATGAATTTTTGACATAATATTTACTTTAAGGGTTATATAAGTTTTATTTTTTCTATTTGAATAGAATATTATTTTATTTCTCATTCTTACTACTTTGTGATTATGCTGACTACTTAACTATTAATGACTATAATAAATTCATTGAACATGTTTATTTATATTATTTATGAATTATCATTAACAATACTATGTGATCAGATATCATCCACAAATTCATGAATAATTAGTTAGATATCAATATAAGATATATTGATATTAGGATCAAAAAAATATATTCTTGATGGATCTATTACAGGAGGGGTGAATTGTAATTTAGAAAATTTTATTTGAAAATAACTAAAATGAACAATTTAACTATCATATTTTTAACAAATATTTGATGTAGATGTGAAAATCATTTTGATTACTAAGGTATTATAATCAAGATTTATATTGATAGATCAGAATAAAGGAATCATAATAAGAAAATATCAGATTATGATATATCATAATCAAATTAGAATAATTATAATCAAATAATATTTAATTCTATTAAATTAATTAGATTAGTTTTAAATAATATTTGAATAACAGATAAAATTTTATCGTATTCATAATGGTAAAAAACAATTACAATTATGCATAGTGTAGTAAAAGACATGTAAGAAACTATTATTATAATATAAACAATATAAAAATTAGTTACATATATTTTAAAAGAATTTATATTTTTTAACCAAAAAATTATGTTATAAACAAAAATTGGATGATGGTATCAATTGTTATATACTTTTAAGAAAGTAAGTCATTCCTCCGAAATGAAATCCCTTGATATGAATATCAGCTTTGTTCTATTTGCCTACACCCACCAACCCTTGATCTGATAGATTTAATCTCTCTTCTTATCCCTACAATCTCTCAATCAAAGAGTCAGAATATCTATCTTTCTATCCTCACAATCCCTCGATCATAATCACAAATAAAACACATAATTCTCATAGGGTTATAGATAAAAAGTTGAAAAATGAAAAACATTCTATTATAGACCATAAAATCTATGAAAAATATAAAACACCTGGGAAACATATTCCATACTTTTTAATAATCATTTCCCTAGAAAAATAATAATTTAAAAATTAAAATTGATCATCACAAAAACTACATAATATTCCGTAAACACTTCAAATGACTCAGTATTTTTAAGAAATATTCCCAATAGTAATATTTTACCCATTGGTCATGTTTTCCCCAACGGTCATGTTTTTTTAGTTTGACACTATGAATTTAAAACCAATAACTTCATAGAATTTTTTTAGTAGAATGTGTGAAATTGTAGTTATTTACACCATTGTAGTGTAAATTTTTTCCCAGTATGATATAAATTAGTTTTCTTTATTCTTAATATAAATATATGTTAGTCTGATGTACATCCTTATGATTTATGTTATGATAATCCTTATCCTTATGGATATGATGTTTATCAATTTATCATCTTTTCTATTACAAAGATGATTTCTGTGCTAAATTCAATACGTAATTTCTTGTATATAGTCTCATAAGAATGAATCATATTTTTATTAGATCCATGCCCATTAGGATGGTCATAATTAAGAAAAATATTTTATAATCATGAATATTTTTTATCTTATTATTAATACGATAAATTTGTATTTTTTCTAAAAATACATTTAAAAAAAACTTTTGACCTAAAATGATTTAATCAATTATTTAATAAATACTTTCTGATTTCCCAACCAAAAAGTATGGATAACAAGAAATTATAACATTTGTCCGAGCTGTATCCCAATTATTTAAATGTATAAACCAAAAAATTTAAATAGAATATAACTTTTGAAAAACATATAGACAGTTATATTTTGTATAAATCATATTCAGATTTAAATATAAATCCTATCTCTCCCTGAGTTCTTAAATTTTCTGAATATGATGTTGAATATGTCTAATTTTCCCTTAGGACATAAAAAACTCTATGGATCTTATTCTTCCCCATAAAAAGTTTATTCTTTTTATAAAATAATATCTCCATCATTATATAGAATCACCCTCATAAAACCTCCCATTGAATAATTTGTTCCCCATTGTGATTTAAAAAAAAGAAAATGGAAAATTATTGAATTTTTGAAAACGTGTTTGAAAAGAAACTATAAAAATAATAATGCATTAATAAATCATCCATAATTTTTTATGCAATATAATTCCAATCAGAATTAGTAAAAACATCAAATAATAATATTTGGATGAATATGATATTCATTAATAAATAGGGTTTTAATTTTTTTACGGTTGGGGTCGAGCCTCATTTATTATTAAAGGAAAGTAACGATCTCTTTAATGAGTAGAGGGTGACCAATTACATACCCCGAAGGCCCAGTGGGAATTTAGCTCATTACCTGGCCCATAGTCCCATTTTTTAGCCCAAATCCCATTCTGTGAATATTACTACTATAGTACCCCCGCTGCTACAATACTGCACAGTACCCACCACAGCTACAGTAATCTATCGCCGCTACAGTGCCTGCAGTTGCTATAGTGCCACTACTGCTATACTATGCTACAGTACTACTACAACAACCTACACCATATGTGTTTTAACCCCCATTTTTAGTCAATATTTATCAAGGAATTCAGAATAGACATCATCTTCTTAAACTCATTTTCTATCTTTTTAAAGCATTGAAATTATTTTATCTATAGACTAATTTTTTTACTTCCTGGTTACAAGTTATTTATTCCAATAAATCATATATATTTTTCTAAATAATGATTTTATCTCTGTAATATTTGATTTGTATCACTTCTAGCTGATGATATTTCAATATCCGTTAAAATTATTTCAATTCATTAGATTGGTTTTTGGTGGAATCTATGAAAATTCTACAAATTTCACCTTATATATAAAAACATTATATAACTTGTTGGAGAATTCTGATGATTCATTGATAATATTCAACATTTCATCAATAGTATCTTTATGAATCTTGAAATTATAATTCACTTTGTATGGCCATTTACACACATTAATGAAAGTGTTCTTATGTTCTTTAGATTTTTCGTGAAGAACATTGAGATTAGTCAAATTTAAGTTCATATTATCTATCAAAATTATGATTGATTCCGTATTTTGAATTTTATTTTCATCACTCAAATCCACCATGGAATTTAGTAATGAAAAAATAGAATTGTCACTTTCAGACACTATCAATCTTAAATTATATAATATACTCCTTCCATAGTAATTGAATTCCTATAATATGATACTTTAATAGCTGGGAGTTCCAGATGGTTGGTTCTATTTTACAAAATTTTTCACTTCACACTATTGTCTATCAATGAATCCAATTTGATAACTCTATCTCAAACGTACCCTCCATTAGAAATTTCAACAATTTATTTATCATCATTAACATCTATATGTGATTATATCATAGTGTTTTGATCTTTCTCACCTTTCTCATATTGTGATTAACCCTCTTTCTAATATTTTTTTTCCTTTTGGAATACTTTTATATTTTTCTTTATTGATTCTGAATGGTATATCTAATTATGAAGCCTCTACTTATTTTAAATAAATCTTCTCGGATTGATAATGTTATGCTCTTCTTAATCTATATCCTCTTTTTCATTTTTACCACCTTCTTCATATTCATCTTTATCATCTGATGCTACTTCTTCAGTATAATATTCTTCACATTGACTTTCTTATTCAATTATTAATCCTTATTTATCTATCATTTCAATTCCTACAACATTTTCCTCCATATATTTGAGAAACTCAATGTGATATTTTCTTTTGTTCCTAAATCATCCTCAGAATTTGATGTCAACTCTGATGAATTTTCTTGAAATTAGATTGGAAGAAATTCATTATATAAAACATTAGCATTTCCATTGCCTAAACAATAAAATAAATTATATTCTCATAAAATATTATTCTATTTTTATTCCTTATTTATTTTATCAAAGTATTTGTAGTATGAATCCTTAAAGATAATTTTTCTATAGGATCATGTCTTAATTCAGTATCACATTATTTATTTTCTTCATTCTTTCTAATCCGTTCATCTCTCAATTCGTTTTGAACTGAATTTTCTTTATTTTTATATGGAGACTTATATTTCTTATCTTTTCTTTTCATAGACAAATCACTCTCATCATGTTTATATTTCATTGATTCACATTTTAGAGGTTTCATAAAAAAGAATGGTTCTAGACCAGTATAATCAGATACATCAACAAACATCATTGTGTATCCATAAATCTCAACACTTATTTTTTCGAGAGTATCATCACTAATGAAAATAAAATCCATTTTTTAGCTTTGAATTAAATTCAATATTGAAAAAAATCAAGGACTTAAAAATTAAAATTGTTATCACAAAAGTAAATATAATTATATGATACATAATAGAACTGCACTTGATTTTTATATTGGCTAGGTAAATATATCTAATAAGATCAGTCTTTCACAAATTCACAATGAATCCAAAATAAAAAAACGTTAGTGAGTTTCAAATTATCACAATCACCTTTATGTACAATCAAAAATACTTATATTCATATGGATATTACCCAATTATTTGTTGTGATATGAGTCACCCTCTAGAAATTTTCATAGTGATCAAATATGGAATCATATTCATTATATTTAGAAAATAACCACTATGATTTAGTAAATTGTGAGAACTGAATCCTTCTTCTCTTTAAAATTGAACACCAAGAAAACCGGTATCTATTTATGAAATATTTTACATCTTCTTTCATATATTTTTAAATTTATCTTTAATTTTCGTTCTTATATGATAAATTTTTTTAGTCTATCGAATTATTAAACAATATCAAGATAATATAAATAATAATCTTCTCCATATTTTTCAATACACAATTACTACCAACCATGGAATTCTAAAATTTTATTTAGAGTAGAATCACACATTTCATAATGATATTTTTTAAAAAACAATTCTCTGAAAATGAACCAATCATTGAAATAATTATCATTTGGCATCATATTCATCGAATAAAAGGGGGATCCTGATAAAAGAAAACAAATTGAACTGGAGAATTTTGATGGAGGTAGAAATTTAGAATAAGAATATTTATATTTTCAATGTGGGACACAAGGGTCACCCCTTTAAATAGGTGATAGATTGTGTTAATTTGAAATCTGAAAGAATCCAATGGGTGATTTAATATATCTTTTTATTTGATGGATGAAAATTATCCAATGAAATATCTAAGATAATTTTGAACTATGGAGAGTTTAAATAAATTTATTTTATTATAAGAGAATACTATTAAAAATAAAACAATGTTCTTTTATAAATTTAACAACAACATGTATAGATAAATTTAATGAAATAGTTCAAAAATTAAAGGACGAGAACATTAAATTTTAGATTTGGAAATATTTATCAGTATGGTAATTATGTTCTTATTGAATTTTCTAAAATAATTATATTGGAATATTTTTAAGAGATTAAAATGAAAATTAAAAATATATAATACCATTTTGATAATATTTTCATAATCCAAAAACATTAAAAGAAAATTTCAGTTCATAAATTTTTTAATATTTTCCGAGTTTAATGATTCTTTTGAGATTAATAATTCCATGAATTTTGTAAAGAAATATAAACACAGAAATCATATTATTATAATGTTATTTTAAGAAACATAAAATGATTAGAAAATAATAGTTTTGAAATACAATAGAAATATGAAATCCCACAAATAATACAAGTAACATAATGTGGGATGATGGTTAAATAAGAAATAGATATAAATGGTCACTTACATTGATCATTCATAAAATCTATTTAATATATTCAACTATATCAGAAGGTATTGGTTTTGAAAAAATATAGGTAAGTTTATCTTGCATTTTGATCAATTGTAATATTATATATTAATTCAGTGTTTGACCCTATAATATTTAATGACTAATATTTATGTGTTTTGAACATGAGTGATCTGAAGGGATCTTACTTAAAACAATTGAACTAGTATTTTCCCATAATATTTTATTTTTAGAAAAACTTATTCCAAAGTCAGTGATTGTGTGTTACATCTACCAAATTGGAGCACACCAACTTCTAACAACTATATATTCAACTTTCATAGTGGAATGTGATACTGATCATTGTTTATTATATTACCAATAAACTAGTGAGTCTTCTATGAAACGACATGTTCTCGATATACTATTTCCTTCAATTATATAACCACCAAATTCTATATCTAAAAAAATTTTATATTCAAAATTATTTCAAGAATAAAAAAATTCTTCAACCAATTGTTCCATTAAAAAGAAAAAAATAATTTTAAAGAATTAATTTTGGACCTTTATGGATTATCATAAAATCAGTTACATAGGTATACTAAAAAAATTAATTATGGTTGAGGTTTATATAAGTATTGTCATATTTTTATCACAACATTAAAAATATTTTTATTATATGGTTTCCCTGCCTTATTAAGATGAAGAGTATTTGAGAATAAAATTAATGTAGTTATAAATTTTTTATTGTTGAATCCAAATGTTTTAGAAATATATATTATATAATTATGTTGATATATATATAACTTCCTTTTTTTATAAAATATGAAAACAAAGAAAAAATTTTCACTCTCTCATCACACACATCTCCAACTAAAATATCATAATATCTGTAAAAGAATCTATTAAGGATTATTGATTTTATCCAAATATAATGTCATTAACATATATTTGAACAAATATATTACTTTTTTAACTAATTTTTTAAAAATTGATGGAGACAAATGTCCCTTATGAAAATTCATTAGCAAACAAAAATATTATATACATATTAAACCATTTTAAATTGCATTTTTTATGTCATTATTAATGTATAATATGTTTATAAACATATTCATGATGTTTAATAGTTTCAAAAATAGAAGGTGTTCAATATAAACTTCTTCTTAAACATATCTGTTAAGAAAATCAAACTTCACATACATTTAATAAAAAATTAATTAAATGATTGTCGTAAAGGACATTAGAATATGAATAGATAATAATCTATATATCGGTTCATCAGTTTATTATCTATCTATGACTTATTCGTAGTTATAAAGCCATATAAAAAGGTATTCTATTTATTTCTAATAATAGTTCCATTTTCATCAACTTTTTTCTCTAAAGTCCCATTTTACTCCAATTATTGAAGTTTCTAAAGGGCGTTCAACCAACGCCAAAAAATTTTTCTCTTTAAAATTCATTTAGGTCATTTTTTATGTCCTTAATTCAATCCTCATCACTGCAAGCCTCATCCGGATTCTTATATTCAAATTCTGAATGTAATGAATGAAATTATATTTCATTCATTAAATAACCTCTATTTCTAATAAGTTGATCAATTTCACCAATGATAACATCACTTAGATGATTTATAGGAAAAAACTAACTTCATAGATTTTGAAAAGTTTGTTCATCAACATATGGTAGAAAATCGTCCTCAGTAAATACATAAGAATATATTTCATGGGAATTTTCCATATAAGAATAATTTTATAACAAAAATGAAAATATTTTTTTTAAAATCACATATAAGTATATTGGTCACGTTTGTTTAAAAAAATGGGTTGGTTTAATAAAATTTAACAATTACTATTTCATAAATAGTACAATAATTTATATTTAAAACATTATAAGTATTACATGTAGTATAATAACCTATGAAAATACCTTCATCATATTTGAGTGCAACATTATTTAAATTATCTTTTTTTATTTAGGATGATAATTTTTATCAAAATTTATAATATAATAATATTTTGGTTATTGATTAGTACATAACTCATAATTACTATAATTATGATTATTTCAAATTAAGAACTAATTTATAGTGTCGTATGAAGAACTGATCACTTCATCCTAAAAAAATTAGAATTTTTGTATTCAATAAACATGGTTATTATTATTTATTGAATAATATGATTTCTTCATTCAACAACACCATTTTTCAGATGATTCTTAGGAGATGAAAGGTTATGTTATATATCTGTATTTCAACAATATGTTTAAAATTTTGAATTAAAAAATTCTCCACCATGGTCACTATGAATAGTTATCAAGTTTAAATTTTTCTAATTTGTTTATTTGTCTAAAAATAAATTGAAATACAAACAAGCATCATATTTCTTTGTAAGAAAATAAAACCATGTGTATTTACTTAAATAATCAACTAAAACCACGAATACTCTAGTTTTTATAAGTATGAATATATCCATGTGCACTAACTGAAACGAATTTGTATTTGAGACATCACTAATATTTTTAAATATTGACTTATGTTCATTACTATATTTAAAAGTGTCACAAACATATGAATAATCAATCTTAAGATATAGTAAATTATTAACAAATATTTTCATAGACAATCTACACATGTTTCTAAGGTTATAGTGTCCTATCCTTATAATACAAAACCATGATTGACCATCCCTTATACTAAGGGATGATAAGACTTATCTCTTATAGTATTCTATGTTATTTTTGTTTAAATTTTCAGGCTGGTTCACCGAAATAATCAATTCATCCTTGGAATTGAGTACTGGGTATTTTTCATTTCAATAATTCATAAGGTATCCATAATCACATAATTAAATTTTGCTTATAAATTTTTCCTTAATTCCTTTAACAAATAAAAAATTTGAAATTAAATCATTACCTGGATAATCTATATTACCTATACTGGTAATCTCTCTTTAAGACTTATCTCTAAAAGCAACATTTCTATATATAATATTTACTATCTTTTTAATGAAATATTTTTAGCATATCATATTCTAGGAAAAACATTGATTTATGCATCATATATTATTATAATTTGAACATTATTTATTTTCGTCAAAGAAAAACATTTGAATTTTGGTATCCAAACATTCATGGGTTTGTAAATGTCATAAAATAAGATTTTTCAATTCCAATTTTTTTATTAAAATAGGATTACTCATATCCTATGTTTTTACCTTTATGTATAGAAAAATAATTTTTCAAATTCCCATAACTTGTGTTTTTTCTGAATAAGGATTCAATATTTGGAAGAAAAAATTATTACTAAAAGTTAGCTTTTTATTAGTATATCCAATTATGAAATTAGTACGCTGAGGTCTAATTACATTGTAAATTTTATTATTATTTTATTTACTAGTAGTAGAGTTTGATATAAGTAACATCATAGAAGAAGTATCATATTTAATTTTTACACCTATGTCCTTATCCTCGGTAGTATTATTTTTTGAATTTATTTTTGTTTCAAAAATGTATTTCATTGAAATTAATTTTTTATAATATTTTTCAGTAGATTATTTATAAAAAAATCATATCAGTATATTTATAAATTTTTGATAATTAATTTGTTAAAACACATATCCTAGAATTATCCTAATCATGTATTATTCTAATATTAAATTTATCATTTTTGAGAATTTTACCAAATTGAGAAACTTAATTATTAGAAAAAATAGTATTATAATCTACAAAAGAGTATTCTTAAACTAAATATATAAAATAATTCTCACTTAGATTATATTCTTTTAAATATATATTTATACGGTTTTCAGTAGTGCGTACCATAACCTGCGAAATATTATTTTCTTTAGGTATCATATTAAAAATACTAATACTCCTCTATATAGAACTATTATTATTAGTTGAATTATCTAGGGAATATAATCAACTTTACCACCAATAGTAATCTGATTTAAGAAATTTATATCCATTTGACTTATAAAACCTTTTTTGTATTCCTATTGTAATTTATTTATTTCTTGTGTTTACATTATACCTTAGGAAAATCTAGTCTAATGTGTCCATATTTCAATTCATTCATAAAATGTAATTTAATTGATCTTATTATTTATTTCCATTTTAACATTCATTTACCGATACTAAATATATTTCTTACCAACTCTCTTTTTCCTTCTAGAATGAATGGATGGTTTATTTTCAAATTGTTATGATGAAAATCAGTTTAATAGTATAAAATCCCTTTTCATTCTTGATGATTTTACTAGTTTCTCAACGTAATACCCTTTAGGTGATGAGGTATATGTTGTAACAATGGAAACATTACCATTTTTATTTTTCACATTTTTTGAAACTCTTTTCAATAAACCCTCATATTTCATGTGGTTTATAATATTATCATCCAGAGTAATATTTTTAAGCTACCATGTGTCAATAAAAAAAAACCCCCTAGACTCAAATTCATTTAGAATGATATATATTAACTTATCTCAATAGATTTTATCACCTAAACCTTTATCTCTAAGATATTTTAACCTTGTCATGATAGTTATAAACCATTGAAGCATCATGGATAGGTATTTTAATAATAAAAAATCAAAAAGCTAGATAATCATATATCATCATAGCTCTCTTAGTTTCAACAACCATTGAAGTATAAAAAATGTAAAACTCATAATTTCATCCAAATAATTGTTATTAGCATCATAATAAGATATATGTCTATATATAATTTCATTATAGAACATAAAAAAGTATTCAAATCATTGTAATTAAATTTATGTTCTATATTTTGTTTATTAGTAAAGTCTCGAAAAGCATAAATAAGAATATTATAATCACTATTCAACAAGAAAAAATTATCATCACTAGTGTTGATAACGAATGACATCATCATATCTATAAAATATTCATAGAAAGAACCATTAAAAATTGGTGGTCTATTAAGATTTATGTTGTCTATAGATATTAAATTGAGTCCTCATATCTTAATATAAACAAATTATTTACCACAAACATGTTTGTGTAATAATGTTTTATAAACACAATGTTTATAAAAAAACTTAATAAACATTCAACAGAAATGATTGTAAAAACTAAAAAAGTATTTAGTAAGTGGAATCTAGATATGATATCCATTTTTTGATTTCAATATGATTTATATTGATATTTGGTTTTAATGAATGTATTCTAGATTCTTATATTAATATAAGGGGGAATTTTAGTTAAAAACACATTAATTTAAAATAATTAAATTGAACAACTCGACAAACCTATTTGTACAAAAAGATCAGATTCAGATGCGGACCTTAAACCAATTTCCAAAGAATCATGATAAATATTTATTTAGATTTATCAATGTAAAGGAATCATAATCGTAAAAGATCATATTATGAAAGATCATAATCAAAGTAGAAGATTCATAATAATATAAGATTTATTCTATTAATGTAATCAAATAAAGGAAATAGAATATCAAATTAATAGATTATTGATTATCATACTTAAATGTTACATTAAAAAATTATAGATATTCATAGTGAAATAGAAGACTTATAAGAAACAATTATTACAAAAATAACAATATCATATTGGCATGTAATTGTCTAAAAATAATATAATTATTTTGAACTTATCAGTAAGGTTCCTTAAAACTATGAAAAATGTGTCCATTGTATAACATTGGCATGAATGTCTGTCTTTCCTCAAAAATGAAATCCCATGATATGGATATCAGATTTTATTATCTCTTCATATCCCCAACTTCCATTGATCTGATATATTGGCACTGTCTTGCTATCACTAAAATACATCAATCAAAATATAATAACCTATATCTTGTTATCCCCATAAGGACTTGATAATAACCTTAGATCAGACACACAATTTACAAAGATAAATACTTCTTAATGGGAAACCTCAACAAGGTTCCCATTGTAATATTTAACTCAAAAACAATTATAGAATACATGGAACAATCCATTCATGATTTTAAATCTTCTTGATCTCTTTCATAATAAGTAATTAAAAATTAAAAAATTGAATCACACACATTTTAGAAACTTATCCAATCTCTTCAAATAACTTTGTATTTATAATAAATATTCCCAATGTTTATATTTTCCCCAACATCCATTTTTTCTCTGATTTTTTTCCAACAACATGGGCCCTTTGAATTTCAATGGATCTTTTTTAACTGAAAGACAAACAAATATTACTTGACACTATTACATTGTAATAGATATTTATTATTATATAAATTAGTTATCAGTATTCTGAATATAATATTTACTTCCTCTTAAAGACTTTCATATTTTTTCATTATGATAATCCATATGAGTATGATTCTGATGTCTATAAGTTTTGGTATGAGTCTAATTATAAATATTTTTTTGGTGATAAATATTGTATATAAATTCTTATATCTATTATGATAAATATAAATTTTATATTTATAAGACCCATGCCTATTAAACTGGTCATAATTAAGAAAATATTATATATTATTGAATCCTTTGTAACTAATTCTATGTATTGTAAATTTTTTTATAAAAAATCATTCTAAAAACACATTGGACATAAAAAGTTATTAATCAGGTATTTAATAAAGTGATAGTGATTTTAATTACAAAAATGCGTAGAAATTCAGAATTATAACTAATGAGTAAAAAAAGTAAATATTCATAAATACATGAACATTGACAGGATAATTGGATTTATTGTACATATTTATCCATTGAATAAATGATGAATCAATAAAGACCCAAGGGGAATTCCTTGAATCATTTTATATCTCAAAATATAGCTCCCAACAAATCATATTCATCGTAATATTTGGTTCTATACTTTTTCCCACCTCAATCTATGACATCACATACTCAATATATTTTACAATTTATATTCACAAGCATGTTATGGAATACTCAAGATATGGGAATATGTTTTAATCAAAAAAAATAATGACACATAGGTCCTTATATGTTTAAATATTGAGGAAAGATGCGAATATATTCAAAAATGATATTTTATAATTAATTATTATAATGAATCAAATTTATAGATAATAAATTTTAATAAATAAACACACATAAAATGAATGTGGAGGTCTGTATTCTGAATTAGTCATTATCAAACAAAATTACATTATAAAAATTAAAATAGAAAAAAGTCATCTTGGGGGATTTTTAAATAATTAATGTTATGTCTTATAGATCCTATACTATTTATAATAAATAGAATAAAATTAAAATAAATTTTTAAATTTGTTATAACTTTTTTGTATAAATTAAAAATGAAATAACCTATTATATGGTTAATAGGATACATGGTAGGTCTTCCAGGATAGGTGGGTTAGGTTGTACTGAACTGGCTTGCACAGTGTCAGGCAACGTTGTTATAACCCATGTTATTGTGTAAGGCACCCATGCAACACTTGCAACATAGTTCCCGAGACACATAATGAATCTCCTACATTTTTATGGGGGAAATACATATTTTATGAAAATATTCATTTTTTTATATTTTTGAAATTAGAAACCTGTGTCAACTACTCTGGGGTGTAGTATTAACCTGCATCCCCCATTGACTTTGGAGGGTGTTGTGTAGTGAGTCACTGGTGGCCATAGTGCCACCACATGATAACTTTTATCATTTTCATTTTCATTATCATTTTCATTATCATTATTATTTTCAATATCATTATCATTATAATGATCAACATCAATATCATAATCATTATCATTATCCCTATCATTATCACTATCATTATCATTATATTGATTATGATGACTGTTATGGTTATTATTATTTCCCAATTTTCTTACCACATGAAGTGAAACCCTAGGCCAACTCCCATCTAGATATAGGTGAAAAATATAATATAAGCTCATTTTTTTATATTTATTTCCCCATATTTTTGTCCATAAAATATTGATAAATTTTCCACATATTTCACACCTATGTAATAGATTTCATCAATGGTTTACTATTCATACATGGTAATTATTCACCCATTGGAAGATATTTACCTTTTAAAATTTTTTATTTTATCTAATAAAAATAAAAATGATTTTAATAAAAAATATATATTTATCATCAAAAGATTTTATTTGTCCATTTGAACTCATATTAATGCACTATTAATGGCTTTAGAACCATTTCAAAGCCCTCTATTATAATTATATAAAATTGAATTGAAAAGTTTATGTAAATAAATTCATGATGAATCTAATAAAACATGCTGAATCCTAGACCTTTTTAGAAGCATGAAAATATATTTTTTTGAATATTTAGGCCCATGTTAATACAAAAAAATTCTATAATACCAATGACTATATTCCCCCACATATTACATATAATTAATTTTATCTATTAATAATTGAATGTATGAAACCTCATTCAGGTGTTCAACAATTATGGTGTGTTTATTATCACTAAAATTATGTGGCATTTGATAATAAGGGTCAGGATGTATCTACATCATCAACATGTTCATTCAATGTTCATGGAATGATGATCTTGAATACTTGGGCTCTAATGTCAAATTTGATGTTATTTACATCATCCCATTAATTGTTGGAAGACCACAGCCTTGATCCAATAAATCTAGATCGATCCAGCATTGTTATTCTATTGGTTTGTCTCTATAGAAACATGATAGAACATAGATGCGGGTATAATATTGATATATTTATTATAATTCATGATTATAAAATTTATGTCTCCAAAATGATCATAAATAGCAAGTAAATTATTTAAAAAGTTCACATAATGACCTATATATTTTTTACCTCTTAAACTAACCTAAAATGACATGAATATCTATTTTATTTTGTTATGAATTGGAGGATTATTTCATAAAAAACATGTGGCACAATTAAATGTAATATGATTAATATTTATCATTTAGACATACCCATAAATATTTTAATTATTTTACAAGCCTCAAATACTGACATTTATTTGAAAATAAAAAGTGTATTGTATGAATTTTTTTAATTAAAAAATTATAAATACCTTCAGATGTAAAATTATTAAAAAAATTATAGACCTAAATAATATAATAAAATTAATTTATATGTGATTATTTATATTAAAACACTCATTTTCCATAACATTTAAGGAATATTTCTTCATAAACACAAATTCATTAGAATTGGGGGATCTTATGGTTAAAAATTGCATATAACCATATAAGAAATTATTATGTTAGGAGATTTTCATACTCATAGGCCCATACTAGTATCATGAAACACATTATGTCCCCTAAAGAGATAATAATAATTCACAAATATAACAAAATCATGTGGAACATCCCTTTGTTATATATAATTTATCTCTCATTATATTGTACAAATGAAGATGTATACCTTGTGTCATTGTCCTTCAATGCTTTATTAATCATTAATAATTGTTATTGGATATACATTCCTTCATATACCATGTCTATGAATTTATTAAAGGATATAATATCTCATTAAATTTTAAATATATATCTTACTCTATTCTAAATTGAAATGATTTATCTTGACCTTTCAATCAATGTCATACCACCCATGAATCACCGAACATTTTCTACCACTCTACACATTACATTCATGGTATTTTTCATTCTTCAAATTACAAGAAAAAATTATGAACATTAATAATTATTTCTTGCCTAGAGATTAATAAATATGATCTTGCATAGTAACATTAAATAACTCCAAAATAATATAGTTTTTCATTTAGCAATTGTGTCCTCGTGATCTTTTATACTCGATATTATCAAGTGAAAACATAATGAGAATAATTAATAGTGATTATGAGTCCACAATACCTGATTGTTAGAAATCATATATGTCCAATTATTATTAAGTATCGTGAACATGAAATATTTATTTCAAATTACAGAATAATATCTTAAGGATATCGTTATAGCTTGTAAAGTATATAATCTTTTTATATAATAAAATCCATATATAATACCATGTATATGGTGTAAATTGATGTAATGACACTACTGGTGTTAGTTAACATCTTTAAAAACACTATATATAGATGGTATGGTAATCAAAAAGTATTGTTGGTATTTTTTAGGGATCCCACATTTCTATCCTTTAGATAGACACCCTAATAAACATGTAATTATACTAAATAAATAGATCTTTAGAATTATATTTGATGAAAATGAACCGTATATCAAAATAAGTCCCAACATATTATAATTTTTTATATTTATGAAGAATTTATATAATTATAATGAATCCTTGACATTGATAACACTACTTAAAAATGTTTAAAATATATTATCCATCATTACTAATCTAAATTCCATTTTATTTAAAATCAATGTTAAATGGTCTTACTTAATGGATATGATGATGAGGAAGTTAATGTCCAACAGCCTTATTGATTGAAAAACATATTTTTAGATCATGTCTTTAAACTCATAATGGTGAATTAAAAACTTATGTGAGCTTTAAAAGACTTTTATGACCATATAGTAGTATCACTTTTTTAAAAAATACCATAGGAATTAAAAAGTCAAAAACATTTCATTATAAATATCTTTAAAGAAACTATATCCATATAAATCTATTTTGATAATGAAATACTACAAATATGGTCACACCAATGATACCTAAACTATAGGATATACGTAACCCCATTCATAGTATTTTCAATCCTCTCCCCTTATGTAAAAAAAGAACGGGTCACACCCAATAAAAAAATTTATTTTTTGTACAAATCATTCATATAACAGAAATCCAAAAACATTGTAGACATAAAATGGGGATACAAGTGGTTTGAAATGATTTAGAAAATAAATGAAATAAAACTATATAAGATTCATCAATATAAAAAAGAAAAAATGATATACATAGATAATGTTATCTTGATAAATAAATAGCTGGAACATCATGCATTTTAAATATAGTACAATAATTTTGATGTAAAATATACAATCACTTCATAACCAACTCATAATATACCCCATTTCAATAAGTTGTCTAAATAACCAAACCATACATGAATCATGTATCCAACACCAATAAAATAACTTTAATTAGATAAATACATGAAATATTATCAGAAAACTCCGAAATCCATTTCGTGTATGCTATTAGGGGAAAAGTCTAATGAACTCGTAAGATTCCCCCTATCAAATTAACACACATAGAGATCATGGTCTTATAGATGCGCGTATTTATATTAGGGGAGTTTATATCAGTTCTATATAAAAATCCCAAACCAAAAAATTAATAATAAATACATATTAAAGCTATACTCATCTATGAATTATTAATATAGTCATGTACCAAAAAACCCATTTTTGAGATACTTGATAATTATGTCCTGAGAAATGAAATCCTATAATAAAAAAATAATAAATAAAATTAAATAATGAATCATAATCCTATAAATAGTGTGATTAGTATAAAACACCAGACACCATCTTATCTCATTAGAATTTTATAGAGCTACTTCAAGACTACTCATAGAGTGTGACAACTCTATACTATTTTTCTCATATCAACATTGGGGTTATATAGTTCACTAAACCAACACTCTCATATATGTTTCTAAAAACAAAATATTTAAATAGTATATTTGATATAATTAGAGACAACCCTATTTTTATTTTACATAATTTTCATATTCAAAACATTACAACATAAAAAAATCTCATAATCCCAAAATTTGAATTTTTATTTCCTTTAAGGACCGGTTATAAATAATTTTTTTTACAATAATATATAAACATTTCTCCATAATGAAACCACACTAGACACTATTATAAACATATAACATGTTTTTCTCATCTTTATAAAATTCTGAGAGGAGTCGTAAGAATCATGTTAGCTCAAATTCTCAGTAAAGGAAATCATATTAATATTCCATTAATGGATAGATCAACATCATATGATAAAACACATGTGTGGGAGAAATATAACAATACATAAAATATTGAACAATAAATTTTGTCTCCATGTCCTGAAATAAGGATATTTAATCTCAAATGAAAAAATATATACCAGGAAAAAATTGTATGGAATCACGAGATGATAAAAATGATCCATGGAGCATAATTATAGTAATATAGAAAAAATATCATTTAAAGGAAGTATAAAAATATGTAATGGAACTAGCATTTGATTAGATATAAAAAAAATAGTGGAGTAAAAATGACTACCCATTTCCCAAAACATAGTGAAGCAGATATTACTACCTTCATTATGTAACATATTGGGTCATGCATCACTACCTGATTCCCCATAACATAGAGGAACATACATCAATTCCTGGTTCTAAGAGTGGAGCGATCATATATAATTAATTCCTGTAACTATCTTAGGAGATATAAATCCATAAAAATTCCACTGGAGGGAAATATAATTACTCGAAATTTTTAATAAAAAACATTCATTTATATGTATCTCATTAGAACATAAATAATTCATATTTTATCCATCACTTAATTAACATAATGAAATGGGATTAGTTTTTTGAAAAACAATCCAAGATATTTTTATAAAACATACAAAGAAATAAGTTTGATAGTGACTTAAATATATCCAAAACGTTACATAAGAATCATTAAGAATAATATAATATAGGAAATATATTTTTTATATTTGGATAAATGAATTGAAATATAATAGAAAAGACCCATTTTTGAAATTATTTAAAACTAATTTAAAAAAATTTCTTCAAAATAGAATACATGATCATGATAAAACAATTATAATTTATCCATTAAACCAAAGAAAACGGTATTTGGAAATAAATTAAAAGGGAATACTAATTTCAATAAGAAACATTATTTATATGAATTAAAAACACTAACTTTATCACTTTTATGGAAAATCATAATTCTTAAATTTATATATTAATATAGAATAATATTTTTCCAAATCAACATTTTAATTTTAGAAAATATAATTACATTAAATTTACTTTTAAAAATCCTTTAGAGTCAAAATATGTTCAAAAAACATTTTAAAACATATAAATTAACCTTCATAAATGAGAATTTTTATATGATAGTGAAACTATAAAAGTTATTTGCGAAACCATTTTCATGATACTAATAAATGAAAAAGTCGCAGGTCACATTAAAAATTAATATTCGGAACCGGAAAGTGATTGTTATTGAAAATTTTACTTTTATAATGGATATTAAATAATGGATCCCTATGCTGTATATCATGGTTTTTAGAAGAAATGTTGAGTGGAATATAATGTATCTGATCATGAGTAGAATTTAATTTAAATATAATAAAATTCATTTTTTAAAAAACTCATTAGAGAAATGGTTAATAAAACATACTATTGAATGTATAATAAGATAAATATGAAGGTCACATATGATAACACATAATTAGGATTTCCAAATATAGTGAATAACTTTGGTATGATGGGGAAAATATTTCATGGAGGAGAAACCATTGTTAAATAGGTTTCAATTATTCTTAGAATTATATACATTTGAGAAAAAAATTAATCAATGTATGATAATTGTATTTAAAAGTAATTTCCACCCATATAAATAAGTAATTATAGGATAATAATTTAATAGAAGAATAATATTTTGTAAAACCATATTTAACATGAATTATAATGAGTCATGAAAAGATGTTGAGTCAAGAAGAACCCTATACCATAAAGTTTCATATTCAAACATGCATTAACTCTTGTATCATAAACATAAATATTTTAATAACTAATTTTATAGAATTAATAAAATACATTATCTATTATAGACATTATTTATATCAATTTTTGACAAATACATTACCTGATTATTGTTTATTTTCATAATTGGATGTTAATATTTCTTGGATTTTTTCCAAATAAAATACTCAAGACCATACCAATTGAGGATCACACTACGACTCCCCATGCCTGCCTCTATAGGCCAGGGGCTGGCGATCAGTGCTGAGTTGGATATCACACACAATAAGGAATTAGCCTAATGTACATGTATGAATGTACCCACATACATCTCCATCCGACAATGAAGAGATATAAAAAAATATTAAAATATCAAATTCAACCAGACATTTTTACTAAACTATAGTATAGTAGAAGTAGACAAGTTGAAAATATAGGGGCCACGAAAAGGAAAACTAAAAAGAGTCCAAACTGCACCGAATGAGGTGATCACTGCCAAAAACCATTAATAATTCCCCCCATACAATATCTGGTAAAAACCCCAGTCATTCCACCAACTAAGCTCTACATGCTTGAGGTCAAACTAAGACTCCATTGAAGGACATGTGTTTTGTATAAGGAAGAAGACATGTACGAGAAAATCCATGCAGGGGTGAGTATAAACATAATCAATTGGTGCCCCAAAACTCCAAAAAAATTGAGTATATGAAAAGAATCAATTATGTTGAACCAGCCTAAGGGAACCCAAACAAGATAAAAGATTATACTCAATACCATCCTTGACAATAACCGACTAGTCAACTCAACGTCCCTAGTATTTCACCAAAATAACACATGCCATGGGACTCCAAGAATAGAAACATAAATACTCATAACCATCATAAAGTATCATGGTATCTGACCATAGAATATCCATAATGAACAACTCGAGGTTCCAATGCAACACTTACAATGATCCCTTGAGGTATTGACCTCATATAAATCAACAAGATCCAAGACATCCTGAATAGCTTAAATACCCAAAGTGGGAAATTATTGACAACTCGATGTCGATGACAAACCATAACCATACTAGATGGAACTCAATCAATAGATTCATTACCATAGGTAAAACTAATTAAAGTCACACCGGGTCATCTCTCATGATACTTGTCCATGAGGGTACGCATGCCAGATAATATCATGAAAGAAGTTAGGTGGTGACTAAACTAACCCAACACCCCCCATATGGGATCCTGCATAGGGTATTAAGGTGGACACAAAACCCTGGCTAAAAACACCTATCACAGAATGGGTTTCCATGCAACAATCCAAATCTAGAACAATTCACCTTGAAGAGGATCAATGCCTGTGTAGTGTTTGTTAAGATTAATCAGATAAGTCCTCTAAGGAATTCCCAATGGTAGAGAATAGAAAAAATAAACAGGTCTCAATGAACAGATAACGATTTTCTTCCCAAGGCATACTAGGGATCCATACCCTACTAGAACATCCATGATTGAGGATCCACACAAGGGTAATTATTGTTCAAACTGACACAAAAATCCTTACTAATGAAACATGAAGGGATGTGAAGATCATGATCTGCCTCTTAGGGAGACACCTGCTCCAAACTCAATGAGTATGTTATCAAAACGTATTGAGAGAAATCACTCTAGAACATAATAATTCAACCACACTACATGTATGAAAACCATATAAAAGGGGTCATATTCTAGTGAAGGTGACGTGATACTGAAAACCCTCGTAGTAGTTGAAGAGGGGTTACATTCTAGTGATGTAGGTGTGATGCAGAAAAACATCTTAGCCATAATACCAAGGGTACCCACTCAACCCATAATGTAATGGAATAGATGATAAACGAATGCCACAAAACATAGAACACACACCATGTCACTTATTCCCATACTATTTCCATAATCGCGATCTACATAGAAAACACAAAAGATAAACAATTTACTCACCAAAAACTGACAACCTGTGAAAACATAACTATTAACTAAAACAATTTCTCTGGGACCCATTCTTCAATAAAATAATACATAAAATGGATCTTTTAATAGTGATCCTCTTGAAAATACACACATGATTGAAATTCATTTTTTTCACAATGGACACTCAGTGAAAAAGTCACATTTCACCGAAAATGCCCAAATTGGGTCTCACGGGGCTGACACCAAAATGATGGTTTAAGAAAATGAAATTTTTATTTAATTGCATTTATTAATGTTATGGTTATAACACCACTTATAGTGCATAAACTTGACATCAACCGCAAATGATGCGCCTGATTCAATATTCACCAAATAATACAAATTAAAATATCGTTATTATTATTGGACATTTAGAACCATTTAGTATAGAGGTCATCTAAAAAAGTACTCAATGCAACCTCATAAGGAATTCTTCAAATCAATTCCCTCGTGGATGTAGAACATACACAAACCATAAACCTGGATTGAGAGTTTTGTTGTTTTTAAAAAAATCAGCCTCAAACCACCAATACTGACCAACCCGGCTCACTCAGACGACCACGGTCCAGACCACGTTGTCCCACCACACTGATTGCAAGCCCCCACCAGCTAAACATCATGTTGATACTTTTCGCACCTATAAATGTTGCTCGACACCCCATGCAGCCACACTCCCACCAACCTTCTTTCTGCCATGCCTTTTGCTGCCATCCACCAGTCAAATCCACCATCACTCATCAGAATATACCACACTCTTTAGAACCCATTTCCGCTAACACATTTTGTGGACCACTGGGAGCACTCTGGTGGTCCAAAAATTGATTCGAATGATGTTTTAGGAATCATGAGATCTAATATACACATACATGACCACAAAAAGTTAATCCAATGGTACAATCGAATATAAAAGAATCTTAAAGAGGGAAATGGTCTCAAAAATCAAAATTCAACTACCGTTTGGTGGATTACTGACTCTTCGAGTATAGAACTATATGCTAATGCTTTTGTTTCATGTTCTAGGAGAAATTGACATCCAGAAAAGAGTTCAATGAACCCTTTTTTCTTTATTTTTCTATTTAATCATGATGTGGAGGGAGGAGGAGGAGAGGTTGCTACCTTCCAATGTGCACACAAGGGGATAAGATGGGATTTAATTAATTTTTAGTTTAATACATTTCATTTAACATTCTGTATCCCATACATATCTTACCCAAACTCAGGTGCTGACAAAACCTATATTTCACATAGGGTATGCACTTTGTTATATACTGAATAAAAATCTCAGAAATTCAATATATGACTCCATTAAAAAGATATTTGAGTCGATGCCCATCAATAAATTAATTTATTTATTTATAAAAAATCCCTTGATAACATTTTCCAGGGAAGGCCTTAACCGGAAAATGTTATACTACACCTTCGGTAAATGCAGCATTGTAGATGAAGCAATGGCCATAGATTTCTAATTTGAGATACCTTTTAGGAGAAAAACCATTTCTTCAACATGCATAGTATAAAAATACTTAATATTTTAACAAAATTAATTCCTTGAAGACTCAGCCTTGGAATCACACTCCATATATGTACGAAGATTTGAAAATATTTGTTAGATTATTCCAAATTCGGAAATGGGAAATCCTGAGTCATTACATCCTCCCCACCTTAATGATTTTCAAACCTGAAAAGAGAAAGGCTATAGAATAAGGGAAAGACCTGAGCTCTCCACTATGATTCCCATGCCAAAGATCATAAAAAAGGACCACGACTAAGCCACCAAGGGTTACTTTGAGGTTAACATGTACACACTCTAGAGTGACCAATACAACATCCAACTCTAACTCATCCAGGTTGGCATCGTGTGACAAACAATTCACGTGACTCCTCAGCTATGGCAGGTTGAAAACACAAAGAACTGGGTCCATCTTCTATCATCTGGTCTAGATAAACTCACCCCTCACCAAACTGACCTACAGACTAATGAAAACCCACTTTAGATTTCTCAATTCAAATTATCTATTTCGTAAACCTAGATATTATATTATTTAGATGGTACTGACTCACTCACACGGCTTTACATCACATCTCTGTAATGTATCTTACTAGGGAAATTCCAAATCCTTGAGATCCAGAAGATACATTTAGCAGATCCACACCATCACATCTCAATACGCAGGGTAAAAACAAAAAAATGGGATGTCCATGAACTCAATCGGTCTTACGAGTCTATTCACAAAAAACATTGAACAAACCACTCTGTACTAAAAACAAAAGTTTAAGGGACTCAACCGCCTCACCCTGACACAATCCACTTTGGTTGGCATTGATTGGACTGCATGGTTTTCATCATGTCACCAAAATGTGTGTCAGTGGTGGAAGGATCTGTCTTTCTCAATAATTTGAATTGAAAAATTAATACCCAAAAAACAATGAGAAAAAATGGAATGGAAAGCATACCTCATAACATTGTATATCAAAACAGCTTCAGAATTTAGAAAGGGCACAGATCTCACATCTATCAATCTACGGAGCCTTTAGGATAACATCTTCAAAGGACCGCAGTTATCCTTGTTCCTATCATATAGAATCCTGAACCTGACGTAGACCACATGGGGCTAGTGGTGGTGGAAACACAAACCGATTTCCACCAACTACCATTGAACCTGCTCCTCCACCACGTCCACCACCCTTCAGACCTTTGAGATTGAAATGAATCCTCTGCCAAGTCGGCCTGTCAACTGTCTCCTTATTATTAGAACAATGTGTCAGAAAATATCTGTAAATATATCAAAATCCGAGGAGAGAATAGTAGTGCCTCTCATAAAACTGACCATCACCTTGACCCAACTCCCACCCCTCATACCCACATGTCTGATTTCAGTCATGGGTATGCGATTGAAATGGCAGTGCCTCCTATGTTGTGCGGGTTCTAACTATGAATCTTAATCAACCTGTACATCAAGATAACTCATTCTTTAATGCTCACAGTTTACATGAAACCCCATCAAATTGTTATCCAACACCCACAGATCCATCATTGACACAGTCTGACGGGCTTCATTCACCAAAATACTTGGGGGCGGGTCAACACACACCTCGATAGATGGTTTCTCCACCAGTTTTACAGGTGAATAAGAGTATACCTCATGACATGGCCCTTGAATGGTGACATAATCAATAATTGTGTTGTACATCAAATATATATGTGGAAACCTCGAAGAAACTCTTCATGGAAACATCATGAAACAATTATGAAATGTACCACATTCAAAGAGTATATCTGTCGAGCTAATGCAAGAAAAATACGAAAAACCCAAAACCATTTCCTATATGATTATTATACCATTATTACCCTATTACCAAAGTCCTAATGTCTAGAATCCAAAGGTTGGTTATCAGAGTCCTAGTCAATGGATATGTCGGTCGTCACACCAACACCGGAGTCCCTGATCTAAAATTCAAACATGAATCATCATAACACTACCACTATGAAACCCACACCAATTTCATATATTGACCAGTAACACTCTAAGGTATCAAATGTGGAACCTCCTCTCATTAAAATCATTCACTACATGACCAAATAGGGCTCTAGCTGTGACTTCCCAAGCCCGACTCCATTGGATAGTCGCTGGCAACCAGTGCCGAGAAGGCTATCACACACAAGGAGACCTTAGCCTAATGTATCTATACACACACACACACAACACACCCAACCATGCTATATTACATAGATATATACAAAATATGGAATCTAAAATGATTGTATTCATCTATCCTAAATGAATGTATTGCATATGTATAAAAATGGAAAATATTGGGCCCACCAAAAGGAAAACTAAAAGAGCACTCAACACAAACTAAGGGAGATAATTACCTCTAAATACGCTTCCGTAAGATCCTTTCTATGGTATGGTGAAATACCCAGTTATTACAACTATTATTCTATTCTTTCTCCAGGTCCAACTAGGACGCTGTTAAAGGAACTTTGGATGGCACAAGACACGAGACATGTGTAGGAAAAGACCATGTATGGGTGAGTATAATGATACATAGTAGGTGCCCCAAAACCCACAAACCAAAAAAGTGTGTAATATATAGGCATCAGTGAACTCTACCAAGACCGAGGGAACCCAAAAAAGAGAGAAGCTCCAACTCAATTAAATCCTCAGTAATACATGACTAGTTAGCTTGACATTCTAGCAATGTTGATAAAATGAAATATGACCCAAGTACACCCAAAACACACCCATAAATACACTGCATCATCATCATGTCTAATGGTATCACCATAGACTATCAATAGGGAATCAGTCGAGATTACAATGAAATAATTGCAGCAATGTCATGAGTTACCGACCTCAAAGACAGTAAAAAGAGACAAGACATCCTTGAAATCTCGTAAAAAAGGGTAACCATTGGAAACTCGAAGTTGATGAGCCAACCTCACAATCTATGATGAAACTCCACTGAGAGATTTCACTCTTATAGAAAAATGAACAAATGGAAAACCTAGCCATCCCTCCTGATACCTATCCCTGAGTGTTTGCTCGATGGATAACATCATAGAAGAAGACAACCAGTGACTAAACAAACCCATATCCTCAGGTAGGGGATCCCTCCCAGGGTACGATGGGGGACATATAACCCAATCCCGAAACAACAAAAAAATTATTGGGTATCGTGCAACAACCCCATTCTAGAACAACTCACCTAGCATAGGATAAATTCCCATTTTGAGTTGGTCATGTAGATTCTGAGAAATCCTCTAAGGAAAACATCATGATAGAACGCTAATGGATTAAACAAGTATTTAATCACATAAATGGTGTATGAACCGATGGATCACTCGGGAACCATACCCTACTATATCATCCTTGGTAGATGATCAGTGCTTGAAAAAATATTTTTCCTGAAGACACAATAAATCCTACAAGGGAAATTTGAAGGGATGTGGGGATCACGATGTGCCTCTTGGGGAGACACAAGTTCCAAATCAACTAAGTATACTATCAAAGATGGTTAAGACAACTCACTCCAAATTTTTTAATACACCCACAATGCATGGATTAAAATAAGACGAAGAGGGTTCATTGTTTGGTGAAAGGGAGGTGATAACAAAAAACATCGTAATAACTGAATATGGGTTAACTATTTAGTGAGGACGATGTGAGACCAATAAACCACTAAGAAGAATGATTAGGGGGACCATCTCCACCAATCTAGAAAAGGTTTCACTGAGCAATAAAACCCACATAACATCACTTACAAACCACTCACCTTGTCCCAAACTGTGGCCACTATCACATTCTATGTGAAAAAACATACAAGATATGATATTTACTCACCCAAAATGAAGAACAGGTGAAATTGGAACTATTCACTTCAACATTTACCCATAGAGAACATTCTTCAATCCTAGAATTCTTCAAATAGATCATGTTTTTTTATCCTCTTAGAAAAACACACTAGATTGGCTAATCATTCATCTAAAATTGACACTCGATGAAAAAATCGTGTTCCGCTAAAAACGCCCAAACTGGGAATCATGTGGAAATCACAAAGAATTATTTTTATGAAATTGAAATTTATATTGAATGTACCCCCTAAATATGAGTTGTTCAATGCCACATACGGTGCATAAATCGGTACTTGATCACAAAAGATATGTCTGATTCAATAATTGCCAAATAATAATAATTAAAATATTATTATTATTATTGGATGTTTTGTACCACCGAGAAATGAGACTACCTAAAAATGTCCTAAATGTTACATCAAAAGGTCTGTTTAGTAGAGAGACCCATGTTTCCGTAGACATCATGCAATCCAAACACCTGGATTTGGAGTTATAGGGGTTTTCATGAAAATCTCGGCCCAAAACCACCTGAACGGGCCTGGACTGGTCGGTATGTCTTGCATAGCTAGAAGTGGTTCTTACCACACCATTCGACCATACCAACCGTCATTTCTTGGCTACGCTGCCCCACGGTACGCCCTGTGCTACCGCCTAGGGCCCGACACTGCCAGGATCCTTTCGGCCTCCATTACACCATGCCCCACGTCATCGTCCACCACCTGAAGTTGTCATCAATCCCCAATAACAGTCGCCCTCACCAGAACCTACATTTCTACCACCACCTACGAACCACTGGGACCACTACTATGGTCCTAAAATATATATGAAAGATGTTTTGGAATGAATGGGACCTGATCTGCACAAACACAGCCGCAAAATAATAATATGAATGCAAAACCATACAAAAAATTCTCAACGAGGGGAAAGAACTCAAACTGGAAATCTACATACCATTTAGTGGATTTTCGAGGCATTGAGACTAGATCAGTAGTCTAGAGTCTTTTCTAAAAGATCCAAAAAGTGATCATCATCAATAACAGACTCTGATAGAAACTAATTTGTTTGATTTAGCCAATTTTTCGTGAAGAGGAAGAAGGAGAAGGGTAGGCTACTGCCTCTCTATGTGCGCACAATGAGAGAAGGGGGGATTAAATTTATTTTTAATTAAGTATTCTTTGTTTAGTTGTCCAACTCCCATTCACATCCAACACGACATCTAGTGCAGAACACATTTATGTTGTTCCTAGTGTAATCACGACTTTCTAAAATCAATGGTTATCTTAGAAATTTTATTTGAGACTCTGTTCAGGATTTATTCGATCCAAAACCCACAAATAAATAAATTTATTTATTAATGAAAATTACCTCAATATTTTTTCCACATCAAGAATGCACCCACATATGATATAATCCACATTGGGTAAACAACATAATCTAGATGCAATTGTGGCCTCAAATTTCTATTTACTGATATCGTTTAAGAGATAAACCATTTCCTCTATCTACAATTCGTAAAAATAATTAATATTTTTTTAGAATTAATTATGGTCACACCAAGACTCTAAATTGGTCACCAAATTCACTCATAGTTCTTGAATTTTTCATTGGAATATTCTAAAGTATGTAATGGAAAAACCCAAGTCACTATACCTCATACAAACACATAGAGGAATTCTTTTATATGTCCACAGTTTTTTTAAATAGAATAAAATATTTTTTAAGCAACTATATTTTTACTACAATAATATATTTTTTAATCTGGGTTATTAATATAAATGGAAAAAATAAAATTGACCATATTACATAATTTGGATATGATAATTTCAAATATTAGAGTAACTTTATTTTAAATTTTAATGTTTTGAAATGTTAATTTTATTATTTTCACAAATTACACATAACTAATAATTTTTATAATATGTGTGTTTGAAGTTAATTTTTTTTGTATTATATATTTATCAATTTAATTAAGTATTAAGATTTAAATTGGTTTATAAACAAAAAAATCACTTTCATTAAATGAAATCAACAAATAAATATTACCATTAAAATATCTAAATAGAAAATGATTGAAATATTTATTAAATTAAATTATACTTATGGTCTAAAATGTTGAAAATATGTTTTCTTACATTAAAAAAATATTTAAAAAGGAATAAATTTTGTAACACCTTTATATTTTGAAAATATTTCTCTTTAAATAAATTATATGATTTTTATTGCTTTATTGATGCACAACACTGTTCACAAAACAAATTGTGATATATTATAACACTTTTTTTTAAATTGATTGGTATGAATAGGATTAACCAAATCATGAAATATATGTAGATATTTTTTACATATTTCATATTTATTTGTTAATTTAGAATATATAGTTACCCAATTTTTTGTAATGAATTATAATTTTTTAAAATTTTCTTTTCTGGAAAAAATAGTTTTTTAGTGTGTTTTGTGTGAGAATATTATAATTAATTTATACAAAATTTATAAAACAAATTCAATAATAAAGATATTATTTTCAAAATATTAATATTGAAATAATTTATGGGTTATATTTTGTAATATTTTCAAATGATTATTTTTTAAGTGAATAATGGAAATTGTTGGTTTTTATAAACCTCTAATTTCATCTTATTGAATGGACCCATTGTGATTATAACTCGATAGTAATGTAATATAAGACCCATTTAATTTTAAATAATCTAATTTTTAATATAGTAATAACTATTAAACTATATTTCAAAATAAATTTAGTTTCAATCTTAGAAACAATTTTTTATTCTGAAAACTAGATGTATGTGCATAATGTGTTTTTATATTTATTAAATAAATAACTTATAAATAATGAATTTAAAGAAATATTTATATAATATATTGAAAAAATTATTTTAATTACATTTCATTTTTTTAATATTCGTGGAATATTAATTATTCCATTTTAATTATTAAAAAGGAAATTGTTTAAAAACGTTGTTCATTGCAGTTGTGGGATAATTTTAAAATATACATATTCAATGTCTAAAAATAGTACCTATAAAAATATATTATTTTTTAATCATGAATATATTATTTTATAATAATTCCACTTTTATTTTTATTATTATAAATATTAATAACGGAAAATATTTATCACCTTAATAGGGGTAAAATAAAAAAATAAGGTTAAACCATTGAGACGTGTCATTAAAAAGTACATAACACTAGAATGTATCATATTATATGAGTAGGTTTCTTCTATAACAAACAAAAATTTAAAAATTATGGTAACTAGGTTTTATTTTTATTCAAATATGATCTTCATGTAAATTTAATAAAAGGATAAATGCAAAATACCACACTACTAAATTTCATAACTCTAAATAGTATCATTATGAAAATAGTATAATTTATATTATAAATATTTCTTTTTAATAAAAAAATATTTTTTATGTCACAGTAACTTATTTTTAAATTTTATTGATGAAATAATTACCTTAAATTCTTACGTAATATCTAAAAATAAATTTATAAATTTATAAAAAAGTTATATTAATGATTTTCAAAAATATTAAATGTAATACATTTTGAAAAATAATTGTTTTATAATATTTTTTTATATAAATATAATGTATTAAATATTTTTAAATGTTTTCTTAATTTCATAACCAGCTTGATAACATTAAATTGAAAGTAAATCAATAGTGTCAAACTAGGTATTAATGATATTTTTTGAAAATTATATTTTAATTAAATTATTTAAAAACCTAAAAATCATGACAGATTACATGTATGAATACAAATTTACAAAAATACAATCCCTTTTCAATTTATTGTCCAATATTTACCTTGTAAGTAAAATTATAACCCTTCAAAATTAATAAATATTTTTACAATAGTTAAGGTTAAAATTTTTTAATGAAGTGGTTAAACCAAAAGATAATGATTAAAATGACACAAAACCCAATATAATTTTCACTTTATAGTGAAATTGTTTTCAAAGATTATTTTTACATGAATAAATTTCTTCTAAGGAAGAATTATATTGAGTTATAAATTGATTTTATTTATATATTTTGGTAATTATAAATATTTCATGTCAATGAATTATAAAAGGAGACTCATTCTCTCATTTACCTGTTCTTCATTTAGACATGTATCTTGATGATAACATATAAAATTAAAATATAAACTTACTGATAAATGAATTAGAGGTTATATTCTTATTAAAAGGATATATCAATGGTCTTTGGTAAGGTATATATAAGAGGGATTCCAAAGAAGTGGTAATCATCTTACCCGACATCTTTCAATTTATTACATCCTATACATCGTATAAATATCTAGTACACATCATTAAATAATAATGTCCTAATCATAAATATTTGGAAATGTTATTAGGATTTTTGAATAGCCATTATCCATCCTATATTCCCTCAATTGGTAGGTGAAAGTATCCCTCGTGCGTATATATGGACTACCACCACCACATTGTGATAAAATTAATTTTTTATAAACATGTTTTATGGATGGTTATTAATATTAAATTAATGAGTTTATATGATAGTTACGATATTATTATTATTATAGATTTATAATATCATAAATATCATCTTACATTTACTTATTTTGAAAAAAAATCACATCACTCGTGTAAACATGTGGAATACCACGTCCACAAAGCTATTTGATTAATTTTTCATTTCCGTATTATGTTGATGTTAATATGGATTGATTTAATGAATATATCTGATATATATAAAATAATAATAGTTTTTTTAATTTTATTTATTATTTACCATTATTATTTCCCATCATTTAAAAATTGAAAACAAGGTTCATGATTGTGTACGACCTACCATCTCTATAAATAGTTTAATTCATTTTTCTATCCATATCATTTAAGAATGAATATATAAGATATTTATTTTAATATTGACATTATGGAGACTATGTAACCACAATAAGACTATAAATAACAAAACAAACAAACTAATAGTTTTTTTAAATGAAATAGTTAACACCTATAATTAAATATTTTAATAAGAAATTTTTAATAAAGGGATTTCAAAAGGTAATAATTGGATAATATATGATATTAAAATATTTTAAATGATTATTTTAGAAAATTATAATAAATTTTAATTATTATACTTTAGTTTGGAGCTCTTTTTAAGAAATTATAAATTGAGTTCCGGGATTTTTTTCTCACTTTTATTTGTATGGGACACATCCTATTCCCTAGCTGTTTTATATATTTCATGTATCTGAAAATAATTAATTTATTTCTTGAATAGTTTCACGAAAATTATTAGTATATTTATTTTCACAAATGGTTTACTCATTAATGAGGTTTCTATTTGAAGTTTATAGAAGTTATAAGGGATTTATGTTAAAAACACATTATTTATCAAGATAGAATATGATCATGTTTCTAATGATAATATTTTATAAAATATCCCACAAAAATACAATTAAATTTATTCAATAATGCTTATTTCTATAGATTACAATTATTTTATTTCATTTTCATCTATTTATGAACTAAATATTCTAAAAGAATTTTTTAAGTATATAATAATTTATTTCAATCTTCAATTGAAAATTATTTTCATTCCATAATCATGTTTTCTAAACTATTTTTAATAATTTTTTAAGTAATATATAATTATATTTTAAAATAATTATCACCAATGTTTCTCTTTTTACAAAATTGTTAAAATAGAATTGTCTTGTTGTATCCCAAATGGGTTACTTTTTTACATTATAGAAAAAATGTGAAAGAATTTTATGTTTTAAGATACATTAAAATAATAAATTTACCACAACAATTAACAGATCAATTATTTAAAGATTCATTTAAAAAATACAATGTTTTAAAAAAATCCTTAATAATTTTGGAATTTATAGATTTTGAATACAGTATTTTAATGTGAAAAGTTGTATTTTACACATAAAAGTTTCTAGTAATCTTTTAAACGAATTTTCAGGTATGATAACTTATTTTTTTGTTATAAATAATTTAATAATGTTACAATACAAATACTCCCCCCTTATTATTTCTTTAGATGGTTTATGATTATGATGGTGAGATTTTACGAAACCAATTTATTTTATATATATAATGCAATGTTGAATTATTGAAATGTTTTAAATCCAACTTCTTTTCCCTGGGTTATGATATATAGTGAATTGTTTATGATAATGTCGACGGATTATTATTATGTGATAGGTTGTCCTAAAATTATAAATCACTCTAATTCATTGTGAAAATATAGATATGTCACGAGATAATATAGATTTGAATAGGGTGTGAACATTATAAGTAAGAGAATCATTCCACTATGATTGTAATAGGTGTGGACCTATAATAAAGATATGAAAAAGTGGGGAGTGAACCAAATATATTATGATAGTATTGGAAGTGATACTTGACAATGTAAATTATATTATATGCTTATATTTGTGCCACAAACATATATCTTATGTCAATGTAATGTTCTCAATGCTCATGTTATTTGATTCATTTATGAATTTTTTCTTATAAAAATCCATTGTTTATTCCAATACATTGATTATTGATCTATGATTTGATAGGTATGGTTTTAAAATGTAAATATAATGTTCTCATACCCACGTGCTTCTGTTATTATTTTGTGAATAATGATACCCACCTTTATTACCCATACCGATAATCTGATAACAACATTTCTTATGATTCCCTTCCCGAGGTAATGATGAAATGTTTTAAGTACAGTATGCATTAGAAGTGGGTGGTCATAATGAACATAGTGTGAGATGAAGTAAATCCCTTATGAAGAATTATTTTGTTAATATATTTTTTAAAGACACTAAACATATCCTATTCTTGACAAGAACATAATGTTATGTGCTGATTATTCAACTAATATGATATATTATTTTTGTATGAAATTTTTGGGGATAAATAATTGTAATACTTGAATGGTTTAGTTACCTTCATAAACTAGGATGAAAAAACATTATTGGTAACCCTTATGATGATCATTTTTAATATGATACATCGTTTTTATGGTACAAAATAAGTGTGTTTTTTTAAAAAAAAAATGAAAATATGTCTTGATACAACATATGGATGTGGCTTTAGTACATATGAATCTAGTGTTGATAACCATTAATATATATGTTTGAGTATATATCATCGATTATTCTAGTTTAAAGTGAGTATTCCTTTACTACATTCCTTATTTGTAACTCCCAGGGGATATAATTTGGTAAATTTCGATTATCCTTATAATCTGTTATGAAGGATATAAATAGATGATAACTAAAGAAAATATAGGTTACAGAAATTTATTCAATCATTTGGATAAATTTTTCATTATTTAGACATTATATAATTGATTTTTTAATATATTTCTATGATATTTGTTTCTCACAAAATGGTTGGGTATTTTAGAAAATATCTAGAATCAAGAGGGTTGTTATTAATGTTGAATGTGGTAGAAATTTTATAGATTTTTATCTTGATAAAATAATTGATAAACAAAATGTATATTTAAAGAATAAGATTACTCATAATAGTCAATCTAAACATATGAATAATACTATAAAATTTGTTGAGTTTTCTTACACATAAAATAAGAGGTAGATGGACTTATATTAATGAAACACCTAAAGAATTCATAGTAAGTTATTTTCTACAATGTAATTCAATATCTTGCGCTACACGCAACATCGAGTTTGAGCTCACCATGACATACCAAACTAGCCTTTAGAAATATGGTTATGAATAATATTAACTGAATTTTTAATTTTATATAATCCAAATAATTTTAACATCCATATTATGTGTTTCTTAGACATAATAACTGAACAAAATCAAATTTTCAAATAAAAGATGTATTTTTAAAAAATGTAATTTTAACCCCTTTTGATGGTAAAACGATTTTAAATCAAATATTTGACACTTTTATATATTCAATTTGGATAAATAAATATCATATTTATAAGTGGAATAAAATATTTTAGTTTGGATAAATTTTCAGAGATTTTCTGATAAATTTCATATTTTGATTAATAGTGAAAAATACTAAATTTTAATTGAATACAATATTTTTAATAATAAAAATTTAGAGGGATAAATTATAAATTTGAATGTTTTTTAATTTTAATTATATTATATTTCAATCATTTCATCTAATTTTGTGCATTGGAAGTAATTTTACATTTATGTTGGACATAAACACATATTAATCTTTTGAATGTTCTTAAATGTCAAAAACCCGCTTTTCGGATTTGAAATATAGAATATTTTTTTAATTTAATTAAAAAAAATTATATGTTTTTAAAATTTTAAAATATATATCATTTTAGAATTTGGAATATCAAAATTACCGTTGGGTGTATTGTGATTATTTTTCAAAAAACTTTAAATTTTTTATGAATAATGAAAAACACTACGTTACTATTTAAAAAAGAATTTTTATGTAAATTTTTATTTTTAATTTATATTTATTATAATGTTAATATAGATACATAATACCTATATTTGTTAAATTTAACTCATTACATAATAAAATTACATATATAAAATTTTATTGAACTTTTTAACGTATTTTACTCACCTTCCAAGCACAATTGGTAATTTCTATAAAACTTAAAAATACAACTTCTGTAAATTTAATTTCAAAAATATGAATGACACGGTTGACATATTTAATTAAAATTTGGTTTAATAGGATGGAAATAAATTTCAGTGACTAGTAACTTTTGAATTTTATTTACCACAATTAAAAGTAAATATGGTAATTAATGGAAAAATGATATTATAATTACCCTAACACGAATCCGAATTATATTGGATAAGTATATTTCAACCAAAATCATCCATATGAACAAATTTTTTCCTTTTGATATACGTGTATTCTATTAAGTCATTTATTATTAATTTATTTAAAAAAATTATTAAAGTGTTAACTTCAATGTTTAATAACTAAACCATTTTCAATATAGAGTTATACATAAGATAAATTCGACTATAAATATTAATTTGAAAGATAAAACTATTTAATATATTATGTTTTATTATTTAGTATATTTACACATTATGTAATGTAATCTATTTATTGCACAATAAGGATGAAGTAATTACCTTATTAATGAAAGATTATAATAATTTATATTATAAATATCAGACTAAATGTAAATTAAAACAGTTGATTCATTACAATAATTTTATTTGTTAATATGACATTTTAAGGTTGATTTATTTTATTTTTTTCTATGTAATCAAGTTTTATTGACTTTCAAAAAAAAAATACCCAATAGTGTCAAAATTGACATAAATTAGTATTTAAAACAAATACTATATTATTAAATGATATAATATCCCTATAAATATAAGGATTGGAAAAATAAATTATATAAAAATATATATGTAATTAATGTACCACTTTCGGTTCACATGAAATTTTATAGTATTTTTATTAACCATGTAATATAAAAATACAAGAAGACACAGTAAAAGCTAAACGATTTTAATAAGAATTAAATAAAAAAATATATGGTTAATATGGTTACCTAAACTTTCCTAAAACATATTGGTTGATATGATTCGACCCCCTACCCTCCTTATACACTAAATAAATCTATTTATAGCTATTATAAACCAAAAAAATATTTTTTAATGAAATAATATTTCAAGATTTTTCTGAAGTGACCATCACCTCTCTTATAAGTGTACTTACAATTCTCTCTCAATCAAGTATCCAAATATATTGGTTTTTTCCAAACACATCTTAAATATCTTCCCAACTCCACTCAAATCAATATAGAGGCCTTAATTTGATCGCCAATCCAACCTATAAAGATTTTTTTCTAAAATCAAAAAGGAAGCACCCAAAGAAGAGGTAATAATTTAATCAACTCTTTCAAATATATTTTCTTCTTCCACGTCCTCTATCATTATATTTTCCATACCATAATAACAAATAAATTAAATTCTACCTGTTGTTATTTTATTATAAATATATTACAACCATATTAATTATTCTATCCATTGTATGAATGAAAAAAGTAATCATATGGGCCAACGTACGGCTTACCATCTCCAAGTCGTGGTGTAGTTTGTTATTCAACACTTCATTGTTTGGATGGGTATACTAATGAATTTAACTAATGAATATAATTAATATAACCTGTTAAGTATTCTGTATATATAATATACCATCCATTTTCATATGATTATACCACTAATAGAATGGTAGTCGTGCTTGTGTGTATGTACAACGTACCGTCTAAATGACGTGATGAGATTTCATTCCATATCATAACCATTGAAGAATATTTTTAATTTTCTGATTAAAAATAACTATTATTAACTTAAGATCATTATATATATGAATAAAATACATCCTATCCCAAAAAAACCTAACTTAGGTTGCAAAACATATAATGGAAAATGAATCAGTTAACACTCAAAACATCAATACTACTGAAATATCATTAAAAAATCAAAATTAGAAGATCTAATATTATATAAGATTTATGTTTGTGGTAATTTAATAATTTAGTAATAATTATTTCACCATTAGGTTGGAGTTTATCATTCACTATATTAAGAAAAAGTAGAAGGTAAAGGGTATTCATATTATTTTTTATTCCTGTGAGATTCAAGAAATATTTTCCACTATTTCCTTTAGTGTGGTGTATGTACTACACATTATTGTATTATTTTTGTAATATAAATTAATTTATGGGTATCTAAAACTTCATTGTATGATTCTTCTATATTGGGGTGTATGTTTCATAAGTTACCAAATCAGTAAAAAAATTCTTAATTTCAATTTCCACTCATTGGGTTTTACACAAACATCATTGGTTATTTTACTCCAAATTATGTGTGGAATCACTATTTAATTATCTATGTAGAAATTTCCACCCCACTATGTGTGGATATAATTTTCATAAACATAATCACTCCATTGAAAAGTTTTCATGTCCTTGATATGAACTAGATTATGGTAATCTTTACTCAATTTACAATAATTGAGTTAAACATACGAGTCATTGGTTTTTCTTTTACAAGAATATGTGTGAATGTACTATGATTGATTTACAATATATATCCAATCATATTAAGTTTTTTATATTTATCATATATAATTTTTTCATTGATTTATCCTTAATCTAGGGATATTGTCATTATAAGGTATTTCATCTCAATTAACATTTCCTTAAGACTTCATTGTTGTTATGAACCAATTCACTATTATATGGTGTATAAGATTTCATTTGAAATAGTATATCAGGAATAAAATTATTCTTATTATATTATATAATTTTTATTAATTTTATTCCTCAATTATTTCTCTTCAAGCATCTATCCTTTTTTAGCACTTTTAAACTAAAATATTGTTTAAACGATTTATCCATATAAATCATTCCCATTAATGTTAATGTTTTAAAAATTGTTTTAGTCACTAATTTATATATACATTAATGTTTTAAAATTAAAATTACTTCAAAATATTCAATGTTTTATGGTACAGTTTGATTCAAAAATCTCTTTTAAATGACATCTTTTATAAATAGTGCGACTATTAAATATTTTCAAGAAAAAGGGGATATTCCTCACAAATAGTTTTGCTAATTATTTTAATCTATGTTAATATTCTTAATTGTATTTTATTCTTTATTGAGTTTTATATAATATAATATATTTTTTTATTTTGTATTTAATGAGTTATGTTTGACAATGGATGTACTATTTTTATACCATTCATTGTTTTTGGTTAAAGTTTTGACATTCTGTATTCTAGTTATAATATGAATGTATAGATTATATTTCTCCCTCATCATATGATTAATGAATTTGACTTAGTAAGTGACAGGTGGGTCACATTATAACCCCTCTATGCATCGGTAAGTCTCATGTGACAAACAAGTGTCTTGGCACAAGGCCTTCAAAAAATATTATTTGCAGTCTTGGTATGAGGCATTGTCTATGTGATAATAATGTCTTTCATTATGAATTTTACCACAAATAAATTAGCTATTTATATTCCATGTGATAATTAGACTAGTAAAATATCCATTTAAAGACGTAAAAAACATTATTTGAATTATCTTTTCCATATTATTCTGATGTTTATGTTTAAAAGGATTGTGTTTAGTCATATATATTTCCTTAAATTTTTATACTTATTTGTGATAGTTTCGATATATTGTTATCATTACTAAACATCTGATCTCACCCCTGTATTATTTTATATTTTCACAGGATGTGATGAAGTATATAGTGATTAACCAGCAAGTATAGTCCAAAGGATATGAGTTTATTCAAAGTTGACAAAATGATTTTTTAATTTCATGATTTAAGGTAAAACTAATGTTTGTATCTAGTAAATCTAAGTCTATTAAACTAAACGGTATTTTGAGACATAATCCCTTATTATTATGAATATTTTAGGTAATAATGCAAAAACTCTGGGTAACAAGGGTCGGGGTGTTACAATTGGTATCATAGGATGTTTATTATAAGCATTAGATGCTAGATTTAAAAAAAACAAGTATTAGAAAACACTACCCAGTGATAGACATCAAGTAATAGTATAGAAAAACATCCATAAAATTTGTAATATAAATATTATACGAGTTTTACCAGAAAAACATCATTGTCTAGATGTGAGAAGGTAGAGGTGACTCTAGAATAGATTTACCTAGGGGTAAAACATGAAAAAAACTACTTTAAGAAAGACTCGAATGAGAATTGGTGCATGATAATGGGTTTTTTTGCCCTATTGGTTAAAAAACTCCTAGTTGTATTCATAGGATAATTAACATTTTATTTACAAAATAAAAAGAAGGATTTTAATATTAAATGATAATAAATAACTTTGTTTATCCTATGGTGTTTTATATTAAAAATATTGTGACATGATATAATCTAAATGATTTTATGACTATTTTTAATCACACTATGGTTTTTGGTTTTAGTCAATGGATGATTCCAAGGAAGTAATATTATCATTGAACACAATTTACTATATGGGCACAATGGAGAAAATTTGAAACAAAATGAAATATTTATAGGCATAAATGATATCATGGTCATTCCAATGAATGATTCCAAAAATACGGTCAACAATATATACATTAACAATCTACAAAACTCAATAAATAACAGAATTGTGTAGAATGATAAGAGTTCTATCTATAGAGATCATGGAGAAAATAAAATCAATTTCTATCATGCCAGAAATGTGGAAGGATACACCCAGTAAATTGTATTAATGGAACAAAGAAATTCATTATGTGTAGTAAGTAATGATATAATGTAAATAATTTTTTAGGAAAAATGAAGAGTAATATGGAAGGAAAAAAAATTATCCTAAGAATCCATTTAAATACATTTTCTTTAAATGTACGAGAAATAGTAATTACCCTAGTCAGTGACCAATTCTATAGAATAACAACTTGGTCAAAGAAGAACCTAATATGAAATAAATGGATGGCGAATGGTTTAAATGAATTAATGATCATTGTTGATGGGATTACTATGGAAGACATTTCTCTTGTATATGTAACCATGTATTTTGTTATCTTAAAATGAAATTTGAGGAATAATTATTTTTTTTATTTTCTTGATATAGTTATAATGAACCATTTGGGTTTACATGATCCTTGAATTTGAGTAAATTAACGATTATTAATTTTTGGGATGAAAATGAAAGGTATGAGATAACAATTGTGGTTAAATTAGGTTATTGTTATTTTTATGAATTTATCTCATTTTGGGAATGTTATAAAATAATGTTTTTGAAAAAGGACAATGTGTAGACCATGTGAAAACTCTTCATGTTGGAAAAAGCTATAGGAATTCAACCCACTACCAATGTATGAATGGGATTTACTGCCTACCACTATAAACCGTGAAGTCACTGGTTAGAGTGACAATTTATTTTATGTTAAATGATTTTCTTAATAAATAATAACATGATTTTGGATCTTATGATTTATAAACTGCATATTCTTAGTATAATAAAATGATTTGTTGATTCAATGATAAATGTTATTTTGGATGAATTTTTCTCAGTTACTAGCACAATATGCCTAAGGAAAATATATTACTATGGAATTTAATTTGGAGAGTAATGGTGGATTTTTTTTATTTGACGAATCTATGTTTTTTTATAGAGAATATGGTTATTAATTGAAATTATTAACCTATCATATATAATATGAAATTTGGATC
Organism: Viscum album; assembly: GCA_963277665.1. Lineage (NCBI taxonomy): Eukaryota > Viridiplantae > Streptophyta > Magnoliopsida > Santalales > Viscaceae > Viscum > Viscum album. Next base: position 1,049,598,136 of record OY728148.1, read on the forward strand.
AATACAATACTATATGAGACTTTAATAGTATTTGATTTTATTTGGAGATAAATGTTACGATTTATAATGAAATACTATGTGAATAAATTATTCCAGTATTTTGATTTAAATCATAGTTTGGATTTTATTGAAGGATTTAATGACAGAAGCTTATTTTATGGGCTTTATTAAAGTTTTGGTATTGTTTCTTTAATTTTGAAAAATTAGTTTAGTAATTCTTTCTATAAGGGATTATTCATTTTGGGGATCATCTGATCTTTAACTAACAATTTGGTTTTGGTTAATCTCTAATCACAAATCCTTTGTGGATTATGAAATTCTCTAGATGTTCATTTTAGCACTTCAGTTGTGACCAAGCCATTATAAAAAATCATCATTTAGAGAAAAGATGAGTTAGTAGAAGAAATTTATAAATGGATGAAATTATACACGAAAATAAGTATATCTCTTTATGTTCATAGTCAATCTCACAAATAAATTCCCTAACTTTAATAAAATGAACTTAAAACAAAAAAAACATTGTCCGTTTACTTTTCCAGCTTGAAAACTAATGATTGTTTAACCCTTAAAAGTATTTATTTTTTTGGTTATTAAATTTCTCCTAATTAGGATTTCTATCAATATCCATCATATCATGACACTAATTTTATCTTTCATATCTATGATTTTCTACAAAGAATCCTAGTATGGGTTATCTCGGGTGACCTTTGTACTTACCTTTTTTAAGTGATAGTTTTATTAACTCTTTTTTCTATGTGTGAATTTTATTGAAGTTACCAAACCCAATTTTAAAATTGTGAAGACAAAATTTCCAAATTTTGGGGAAAATGTAACACTAAAATATTTTATAGTAAGTTATTTTCATTAAATTAAATCAATAGTGTTCACTACATTCCACACTGAGTTTGAGCACACCATGACATACCAAAACATGCCGATAAAAAATTAGTTATGAAAAATATTTACTAAATTTTTAATTTTATATACTCCATATAATTTTAACATAAACATTATGTGTTTTATCGACATAATATAAGAACAAATTCAATTTTTCAGTAAAAAAGAAGTATTTCTCAAAAAATGCAATTTTAATACCTATTAATGGTGAACCATTTATAGATCCAATATTTGACACTTTTATATATTCAATATGATAAAATAAACTTCCTCTTTAGATGAGGTACATAAAATTTAATATTGGAAAATTTCAGGTTCTTTTCTGATAACTATCATATTTTGATAAATACAGAAAATACTAAATTTTAATTGAAACAAATTTTCTATTCAAAACATTTTATAGTTATAATTTGTAATTTTGAATGGTTAAGAAGTACGATTAGATTATTTTTTTTATCATTTCATCCAATGTTGGTAATTGGATGTAATTTAACATTTAAATTGGACATAAACACATATCAATCTTTTCGTACATCTTACTTCCCCAAAACCCGCTTTCAGGTCATGACAATGAGAATATATTTTTAAATAATTAATACAACTTCAATGATTTGAATTTGGTAAAATATATATAATTTATGAACTTGTAATATCAAGGATATATTTGGGTAATTTTTTTGTATTTTTCTATAAACATTCAATTTTGACGAATAGTGAAAAACATTGTATTATTATTTATAGACATTTTTTAAACAATTATTTTTAATTTATATTTATTTTAAAGAAAAAATAGATACATTATACCTATATTAGTCCAATTAAATTCATTAAATTTATTTTATAATATTATTATATATATAAAATTTTATTAGACCTTTTACCGTCATTTACTCACCTTCCAGGAACATTTGCAAATTTTCATAAAACATAATTTTACTTCTTCTATGAATTGAATTTAAAAATTCCCAAAGACATGGTTGAAATCATAATGGAAAATTTGGTTCAATAGAATGAAAATAATTATGTGGGAATAATAACTTTTGAATTTTATTTACAATGGTTAAAAGTTAATAGGTTAATTAAAGGTAAAAATGATATTATAATTACAATAACACATTTCCAAATTCTATTTGATAAGTTTATTTCGACCGAATTCAACCTTATGAATAAAATATGATCCTTTTGATCCAATTGTATAATATTAAGAAATTTATTATTATATTATTTAAAGAAGAGTTCAAAGTGTTAAATTAAAAGTTTAATAACAAAACCATTTTTAATATAGGGTTATAAATATAATAAATTAGACTATAAATATTCATTAGAAATATAAAAAAATTTCCAAAATATTTTTATTTTATTTATAAATTTTATACATTAAATAACACAATTTATTTATAACAAAATGATTCTATAATAATAAACTTATTAATGAAGGATTAAAATAATATATATTTTAAATATCAAAATAAATGAAAAATGATATTTTTATGCATTAAAAGAATTTTATTGGTTAATATTACATGTTAGGGTTCATTTAATTTTTTTAAGTGATTAATTTTTTTGGACTTTCACAAAAACCAAATACTAAATAGGGTCATAATTGACATAAATGAGTTTTTACAAAAAAATACTATATTATTAAAGGATATAATTATCCCAAAAATATAAGGATCATACAATGAACATATATAATGAAAAATATGTCATTAATGAACCAATTAAAGTTCTCTTGGTATTTTGTTGTATGATTATTTACCATTTAATATAAAAATACAAGAAGTCATGGTAAAAGTTAGACTCCTTAACTAAAAATTAAATCTAAATGATTAGGTTAATATGGTGTCCTTAACTTGTATAAAACATATTTTTATTATAATTTAGACCCATACAAACTATAGCCTCTAAAAAATCCATTTCAATCCATTATAAATAGAAAATAATTATATAATAAAATAATATTTCAAGCTTCTCCAAGAGTGACCCTCAAATATCTTATAAAAGTGTACATACCTTTCTCTCAAAATCACACCTCCAATTCCATTTGGCATAGTAAAAACCTGTATAAATATCTTACCAACTGCCCTTGGTTAAACTTAGTGGCCTTACATTGATCATAAATCCAATCTATGGACCCCTTTTGATCAAATCCAAAAGGAAGCATCCAAAGAAGAGGTAATAATTTCATCACATCTTTCAAAGTTCTTTTCTTCGTCCAATTCCACTTTCAATTTAGTTTCCATAACAAAATAATAAAACCATTACCTTATATATATTTTGATGTTAATATAAATATATTACAACAATATTGATTATTCTATACATCTTATGAATGAAAAATTCCCCATACGCATGTACGTACGACTTACCCTCTCAATGTCCTGGTGTAGTATATTATTCAACAATTAATTTTTTGGATGGGTATAATAATGAGTATAATTGATGAAAATAATAAATACAACGTGTTAATAATTATATATATATATATATATATAATATCGTCCATTTACATACTATTTCACCAGTAATAGAATGATATTTTCATTCTTGCATACGTATGACTTACCGTCTCCACGATGCAATGATATTTCATTACCCATCATAACCATTCACGAATAATTTTAATTTTATGATTAAAAATAATTTTTAACATCTTAATATCATTATAGATATGTATAAATTACATACTATCCGTAAAAACATTACATACGTAAGAAAACATTTAAATGAAAGAAAATCGGTTAACAACCAAAACAATGATACTACAGAAATAACATTAACAATGAAATTTTAAAAGATCATATATGATATCATATTTAAATATGTGGTTCTTGTATAATTTAATAAAAATTATTCCAACATTATATAGTAGGTTATCCTACCCTCTACTAAAGAAAAGTACAAGGTATGGGGTCTTCATCTCACTTTTTATTCCCGTGAGATTGATGCTATATTTGCCAATATTTCCCTTTGTGTGGTGAATGTACATCCAATGATTCTATTCATTGTGTGATTTAATTTAATTTATTGGTATCTACAACTTCATTTTATGATCATTATTTTAGGTGGTGTATTTTTCTTATGTTAAAAAATCGGTAAGGGGATTTCTAATTTCAATTTCCACTCTTTGGGACTTACACAAACATCATTGGTTATACTCTGAGATTATGTGTGGAATCACTATTTAATTATTTATGTAGTAATTTCCACTCCCCTTTGTGTTGATATTTTTCTTATACACATAATCACTACATTGATAAATTCTAGGGTCGTTGATATAAACCTAATAAGGGTAATCTTAACTCAACTTCAATTCATTTAGTTAAACATCCAAATCATTGGTTTTGTTTTTACATAAATATGTGTGATTGTCCTATGGTTTATTTACAATGAATATCCAATCATATTTAATGAATATATATTTTTCTCAAATAATTATTTCATTGATTTATCTTTAATATAAAGATAATGTCTTTATAATGGATTTCATCTCATCTTACATTCCATTGTGACTTCTTTGATGTTATGGGACAATTCATTTTTATATGGTGTATATATTGTATTTTGACATAGTATATCATGAATCCCATTATTATCACGATAATATAATGTTATAATTAATTTTATTCCAAAATTATTTGTATTCGAGTGTCTATTTTTTGGTTAGGAACTCTTTAACTAAAATAACATTTTAATTATTTATTCTTATAAATATTTATCATTAATGTCAATGTTTTAAAAATATTTTTAATGATTTATTTATATAAAAATTAATGTATTGTAATTAAAATTATTTTAAAAGGTTTCAATGTTATATGGGACACTTTGATTAAATTTTCTCTTTTAAACTAATTTCTTGATAAATAGAGGGGCATTTAAATGTTTTCAAGAAAAAGGTGACATTTCTCACAAATAGTTTTACTAATTATTTTTTTCAATATCAATATACTTCATTGTATTTTATTCATTATTGAAGTTGATCTACTATAATACAATCTTATATATTTCATTTAATGAGTTACGTTTGACTATGGATGTGGTATTTTTATACAACTTATTGTTTGTGGTTAAATTATTGAAATTTAATATGTTAGTTTTAATACAAATGTATATATTATTTTTCACTATTTTTATATAAAGATTTCACTAGTCTAAGTATGTGATGGGTGGGCCCCGTTATAGCCACACGATTCATCAGTAGGTCTCATTGGACAAATTAGTGTCTTGGCACAAGTATTTGAAAAAATCATTGATTGTGGTCGTGGAATGATACCTTTATTATGTGGTTATGATGTATGAAATTGTGCATTCCATTATTATGAAATTATATATTGATATTACATGTAATAATTCGACTAGTAAAAGAATCATGAGAATAATTAAATGGCATTGTTTGATATATCGTTTCCATATTATGCTGAATTTTATTTTTTAAAGGTGTGTGTTTTTGTCTTATACATTTCCTTAAATGTTTTTTACTTATTTAGGATAGTTTCTGATATATTTTTATCCTTACTAGGCATCTAATCTCCCCCTTTCTTATTTTTAATTTTCCTTGGATGTGAAGAAGTATATTATGATTAATAAGCTGGGATAGGCCAACAAGTATGAGTGTGTTCAAATGAGACACAATGTTGTTTTTATTTCACGATCTAATGCAAAACTTATGTATGTAACTATTACATCGAAGGATACTAAACTAATTAGTATATCGAGACATGATAACTTGAGATCATGAAAATATTATGTAATAATGAACCAACTTTGGGTAACTTGGTTCTACGTGTTACAATTAATGTTCATTTGTTAATGACTATGTATGAATGAAATTTGAAATTTATCTATGTCCAAAACATGGAAATGTCTCCCATGAAAATGTTTCAATGGTATAGGAATATGTTTTCGGGTTGTATATAAATTCAATAGAGCAATGTATTTACTAGGAATTCAATGTACTATGGGTGGTTAGCTTCAAAATTACTTGAGTTAATGCCTAATCCAAGGGTAAACTCCTTGCAAAAAGGAAGGAACCATGTTATTTTGAACATTAATGAGAAATGAATATATTTATTATATTTTGGGATTCAATAATAATGTGGTATATGTGTTTTATAAATGATATTATTGTTATAATAATCATAAAACATATATGGATTGTTCATTTGTTGATTTTAATTAATGATTTGAAGGAATATTTTGAATGGTACTAATAACCAAGAAATTTGATTTAGTGGTAAGGTGATATTTTTTGGGGAAGACATGATTAATCTAAAAATAACCCTTATTTTATTCCCAAGGATGAGCTAATAATATTTAGTGGTGATAAAGATATAATTGGTATTGGTAATGTATACTGTATAGTTTTTTGGCCTTTGAAAAAATAACTAATTTATAGAAAAATCATTTTTGTTAAATTTTATTTAATTTAATGCATTTTTTGATTTATTGGATATCATTAATTTAATGTGATTTTATATGATGAAAAAAGTATTGAATTAATTTTTTAAATAATATATGTTTACTTATCAATTTTACAGAGATTCAATTTATCATCATATTTTGTTTGAATATATGATCAAGGTATTCATGTATTTTGTATGTTTCATTAAGATATACATTATATTGGTTAGGGGATTAATGTTAATATTATTTTGTAAATTTTTTTACATTATTTTTAAATTTATGGGATTTTAATTTTCTTAGACATATATTGGTGGAGTCTTAAGGTTAACTATTTATGAAATGGATTAATTTGAAATTTGAGGCTTATTATTGATGTACTAGAGATTAATGTATTTTATTTATATATTTTTGTAAACTTGTGGTACTAATTATTGGTTTGGTAAATATATATATGGATAATTAAAAAATTATGGATCTAATGATGTATTAAAGTTTAAATTTATTGATTTAGGCATGAAAAATTCATCATCAGTCTCTATTTCAAATAGTATGAAATGCAATAAAATAGGAATTCATAAAAGTGAAACCAAAGGATGGAAATGTTTTATGAAATAGAGATAAATAACGTTTGTATATTTTCTATATACTCTATCTTGAGATAAAATTAATCAATAAATACGAAAAAAAGGATCATGAAATTATGTTTTCCATTTTTCATTATTTCTGGTGAGTTAATTGTATTTTCACCCCCTCGTTGATTTGGGATATTTTTAATTAACATTCTCATGATCATTTTATATATCATACATTATTAGTCCATGGATATTGGTTTTAACCTCAATGTATATAATTCAACCTTCAACCAATGCTCTTCCAGGAACTAGATCTTGTCTCCATATAAATCTGCACATGACCTGGTCCACTGAATGATTTTAAGGGTGTTCCCTATCCCCATGAGTTGGAACAAGTGCTCTAGAATCATGAATATGTTTCTGGGAATTCATTACCCATGTTTAGAAGCCTTAAACAACCAAAAACAATAAAAAAATGAATCTAAAAATTTATTACAAATCAGGCATTAATAAAAATAATAAATGAAAAACATGGTTTTAGGTAAATTTCAATTGGGGTAGAACTCCAAATTAATATCAGCTGGAACTCTAGAACCACCACTTGTAATGGGGAAATCATCTCCATTCCATCTCCACAACACTACATCAAGGATGGTAGCTAACAACCAGAACCATTGTCTCTAAGAACCTTTTACTTATGTCATGCATAGCCTGGTCCACATACACCCAAAGGTGATAGTAGGGTGTGAGGCTAATACCAATAGAACACCACCCCAAATATTCCATGTGAAAAACATTATAAGATAAAAAATCATTCATGATTCTATAAATGAGTAAATGTTGCAAAAAATTCTAATGTGGTGTAACTTAAAATGGAACATTTTTAAGGGGAGGCATTAATTAATGAAAACATTTAAATAAAAATTTAATTATACTGAATTTTCTATCCAAATAGACCACATTAAAATGATGTGTATAAAATAGTCTTTGAGCACTATTTATGAGATCACCCAAAGGCACTAGCTAGTATTGGGACCTAGATACCTTATATCTCGATGCAAAAGAATCCATAATCCATAACCATATCGTTCAAGAGCCACTAAAGTGGGAAACCACAACTTTTTTGTGGTACCCAATATCATTAAAGTTGAGTTAATTTTGTTATATTAAACATTCTACGTGAAATAGGTATGATACCACTCCAAATCACTATTGTACTAGTCCAAGTCCACCCACATGTATACCTGGGTTTCATGACTTTTTCTCAAACATGTTCCGCATTCCATAAAATACCATTCATACATTTAAATACTATATATAATCATACACACTCCAAATATTATCTAAACATGTTTTTCACTCTATGTGTAACTCAAGAAACCGTGAGAAAATATCATAAACGAATTTCAATAAGATTAATAATTAATTGCAAATGAAATCCATTTAAAATCCATATTTCAAAGTGAAATGCACACTAGTGTCACACAAAGCCAGAATTGGAGTCCCTAACACCATTTAATAAAACCATTCCATGACCAATAAAACAACCCAAAATAATACAACATGGAATACACATTTAAACACTCATTTTACACAAAAATCATACTTTAAATTCAATTGCATATTAAATTCTACCAAAAATGGTTTTTGCAGAAATAAAAAATAAAGATTAACAAGAAATAAATATAAATAAATAAAATGTAACTGGTCAATGATTTATTACACATGAAATCACCTACCATATATGTCAAAAAACACAAATACCTGTGTGAAACATAAACTGCACCACATTTTCACCACAATGTAGTGAAAATGAACTTCAATAAAAAATATTAGAACAAGAATTCCAAAATAAAACCTTAGTAGAAATACACAGATTTTTTATGTTTTTAAATTCAATAAATGTGGAAGAACCCCTATGGAAATGGAATAAATCAGAGAGATACTCACTTACTTGCAAGAATCAAGATGTTTCCCCAACTAAATCTCCTTTAAAAATGAGTTCCATGATAGGTTAAGGGAGCTTCAATGGCTTCTATGGATTCTGGGGTCAAATGGGGGAAGAAAGTTGTTCATTAGGGTTCATTACAGGAAGTCAAATTTGTAAATTATAATGATTTCTATTGAGTCGGATGGTTGTCCTTGGTTTTCATACAAGGTATGGTAAATCGTACACACAAACAACACACCCAGTTCTATATACTAAATACAATTCCATATTCTTCCAAATTTAAAGGGGTCCTAGTTAAAACCTATGTGGGATGTTATTCCCTGATTAGAATATAAATTTTCAGCTTTAATAGAAATATCTGGATATAAAAATTCTCCCCACCATGAAAACATTCCACCCGTGAAAGTCATCCAAAAGCATGATTGGAAAACAAGAATAGGTACTATTTCTTAACCCACAACATCGGTTCCCAAGAATCATGTATAGAATTACAATTGTTTCCAAATGACCTAGAATAGTGTAATGTATTTTCCTTGAATAAACTTCTCTTGGGAATCCCTTATTCGTACCAACTACTCAAATTCTCATACATCAGGATCTATTTTCAATTCATTCTAATTTAACACATGAGACAAGTTCAGATTGTACTTCTATTGGGATAAAAGGAATATGTTGTGAATAGATGTCAACTGAGAAGGAAAATCTAAAATTTATTCGACCTTTCCAATGAGATCGGTAATTATAAAAGGTCTAACATACCTCAACATTATATTTCCATTCTTTCCCAAACATCATTGACCTAAATGAGGGTATCCCATTTAGAATACCCAATCACCCACTAAAAATAAAATATAATAAATCCTCTTGTTGATATAATAATTTTGGTGGCTCTAAGACATCAATAACAACATTCTGATGAAATTGACAATATCATATGTCTCTTTCACATGATTGGGACCCAAAAGGGAGGTCTCACCTACCTCAACATAATACATGGAGTACCGACAAGGCCGACCAGAGTGCCTCAAAAGGATCCATTTGAATCGAGGATTGGTACACATGGATGGAACATGTCTTCAATACTCTGATTTTCCTACTCTACTTGAATATCCATCTTACGATTGGTATGCCATTCCCATTTTTTAACCCCAAATCATTATGATGGCCCTCCCTAAACTAAGTGGTGAAGCATATGTCTCTAACTGACATAACTGTTTATGAAAGGCCATGAATCCTTACCGCCTTCTGAATACTAAAACATCCCAACTCGTCCAAATTATCTATATATTGAATCAGAATGAAGATAATTGATTTGGTCAAATGATCAATCACCATCCAAATAGCATCCTTACCATGAGTTGTGACATATATACCATCAATAATGTCCATGTTGGACTCATAAAAATTCATAGTTGTAATGGGTTATAGCTGAAGAAAACCAGAGGGACTCTGAAGATCTTCTTTCGCATTCTGACGAGTATGATACCTCAATACAAAATCAAAAATATTGATCATCATACATGTCCACCATAACTATTGACAAAAATCATAGTACATTTTGGTGGCTCTAAGATGAATGAACACCTATTATTGCTGGGTATACTAAATCACTATCTTCTTTTGAGATAATAGAACCACTAAATGACTCTAGAATCACAATATACCCTTGAAAGATAAGACCAATCAGAAGATGTATCCCCCGCATAAAGAAACTGCATCGACCACTAAAATATCCCATCATTGGGCTACTCCCACTATATCAAAATGAAAATATAATGGTTAAAATAAACTCGTTCCATGAATGCAATTGCACTATGATCCTTGGTATCCATAGGCATCTAAGTAAAGAGTCCCATCAGAGTCCCTTCATCAATGGACTTCATCAAATCCTGCACATGTGCTCTTCATTTCATGGACTCATCTACAACATTAATCATTCCTTGTGTATCGACTATGTCAATGTCGAACCCCTTCAAGTACTCGATCTAACATCACTACCTTAGGTAATGATCATTCTAAAATTACTATATGGTAGTCTCTTATTATCATATTAGACCAAAATCATCTCCCCAAAAAGGTAGTGGCACCATGTCATCAAAGCATGCATCACCACTTCTAACTCCATGTCCTGGGTAAGGTAACTATTTTCATGTTTTTTGTGTTAGTGATATCCATACACAACCAAGGGATGACCATGCATAATCACACACATTAAACAGATACATGAAGTGTCATAACACACCACAAATTCCTTCCATGATTCTATAAGGATCAATATAGGGGTTGTAGTCAACATTAACTAAACTCATCAATTGATTCCAGACATTCAGTACCCCATTCAAACAACACCTATTTACAGGTGAACATATTCATGGGCGAGACATGCCAAGATAAATCTAGAACAAACTGCCTACAATAACCTACCATGCTAAGGACACTTCTGATCTCAAACATATTCCTTGGATGATCCCATGAAATAACTGTAGTAATATTCTTGAGGTAAACTAAAAACCTATGATCTGAGATCGCCTGGCCCATAAAATTCACTTCTGTAATCAAGAAGATGCACTTTGAAAACATTTCGCAAAAGGTGATGATCACACAGAGTTCCCAATACGATTCATTTGTTATTATTATGATTTTCCATGGATCTACGGTAAACCAAAATGTAGTCCACGAATACCATGAAGAAAGTTTCAATATATTTGGGGAAGAAACAATTCATTAGTTCCATAAAGGCCACTGATGCATTGAACAATCTGAAAGTCATGACCAAGTACTCAAAGTGGTCTTACCTACTTTGGATATATATCCTCGGGATATCTACCTCTCTCAACTAGATTTTGTGGAATCCTGAACACTAGTCTATCTTGTAAAATCACTTCTCCCAAGTAAATTGTTCAAACAAGACATATATTTGAGGAAAATGATATTTTTTCATTGTCATTAAATTATTATGATTTTGGTTGCTGATTCACAATAGGAGGGATCTCTTGGACATCTTTACGAAAATAATAGAAGTGGCCCAAGTAGATGTGCTTATGGAAAATGAATCCTTTGGATTCAAAATTGTACAATTGTATCACTAACTCCCAAAACACGGTGGGGACCATATTGTAAAGACCCAAATCTTGATGTACATGGACATTACATTACTTTTGCGGAATACTTAATACATAAGAAAAATAGACACCCAAGGACCGTAATAGTTTAGTGTCTTTGGAAACTCGGAATATAATCTTCTAATCGTGGTGAAAGATCTTCAACATATTTCATAAAGATCTTCTTTTTTTTAAACCTAAATCCTTTCTTTTATTTCCAGGGGAAAAGAAAACAAAAAAGGGTGATCTCAAATGCTCAGTAAGGGTAAACAAAAGAAATATCAATTACGTCATATTCATAAGAACATATCTTTTGGAAATCTTAACCTTCAAAACAGATCATACTTTCATAACATGGGATAGATCATAGTAGTGAAATGTAATCCCAATAATAATAACATAAAACATAAAACATTTTGGAATACACACATAATCATAGAGAATCATTTCTTGTTAGTCAATACTCATTGCCAAGACTATCTTAGTGGACAAAGTCCCTTTCTGAACCGAGTTCATTCCTCGTATCAATCCTATTTCACTGAACAGGTATAACCTACCGTTCCAGACATGTCTATCTCATGAGATATAAAATCTTTACCCAATGAATTGGAGGGAGATATAGGTCCCACCCATCTCATAATTATACCATTATAATGTGTTCCACAAAATCAGAAACCATACATCATAGCATAACCCATGTAATAAAAATGGGAATCTTAAACATCGTGACTTTATTAAACAATTCTTATAAGATAAAGGAATTTATTAAAATATAATTCCATCACAACATAATCAAATCAATGTAATAATAGGAATAGATACAGAACCCTTTATTATCTTAGATGGAAAATAATTTTAATAAAACCCTTGAACTCCATTCTTGAGGAAAATATCCTTTCAAATTCAAAAAACATTTTCCTTTTTGTTTAAAATGTCATACAATTTTAAACTAAATAAGTTGATTAAAAATAAACATGAAAACTTGTAAAGGAATCTTCTTGGAAATAGTTTTTTAAAAAACCATTCATGCCGTATAAGTTTAAAAAACATTCTTCGTACTTTTGTCGGAAAAGTCAAAAAGTACCTCGTACGAAAAACGACAAACGATTCCTTTCATATATTTTACTATAAACTCACCTAAGGGTAAAAATGGATTTAAAAAATTGTATGTGGATGGAAATAATATTACATATTGAGGAAACATGGATGTGGATGATAAAATACACCCCAGTAAATTTCAAAGTATAAACAATCTAGGATAAAAATGAGATTGTGATATTTCCCTTACCTTAAGTCTGATTTTCTTCGTAAGTGTCTGAAACTCCTGTATAATGATTTAAATAATGTTATTAACTTATTACAGAATCATATTCATTGTTATGATATCATAAATGGTTCACTTATTACTTTATATTACCCATTCTTTTGTAAATTCCATGTTAAAGAAGCGTTTTGGGTAAAATCGTTTCATTTATCGTAGGTGTTTGGACTTGTTGTTCTTGACATTATTATTACTTATATCATGATTTAAATACTTCCAGAATATAAAAAATGATTTATATATCATATATATTCAGTATATATATATATATATATTAGAAAGATAAATGAAATGAAACACACCGTTCATGGAGACGGTAGTCCGTACGTACGCATGAACGTTGTTTTCCATTCCTTATTGTCTTGAATAGAAGTAAGTAGATGACATCCATATATACATAAATCCAGTAGCATTATAATGTCATATATTTCATTATTATTGCTTATATATACTTTATAATCATCCATGAATGGTTAATGTGGAGAATGAATCTAATCACGTCGTGGAGACGGTAGTCCGTACATACGCACGAGCGATGATATCGTTCTCGTGATCGTGAAAATGTGTTGAAGTGTATGTATACTATTTCAGTATCAATATCACATTATAATAATCATATATAGATACTCATTAAACCATTATACCCATCCAATTAAGGTGGTGTTGGAAATATATTACACCACGGCGTGGAGACGGTATTCTGTACGTACGCACGCGCGGTGATTTCCTATTTCCGTAGGATAGATAGAAGGTTAATTAGAGTTGTTTCATATTTATAATAAAATATCAGTATATAATAAATACTGATGTTATTACGTTATCATGAAACAACTAAATAAGAAGAAGTTTAAGAAGAAAGAAATTGAAAAAGATCGGTAATGGATATTACTTGTTTTTGACGCAGCTTTTCTTAACCTCCACTTAGTGAACTATAGATGGTCATTGAAGAAGACCAAGACCTCTATGATGATACTAGGGAAGTAGAGAAGATATTTTGTCAGGGGTTGGCCGAGTTTTAAGGCTCAATGTGGTGTGAGGAAGAGGGGGAGGAGGTGCCCTTTTATAAGGGAGGATAGGGGCACCTTAATAAAATCTCAAAATATTATTTTAAATTAAGGTCAAATTCGGTTTATAATGGTTCCAAAGGGTCTTATCCCTAAGATAAAATGGGGATGGGTCGAAATCCTCTCATAAAATAGGATTTAGACAAGTTTAGGTTATTATTTTAACCTTATCAATTAGATTTTAATCTAAGTTAAATAATTTAACTTTTACCATATCTTTTTGTTTTCTCACACTATATGGTTAATAAACTTACCATAACCAGCCAAACGAACCCCAAGTTGTTTATTATTAATATATATATCCTTATATAAGTCATTTGGCCGATCCTTAGATTTTTAGGAATTAAATAAAAATTAATAATATAATATTTGTTTTAAAAACTAATTTATGTCAATTTTGACACTATTTGGTACATTATTTTTATGAAATTCATAACAGAAGGATAAGTTCAAAAAAAGTTACTTATTTCAACAATAACATGTCATATTAACCTATAAAATTAATGTAAGTCATAAAAAGTCTCAAATTACATTTATTTGGGCATTTATAACATCAATTATGTCAATATTTCATTAATAAGACAATTAATGCATCATATTTATGTCATAATAAATGATAATTATTTAATCCCTAAAAATTCTAAATAAATTCCTATGATGTCGATAATTGTATTATCTTTCTGAAGACTATTTGTGTTCGATGTTTTATTAAGTTTATCACTAAATTAAAATTATTATACTTATAAGATTTATGAAAGTGACATGGTGTCACATTCTTTGGTTTTAATAATATATAAATTATTTTCATGGACAAAAGTCCATAAAATGAATCTAATCTGACACTTAGTTTATATGGGTCTACTTTTAGACATCCAATAGGATTTTCCCAAGTGTTAGGGTAATTTTTTATATTTACCCTTAATTACCCGATTTACCTTTAACTATAGTAAATAAAATTTACCGTAGTTACTATTCACAATGCCCAAAAATAAAAAGTAGCTTATTAACATAATTTGGAACCACTTATTCCAAATATGGAATCCATTTTTAAAAATTCAATACACAAAAGATGCAGAAATGAAAATAAAATTAATCCCGTTGTCAAAAGAAAACGATTTTTTCATTAAAACATTGCAAAAGTTTGAATTGATTTAACCTATGAATTCAAGTTAAAATCAATGCTAATGACATAAATTATATTAAATGGTAAAAATATATTCTATTTATACTTTAAAAACATTAAATATTATAATTTAACCACATAAGATATTACGATTAAAAAAGTTGTTTTTAATTAAAATATAGTGTGTTTTACTATTCATTAAAATATGAAAGTTATCGGAAAAATACCAAAATTTCACCCTAAGCTAATTTTAATATTCTGAATCCAAAAATGAAGTCCATTTTGAAAAATAAAATTTACAAAATTTCAAAAAGTATTTATTATTATTCATAACGGCTAGTTTTAATAATATTTTAATAGCATGTCGTTGTTTAGTGAAACTCGGTATTGCGTACTACACACACTATCCAGGAAGGTCTCGATTGCATTTAATGCAAGTCAATTCAAGGATGCGTGTTGTGCAAGCTCCTTTTGGTGTAGCTTACAACACAAGACATGAAATTAAAAGGAATATTTTTCATAAAATCTTGGGGTGTTACATTCAACCCCCCCCCCCCCCTTAAAAATGAATTTCATCCTCGAAATTCGTCGGGGTTATAAATGGTTTACTATTCGAAAGATTCTTTAATAGAAACCCACATCGTAAAAAGGAATACCAAAACCAATATTTAAAAACAAAAGTATGAAACGTAACGGTTACCCAAATAAACTAATCATTGGGTTTCCAAAGAGGTGAAAATATGGATATGGAAGAGAAATCTAACCATCATTTTCTGATGGAGAGTGGTAGAGAACATGGCTATGGAAAAGACAGAAATCACAAAGCCATAAATTTGTGACAATCTAAGGTACCATCAGATTCATCAGATATAAGATCACTAGGACAACATTCTTTGTTTTCAAGATCATTTCCCTAAAGATCATGAAATTGGAATAAGAAGAAATGTTTTCATGATTTTGGTATAGTCTCACTGTTTGTCGTTCTTTGGACAATTTCCACTTCATCTCTTAATGAAATGAAGTTTAATTTGTCATTCGTGATGTGTTAGCAGATCATGTGATAGAATGATGGGCCATTCCATCTGTCTCAAGCAAAAGGTTAGAAAAGTTATCAAAAAAAAATCCATAAGTCCATCTATAGTGAGATTAATCATATATGGTTCCTAAAATGGACTTATACTTCATATATCATACTACTTATAATAAAACTAGTTTCTACTAAACAGGGACTTCCTGTAGGCCAGTGGTAGGCGATAAAGGCCAGTCGCACTTCGGTTGTGGGTTCGATTCTCACAGCCTTGTCTGACACGATGGGTTGTCGCTCGTCCTGCATGTAGTCCTTTTTATATTACTATAACATCCCATCAACAATATTAAAAAAGTTTTATCATTAAACAATACTAACTTATCTCCAACATAATCCATTCCAATCATTAGGCTTATCTAAAATACTTCGGTCCAAGCTCATATTATCGATAAAATGATCACGTGAATTCCATCATTTATCCCTCATATATCTTTTTCATCACATTCCAGTCATGTGAATACCATAATCATGTAATCTATTCAAAAATGAATACTCATTGAATCATAGTGAAAACATGAGTGTTGTCAAAAGATAACTCTTTCCACATACCAAAATCCTCAAAATTCTATATACTCAAACCATGATATAACTATTTCCTTATATCAGTCATGAGATCATTAATACTACCAAACATTTAATTTTCTCCTTATTTCTTCATTATGCGCATATCATCTACTTTCCAAAAATATCTGAATAAATTTTCATGGATACCAGTACCATTAATCATACAATTTCAAAACTCAAGGAAAGGCAACAGTGTAATAATCCTTAGATGTCTCTTTATTCCATAGTACCATGATATTACTTATACAACATTACACTTGATAAACATGTAATCATTACACTACCTTCTTAAACTATTGATCAAGCTTCAACAATAATTAAACTCACATAACATTTGTAGTCTCTTCATCATCATCAACATAAATACTGCCCATACAACTATACTGATTCTCTTCATGAGACTTTCCCTTAGGGAATTGGTTTTCATAATGCCAGTACATTTCACATTTAAAACATTTAACCATTTTTCATATCGTAGCAAGACCATTATCCTCATCCCGGGAGTTAACTAATCATTTTCCTTTGAAATTACTGGCTTTGTGTCCTTATTTTCCACACCCAAAGCATCTTCCAGTTCCTTTGAAACAGTCTCCTTGATGCCTCTTTCCACATTATTTACATGGGGGAAATTGATCTTTCTTTCCTCTATGATCATCATGAAACTCCATCTTTCTAGTATTAGCCACGTCAGGAAACGTACCAAATTTTACTTTATTGATCATATTATGAGATTGCTGATTCGGCATAATAATGATGTTTAGACCTCCAAATCCCATTTCATTTGGTTTCTCATGAAAAATATCCTTCCATTGTCCATCATATCCTCCATTATTGTGAATCATCTTGTTTCCATCCATTTTCTAAAACCCAAAAAGAATAGTGTGAGAGGAAAAAATCATAATAAAGTGGGAGTAACTTCAATATCTAACATCTTTGGTTTAATCTAATATCATTACCATAGTTCTAGGACTATATACTATACATATACTTATCCTTAGGGATATCCCTAGACATACCATAGAAATATCTCTAGGGATCTCACTAACATTTTTGTATCCTAGTTTCCAAAGGATGACTAATCCTTTCCTCTGATACCAACTGTAAAGACCCGAATCCTGACGTACATGGACATTACATTACTTTTGCGGAATACTTAATACATTATAAAAATAGACACACAAGGACCATAATAGTTTATTGTCTTTGGAAACTCTGAATATAATCTTCTAATCATGGTGAAAGATCTTCAACATCTTTTATAATGATATTCTTTTCTTAAACCTAAATCCTTTCTTTTATGTCCTGGGGAAAAGAAAACATAAAAGGGTGAGCTCAAATGATCAGTAAGGGTAATCAAAAGAAATATCAATTACGTCATATTCATAAGAACACATCTTTTGGAAATCTTAACCTGCAAAGGAGATCATAATTTAATAACATGGGATAAATCATAGTTGTGAAATGTAATCCCAATAATCATAACATAAAACATGAAACTTTGTGGCATACACACATAATCATATAGAATAATTTCTTGTTAGTCAAGACTCATTGCCAAGACTATCTTAGTGGACAAAGTCCCTTTCTGAACCGAGTTCATTCCTCTTTTCAGTCCTGTTTCACTGAACTGGTATAACCTTCCGTTCCATCCATGTATATCTCATGAGATATAAAATCTTTACCCAATGCATTGGAGTGAGATATATCTCCCACCCATCTCATAATGATACCATTCTTATGTGTGCGACAAAATTAGAAACCATACATCATAGCATAACCCATGTAATAAAAATTGGAATCTTAAACATCATGAATTCATAAAACAATTCATATAAGATAAAGGAATTCATAAAAATATTATTCCATCACAACATAATCAAATCAATGTAATAATAGAAATCGAAACAGAACCCTTTATTATCTTAGATGGAAAATAATTTTGATAAAACACTTGAACTCCATTCTTGATGAAAATATCCTTTCAAATTCAAAATTGTTTTCCCTTTTTTTAACATGTAATACAATTTTAAACTAATGAAGTTGTTAAAAATAAACTTGAATAATTGTAAAGGAATCTTCATAGAAATAATGTTTTAAAAATCCATTCATGCCGTATAAGTTTAAAAAAAACATTCTTCGTACTTTTTTCGGAAAAGTCAAAAAGTAAATCGTACAAAAAACGAAAAAAGATTCCTTTCATATCATTTACTATAACTCACCAAAGGGTAAAAATTGATTTAAAAAATTGTAGGTTTATGGAAATAATATTACATATTGAGGAAACATGGACGTGGATGATAAAATACAACCCACTAAATTTCAAAGTATAAACAATCTCAGATAAAAATGAGATTGTGATATTTCCCTTACCTTAAGTCTGATTTGCTTTGTATGTGTCTGAACCTCCTGTATAATGATTTAAATAATGTCATTAACTTATTAAAGAATCATATTCATTGTTATGATATCATATATGGTTCACTTATTACTTTATATTACCCATTCATTTGTAAATTCCATGTTAAAGAAGCGTTTTGGGTAAAATCGTTTCATTTATCGTAGGTGTTTGGACTTGTTGTTCTTGACATCATTATAACTTATATAATTATTTACATACTTCCAGAATATAAAAAATGATTTATATATAATATATATTCAGTATATATATATATAATAGATAGATAATGGAAATGAAACACACCGTTCATGGAGACGGTAGTCCGTACGTACGCATGAACGATGTTTTCCATTCCTTATTGTCTTGAATGGAAGTAAGTTGATGTCATACATATATAAATAAATCCATTAGATTTATAATGTCATATATTTCATTATTATTTCTTATATATACTTTATAATCATTCATTAATGTTTAATGTGGAGAATGAATCTCATCGCGTCGTGGAGACGGTAGTCCGTACGTACGCACGAGCGATAATATCATTCTCATGATCGTGAACTTGTATTGAAGTGTATGTATACTATTTCAGTATCAATATCACTTTATAATAATCATAAATAGTTACTCATTACACCATTATAACTATCCAATTAAGGTGGTGGTGGAAAATAGATTACACCACGGCGTGGAGACGGTATTCCGTACGTACGCACGCGCGGTGATTTCCTTTTTCCGTAGGATGGATTGAAGGGTAATTACAATTGTTTCTTATTTATAATAACATATCAGTATATAAGAAATACTGATGTTATTACTTTATCATGAAACAACTAAAGAATAAGAAGATGAAGAAGAAAAAAATTGAAAAAGATCGGTAATGGATATTACCTCTTTTTGACGTGCCTTTTCTTAACCTCCACTTAAAGAACTAAGGATGGTCTTTGAAGAAAACCAGGACCTCTTGGATGATACAAGGTTAGTGGAGAAGATATTTTGGTAGGGTTTTTCCAATCCTGAAGGCTCAATGTGGTGTGAGGAAGAGGGGGAGGAGGTTGCCTTTTATAAGGGAGGAGAGGGGCACCTTAGGAAAATCTCAAAATATTATTTTATATTAAGGTCAAATTCGGTTTATAATGGTTCCAAAGGGTCTTATTTCTAAGATAAAGTGGGGATGGGTCGAAATACTCTCATACAATAGGATTCAGACAAGTTTAGGTTATTATTTTATCCTTATCAATTATATTTAAATCTAAGAAAAATAATTTAACTTTTACCATGTCTTTTTGTTTTCTTACACTATATGGTTAATAAACATACCATAACAAGCCAAAAGAACCCGAAGTTGTTTATTATTAATATATATATCTTTATCTAAGTCCTTTGGACGAACCTTATACTTTTAGAAATTAAATAACAATTAATAATATAATATTTTTTTAAAAACACATTTATGTCAATTTTGACACTATTTGGTACATGATTTTTATGAAATTTATAACAGAATGATAAGTTCCAACCAACTTACTTATATCAACCATAACATGTCATATTAACCTATAAAATTAATTTAAGTCATAAAAAGTCTCAAATTACGTTTATTTTGGCATTTATAACATCAATTATGTCAATATTTCATTAATAAGACAATTACTGCATCATCTTTGTGTCATAATAAATGATAATTATTTAATCCCTAAAAATTATTAATAAATTCCTATAATGTATATAATTGTATTATATTTTTGGAGACTCTTCATGTTCAATGTTTAATTAAGTTTATCACTGAATTAAAATTATTATACTTATAATATTTAAGAAAGTGACATGTTGTCACATTCTTTGGTTTTAATAATAATTAAATTTATTTCATGGAAAAAAGTCCATAAAATGAATCTAATCCGACCCTTAGGTTATATGGGTCTACTTTTAGACATCCAATAGGATTTTTCCAAGTGTTAGGGTAATTTTATAATCTTATGTTTATCCTTAATTACCCGATTTTCCTTTAACTATAGTAAATAAAATTTACCGTAGTTACTATTCACAATGCCCAAAAAATAAGTAGATTTTTAACATAATTTGGACCCACTGATTCCAAATATGGAATCTATTTCTCAAATTCAATACACAAAAGATAAAAAAAATAAAATAAAATTAATCCCGTTGTCGAAAGAAAACGGGTTTTTCTTTAAAACATTTCAAAAGATTGAATTGATTTAACCTATGAATTCAAGATAAAATCAACGCTAATGACATAAATTATATTAAATGGTAAAAATATAATCTATTTATACTTTGAAACCATTCAATATTATAATTTAACCACATAATATATTACGATGAAAAAAGTTGTTTTTAATTAAAATATAGCGTGTTTTTACTATTCATTAAAATATGAATGTTATCGGAAAAATACCAAAATTTCACCCTAAGCTAATTTTAATATTCCAAATCCAAAAATGAAGTCCATTTTGAAAAATAAAAATTAAAAAATTTCAAAAAGTGTTTATTACTATACATAACGGCTAGTTTTAATAATATTTTAATAGCATATCATTGTTTAGTGAAACTCGGTATTGCGTACTACACACGCCATCGAGGAAGGTCGTGATTGCGTGTAATGCAAGGCAGGTCAAGGAGGCGTGTTGTGCAAGCTCCTTTTGGTGTAGCATACAACACAAGACCTGAAATTAAAAAGAATATTTTTCATAAAATCTTGGGGTGTTACACATATGATATGAGGTAAGAGATATCAGTTGTGTTCACGATGCCAAATCAATCGATAACTCCACATACCACTCAAGGGGATTGCTTGAAAAATAATCGGTAAAAACATCTAGAAAATCATCCACTGCATGAGGTGATCCACAACCAAAAGTACAAACATATTTCTCTAGGATGAGAATTGATAACTAGAAGACAATGTTCTCTAACTCGTGGAGTGGATGTCTTATAAGACATGACTAAGTATCCCATTCCCCAAGAAAATACCAATGACTCTCCTTATGTTCCCCTAAACTCACCTTCCACCTGTATAAATCAATATGAACCAGAAATTTCACTATCCAATATATAAAGATGGCTACATAAAAAATTATTCATATACCATAGTTTGAGGTCGCACTCCATTTAAACACATAACATGGTAAAAGATATTGACATTAACTTCAGACCCTGATCCGTCATCTTACTCAACGGTGTCACCAACCCCATCAAGAAAGCACAAAAAATATATTGAAATATTCGGAAAGGTCACAATAATGATAGGTATTAAAGAAACATAAGCAACCATATCAAAAAGAATGAAATCCACAAAATATTCCATAAAAATAGTACCTTTCACTATATGAGGACATGCATCCAACCTCGTTAGTGCCTGATCCACCACATAATGATGCATATCCTATGCCTGAGTATGGTCACATGCTTATGGTTTTTTCGCTGAACTAGCTCGGCCCAATAGATGATCTGGCCTTGCCACCATGACCACCAAAATGAGATCCCCTATATTCAATGGCTCTAACTAAACTGGAACTCCCCTAGAATCCATAGAACTGGCCCCACTCTAGAGTGGACGTTACACCTTGAGAAGTAACTGAATATGTCCAATAGCTTCATAGAGATAAAAAGAATTTGGAGGAGATTTACATTAAGTTACGGTATTCATGGGCCTCATGCATTAATGGCACCCAATAAACCTCACATCATAACCCATATATGAGAACTTCCTTATGGAATTTATTGATCTACTACACCCTTTTTTTTCAACTACACTTGCTTCCATTTTCTCTCAGATGATATATATGTTCCCATAGTAGACACCCCTTGATAAAACCCATCCATTCCATTCTAACCAATCTCAACCATGAATGAACAATTGACCAATGTAAAATATGTTACCAACATGAACAAGATGAAATGGGAATATATTTCTCATTGAAGCCCCTTCTCAAACATCAGACCATTCAGGGACACGTTAGAAACAATATCACACACGTACCAAACTAGATTAACAAACTGTTTGCATACTCTATTACTGGTTGATCTCCCTAGGAAAGATGTAGGAACTCCATGTATCTAGAATAGGCCAAGATCTCGGCCCAATAGATGATCTGTCCTTGCCACCATGACCACCAAAATGAGATCCTATATCTTTAATGGAACTGACGAAACTAGAACTCCCCTAGAATCCATAGAATTGGCCCCACTCTAGAGTGGATGTTCCACCTTGAAATATAATTTAATGTGTCACATAGATTCACAGAGATAACAAGGATTTGGAGGAGATTTACATTAATGTCAGGTATGCATGGGCCTCTCTCATTTGAGGCACCCATTAAACCTCACATCATAACCCATATATGATTAATTACTTAGGGGATTTCTTGATCTACTACCCCCATTCATCCCTGACTACTCCTGCATGTATTTTATCTCAGATGAGATATATGTTCCCATAGTAGACGCCTCTTGATAAAACCCATACATTCCCTTCTAACCAATCGTTACCATGAATGAACTATTGATCAATATAAAATATGTTCCCAACATCAATAAGAATAACTTGGATTATATTTCACATTGCAGCCCCTTCTCAAACTTTTAATCATCCAAGGATATGTTAGAAACAATCTCACACACATACCAAACTAGATTATAAAATAAATAGAATACTCTATTACTGGTTGATCTCCCTAGGAAAGATGCAAGAACTCCATGTATCTAGAATAGGCCATGATCTTAGGGTAATACTAGTCTTT
Organism: Viscum album; assembly: GCA_963277665.1. Lineage (NCBI taxonomy): Eukaryota > Viridiplantae > Streptophyta > Magnoliopsida > Santalales > Viscaceae > Viscum > Viscum album. The sequence goes on from OY728148.1 coordinate 1,049,622,380, forward strand.
AATGATGGCTTGGAAATCATTCCATCACATATGATCATGCTTCCCAGCTTGAATCCCTGTTTCCCAACACCTTTGACTTGGAATCTCTAGCTAAAATGAGGCACATTTCACCCAGACCTCCTAAGGTGTGTTACAACTGGGTCCCGGTGACAGCACAGACACCCCGCCATAACATGGTCATCTGGTCCTGGACTGCCAGTTAACACTAATGGCCCTGCAGACATGTGGTCCAAACCCTAGGGGCCACCCACATGCCCGAACAATTCATCTGACTAATGATTGTCCAAAAAGGACAACACATGTCCTTCCCAGTAATCTTTTTCCTCCCTCAGACACACCCTAGCAATCTTCCTAGAAGTTCACCCATCCTGATAACTACTCCAGGTCAAGAATGGTAAACTGTGGAGTTATAATCAAGTATATCCAGAAAAGGAAGGTGCACCTTATTTATACGAGTAATATCATTTAGTCAGTTAACACTTTATCATTTGGGGATGTTAAAATCACCCCCCCCCCTTAGAGAACAACCCCCTCGTTGTAATCCCTACATCTCAACCCAGGTAGTGCACTGCAATTCAGGATATGATCTTCCTCTGATACCAAATGTGACAACTGGGTCCTGGTGACAGCACATACACCCCACCTTAACATGGATGTCAGGTCCTGGCCTGCCAGGTAACACAAATTGCCATGTAGACACATGGTCCCCATCATAGGTTCCACCAACATGCCTGAATAGGTCATCTGACTAATCATAGTCTCAACATGCCATCACATGTCCTTTCCAGTGTGCATTGTCCTCACTCACACACACCCTGGGAAACATTCCAGAAGGTCACCCATCCTGATCAGTACTCCAAGCCAAGCATGATTAACTATGGAGTTCTAATCAGGTAGGCTCTCTAAAATAAAGGTTCACCTTGTTTACATGAGTCATATCATTTAGTAATTTAACCCTTTATCATTTGGGGATGTTACAAGGTGTGTCCAGGAACATGAATATTTTCTCTTTCTTCTCGAGTCATTACTCTACCACTTAAGGTCCAGAGATACCTTAGAATGAAGGGGTTAATTATTTATCAACACACTGTATTTATCGTTCTTGGGACTAGACTCATATTCTATGGCTACTGTAAGAGAAGAACCCACTTTCTATCAAAGAGCCGAGACATCCCGTACTATAACTTATACCAACCATTGATTGAATGGTTAGAGAGAACACTCTCTGTCTTCCTCCCAGAGGTACATGAGAGCTTTATAGGGAAGAATTTTGCAAGAAAATGAAACAAACAAATGATAAAACCTTAGTATAACAGTCATTAACAGTTCCAACCGAAACATCAAATAGAAATATATCAAATGCATAATGTTAATGAAATAGAAAACTACTTCAGTCGAACCCAATGTCTACATGCGGTCTATACCCCGCACATCTAACCTAGATGATATGTATTACAAACAATCCTTACATACCATTGTAACTCAAGGTCTATCATAAGTGGTGTCGTCAAGACACCATACTCATATCCATAACTATGAGCCCCAACATTCCATGATCTTGTCTAACTGGACTTATCTGAAATAATAACATAACCTAAGAGCTTAACCTATCTATGATAATTTTTTTCATTAACCAGATATAGTTTACATCAAAACCGGCAACTGAACCAGTCCATAACAAGGCCTTAAGGGTGTCCCCTATCCCAAGAGGTAGGCAGAAGTGCCTGATAATCATGGATAAGTTTTCAGGAATGATTATCCTGAATTTATAATCCTTAAAAAAATAAATAAATAAATAAATATAATCTGATAATTTAGACCAAACAACCATTTAATAAAAATCAGAAATAAAATACATGGTTTTAGATAAATTCCAAGAGGTCCAAAACTCAATATAAATTGAAACTACAACTCTAGTACCAGCACACAACAAGGGGACATAATCCCCCAACTTTCTCCACAACACCAAATCATGGATTGAAGTAAAAACCTTCAACCACCGTCTCCAAGGAACTAGCCCTTATCTGTTTCAAACATAACCATGTCTACTTACACCAAAATGTGTAAGTAGGATGTGATCCTAATCCCAATATAATACCACATAAAATAATCCATGTGAAAAACATTACAAGATATAAATATTCCATGTTTTTATAAAAAAGTAAAGGTAACAACAATTTCTAAAAGGGTGAAAATTTTGTTTGAAACAGTGTTCAAGGGGTATATTTATTGAATTAATACTTTTAAATAAAACGTGAATGCTAAAAAATATTCCAGGAAAACACAAAAAAATTTAATGATATGTAGAAAATAGTCCATGAGCAATAGTCACAGGAACACCCCAAGTCGCTAGATAGTTTTGAGCCCTATGTACATTGAATCTCAGTGTAAAATCAACCATAATCTTTAACCTTATCATGCATGATCCACAAGGAGTGGAAACCCAAATAACATAGTGGCCCCCAACATCATCATTGTTTAGTTAGATTTGTCATCTTCTTCTTTCCATGTGAAACATGGAAGATGCCACTTCGGATCACTAGCATACTATTCCTAGTCAACCAACCTATATATCAAGGATTACCTCTTCATGCTCAAATAAAAACCATATTTCATTATGTTCCATTTACACATAAAAGTACCAAGTCTGGTCATACACACACCAAAGAGTATCAAAACAATTTTCCACTTTTTTTAAATCAATAAACCATTCTAAAATTTTCATAAATAAATTTCATGAAGTTTATCAAATCTTTTCACATGAAATTCATTAAAAACCCCTCGTCAAAATTAAAATTCAATTCAATTACATACCAAACCAGAATTGGAATACCTAACATATAAGACCAATCTATGAACCATAATACAAACCCAAATATTACAACATGGAATATACATAAAAAATACTCATTTTTACATGAAAATTGCTAATTTAAATTCAACTACAAAATTAATTCTACAAAAAATGGTTTTCACACCAATTATAATGATGAATGAACATGAATAAAATGTAAATCAAGTAAATCTAACTCATAAAAGAATTTTTACTCATGAATTAACTACTATATTTATCGAAAAACTAAAATCCTAGTGTAAAACATCAACCTCACCACCACCTCACCACAAGGGAGTGAAAACTAACCTATATTCACAAAATTGGACCATGAAACCCAAAATTACAACCTATTTTTGAAGCCCTATAATCGTGGAATCTGGAACATCTAGAAAGGTGGAAGAAACCCAACGAAAATGGAATAAATTAAAGTGATATTCAATTAACAAAAAGAATCATGATGTTTCCCCTATAAATTCCCTTCAAAAAAAAGTTCCAAGATAGGTCTAGGGATATTGGGAGAAATCAAAGTATTCTAGGGTAAAATGTGGGATGAAATGGTTGTATTGGGTTAAATTTAGAAAGCGTATAGCTGGAATTTCAGTATATTTTTAATTGACTAGACAGTTGTGCACCATTTTCCTTCATGGTTTGGTAAACTCTGCATGCAAACCAAGATCCCATTTCTATCCACTAAAAAATTATCCAAATTCATCAAAATTCAAGGGAACATAAGGAAAACTTATTGGGGAAGTTAGGAAAAGAATAGAAGGATAAAAATATTCCATAAAATAATTATATTGATGTGACATCTTCTTTTTATATTTGAACAACATTGTGTGTTATTTTGGGTAACATTTATATTTCTTACTTCCCAATCTTAATGGAAGTTTTATTATCACCTTGTATATTTTTGGGTTTTAACAAATTTTGTTTTATATATATAATTTTTTTTCAAATATCATAAAATCATCATCAGTGAAATTTATTTAAGTGGGTCGATTATAACACCATGATATTTTAGAATATATTAATCTTTAAATAAATTGTAAGAATTCGGTAGCTTTCTTGAAATGATACACCATACTTAAAACAAACCTTTATATATTATTAATGAACTATTAAATATATTTTTATGAATATTGATCATTAATTTTTTAAAGAACAATATAAATTATTTATTAATTATAAAATTTTATTTAATTCATAATATATATTTATTCTTTTTAGTAATGTTATTTTATGTTTGAAAAAAAAATTATTAAAAAATAATTTCATTTTATTTTCGGTAAGAATAATTTATTTAATATATACCAATTTTATACATTTAATTTCATTAAATTTATATATCTTTTGAAATTATACTTTCAAAAATATCTTAGGGTGAAATTTTTTATGATAATATTTATTTTTTACTAAACAATGAAAATTACAAAATTATGGATGAATACCATTTATTTTCATTTAAATGTATAGTTATTATTTAAATTCTATCTTAATGAAACATATGACTCCATAAAATTAATATAATGTAATTAATTATATTGAAATCATCATTATATATGATTTTAGTAAAATTTAATTTTTTTCTTAAAAAATATTTCTAATAACCATGTTTATGTGTGCAATGAGATGATTTCTTAATTAATTAAAAAACCACTTCAGTATAATAATTTCAATTATATGAACAGATTATATAAAAAATAATATCATTTTACATACATTTTATAGATATTAATATACATGGAATAAGAATAAATAATGATTTACTCGTGAAAAATATATTTTCTAAAAACTATTTTCACTATGCTATTTCCCACTTATTTAAAAATGTACATTTACCACATCAACAAATAAATTATTGAAAAACTATTGCATATTTGGAATCAGTATGATAAATATTTATATATGGGTCACTTTTATTTTGGTTCATTATGTCACATATGTGTCTTCATTTGGATGTATTCCATTGTGTATTTTCAGTCTAATGCATATCCAAGGGTTCCCCTTGATGTTTTGTAATGAAAATGGAGAATTTGGGCATGATATAAGGCCATTCATGGTTAGCGCGGGACTTTTGAAATAGTGCACCCTTTCCACGAAAATTGTATGACATCTGTTAATATATTTATAGTGGTAAATGACATGGTTTCCATAAGTTTTATTAAACGAATCGGGTAATAATCTAACTTTTTCTTCATAGATATTGGGGGGTACACTATCTCCTCATGGTTTCCTCATGGTAAGGAAAACAATTTAAAGAAACCACCCAACATGTCCATGTCAATAAAATTTTGAAAATTCATGTTTTATCCTATAAGGATTTAGGCCTTATTCACCCATTTTCATTTCCATTAGGGATTGACACCTCTAGGTGCCTCTAACCCTCATCCTTTCTCTATTGGACCCCCATTTTAGGTGATTTTTGGGTGGTTTATCCAATATTCTCTAAGATTCTCCAATACAGTCCCTCATTTATAGACATTTTCATCCTTTCTAGGGAATCTCTTTTTATTAATTGGGGATTTAATTATCATATGGGTTTAGTGACCTATTTTGGGTTGGATCTCGCTCTTTCAGCTTCAATATTTATATTTATGGTTCAATATTTCCTTATAGGGTTTGTTTGAGGTGCATCTATGGTTTATCCCTAATATCAAGGTTTTTCAACCATTGAGGTAAGATATTCGATGATTAATGATTATTTGGTGTGTTTCTTTTTCAATGCTCCATGAATATATTGTACGCGTTGTGTATAAGGATGGAAATGAGTTTTGAAAAGTATTAAGGGTGTTTTTATTTGAAAACTGGTTTTCCAAAGGGAATGGGAAATGATTCTTATGTTTTTCATTTCTGATTACTTGTATTACTCTATAAAGGTGTTTTATATAATGTGTAAATGGTGTGAAACTTATATTATTATAATTTTGAGATTTTTTGGGATGATATTGGGTTTTCTAATTAAAATATATTTTATTTAAATGGTATTCCCTTATTATTATTCATAAATATATTTTGTAAAGTGTGCATGTTGCATAATAAATTGTTTATGTGGTTTGTGTAATGACTTATTTTTTTAAATACATCAAAGAACAGAGAAATTTAATTTTTTTTATTTGAGGTAATTTTTAACAAAGTTATAATTAATGCTGTAAAATGAGATATTCAGGACATCAATGCGTTGTTTTTGAATGTGGTTCATGGAATGAGTGGAGCCACTTTTTTTATTTCATTTTTTGGGAGAATCAGGCACCAAAACCTCATGTAAAGGGGAGAATCTATGGGCACACAATAAGTTTAGAACCGTTCATCCCTTAGCAAAAATATGTGTTTCATTTTAATTAAAAAACTAAATTAAATAAATTAAAAATAAATAGATACTAAAAACAAATAATTTATTTAATAATAATAATAATAATACTTTTATTATAATTATTTATAATACTACTATTATAAGTAAATTTTAAAGTGACCCTAAAGAGGTGTCTCCTTCCCAGCATCACACACACAACCCTTAGAAACCCCTTTATTCATGACCCACCCTCACTAGATCCATTTTCCATTAATTTTTTTCTTCTATATCCTTTATGTTTCCCTTTGAATCCTCGATTTATGGTCCTCTATTCGCATCTCCTCACCCACATGGGTGGTATTTCTCTCTTTCCATGTATTTTGAGGTATATAAAAACCCCCAGTATTATGGGATTAGTAATTTTAAATTTTCATCTATGAAAAAGTTGTGTGAAAGGCTTCTTGGGATTCCTTGGTATGAATTCTAGCTATTGTAGCTAAATGGGAAGTGGTTGGGATAATCTCGATCCTCCATCATTAATTTGGGTTATATCTGTCCTTTTTTCAACATTTTCACTTATTTTATTTTTGGATTTTTTATTAATTTTTATGATGTTAGGAAATTGTCTTCCATGTGTCAGTGTTTTCGTAGTGTTTTTGAGTAATTGGTATTGTTTATATATTGTTTGACTACTCTGGGAGGGCTCTCACTCACATACATTGTAATTTATATATACATATATATAGTCATTGTACAAATTCTATCATAGAGAGGGGAATATATACATTAGATTAAGGCATAAATATATATGAATGTATGTGTGTTCATGTGTAAAAATTTCTTTTCATCATTAATGTTGTCAACATTCAAGTGTTTGTATTGGTCTAATTCTTAAGTTATGGTTCTATTACATATCCCTTAATTGAATAATGAATTAATTAAATTTTTTCGTATCATTAAAAAATTCATTTTTATGTATGTTGGTTTTTCTAAATTATATAATTTGGTAAATAAGATATTATTCATAATTGAATAATTCAATTGTTTTATAAACAATTTAATGATTTAACAATAAAAAATAATCCAGCGGAGGTGCGTTGTCTGTAAGAACAATATTAATGTGTAGATATTATTGATTTCTTGGCCAATTGTATTGGGATTTCTTTGTGCTTAAGGTTTGTTTGGAAGGAGAAAATATTTGTGTATGACCAAATTTGAGATTCATAAATCATGTTTTACTCCCATGGGAAGATGTTTAATAATCAAAATCACCTTTTTTGTAATTCCCTCTAAATCCATTGGTTTGACTTATAAATGGGAATTACTAGTGTAGGAAATTGAAATTTTTCCACTAAAACATTCCCTTTAACTCATTATCACTTCTAAGTGAATTTTCCATTTTTTTGTAAATAGAATGAGATGTTTTAATGGAATGGATGATGTTTGATGGGGTTGACGCTCTTAAAATGAATCATGTGACATTAAATGGATTGACCCCTAAGGGATGGTAAGGTCATTACCTTTTTCTTGTGTATTTGTAAATGATTATAATTAAATGTAATGCCTTAATGGATTTATCATTAGATAATGATAGTAATGAGAGGTTATTAACACATGAAATCAATTATGAATATAAAAATGTGTCTTATACCCTAACATGGACTTAATACTTATGTAATAGTGCGACCAGTGATTTGTATAATTAAAATCCCATTGTATCAGATACACATTTTTATAGAAATTATATTATGTAGGATCACAGCCATTCATCATGGGCTCGACCAAAAAAATTGTATAATCCTAATAAACTATAAAATTTTATTTTTGTATTGTCATTGAATCCCATGGGTCTATCATAAATAATAATAAGTCCTACATCCATCTGATAGGTGTTACAAAGATGGATTTTATTGTGAGCTAGTCTTTTTTACATATGAGTCATAAAATAATTATATAAATATATTGTTTTCTAGATTAGACATTATAATTCAAATAATAATAAATTATGTTATTTCATTCCATAAAATCACCATGGGTAAACTAGTTAATTAGCATACTAATGACTATAGGGTCTAGTGAATAATTAAATATTTTTATATAATTATGATGAAACAAATGAACTAGGATTTATGAAATGAATTGGTTACATAAATGTAAATTTTTATAAATTAAACAGGGTTTATTATGATCATAAATCAGCTAAGTTTGATTGTAGATTTTTTATTTTTCTTGTTTGAATTTTGATATAATGTAATATAGATGTGTGTGATACCAAAGGTTCTGATTGTATTTGGAAAATTGAGATTTTCTAGATATGAGTCATGTTTAAAATAGATTCTTGAGGGCTTGATAAATATTCTTTAGTACTGCTTGATGGAAAGTTTCATATGTACTTAATGCTTGAGGAAAGATTTTATGATTATTTGGGATGTCAAATTACTCATTTTTGGTGTTGACTCATGAGTGATTGGTGAATGTTTTTGTACTATTAGATGGCTAGCTTCACAAGTACAAAATTTTTAATGGCATGTTTTATATTTATTTCAAATTCTTACACGCAAGATGCACAGTCACGTGATGCTTGAGGGAGGAATTCTAGGGATATATAAGGTTTTGGTGCATGATTTTAGACCACCTGAGGTCCAAGGTAACTAGTCATAAATTCACAAGGGAAGGTTAAATTATTATGTTAAATACTGGAGGGAATGATGAGCAGTCACACGATGCATGGTAGATATATTCTAGTTATTCATGAGGGGATATTTTAGTTAGCCTGTGAGAAGAGGCTTTATGGCTATTTGATATATTTTGACTTCTCTTGTAGGAAAACATTACCCCTATTTTAGTGATCCATCCTAATTCAGGAGGATATAACCATATACATAGATACCTGGGTGGGTGATGATGTACATATAGCTACCATGTCCCCATTTGGATCCTAAGTAGGTTATTGCTTTTATTTATTCACTACTAGTTGTCTATTTTTTCATCATATTCCTTCTCACTACATTATTTTATTTATCAAGTAATGGATTGGGATACACACCATGGGTGTTGTCTTAGTATGATTATAATCATACACCCTTCATTGGTGTTGTTTTGACACTATGTAGATCTTATTTATTTTACCTATTGAGATTAATTGCTTCTGATATACTGTGTACATAGACACAAGGGAGCCCAGGACTAGTATTCTACTATGGATTCTCAGGGAGTTTCCCGTTGTTTTTTTCATTTATTTTTTTTTTATTTTTTACTTCTTCTACCTTATAGTAACTCATGACATTACATGCATCATGATATGGTATTGGCGTTGACCATTTTCATTATAATCAAATATTATATTATCCTTCTAAAACTTATCTTTTTTTATTACCACTTCTTCCATTACATACTATTTATTATCAAATAAACTTCTTTACTACTATAACATGTTGGTATTATATCCTTGTTATCACATATTTTGACCCACATTGCTAGTCTAATGCCACTGGAATACACGGAGGCAAGCATGAGGCCCTGTGGCCAGCTGGTCTGACCACTATCATAGTGGTGATCCAACTTGGATGTTACAATACGGTATCAAATATTTATTTTACTTTTTATTACTATTTAGGGTAGTATAAAAGAGACTAGTAATTAGTTGTTGCGTTATAAATAGATTTTTTTGAACTGATAACCCCCCATGGATAAATGACCAAGTGGTCAGGGCAGTGATTATTGTTCATTATGTTCGATATTATAGATGATTCTGATTTTAATTAGAGTGGTTGGTGTATTTTTTCAATACTTATTAATTAATATTATTTATTTTTTTTCACACCTAAACATTTATTGAAGGGATAACGAATTACATTAATCATATTCAAAACATAGAAAATTAACATTCCGTGTATATGGCATGCCAATTAGTTGAATATAAAGGTTTGTTTCTAGTTATGATTGTGTTCCATTAATGTTACCTCGTGCATCTACGTTATTATCATGTTTCACAATGTTACATTCTTTTGATAACACTCCTGTTAACATATTGAAATATTTTTCAGGAGAGAAATTTAATTGTTGGATTTTTTGAATTAAATGGGTTTTATTATGATGGTAGCCATGTATCATTTATAATTTGTAAGAGAGCCTTATTAGTAGGAAAATATAACCCATGGAATTAAACTATTCTTATTATTTATATATATGCTTGGAGACTTTTTCAAAATGTGGAGGGTGTTTAATTTTTTTTCTGAAATGAAGTTGTTAAAATAAAAAAGAACAAATGTAGCTATGTATTTTAGTTAGGGCATGTATTTTATGAGATGAACCATTCGGGTGTCTTGAAAGATTAATAAATGAGATAAATACTATTGGGTTTCTTTTTAGTGAACCTTGGTTGGATTATATGGACTCTAATTGGTTAAATTTCCTTGTATAACATAAATTGAATTGTTTTTTTTGATTTCCTAATAAATATAGATGACTATGAATGTTTAATTTTTAAAAAGATGTATGGTATAACTTGCATGTTTTTCACATGGGGTGTTAGTTAAAATCATGTGCCCGATAGTTTTATTTCCAATTAGTCATTGATGTTTTGAATTAAATCTTTGAGATGTATAAATATTAAAATTTAAATCAATGTAATTATCATGAAATTGAACCCTAGGTGGGGTCCATTTCTTATACCCCTACGTAAGGGTAGATTATAATTTTCATTGACTTTCCATGGAATGGAGCCTTAGGTTTTTTACGCATGACTTTTCTTTTTTAGAAATGGATTAGATGAATGTATATTGATTCGGGTCACTTTTTTTGTTTCACATAGTGTTACGATTGAATCTCATGATCTCTTAATGAGATAGTCCATGGTAGGTAACACCCTTGAATTTAATTTCCATGATAGCACTGTGATTTTTCTGATGCTTGTTGACATTTGGGTGTTGTTTCCCCTTATAAGACATTTAGATTCTAAATAAAACCCTTATTCGGATGGGTGGTCATGTTTACCATGGCCTAGTAATGGTAGTGAGCTTCAATTAATGATCATTATCAATATTTTAGACATTCCTAGGGCACAATTGACCATTTGATAAGTCGCTTGACCCACTCTGATACTTCTATAGTGGTTGATGACTTGGTATGCCATCATCAATGTTAATGGTCATATGGGGAAATATGACTTGGTGATAAATATATTTCATGGTCCAAGTGATACATGGACTCATATGGAATACATATTATGAGTAGTAAGCAATATGTTTTTTACTGAAACCTCACGGTAATATGTGTTCACATACACCATGACCGTCCAGTGGTAAATGATGTATCCAACCATATGATTTTAGTGAAATTTTTTAACCTTGTGTTGTTCAGTTAGTTTTGGGTCATCTTTTTCATAGATTGACCTATGAGTTAAATAATCCATGTTTACCACAATACTGACCCTTAATTCTGATACTCTGGTGTTTTGACAGGCTGGACAGTTTGGTTTTTTATTCATGAAAATTATTTAAACATTTTCATTTATGTTGTTTCTGACCTAGTGTGATTTTTAGTGGCCAGTATATCCCTTTATTAAATGGTTACGAAACAAAAAATATGGGGAGAGTAATATATATATTTTGTAATATTTTTATTCTATGTTGAATGCTATCAACCAAAGATGTCCATTGGGAAATTGTCAGGTTTTCTCAAGTTCCATTCTAGCATGGAATTTTTTTTAACATGTTGGTCCTTTCTCAAAAGCACAATGTTGGTGTCGTTCAATGTGTGTGAGAATTTTATGAAACTTCATTGTTCATAGGTGGGATTTGGGGTTTATTATTGATAGATAATAGAATTATTTGGGGGTTTAAATTCTTTTGATCGGTTATAATGATGCATTAGTAGGTGAATCTGCACTTCTTACATAATGTCGACAAGTTGTGGTTTGACAATCCCTCATTCTAGTACATGGTTGTGATTTACTGATATATTCAATTATATTAGTTTACCCTTCCATGATAGATGACCATATCCCCTATCTTTATTTTATCCTATATTCACTAAGAGATCATCAGTCTTACATCGTGTTATGTCTTTAAATTCATTAGGCTTGTTTGGGTTATCTTTTTTCTGTTTAAAACTAAACACAAGGTTCTTATCTTGTCTTTGTTAGTATCGAGTGACACATGGATTCTTATGGGGGAATTCATGGGACACACTCTTCTAAACTAGTAGTTCCTTATGAAAGTACCACCAAGATAACCCCCCTTTATACTTATTCATAGTTCTAAAATAGACGCCTTGGCTTGTACCAACATTTCACACGTAAAAATAGAGTATAGTAAACCGTGATGTGTTTCTTTACACTCTAGTAATTTCAATTAATGGTTATCCATGATTTTTTATTAGTCTTAGAGGTGATGATTAAATTAAAAATTTCACCCGAAGTATGGTATCGACTTTATTTGACATGTTCGTGGTGAATATGAGATACCTCAAAAGAAAGAAGCTTATCTTAGATTGAAATTTTCTGAGTGTCTAAGATGGGAACCGTTGAGATGAGACTACAAGTTGGTAATTATTTATTTTCTCTATTTTTTGATATTCATAAGGAATCATTTTGAAGCACACCATTAGGTGGATAAATTGTGTTTTTGTGGTCAGTATTATCCTCTTAGAATGATTTCACAACATGTTATATTTGGATGATCTAGAATTTTATTGTTTCATCACAATGGGGTACATGATATTTCCTCATATGTAATTTGGTTCATTATTATAGAAAAATTCAGTCATGGAGCATCACTCTAATTCTAAGCGGTGTGATTCGTATAAAAGTTTTGATGTTGGAGTTGTATTGTATCAGAATTCTACCCCTTTTAATAGTATGATACATATAGTGGGGATCACAACAAGTTTGTTATTTCAAGAGACTATGAAATAGTCATTTCTTTAGATAAATGGGATTATATAGGCACCATCTTATTGTTTTAGTTAGAAAAAATTAGTGTTGTCTTTGTTCATAAATGATTATGTGTTTCCTTCCAAATAAATTCTTATGGGTTGGATGGGCATTTAAAAACACAACAAGATCATTTTATTGAGACCTCACGACACATGTATATTTGGAGATATTTTTATAATTCTAGAATGATTTTCGGGGATGAGAAGTTCTATGGTGGGGAGGTGGTAATGAATCATTTTATGGAACCCAATGAGAAACTGAGGAAAATATAATTTTTAATTTATTGGGTGGTCCTATTTAGAAAACGTTATTTGTCGTGGAAATCAGATAGTTTCATCACTTAAATATATTTTTTTTAATGTTGTTCAAGGACCATGGGTGGATTGGGTGTTCTATAATTTTTTGTAAGTGTTATGTTACGAAACCTCAAGTCAGGAGGAGGTTGAATGGGTTCACGGTTAGTCAAGAACTTCACAGTCCATTGTACTAAACTTAGATGCATTTTACATAATGAAATTAATTTAATTAAATACCAATAAAATGAAAAGTAAATGGGGAGTAAAAATATAAAAATGTTTTAATAATAATAACAATAGTATTATTATGGTGATTATTATTATTATTATTATCCTTATTATTATTATTATTATCATTTTAATTTTTGTTATTTTAGAACCCAAAGGGGGGTCTCCTTCCTAGTGTCGCATACCCCCTAATGACCTCGTAGTGTGTGACTTTACCTCTCAATGATTCCATATTCTCTCACCATTTTCATCTATATCAGTCACATTTTCCGTTCAAATCCTTGATGTAAGGCCCTATGCTAATATTTCCTCCATTCCTAGGGAGGTTTCTCTCTCTCTTTCGATTCTTGGTGAGGTGCGTCTAAAAACCTATGGTATGGGGCAGACCATATTTTCGTTTACTTCCATTGATAGGTTCTATGATAGTATTCATGACACTCCTGGGTTATCATTCTATAAGTTGTTGTTGACGGTGAAGAAATTCCAAACATCTAAATTAGAAATCATCAATTATGGGTATATTATTCCATCAATCATCATTTTAGATTATTTTTTTATTACGATTTCATAATTTTTGAGGTGTGGGTAATTTTCCTTTTGTTCTTTATTCTTTTCTATAGTGTTATTGATTTTCTTGTATTTTTTCTAGAGACTTTAATGACTCCAGGATGGATTTCACTCATATATATATATATATATATATATATATATAATTCTTGTACATATTCCCTAATGGTGAGGGGAATATGTAAACTTGATTTTGGGATATATGTGTGTGTGTGTGTTTTCTTTGTGTGTGTGTGTGTTTTTTTTGTTTGTGTTAATATAGTTTCGTGCAAGGGTTGAACGATCATTCTCATCATCAATATTGTCATGTGTTGAGTGTTTTTCTTGATTAACTTAAAGAGGGAGGGTCCCATTCCTTTTCCCTGAAATTTTACAATTCATTAATTAATTTCCATTACATCTTTAATTATTTATTTTCCATGTCTACTAGTTTTCATAAATTCTTTAGTTTAGTAAACTATAATAATTCTTAATTGACCAAATGAATTGTTTTATAAGAAATGTAATTATTTAATAATAAAACCCATCAGCAGAGGTGGGTTGTCATCAAGAAAAAATGTAATTTTTAAATATTATTACTTTCTTGGCATATTTAATTTTTTTATACATGGTTTTATGTTTGGAATAAGTCATGTTTGTTATGACTATCATTGATATTCATAAAAGGAGTTGTCCACCCTTTGGAATATGTTCAACACACCAAAGCACATTTAGTGTTTGGACAATATTATAAACTCAATGGCATAATATTTAAATTGTATTTACCTATGTATGTAAATTCCCTTTTTAAATGAAACTTTCCATTGGACCCATTATGATTTATAAGTGAATTTTCCATATTTTCATTAATTTAATGAGTTGGTTTACTAGTAATGGATAATGCATGATAGGGTTTCTTATCTTAAAATGAATCAAATTGTATTAAATGTATTGAACCCAAGTAATGGTAAGACCATTAATTTTTACATACACAAAAGTAAATGAATATACTGAATGTTAATACCCTAATGGATTTGAACATGGATGATGATATTTATGATAGGAGATTACATCTATTATTAAATTATGAATATCAAAATCTTTCTTATACATAATTCTACATTTTATTCGTATTTCTTGGTTCCACATGTGGGTGGTATAATCTAAATCCCTTTTATCTAATATAATTATTTATATTAGTTGAGATATGTGTGATCACATATTCTTGCTTTGAGATCGACCAAATAAATTGGATAATACATGTTAAATTATAATATTATATTCTTAATCCACCATTTAACCCCTTAGGTCCATAGAAAACGAGACTGATAACTACATCCATTCAAAGGGTGTTCGAAACGTGGATTAAATTTTGAAATAATTTATTTGACTTTTTAGCCCTACAGTAATTAGATAAATGTATTTACTTGAGGAAAATGCATTTTAAATTTAATAAGAATAAGTTGTCTCAATTTTTAGGGTATAATAACCTAGTCTAAAATAGTTATTTAATTTATTAAGGACATTGGGGTCGAATAGTGATTTAAACTATCCTGATATAATTATTAATATATTGAGTAATGAATATTAATAAAATGAACTAGTTTGATAGATTATTATTTTTATTTATTGATAGTTGTATCTTAGGTTGATAAATTAGGTATTTTTGATTAAATAATTATGAAATTTTTTATTATATTTTTAGATTATTTGATATTTATCGTGATTGATACCTGATAGTTTGAAACTATTTGTAATTTTTTGTTTTTCATGATAGGATTCATGTTTAATTTGGACACCAAAGGGCTTTGTACATGTTCTTTTGTACCACCCGATCGAATGGTTTACAAGAACATGACTCTTGAGGGTAGATTATATGATTATTTGTGATGTATGAGAAATCATGTTTGTGGTAAACGCATGAGGGCCTGGTGCACACTTTCATACATCTTTTAGGCTATTTGAACCTATATTAAATTCAATAGGTATGATTATATTTTTTTGTATTTCTGAGGGATAGATTTATAGTAACATGATGTGTGTGGGTGACATTATATTGATCATTAAGGTATTGGTTCATGTTTTCTTACTACATTATGGCTTGAACACTAGTACTAAATTATTGAGGGTATATTTTATTATTCTGTTGGATTCCTAAGGCCAAGATTTATATTCACACAATACCGAATAGAGAGATTCTAGTTATGCCTGAGGGTGTGATTTTGGTTAGCATGAGGGAAGACGTAATATTTTTATGGTATATTCTAAGTGATCATCATCGATATTAAAACTATTCATGTATTTGTGTAATCCATCTTGATGTTGGAGGATTAACCCAATGACATAGATAACTGTTAGGGTGACAAAGTACATGTATTCTCTAGTTTTCCCTTAGGAACATGGGTGGGTTATTGTTTATTTACAAAAAACGTCATGTTTATTTTTTCTACTTATACCAGCCCATTGTATTAGATTATATATCATGTAATGGAATGGGCAAGACACTATGGGTTCTAGCTTATAAGGATTATTATCTCACACATCTTGGTTTCCTTCTGGAACATGAGTAGATCTTCATCCTTACAAGTCATTGGATTCATTATTTGTGTTATGTTTTGTACATTGGATATAGGGAACACATTATTGAGACCTTTCTAAAGAAAATTGAGGAGTTGAATATTGCGTTTTTCATTTTTGTTTTCATTTTATACTATTGGTACCTTGCAGTAAAACCTAACATTACATGCATTATTATATGTATTGGAATTGTCCACTTTATTTTTATTCAAATGTGATATTTTCAATTCACTGATTGTCATTATTTTATTACCACTTCAGATATTTCATTTTATTTATTATATAATGAACCAATTTGATACTCTAACATGAGGGTATAGTCTCCCCGCTATCACCTATTTAGACCCACACTTCTTGTCAGCAGCCTCTGGTGTATAGGGAGTCCCACCAAAGTCCATGTAACCCACCAGTCTGACCACCATCGTAGTGGTTAGTCGGGTATGGATGTTACAATATATAACATTTTTTTAAAGTAGAAATGGTTTTTGTGTTAATTAAAAATGATTTTTCATATATGAAATGGTGTTATTATTTATTTATTGAAATTTTTTATGAGTTCATGTTAATGTGGTGACATACATATACATGTGACATGTGGAGTGAAAATTGAGAAAAAATGGAATACTAGGTTACAATGTGGGTATAACAGGGCCAACATGCAAGTTGGAATGGTCGGGTCGAGCCCCAATTACATATAGGGTATTGAACACACATCATTAAATAAACTATGATGCTTATATAATGTTATAAATAGGGAAATATTCATATATAGTTTCTCATTGTGGAGAATGGTGATCTGTGTGGTTATTATTCCATGTTCTAACAAGATATGGGGTACCTTACATTACACTATTACTAGTTCATATAAGGATTTATTATGAATTAGTTATCTTTTTTTATATCATATGTACCATTGGAATATGGTGAAATTTGTAAAATATTTCAAAATAAAAAAAAAATCCTTTAAAATGTTATTGAAAAAAATTTGGCAAGGTTTTATTTTATAAAGAGTTCATGCTAATTTGTATTGTAATGTTTTAGGATAGAATATCTTTTGTTGGTTGGAATCCATTTGCAATATCGCTCACACTATGTATATACATTTGGGTGTTCTAGACCTTGTTATATTAGACTTAGGTAAAGTCAACATTTATTGTTATTGTGGTTGGGGTTGATAGTAGTATTATTATTATAGGTGTTCCTTGTGGTCTGTTAATGTTAATGATCATATAATATCATGGAGTTTTTTTGTATAGTTTCATTGTACCATTTTTTTAGTAATTTTGAGTTTTACTTAATATTGTAATACATTGAATATGAATGTTTATATACCATGTATGGCTATCATTATCTCATTTTTTCTAATTATTTAGGTTTTTTTATGATTATGTAAATGGGTGAAATCATTACTAGATATTAATGTTGATACCGATTAACTAGGTGATAGCCTTTGGGGATTGTGAATGTTTTTAAGAATAGTCAACAGACCTTCTTGTGTGTCTGGTTGGATGGAACCCCATATTGGTACATGAAAAAATAGTATTAGTGCAATGTTTCAATCTTTTTGGGTTTGGATATTTGGGATAAGTCTAAATATAATGGAGATAGGATTTTCAGGTGATGAGGTTTTTTTTTAGTAGGGTTTCTGGCTAGCACACCTTGAGAAAGATCTTAGCATTCCATGGGATGTTGCGAATTTTTAGACTTTTTATCCAATTGAGACGTAAAGGTTGCAAACTATAGATGAACAGTAGGTGGGGGTAATGTGGTTCATCGTGTTGTTGTGATGAAAATATATTCATTATGGTTTTTGGATATAATTTTGATTTGTCTATAATGCTACAAATTTCATATTTTTTATTGACAGTTGTGTTGAATGTTTTTTGTGTTTTTTATTTGTTGTTGAAAAATATCTCCCTAGAGAATGATTTTGAAGCTGCAATATGGGGCCAGAGAGAGAGGTCCCTTACCAATTTCTCAAAGGATAGCATAATTTTTGGTTTGGGATATATAGGATTTGATATAGGGAGTGTGGTTTTTACCTTCTCTAGTTTTTTAAGATGAAATATTTCATGGGATGGACAAATCTCTAGAGTATCTCAAGAACAAGCCTCTTTTTTTATAGGTAAATGAGGAAGCTCAAGATGATTGGAATGGGGATTATAAGATCAAAAATAATTTGGAGATTCCTAATAGTCCCAACTCTATCAAATTGAATTTTTTTGTTTCTATTATAGGTTCTAATATAGAGATGGTGATACTTAATGGTTAAAACTTGTAAGAGTGAGTAGATGTGATTGAAATATTTCATGATTATTTCAATGAATAATATTTTCCTGAGGTGTTTTCCATTATAAGGTCCTATGATTTCATTGATCTTACCCAAGGATACTGAATAATTATAGATTATGAAAATATCTTGGTAAAACCTATATGGTATGAACCTAAGATCATTTCCAATTATGAGATAAAGGCTCAAAGGTTCTAGTTGGGGTGGTTTCCAGATATTTTTCTAAAATATTTTTCTAAGGTGAGGACATACGCTGAGGTGGTTGGTAACTTTTTTATTGTTCATATCCTTCAAAAAGGAATGAATGGAATTGTGGGAGTACTTTCTGTGGTGGTTAATTTCAGTTCAATAGATAAGAATATGATGTTGTAGGGTGAGATAATGAATGGTGGTGGTAGATAGGGTGATCATTCTCGATTGTCGACATTAGTGTTTTTGGATGATGGATCATTTTTGTGACAATATTGTGGGAATCTGGAGAATCAG
This sequence comes from Viscum album, assembly GCA_963277665.1. Classification (NCBI taxonomy): domain Eukaryota; kingdom Viridiplantae; phylum Streptophyta; class Magnoliopsida; order Santalales; family Viscaceae; genus Viscum; species Viscum album. The sequence goes on from OY728148.1 coordinate 1,049,641,865, forward strand.
ATATTGACTATCCAGCCCCACCTAGTTCCTTCCATTAATACAGACATATGGGATACTTGCACAAGTTTTTTGTGGCCACGTGTTATTATGAGGGTGGTGATGGATATATATTTTTCATGCGAATACTAGCCCATTAAAATCCTTCTATGATGGAAGGATATAATTTTAACGGTGGTGGAGGTAAAAATATATCCTCTTTTAATTATAGTCAATTTAGGGAATAGATAAAGGCTAGTTGTTGTTCTTGGCCCCAGACAGATATGAAACATCTTCATGCCGTGGATGAGGCACCAGAAGGAATGGATTCAATACCAATGAATATTCAATGTACTATTTCAATAAAATTTTCCTAAAACTTTGTTTTTTAATATTTTATCCTCTGTTTTATTAATATCAACCCATATTTTGGAAGTGTTAAAGTTACCAACTGAGATTATGTTGAATGTGATGGATTTGGTGACATCACTTTTTAAGAAGTGAGAGAAAGGTTTTCGGTGTTTGTCTTGTGCACTCATAGTGTTAGGGGTTGAGTGGGAATTTTATTTTCCTTGTTTAGATATTTGAATCTTTAATGTATTCCTCATTATTTATTGTATTGTGATATTTCAGTTTCACATTGTTTTTTATAGGAATATAGTTAGAATTGTGGCACCTGATGGAAGTACCCAAGTATTTCATGGTGAATGGTTTAATCATTTTAGGCTTTTTGGACCACCACATCTAGAATTGGGTTGTCTCATTTTTCAATTAACATCACTCACATTGGTGGTTGTTGGTGGTGATCTGAATGTTAGATCAACCTCTATGGGAGATGAGTTCCTAGAGGTAATTATAATGGATTTCTTATGTTTTCTACTGAAGAGGGGTGTGCAGTTCACTATTGATTTGGAATTGGTAACATAAATAATATCTCTTCCCTATTGTTATATGACCTCTCCTTTGTTGAGGGAAATAAATCTATAATTGGATGTTTCGGAATTGAAAGGATTCATTCATATATGTGTCTTGCTTTGGGCTTCCCCAGTTCTTTTTGTGAAAAAAGTCCAATGGGTATCTCTTGTTGTTTATTGGTTATCAGATGTTAAATATGGTGACCATTAATAATATGTACCATTTTACCTATATTTATTTTTATTTTTTATCAGCCTAAGGGGAGTGTTTGTCTCAACAGTTTATTTATGTTCTGGTTATCAGGATGTAATAGTTAAAGAAGTGGATGTTATGAAAAAAAACTCACAATGTTGGTATGAACACATTGAATATTTGGACACAACTTTATGGATGATAAATTCAATAGTTGTCTTCATGGATCTTTTGAAAAGGGTTTTTACACCGGTATCTATATTATTTATTCTTGGTATTTAAAGATAAAAACTTAGTCAATTTTAGAAAATTGGTGGAGCATAATGATCATTTGAGGATTGGTTTGGGAACTTTTCAGGATCATTGTTTCTATAAAACTTTTTCTAAATGAATATTTTTGATCAAGTAGTTTAAATATATTGTCCATCTATACTACAAGTAGGTGGTTTTTTTGAGCAGTTGAAGATTGATATTATGATTTCATGAGATTAGCTGAAGGACAATTGTGTGATCATAAAATATTTGGGTTTGGTTTGTTACTATAAGAGATTTATTAGGGACTTCTCATGGATTTGTTTCACTGTGATGATGCTCACCCAGACTGTGGTGAAGTTTGAATGGATCCAATAATTATAGAAATCTTTTTAGGAGCATAATACATGGTTGAACACTACCCATTTTTTGATCATTCCCAAACCTGAAATGGTGAATGTAGTTTATTGCGATACCTCATGTATGGTTATTGGATGTGAGATGATGTAGGGTGACCTTGTGGGGATTTTTGTTACCAATATCTAGACCACAAGAATATAATTACCCAAACCATGACCTAGATTTAGTAGGGATGTTTCATGCCATGAATGTGTGGGTCCATTATCTTTTTGGTAAGAAATTCATGGTTTATTCTGATCACAAGAGATTAACCTACATATTTTCCCAGAAGAATCTTAATATAAGGAAAAACCACTATGTTGAGTACAATTAATAGTATAATTATGATATAGTTTACACCCATAGTAAAGGCAATGTCATGGGGGATTACGTTTTTATGAATGTTCTAGTGAAGTCATTGAAAGAGTTTGGTGATTAGTATACTCTTATGGCGGATCTGTGATCAGATGATTTGGGTGACCGAGGAGGAAAATGGGGTAGGGATTTTATAGAGTGTTTATCTGAATCGTTATCTCCATGGGTCGATTCAGTTTTAGAATCCTAGTGATATGTTATTTCAAAAGTATATTCATTTTTTCATTGTGGGGAGACATAATGAGATTGGTATTTGTCTCTCGAAGGATTCTTGTGCTGGAAGGGTTTTTTGGGGGTGATATTATCCTTGAGGAAGGTGGTGAAGCATGATATCCATCAAACTCAGTGGGATCTTCATACTGGTGTTACCATGATTTTTTAGGATGTGCATCAGTAGTTCTAGTAGTCAGGTAGAAGGTGGGAAATATATGACTTTGTATCACAAAGTTATATAAGTCATCAAGTCAAATTCAAACACCAAAACCTCTATTTTTCATCTACCACTACCTATTCCAACATGAATGTGGGAAGATATCTCCAAGGGTTTGGTCACTGGATGACCTCATACACAATATTGGAGAAAATCTATTTGGGTTGTAATTGACCATTTGACCAAGTGAGAAAATTTCATTATGTTCATGGATTGAACCATAGTTGGATGAGATGGGATGATTTTATGTTCATAAGGTTGTGAGGCATTATGGTTTTCCAACCACAATAATTTCTAATAGGGATCCCCATTTTACATCATGGTTTTTGAGAAGGCCATTAGAGTATGACAGGGTAACATGTCAAAATGAGGATGAAATACCATCCTCAAATATATGGTCATACTATGATAGAAAATTAGATTTACGAATGAATGCATCGAGCAGGTGTGTTGGGTTTTGGTGGTTCATGGGGAAACCATTTGGGATGGGTTGATTTTTTCACACAGAAATAGATATGAATCCTAGATTCAAATTGATCTTTTTAGGTGCTTTATTGTGGTCCATGTCGGTCACATTTCTGTTATGATGATGTGTGTGAGACCACAATGTTGGTAAAATGACTTGTGAAAGAGATATATAACAATGTTAAACATATTAGGAAACATTTTATTAGAACTCATAGTCATTATATGTCTTATTAATTTCAGTTCTTCCAAGATATGGTGTTTTCTATGGGTGACTAGGTGTTCATAAAGTTGACACCTGTCTTTGTTCATCAACATTCGGGTATCTAGGGGATGATAATATCAAGGTATTTTGTACCATTTGAGATTTTTTAGTGGATTGGTATGGCTGAATAAAGGATTGATTTCCCTCCTATTTGATGTCAATTTATGACATTTTCGTTGTCTCTAAACTGAAAAAGTAAAACCCAGATCATTTTCATGTGTTGAATTTGAAATAGTTGGAGTTGGATACCAATTTGTCTTTGTTTGAGAAGCCACTAAAAATTATAGATTCTAAAGAGAATGTTATTTTTGGGAATTATATTTTTTGGTTAGTGTTATTATGTATCATGAAATTTATCAGAATCATAATTTGGTGTAGATTTTTTAGTTGAAGTAGAGTATATGTGTTTATTATTTGATTATGCATTGGGTTAAATTTAAAAGGGTTGATTGTTTTTAAGGATGGAATAATTTTAATATAACAGTATTCATTGTGAGTTATTCATTTTTTATTTTCATCCTACTGAATATCCATGGGTTTCCCTCTTGAGTATCTATGAAAAATTAATAATTTGTGCATATTAGTATGTGCCACATAGTAGGCACATAGTTGGTAAAACAATGTGAATTTATTCATTTAAGGATGGTGGGAAACAACATGGTTTACTCATATCTTGTTAACCATTTAGGGCTGACCATGAGTCTTGTTCCTTTTGGATAGTGAAAGGCATACAGTTAATGCATATTCTAGAAAATTGTGCCGGTAAATTGTGAACCTTGTTCAAGTCATTAAAAATTTAAAACTGGTGGTTGTGTACTCTTAGTATTTTTTCCAAATTCCATCATATTCATCCCCACATGGGATACATATCTCTAGGTACCTCCAAAAATCCTCATATCACCCCTAGAACACAATGTTTTAGGTGATTTTGGTGTGGTTTGTCCAAGATTCTCTATGTAAGTCCCTTATTTCAAGATTTCTTCCTCATTTCTAGGGTCCCCTTCTTTATTCTTGGGTTTTCTATTTTTTATTAGATTGGGTGAAATATTTAGGAATGGATAATTCTCAATGAGGTTTAATTTTGATTTTTAAGGTTTAATCATTACGTATAGGGTTCTCTTGAAGTGATTTTGTGGTTTAACACCAACCTCAAGATGTTTATACAATTTATGTAGTTGGTTCCACAATTATAAATTATTTGGTGACATTGAAATTTATTTTATATAATTGATATATTATTTTCATTGTATGTGAGTTCAAAAATATGTTTTGAAAAGTATTTATATTTTGTTTCTGTTCAAAATAGTTTTCCAAAGGGAATGGAATCAGATTCATGTGTGGTTTCATTTTTTATCCTTAAAGGTGTTTGATAAAAAATTTATGTTGTGCGAAAGATATTTTAAAAATGGTTTGAGAGGAATATGTCCTTAAATTGCTTTTTAGAATGGAATAATTTTTTATTTAAAGGGTATTACCTTGTTTTTGTTTTTTTATGTGTTTTAGAAATTATTGAACAGGATTAATAAATTGAGAATGTTGTGAGGAATTTGTTTTAAAGCTGGTTTGGTTTGCATGGTAATTAAAAAAGTGGTTTTCGTTTAATAAATAGTGCTTTTTTTTTTGTTAAAATTGATTTTGTGGAAATATTTTTATGTTGATTTACATATACATGAGACATGTATGTTGGAAATTGAGCCAAAAGGAAATCCTAGGTGACTTGGTGGGAGATCTAGTACTAGTATTATAGAAGGATCAGTAGGGTCGAGACCCTATTCATTCTAGTAAAATTGATGATACATCACTAACTAAACAATGATGATTTTATATAATTAGAATTTGGGATAGATTATTATATAATATATTGTACACAATAATGATGATTCTTTTGGTTGTTATACCACAAGTCGTTGAGATATAATATACCTAGTGTTCCGCTATAGCTAGTTCATATAAGGATTTCAAGTAACTTAATTCTCTTTTTTAATATCGTACTTATCATCATCATACGGTGACTTTTTTTAACTATATCCTAATTAATGTATCTTTCCAATGAGCATATTTTCAATAAAAATGGCAAAATATATTCTTTTATAAAATATGCAAGAAAGTTTATCTTATAATGTTTTTGATTGTAATATATTTTATTTGGTAGAATCTTACTATGATTTAGAAAACACCCTACATACACATCTTGGTGTATTTTTAATTGGTTATGATTCACTCAGGTAATTTCAAGATGCATCATGATTGTGGTTTAAGTAACTAGTGGTCTTTATATTGTTAGTGGTGGTGGTGGTAGCTTGAGAATGAGGCTCTTCTTGTTGCAAGGAGGTTTTTGGGATAGTGTAATTGTCCCCTTTTTATTGTAGTTATTTTAATTTTTTGTATGATTTTGTATTGTATTGAATAATAATGTTATTGTACAATTTTTGTTTATGATTAACCCATTTTTTTCTTTTTATATTAAGTTATTTATGATTATGTTAATGGGTGAAATCATTCCCAATGAATGATATTGATAACCAAGCACTTGTTTCCTTACTGAGGGGATTTAGAATGCCCTTTAGGCCATTCCAAAGGTCGTGTCAAGGTTCCGGTTGGATGGAACCCCAAAACTGTCCATGATAGATTTTGAATATAAATTATGGTAAACATTTATCACCTTAGTATGGATTAAAAGAGTAAAATGTTGTAATTTTTTGTGGATAAGGATAAATCATTTCAACATAATTTGCATTAATATTTTTATATGAGTCTACATTGTCCATAATCATCCATGGTTTTATAATTTGGATAATTGTGCAATTTTACTTTGATTATGATCTTTATATTAATATAAAAAAAGGATAAATAAAAAATGTCAATAACATGACTTTTATCACTCTAAATGTATATCAAAAGGATAAAAAGAAGATATATTTGGATCTAAATTTTTATTTGAATGATTAATTATATTTTCACAATGTATTTCATCTATATATTTTATTTATGGATAAGTTTCTTTAAATTGTTAGGCACCAACGATATAATATTTAACTAATTACTAAAAAAATAAGATTAATTATATAAAAAAAATTTAAGTGATACAATTTTGATGAATAATTGTGTTCAATGATTTTTTTAGAGGATTAAAACATAGTAATGATGTGTTAATGGGTTATATAAAAATTCAATAACTTTCTTGATGAATTTAATATCTATGTTAATTAATAGTATAAAAAATGAATTATTTACATTTTATAAAAATTAATGTTTTAATCAATTATTTAAAATAAATAAAATTGTTTAAAGATAAAAATTATCATTAAAAATGGTTTAAAATGTAATTCCTTATATATTTATGATCAATTTGGTACCATCTAAATAGTTTTAAACCCCTTATTAATAAAAAATTTATTATCATATTAAAGGTCAAAATTGTATAACAAAAGGGTTTAAACCATATGATAAGGTATAAAATAAGACTAAAAACTATATAAATTTATTAGTATGATGATATTTAGACCGTAATATTTAATTTTTGAATTTTATAAAGCATTAAATTTGATAAATTAATTAATTACCCTTATATATTTTTATTAATTCCATGTGTTATGTTTCCCTCCCATATTAAAGCACACCCCATATCTCTTTTCATTACACCAAATTGATCCATATAGCTTGGAAAAACCTTTTAAATTATCTTCTAAAATTTCCTATACAAGATGTAGAGGATATAGTTTTATTAAAAGTCTTTTCCAATTATAAGGACATAACTTTAAACATTAGATATTGTTTAGTTTTAAGTCAAGGATTCAATATCTTAAATTTGTTGATATTTTCAGGATTGTAGATTTATATAATTATGCAATAAGTCATATATAACTATCACATAAAATAAAAATAAAACACTTTGAAGAAGTATCATTTTTTTCTATAGTAGATGAATTTTAATATTAAACATTATTTCTATTCCCAAATAACAACTACAACTTTCGATACGACTACTTCTTTTCCATTACTAACCCATGACCCATATGTAAAATATATTAAAAATGCTTAATTATAATAAAATATTACTAAGGGAAATGAAAAAGAATAAATATCATAGTCTAGTGAAAATAAAATCCCATGAAAAAAATTTCTGGAAAATATACCATTTACCCAGAAAGGTATCAGTTTTTCCCAAAAATATTCATTATATTACCTTTTTAAATTTAATTATTTCCATGAAAAGTCCTTAAAAACAATGAAAAGTTTTATAAGTTCCTTGTGAAATCATATTACAAATCTATTATATTACCATTATAAATTCAAATTCTCATATGTATATTTAATACATTAATTCTCTATAGAAAATACTCATTACACAAATCATCAGAGTACAACATGAGAGAAACCATATTATATGATATAAATTGAAAACCCCAGGGTATCTTCTTGAAACAATCATATAATCTTTTTTGGGACCACCCCTAAACTCTAATTGCGATAAATCAATCAGATAAAAAGTTTCCCTGGGAAATAATATGAATAAAACTATTCTATGTTGCAAAATTTCATCACAAAACCCATAGAAAAATATTTTAAACCCATATGTAAATCCCTATATGATATAAAAATACCCAATTAAAATAAAAAATTCGCCAAAAAATAAAAATACTGTTTTTTAATAAAACATGGTATCTTGTAAAGGTATCCAAACATTAAATACTAGATATGATGGAATGATCATTGGTTGTCACCATATATATTAAAATTGAAAATTACTTTTATCATTTGTAGAGAATGTCAATAATTTCATATAAATATTCCATTATGAAAATAATTGAAATAAGTAAAAATATGAAAGAAAATTTCATTATAAAATATTTTATGTCTATATAAAAACATACTAAAAAATAAATTTAAAATTTTTACATATAGTGAAAATAGTGAAGATATTTCTTTATATGAATATTTCTTAAAATGAGGTCCCGTAACTTTTGTAAGTCATGAAACAGACATTCTACATCTTATGGTCTAATAAAAATATGTTAACTATTTAATTTATTATGAAACCTATTCAATTTAATTTTTGTTTTTACTGAATATATTAAGATTTTATTTATAATTACATATTTAGTTATGTTCTAATTTTAACATTTCAAGATACTCTTCTTATATGTACAAAATTTAATTTTTTGGTTAAATATCATAAAATTGGTCATTATTAAATCATATAGATAATAATTATCATAACATTATTATATTTTATGTTAATAAATTATACATTAAAAAATTATGAAATATTTTTATGAAAAATTAACTCTATTGCGGTCATAGAGATAGTTGGTCGTACATACGCATGCGCAAGGATTTAATTTTTCACTGATCATTATGGAAAAAAGGTATGTATAAATATATCATACATTAATTTTCATTTTATCATGAATATCACATTAAATTTTTAAATAAACATACATATATCATACATGTAATATGGTGATGAAAATATAATCACATCCCTCCATTGAGCCAGTAGTCTATATGTACGCACAAATGATGTTATCATTATTAGATGAATGTAAATTTAACAAATAAAATGATATATTATATTTTCATAACTATTAATATTTACAAAATAATATATATAAATATACATAATTCCTTCATTAAAATCATCAACGAGGGGTGACGATGGGAATTTAATTACAATGGAAATGAGGTGGTATTCTGATATGTATAAGAATAATGATTTTACTTACCATTTAAAAGAAGAGGATATGGATTATGATATGAGAATAAAATTATCAAATATTATTTTTATGAATATAATTTTATTATTATATCATCATGGTTGATGAATATTTTATAGATGTGATAGAAGAAACAAAAACGAAAACATTTAGTTATGATCAATACATATTCTTCATAGCACCTCCTTAAGACAATTAATAATGCCATCGAATATTGGATTTATGATCAAAATAAGTCTTCTAGGTACATGTGGATGTAATTAATGAATATATTTGGTTAGGTACATGTTAATATAAAGGGTGTTGAATGTCTGAATAGGGGTGGCCTTTTGTGGGGGAGAGGATACACTTGTAATTTTTGATATAAAAATGTTATTCCAACATTTTTTCACATGAATCTTTTAAATAAAATAGATGATTATTGACAATTAGATTTTATAATTTATAAATAAGGATATAAAATATATATTTCTTTCGTTTTTTATCATTTTAAACGTTTTTATTTTTAATTTAACAACTGGTAAATCATCTCGTACCATAAATACGGTAAGATTGATTTTTAATTTTTACGAATCAATTATGGGAAAAAATTATGTTAAACTTAATATATAATATAAATTTTAGTAATTATACATTTTTAATAAATATTAATAATTTAATTGCAATATTTGGAATAATTTAATTACAAATCAATCCCATTAACATGAAAAAAATCACATTTTCATGAAACATATAACTTCATATTATTATTATATTATATCAAATGTATAACCTATAAACATCATCATATGAATTCACATTAATATTTATAGATATAAAATTAATCATTTTCTATTAAATCATTTTTCATTGCGGGTCATTTTAATTAATTATACTATAGAAATTTTGTGAACTTTGTAATAGCATGAAAAATGTGTTTTAAACCCTAAAATAAACTAATTTTAAAATCTTGTATAATGATGAATGAAATATAATTAATTATATATAAAATTACAATATTATACTTGTATTACATGAGATAGAGGTACTTATAAATTATATAATTCATTGTATAGAAATTTTATGTTAACAAAATAATTGTATTTTTAAATATTCATTAAAATATTAATATTTTTTTCTAAAAAATTAAAAAATTTAAACCCATCTAAAATTTTATATGATGGTTTAAAAATATATTTTCATTATAAAATTTAATTATATAAATTATAAGTATATTTTTAAAATCCTTATATGAAAACAATCTAATTAAAACTATTTCTTTTTTCTTTTAAAAAATACATAATATTTTTAAAGGAATATAGATATCTAACTCATTAATATTAATAAAAATGAAGATTATTTTTACAATCAGTTCATAGGCTGTTATTTTATTCCCTATTTGAAAATTTAATCATTAAATTTTATTCAACAATTAAAAAAATGGTGATATCATTCCCTTAAAGAATTTTTAGAATCACATGTTTCCTCTTCAGTAGTATGGGTTTTCCTTAAAAACATAACCTGGAAGATTACATTACATTGCAACACTTTTTCTTAATATTCAAAATCTAAATTGGAAGTTCCTTATTAGAAATATTCCCTTAAAAATGAAATTATTCAAGGTTCGAAGAATGATAGGAATTTAAATCATATCTCTTTAACATTAAAAAATGAAATTTTTTTTTTGCCAGGGAAAACTCAGTGGAAAGGGTACTCTATCGGAAACTAATCCAACTTTCTCTATGATTTAATTTGGTCCAATTAATCACATAAATAATTTTACCTTTTTTCAAAAATTCATAACACTTTTCCATGATGATACATTGAGAAAGATATGATTTACTACCTAAAAATAAATATCATTCATATTTTTATTCAAAATTTTATTTATAACTTCTCTAAGCCATCCTAAAATATTGCATATCCAACTCTACCTTGTCAACCATTTCCTATACATACAATAACCCCATTAACTACTTTTCAACAACTTCATAACAAAAATATAGATTTGGACCCATATTTTCATGTAATGACTAAAATAGTTTTAACTATATAATGGAATAAAAATTGTTTTTATAATTAAACATAAATTAAGAATGATTTTAATCACAACTTCCCTATTAATCCATTGGCCAAAAATGAAATATAACTTACAGGGTCTAAATTTTTTTATTAGATTTCCCATCTGATTAAGGATAAAAATATGTACTGAAATTTAATTCTTTTCCCAATTATTCCTATATTCCTTTCCAGACAATTATATGTGAAAATCAGAACATAGTCTGATACAATTGATAGATGTACTCCATGTAACTAGAATATATTCTTAATACACAGTCGGTAAATCTAATAAAAAATCATAGTATCTTGAATGGGAAATAAATGAGAATATTTATTTATTACATTGTTAATAAGAAAAAATTTAATGTTACATTATGATTTAATTAGAAATAACACCGTGAAATATATGGATATATGTTCAGATGTCTGATCTAGCATCGAAAAAGGCTAAATCATCCAATTTGATATGCGTCTCTATGTTTTAACCTACTGATAAGTGAAACATTTCCAGAAAAAATAAACAATATTTATCTTCATTCTATCCCACCAGCAATACTCCCAAAGGTCTCTGCACAACATAGTGATTACAAGATAAATAGTAAATTGAGAACTATGTGAAACATATAAAAAGTCTCTTTTCAAATGGGAATCGCCAGGAGAACATAATCACATTCCAAATAATAAAACACCTTATTTTTTAAAAACATATTTATATAACATAAACATCATAACCAACTGTACATTTTTCTATAAATCATGATCCACCTTATAGGATTTCATATTTATTTTTGATAGAGATGATTTCACAGACCCCAAAAATAAAACATATGAGGTCCCTACATCCCCAACAGTTATTCCACATTTCACCAAATCTTTAACAAAAGGTTCATATTACAAAACATATCATGTTTAATGTAGCATTATTTTTTCAACAAAAAGAATCGACTAATGTTATTCCTTTACTAGGATGATAATGAATCATGACATCACAATATGTTATCATTTCTATCCATATTCTAAAACTCATGTTTAAATCCATATGAGTGAATATATAATTTATACATTTTTTATAGTATATATTTCATAAATTATTTCATATAAATGATGTCTTGTAATTATTTTACATCAATAATATAAGAAAATTATAAGTTTTATGTATGATGATTTAACTCATGAGGATTAATTTTCCATGTAGCATAAACAGTTACAAGATCATTCTACACAAATAAATAAATATGCCCCTTAAAATAAGAATCATTATAAATTATAAATTCATTATTTATTAAGGTAATGAAAAAACTAGAAAATGTTACAATTTTTTTTAGTTCCAAAAAATCGATCATTGCATTCTTTCATTTATATAAATTTTAATCCTTTTTGAGTTAACATAATTAATGGGACAAACAACTGAGAAACGTTTTCAATAAACCTCATATAGAAACATAGAAATCATATAAAACTAATAATCTATATAATATTAATGGGTATCTTTCATTCTTCAACATTTTTAGTTTTAGTTCTGTCAAATGTTATTACAACTTTAGAGAAAATCTGTCTAATAATTAAAAATTTTACAATCTAAAGTCACACATAAAAAATTTTCCATATACATTATTTTCTATTATGGTTTACAAAATAATACATAATTTTAATTCATGTTTCTCATTGCATTTAAAATATTTAAAAAATATAATCTAAAAATGTAACCTCAATTTTGTCTGTGAACTAATGGAAAACCCTATTCATAAGGTCTATAAGTACATCTAAAGATTTAGGATAACCAAAGGGTATAACTATAATTCATAATTACCACATTTATTTAGAATCTAAATCATCAAGATATCTACATCCTTTAATTTCAACTAATGTAAACCCAACCTATGATTCAATCGTCAAAAAATTTGTTCTCTATGGAGGTAATAACACAATTCCTCAATATTCTTAAAAGAATTGTTATTCATAACTATGATGTTATTCAAGGCATGAAATCAAAGAAAATTATAATTTAACAATAATTATTTTTAATAAACTAAATAAATCACCCCATGGTAATATTAGTCAATTGAAACAATTATATAACTTATCATTTAGCTAGTTTTTCCATTTTAATTGTTCTACATGATCCATTTGAGAATGGGTTAATAATATTAGTACAAAAAACTATGTCAATAATAAATTCAACATTCGTATCATGAATAAGACTAGGTAAATTATAATAGAAAAATTCCATGTATTCGTTCAACACTAACATGTAATTAATTTATAAAGATTCTTTCTTTTAAACAACATGGTCAAGGTAACATTCACTATCATAAAAAATATGTTCCTCATATTTTTGGTAGGTTATCAAAGGTAGGAAATCAATGATTAAAGTTTTATTTGTTCTTTAATATATTTTATATTGATATGTTGAAATCAAATACATACCCAAAATAATATCAAACACTACTACAAACAATAAAAAACATTTCTAAGAAAGAACATACCATTAATAAAAATAGGGATATTAATATAAATCTTATTTATTTAAATATTTCCTCCCAATGTTTTCACCAAAATTCACATATATTTTTCATGTCATGATATTCCAATTATTACTAAAGAAATCATATAAATGAAATAATTCAATGACTAAAATTCAAAAAAGGCATTGGTATATTTTAAATAAACATGTAAGAGAAATTTAACAACATAATTTGATAGTTCTTCATAAACTCTAGTAGAATAAAATGACTTTTAAATTGATTTATGTCATTGATCAAAATGATTTCAACCTTGTGACACTATCTTCAGATACCAGTAATTATAATTCCCTACCACTTTACAGTTGAATCATCTTATCATATCCATTTAATTATTTATCTTCTTATTTACTTTATTGTCATGATCTATATATCCAAAAATTAATCATCAATTAAACTTAAAATATTTTATAATTAATTATACAATATAATTGTAACCACATTTATCAAAATAAGGGAAATTTATATTCATACATCTGAACATTATTGATGGAATTTTCACTTTTCCTACCATCCATACCTTTTCATGTTCTTATAATATTGGGTAATATATGTATCAATAATATCCTTCTACACTTTCATAATAGAATATATAAAATTTAAAATATTTTAAATTCTCATGTGCCCAATGATCTTCAAAAATATAGTAAAAATCATTAGTAAAATCTATTAATTTTATTATCAATGACCTATATAAAATATGAAACATACTTATAAACCCTTTTATAATGTTATTTACAAACATTTTACAAATCATTAAGTTTTACCTCAATTATTGGAATTATTACTCCACCCATTGTGGAAATCCATTAGGGAAATGTTTCGTTATGAAATTATTCGTAAATGTTTCCCATTCCATGTAATGAAGATCATTTTTTTAAATTAATCTAAAACAAAAACTATTATTGATCATATTTACCAACAAAATCATAAATGGAAATATTTACTTTTTAATATTATGAAAATATCACGATATTAATATTTTTTATATTGCATTGATCAATCTTTTAGGTAAAATTGAATCCGAATATTCAGTGAACAATGGTAGATTTTTTCTCATAAAATTATATACTATCATTATGCTTAGTTATGAAATATTTGGATTCTCATTAGAATGGATACCACTATAATTTATTGAATCTATATTCTAATCCTTTACTATAAAAAATATTATTTTTCAATTCCAAACATTCTATGATGAAGTCTTGGAAGGTTTATTCCATCTTCGGTCCTTCATACTAATGTTTCACAGTTTCTTCTATAGAAAACCATTCTGAAAAAACATTTTTTGGATGAAACGAATGGTTTTTAATATATTATTTCATTTAAACATAATGATAATATATAATATTTTAATGGAATTCCATTAATATTATCCTAAACACTAATGTTATCTAACACATTTATTTTATTAAAAATATAAGGTCTTGACCCTAAAATTATATAATATTGAGTTTTATGTTGATAATTTATTTTCTTACATTTAAGGATCTTTTTAGGTTTATAGTTTTAGATAATTTTTTCAAAAATAATAGATAAAAATAAAATATATAATAATTCAAAATATTTGATCACTATAAATTTTTTCTATAATATAATTGTTTAAAAATAAAAAAAAATTTCATTTCATTAAAAATATTCATGAATTTCATATTGAATTCTTACATTCATTTAACCATCCATAAACCCTATAAAAATAATTTTAACGATATAAGATGTGCGCACTATATTTTTCAGGTTCATAATAAATGCTAAAATAAAATACTCAAATGGAAAACATTAAAATACAAGAATAATATCATCAAGAAAACATTTTTACTAAGAAAAACAATATTTTTACTTTATCAATATGATTATCGTACAATTTTAAATCATATGATTCCCATGAATACTCATTGAAAGACATAAAAAATTCATGTATGCGTATTCGAAAATCACCTTATTGAACCAATAAAAACACCATATGTAATCTATATATATTTGAATAAACATGATGCTAAATACCATTGTAAATATCTAGAGATCATAATCTTTACTCAATGAATTGAAACACCATCTAGGCACAATAATTATATAATAAATAATAGGTTCACCTGACACTACGTGGGTAAACCCATCATATAAGTTATATTTTGTCCACTTGTGAGATATAATGGGTGTCAACCCATTATATAAACAATTTCCAAGGACCCAGAAATGAATGCAATAAATTAATATTTCATCTTTTTCAACATATAACCCTTGAAAATGACTAGTAAAATAGTTTAAAAAACACATTCAGATTTCAAGATTAGTTTTTTTAAAAGAAACCAATTTCAATAAATAAATACATATATAAATGGAAATATGGTTTTTATTTGATAAAAACGTTAAAAATAATAATGGAAGAGAAAATTAAAATGATGGTTATGGAGGCGTAAAAAGTTTTTTCCAATATATATGTTGAAATGGAACATTACAGTTCTTATTTTAATGAAAATAAATCATTATGAAAAAAGATTTCATATTGAAAAACATTGAGATAAAGAAAAACAAAAAAAATAAAATTTCCTTCACAGATCATTTCTGTCCATATGAAAATATCTATTATATAATTTTATAAATATGGACATTGATGAAAAGGATGTGGATAATAAATATTTTCAAAATGATTTTTTAAAATATAGTCCTTTACCTTGATTCCAACTAATCACTTATGTCATTTATATTCATGAATAACATGCTTCTTAATTATCTTTTTTACATAATAACCTTTTTAATAGTTATTATTCATTTTATTATACTTATTACAATGTTGTATATAATAAAATAATTATTTATGTTCATGTTGTATTTTTTGACGATATTTAACTAATATATCCAAAATGAATTTGGTAGGTTTACTATTAATAAAGAGGTAATTATTAAATCATATAAAAATTAATAATAAAGACATAATCATAGTTTTTATAAATAAAATATTTATTTAAAACTAACCAAGAAATATGGTTATTTGAAAGGAAATATGTTATGATCATGGAGATGGTTGGACGTAGGTACACATAAATAATGTATCCATTTTTCAATGATAAGTATGGAACGATGATATGTATAATTTTACCATTAAATAATTATAATTATATAATAAATATAATATTATTTATTTAAATACCATTAAATATATCATCCTTATGAAGTGGTGATGTAAAAATAATCATATCGCTTTTTTGAGGTTATAGTCAACATGTGTGCACGAATGACATTTCCATTTTTCATGGAGTGGAAAGGTAACAAATAAAAAGATATATTATATTTTTAGAATAATTAATATGTCATTAATATCATATATAAACATAAATTTTTTCATTACAAATATCCATGAGTGTAAATTATGAAAAATTAATTACATAATTTCATGAGGCCATAGTCAGCTGTAAAAAATAATGATAGTTTCATTTTCCCTTTTATGGAATATTGGATGGATTTAGGATAATAAATTAACATAGAAACATCTAAGTACAGAAGATATTTTTTTATATTAGCTTGTTTGAATCAGATTTAAATTAGTTGTAATATTATACAAACTAAAAACACTTTGTTAAGAATGATACATCTTCTTTAGAACACCTCTTTTGGATTATAACTAAATCTTTCCAAGATTGGATTTATAATCAAACCATGGAATATAGTATGTGTAGAGTTATGTAAGAAGTTTTTTATGAATTTATATTATATACCAAACATCATTGAATATATGAATTGGGTTGGATTGGGGTGACATTTTATAAGTTGGGGAGATGTTACATTTGTAATTTTTGAAAATAATACATTTGCAAAAAAATTTATAGTAGAAAGGATTCTAAATGGACCATTATTTTCATTATATGATATTATGTCAATATAATTCCATATATGAAAATTTATTCACGTTTTTAGTCCATTTACAGCTTGATATTATTACTTTAACCCCTAAAAAACTAGTTTATTTCATAACTATAGTAAAATATATTTACTATTTTCACAATTCATTACGATAAAAAAATTTGATAATATTATATAATAAATATTACATGGATTATAAATATTTAATATATTTTACAAAATTCAATTTATAATAGTGGTAGAATTTAATTTAAAATTAAACCTACATACATGAAGAAAAGAGGATTTTCATGAAATGTAATTTTCAGGTGTATGGTTATTTTATATTTACTCTATGGCTAAAAATAATCATTATATCAATTTAATATTCATATATATATATATGAAACATTTAATTTAAACCCTCCATCAATAGGTTTATTTTTAATTAATTAAAAGAGAGAAACAATATGCACTTTATAACTACTTAAATAAATGAGTTTTTAAACTAAAAAATAAACATATAAAAATTCTAGTATTAAGATAAAGAAAATATAAATAATTATATTCAATATAATTAGAGAAAAATTATTTTTCATTAAATAAATTGAATTAATAATCATACTTTTAAATTAATTTTTTTAAATGAAATGTCATTTTAAATAAAAATCATATTTTTTCACAAATCACTACAAAATTATTATTTTTTGAAAAAAACAAAAAATACACCATTTTTTGTTTTAATAATATGATTTAAAAAATTTATTTATTTGTTTCCATTTTTAAGTCTATAGTTTTTAAATTTAATTTTAAAAAAATATATAGGAAAAGAGTATAATTGAACTATTTTCTTTTATATATTGAAAATTTCATAATTTTCATTTAATTATTAAAATTATATAATTATATATTAGTAAAAAATTGAAAAATATTTATTATATGATTACTAGGGTTGTTACACCAATGGCTTTAAGAAGGGGTCTAATGGAAGCATTTTGAAGAAGGGGTATTCATCTTACCTGACCTCTTTCATTTTTTACTTCTTCTACGACCTTTAAATATTTGATATTGATCATAAATTTATATATTAAGTATCATAAATATACAAAAATATTATTATGTCTATCTAACCACTAATATCCACCATCTAATCCGTTAAATGGGAAGTTAAATTATTACTTGTGTGTGTGCGTGTGGATTACAACCTCCACACAACGATACCATTTATTTTCCATCAGCATCTTTCATAGATAGTTATTTTGATGGGTTTAATATTTATATTTGTTATTTATGATAAAATTATGAAACTAGAATTATAATATAATACTTATCATCTTACGTTTCATTCCATTGGAAAATGATAATGATGCACGCCTGTATGTGTGGACTACCACTTCCACAAAGCTTTGTGATTCAATTTTCATTTTAGGTTTACATTAATAGTAATAAGAATAGATTTATGGAGTATATATATATATATTATATAAAATTGATTCAATAAATTTGTATTATTATTTACCTTGTTTTTGATCCACTAATCAAAAAGTGAATACAACGTCTATGCTATAAACTGGGCCATTGGTCTGGTCAGTTTCGGAAATTTCAAACAAGTAATCTCATAATGGGGTTTGGGCCACTGGATTTTTTATCCACTAAAATCTTGGGCTGGGACTTGGCATTCGGTGTAGTAATGTGTTATCTATTGACCCAATATTAAAGGGATTGTTTTTTTCATTCACATTTTAATAAAAGGGTTTGTCCCAAACATGTATTGATATATTGTGTTAGATTAATTTTTAGATAAATATAAAATATCAGTGATAAGTAATAGTATATTATTCAAATTTATTTTCATTCGTGTTGTTATCAATGTCAAATTAAATTAATATTTCCAAAAAAGAAATTACTTATATTTTTTTATAAATAATATTTTATTAAATGATTTAAAATTAAAAAAATATTATTTTTATAAATGTGAATAATATATGGTTTATAATTACTACCATGGTCCATTTATGATTGAATTTATTTTTATAATATCATTTTTAGCTCCTTTGTTATAAAAAACCTTGATACCAAATTAAGTGTCAAAATATTTAACAGAGGGGTTAAAACAAAGTGATAAGTGTGAAAAATCACCAAAACATATCAAAATATTATTTTATGATAGTATTTAAGCTAATAATAATATTATATTATATTTATTTTTATTTTTATTTATTTTTAAATGAAAAATAATTTATATTTATTTAATATTTTAATTAATTCCATGACTGTCTCTCCCCTCACATATAAAAGGGAACCTCTTATCCCATATCCGTCAATCTATTTCAAAACTCCATGTCATCCCATTCCTAACAAAATTACTTAATTATTTTCATTACCACATTTATTTGTCCTTTTTTTATCAGAAAAAAAACATATGAATGCTTTTTGTGTAATCATTAAGAGGTTGTCTGAAGAAGATGTATAGTTCTAATCCAAGCATTTTTTATTCTATTATTTTCCTACCTCCTTATAATTTTATCCACCCACATTGAAATAATTATATACGTAACCTACATATATTTAAATGTTTTTATATTAATTTAATAATCTCTATCTATCACGAACCAACCCGAGTCGACCCTGAACCGGTCACCTGAGCCGCTCCATGACAACTCTCAAACTGTGTTTCTTATCCACCCATGATGGAAACTAGTGTCGGGCATAAAAATTAAAAATATGGTAATTATTTGTCCCATAAATGAAATAAAAATAAATTAAAAAATAATTAAACAAAGAAAATGAAAACTAGCAGCACCAAACAAGATTTATCATACCTCTATGTGACCACAAGGTCACCTCCAACAACTAACAACCTACCCCACATGGGAAGAAAAACATGAACCTGAACCAGGAAACTAAACCTACAACTGAAAGTGAAGGATAAGTGTGAGTTCTAAAATTCCCAAAAGCATTGACAAATATGGAACACATAATCCATGCATTTAGAAATTCAAAAACTACCCGATAAAACTAGTTTTTACTACTGTTATAAATATGTGGGTTTCATATATACAATGAATTTTGAAAACAAACTATCACAATTCCATTTCTATTATAATTCAAAAATAAGAAATAAAACCAATAGGGTCACACACAAACGTTTTTTAAACAGCTACATTGAAATCCCTTTTAAAACAAAACATACAAACAAGGTTTTTCAAGAAAATCCCTCTACCAATGTAAAAATTATGATTTTATACACAACAATGGAAATGGTATTAATATTGACCATATCAAAAGGATCACAAAAATCCTAGAATCACAAAGGAGGACCCGGACATACTAATACATATGAATCCAACCACAGTAGCAAGCCAGACATGACAGAGTCAAAGGCTCTAATTCCAGACCACCCTTTCTCAGGTCAGACCGAGTGGGCCAATCCCATGGAAATAATCCCAAATATCCAACTATTATAGGCCAATGGATAGTACATGAACTTACAGTATATAATTTGATCTCAATAAACCTCCTTGATAGGCCATGTTTTCATTCTATGTTTAGCAAGGGTTGTTTCACAAATTAAAACAACATGCCTCATATCTGACCAAGCACAAACAACAATACAGCGCCACCCATGCACTTAATTGTTTGTCCCCTACCTTAATTAAAAATTACCTAATGGAGGTCATATATCGAGGACCCTCATGTATCATGATAAACAAATAAGGTGATATACCTAACTAAAGAATTATTTTCCAACCATAAGATTTAAAATATTCCAAATGGGACACATAAAAATCCCACACATAAAAAACATTCATAAACAACCAATTTAAATTTCTATCTGGGCATTTAGTTTCACAATGCAATACCTTTTAGTAAAAATCTAATTAACAATTTCAAATCGACCCAAAATACCAAATTTATACAAAATTGGCCAAACTTGACCTTAAATATTCCTTTCCCTAAAATTCCTCATGTGATTTTTTAAAACCAAATTAAAACACATAAAGCATTTACAAGATAAAAAACATGCCATACCATTCCCACACACATACATCAAACCATGTTTCACGGGCAACTAGGAAAAACCATAGGAACCCATTTGAGATTTGTTTTTGGAATTCAAGGAGTAACACTCCTCCAATTTTTTTCGAAAACATGTATGTATTATAAGGAAAATAAAAATAAGGGGAGAAGATGTAATTATGAGGGAAAATAGATCTATAGTGGAATTTTAACATGATTGCAACCCATGTGTGCACCTAAGGCACCCATGTTTGTGCCTTCATCCAATGGGAAACACTAAAACCATTTAAGCATCTGAAATCTAAATTTGTAAATCCACCATTAACTTTCAACCTAAAACCACCCATTTAACTAATTAATTAAAATAACTAATGTCTCCAAATAATTAATATATTTCAAAATCAAGATTCAAAACACATTTAAGGAAAAAAATATTATTTCACAAATAAAAGCCAAAATATGTTCCAAACCAAATTAACCATATATTTCAATGGGGAAAACACCACTCACCATTCCAAATTAACTTTTAAATTCTATTAGTGCTTTTATCAAATAGTTTTTTCACAAACACATAAGAGCATAAGTCAATTATTATATAAAATGAAATTTATAATATTATCATACAAGATTAATATTATATAGAGAACAAACAAGAGGTACCATATTGGTGTACAACAAGTTAATAAATTAATTTCAAATTACAAGAATCAAAGGAAATGCAATGGAAAGGAAAACTGTGGTATCACCTATCTCAATCAAAGAGTGAACTCAATAGAATCCCAATGGAGAACCGAGTCAATGATTTCTAACTCAAGCATTATCCCACTCTCACACACATATATCCATATATATATACCCATAATCCAATGCATGTGTCCCCAGTTCTATGATGGAACACACACATGGGAGATATATGTATATATATATATATATTTATTTATTTCTTCATACCTGATTACATGCATGAGCATCAATAAGGACATTCAAAACCCACTAAATCAAATATTTGGGACCCAACATTAATGTGGAAAAGAAGAACACACCTCTAAATAAAAACAATGGACTAACTTATAGCAAAAGACACTATATTAAGCGGTGAAATACCATTCAATTGATATAGACATTTACCCAAAACAATGGATAAAATCAATTAGAGTCCATCTGTCTTACCCTTAGTGGCGATTTCTAGAACATTGACCAAAGAGTAACAATACATCAATTTTATATCATAGACACTAAGAAAAACACATGAATCACAAGACTAATCATTAGGGATTCAATAAATTAAAGAAAACCTTAAAAATTAAGGAAAAAATTTACTGAAGGGGTAGACTGAGAACCAAAATGGAAGTAATGGCACTGCAAAGGGTTTGGTTACTCCAGAAAACTGCTTGGCAATGGTGTGTGGTTTTGGTTGGAGTGGTGAGGGGTAGTTGCAGTGCGGAGTGGATTGTCTAGCCAGTGCAATCAACTAGTGCATCAAGGCTGGAAGGAGGAGGGACGCACTATGGGCAGACAATGTTGGAGGATGGTGACACCGCGATGAGAGGGGGCAGCTAGTGAGCATATAGTGGAAGTGGCGGTGTGGTGAGTGGGGGTGTCCGACGAGCATGCCAAGGAGGGTTGTAGCGGGTGGATACTAGACATCCTAGACGAGGGGGTGTGTGGGACCTGGATCATGCCTTGTACGGGAGAAAAGGGGAAGGTGGCGTGCCCTACCCTAGGGTTCGTATTTTTTCCATTTTAAAGTAGTAATTATAATAATTATAATAATAAAACCAATAATAATAAAAATTTCTTATTTTTTTAATTAATAATAATATTATTATAAATGTAAAAATAATAATAATAATAATAATACTACTAATAAAATTAAAAATAATAACAACAACAAAGTATCACCAATATGAAACATAATAATAATTAAAATGATAAATTTGTTTAATTTAATTTCAAATAATAATTATATTTATAACAATTTAACAATAATATTATTATTACAATGTTAAATAAAAATAATATTATCATCTGCGTGATAATATTATTTTTATTATTGTTTTAACATTAACCATGTTTATCATTATAAAATTTTTCATAGCTTCGTGTTTTAGTCCATTTAATTTTTTCATCTAATTTTTATTATTATTTTGAATGATCAGTTAACCACACATTCATCAATGCATGGTCACCACTGGGGCTGTGATGAATGAACAGTGGCCCATGACCCACTAAAAACATCATACATTGAAAATTTTCAATATATCCTAGATAAAAGTCTCTAATCTAAGATAACACATGGTAACTTATGTCTCGTCCTAAGTAGTGGTGATCAGGAAACCACCCGTAACCTACATCCTAAGCATCAACAATCATAATTTATGTTTACCAAACATCCCAAATATCAACGGCCAACAATTATACAGTTATTTCGTGAACCTTATTAAGTTGTCCCTAATGCAATGACCCGATCTAGTCTGTGGCATGTCCCGAAGGGCGTTCTAGATCCCAACGAGATGAAAACTGATATCAAAAATCATATCTAAATATTTTGGAATGATTTAGAGCATAAATAAATTAAATAAATTAATAATATCTAAACAACGAAAATGAAAAATATGAGTGGAATAAAAACATTACTGCACATGAAACTCTGTGACCACTTGGCCACCTCCAACTACTAAAAACCTACCCCACACTAGCAGACGAAACAAGAACATGAAAAAAACATCTAAACCTTCATCTACAGGGGAAGGATATGAATGAGCACTGAAATTTTCAGTAGGAATGCAATAAGAGAACCACAAAATCCATGCATTTTGAAATTAAAATACATTATGATAATACTAGTTTGAAATATAGTAATAAAAATAAGGTTTTTATAATTAAAAGAAATTTTGAAAACAAAAAATCACAATTTCATTACCCTTATAATTCAAAAACAAGAAAAACAAATAAAAAAGGGAACACACTAAATTTTTTAAAACAGCTACTTTAAAATAATTTTTAAAACCAACCATTAATACAAGGTTTTCAAAGAAAATACAAAAACCATGGTCAATATTATGATTCTACACTAACCAAGGGCAATGGTACTAATAGTTCTTATATCTAAAGATCGCAAAAAAATAGGAAAATAGAGGATGAACAAAACATACTAATACCTATGACACCATCCTTTGAAGCATTCCACGCATGAGAGAATCAAAATCCCTAATTCCCAACCACACTTTCATATGTCAGACTGAAGGGCCAAATCCCATATCAATAATCTCAAATATCCAACTACTATGGGCCATTGGATATTATATGAACTTTTAGTTCTATAATCGTTCTCAGTAAACCTCCTTAATATGCTAGGTTTTTGTTCTATGTTTACCAAGGTGTGTGACACATAATAAAACAACAATACTCATATCTGTCCAAGCACACTACAAAATATGGAACCACCCATACACCACATGGTTAGTACCCTCCATTAAATATGAATTACTCAAAGGAGGTATTATATCGTGAACCATCCTTTCTCATGATCAACAACCGAGGTGAGAGACCTAACCAAAGAGGGGTTCTCCAAACATAACAATTAAAATATGTCAAACGAGCTTTATAAAAATCCCACACATCAACCCTTTTATAAACATACAATTTAAAATTTCAAATGAACTTTTTTCTTCACAATGAATTACTTTTTTTAAGGCATTAATTAACAATTTCAAAATAGCCCAAAATACCATCAATATACAAATGTGGCCAAATAGGCCCTTATATAATGTGTTCCCTAAAATTTCTCATGGAATTTTTTAAACTAAATTAAAATAAACCAAATGTTTTCAAGATAAAAAATGGTACATTGCTTTCAAACACATTGACACACACCCAACCATGTTTCAAGGATAATTGGTCCAAACCACAAGAACCAATTTGAAGTAATTTTTTTGGAATATAAAGAGTACATCATCTCTAATTTTTTTTGGTAAATGTTGAATCATTTTAGGGAAAACAAAAAGGAGGTATGAAGAGGTTTTCATGAGGGAGAATACCTCTACAGTTCCATTTTCAATTGATTACACAACCATGTGTTCACCTAAAGCACCCATGGTTGTGCCTTCATCCAACTGGACACCCTAAAAATGGTTAAAGCATTCAAAATCCAATTTCATAAATCCATAATTTACTTTCCACCCAAAACCACCCATTCAATATGTTATAAAATACTAAACATGTCTCCAAATCATGAAGCTCTTTAAAAATCATGTTTCAAAACACATAAAAGAAAACACCTTATCTCACATATAAAACCCAAAATATCTTCAAAACCAACATAACCAAATATATCAATGGGGAAAACACTACTCGCCCAACCAAATTACCTTTGAATGTTCATTTGACATTCCCTCAAACCCTTTTCATACAAACACAAAAGAGAATTAGTCATGTTTCATGTAAAATCATTCTTCTAATACAATCATTTAACATTAAAATAACATATAAAACAAACTATAGGTAACATATAGGTGCGAAAAATGTTAATAAATTAATATAAAACACCGAGAATCAAATAAAACATAATTGTAATGAAAATTCACGGGTTCTTCTACCTCAAACTAAGAGTTAACACGATGGAATCCCAACCGAGAACTGAGTCGATGATTTCTAACTCTAGCAGTCTCCCACTCACATGCACATACATCCATATATATATATATTTTTAACCCAATGCATTTTTCCATGACACCATTATAGAACAGACAAATGTTATATATATATATATATATTCATAACTGAGTATTTGTGTGTGAACCCTTAACGGCGTTCAAAACCCACTGAATAAAATTTCAGGGACCCAACATTAATGTTGAAAAGACCAATGCAAATCTATATAAAAACCAGGGATTCACTTATTATAATAGACTCTATATTATGCTATTAAAACCAATTCAGTAGGTGTAAAATCTTACCCAAAACAATGGTGTCAAATTAATTCGAGTCTATCCACCTTGCCCTTGGCGGGAGATGTCGGAACATGGACCAACGGGTCCTGATACATCAGTTGCATATCCTAGACACCACGAAAAACATGAGAATAAATAACTGAAACATTTGGGTTTTGATAAATTAAATAAAAACTCCATGATTTAAGAGGAAATTTACAAATGGGGGAAGACCCAGCACCAGAGGGGAGGTGATGGTACTGCGAAGGGTTCAGGTTTTCTGCAATACTGCCGGACAAGGTTGTGTGGTTGTTGGCCGGAGCAGCGAGGGGTGTTCAGAGCGTGAAGGGGATCACCTAGATGGCACATGGCGGAGGGTTTTGGTCTGCTGGTGCGAGAGGGCTAGTGGGTGGAGGGCAATGTTGTGGGCAGATGGTGTAAAAGGACGACAACATTATGGTGAGAGGGGGTAGTCTGTGAATGCGAATGGGAGGCATGGGCAGGGTTAGAGGGGCGGATAATGAGCGCGTATGGGAGGTCTATATGAGGTGGTTGAAGGAAAGCCATGAGGAGGGGGTACATGGGACCAGGTCTGTGCCTCGCTTGGGATAAAGGGGGAAAGAGGGGGGATCCCCAAGTGTTTTTTGTTTTTTATTTCATTTTATAGTAATAATAATAATTATACTATTAGTAGTACTATTAATAATAATAAATCCAAAATAATAATAAAACTAACAATAATAATAATTTATTATAAATTTAATTTTAAAAAATAATATTATTATTATCAATGTTATAAAAATAATAATAGTAATTTTATAAATAATAATGACAATAATAACAATAACTACAAAATAATTCCAATATCCAACTTAATAATAATCAAAATTATAACATCATTTCATTTCATTTTAAATAATAATTATATTTATAAAAATTTAACAATAATTTAATTATAACAAATTAATGATTATTATTATTATCATCTATGCAATAATATTATTTTTATTATTATTTAATCATTAACAAAGTTTATCATTGGAAAATTTTATTTAGATGTATTTTTTCATCCATTTAATTTATTCATATAATTTGTATTATTTATTTGAACGATCGGGTAACCACGCATTCACCAGGACCGAATGCATTGTCTCCTATAGTGATGCGGTGACTGTGCACCATCCCGAGACCCACAAAAAACATCAAACTTTGAAAAAAAAATCAAAACATGACCCAACTGCTCCTCTTCAAAATGACGTGGGACCATGAAAAGAATGAAATAAATGAAATTTTGAGGTCAGGGTGTGACAATATCTATATCATCTTCCATCAAACAGGGAACATAAACATTATTCATATGCACGACAGATTACCACATTGGAAACTTATCAAATTTGTTTTCCAACACCGACACTCATTGATGGTTATAATTATGGAATTAATTTATATATATGTGATATTAATGAAATATTTATCTATAATATTTATTTTATTTCTTTTAATTACTTTACATTCTATCCATTTAAAAATTATAACATCTCTCATGCAAGTGTGTGGATGACCACTTCCACGAAGAGATGAAAATATTTTTCATTGTCGTGTCTCATGGATGTTATATATAAGTTTATATAAAATACTAATAATATATTTTTGATATAATTATAATTCATTAATGATAAAATAATACTTACATTATTACCATTATGATCTTTGAAAAATTAATATACTACTCAATCATACGTAAACCTTGTCCTCTCAATGATTATATCAATTTTTATTTTCCATGAAAATATTTTTTGTTACTTTTAAAATATAATTTGTATATAAAAATAATAATTATATAATTATTATTATTATTTAGAAGATAAAATAGTTATCTCGTAGACCATTTCCATATTATGAAATTGATTTTTGACAAATGATTCAAAAAAATATTAAAACATCGTACATGATCATAAATGATTGTGTAATTGAATATAACAAGGTAAAAAATAAAATAAAATGAACAGTAAAATTTAATAATTTTATTAATAAATTAAATAATTATAATATCATTATTATTAAATATGAAAAATAAATTATGTGATGAGTCATATTCGAGGTCTCGTACACATTAAAAAAACATCAATTTAAATGTTTATAAAAGTTATTTTATTAATTTTTTTCAATTTCAATGTTCACGAAATTATTTTTTAAATGTTCATAAAAATATTAAAATGGGAAGTTGATGTATATTTTTAAATTATTTTTAATGTTTTCAAAATGAATCTATTTATGTATTTTTTAAATAATGATTTGATATTCTTTATAAAAGGAAAAAATTAATGTTCTAGTTTAATTTACAAAACATTATAAAATTTTCCAATCACGTCAAGAATAATTTAATATTTGTACTACATTGTAATATTAATTTTTTTCATAAAAAAGACTCATTACATATATTATATTCAATTTTTAAAAACGTTTTAATGTGGAATAAATATCCTGAAATTCATGAATTTTATTTTTATTGGTGAAACATTATTTGTACACATTATTTAATGTGTTTTGATAAGATTATGGTACTTGTAAATATTTTATAATGATGGGATATTGAATAATAATCCTTTTACGTGTTTTAAAAGTGGGTTCCCTTGACCCAACTTTATCATTGATTTTATATTACAAAACAATTTATAGAGTGGGTTATACATGATGCACAATTACCCAAATACTCTTGATATTTCTACATCCCCCACTTAAATAGAAATTTCCATATATTATTTTTAAAAAATAAAATTATAATAATTCCTAAACTATAATGAGAACCTCAAGATACTATGAAATTATTCAAAAACATATGTCATATGGTCTAAAAACATCTTTCTAACTAGACATAGTAGATTTTTGACTATCGTTGTTGGGGGCTCGTAACCATTAAGACTTCTTATCATGAATTTTTCACATGGTGTTTTCTAGTAGGTGAGAGAATGAGGATATACCTAGAAATAGGGACACCACATGTTCATGTGTTATTGTTTGTTCCAATATACAGACATTTTCATTGAGCTCATTACATGAGATCATTATCAACATGTGTCATTAGATTGAATACATTAATGTTATGAAAATAATACATTTAATTCAAGGAGAGGTACATTGTGTTGGGTGCGTCATTGGTGGCATAGAATTGGTTGAATGGTAAAAATATAATTTTTCACTTCTTAGTTGAGAATGTGATATATCAGTCATAGTTGTGCTGGATGGTTGTACCTTAATAAATCATTAGCCAGGTATACTATGGTATGTATATAATGATAAATCAACCAATAATGAATCATGAAGGGATGGAGACATAAATTAGCATCCTAGTTTATGATAAATCATGATACAATGTTATTATTTTACATTGTGTGTGTCTGTATGATGGTTTCTATTGATATGATTCTTCCATATCTCTTTAGGGTTTTTCATGTGGTGTTAGACTCTTCTTTTTATGTGTTAATACTATTCACATCAATTTATAAATGATCTTATACAGTCACAAATGATTGAATATTTAGGAGTCTTACATATGTTGGTGAATAGATATATAACACATGGTGGTCCACACCAAAGGGTATATGATTTTTAAAGAATTAATTATCAATGAAGAATAAATAAACCCATTATTATTTTAGTATATAATGATTGTTTTTATTCTATTAAAATTATTATCAATGAATTAAATTAATACATTTAAAATATTATATGAATGAGAATTATTTTAATAATGATAATTTGTTTAATATTAACAGGAATTTCAAGTCAAGTTAATGACTCTAGTTTTATAAAATAACATATTTATTATAATACATGGAGGTGATAAAATATAAATAATATTTATAACATCGTTAGTTAGTCATAACTATTTATTTATTGCTTACTTAGTGGGTGTTTTATTTCCCGGGGATAGAGAACCCTTGCTGGGTATCTTGGACTCCCACAATATACGTAAGAGAGAGGAATTCATTTGTTCTACTATTCATTAAAAATAAATGAGAACCTCTATCTCCAATATCATTTTTTAGAGATAAATTCTCACATTAAGTATCAATCCATGAAATCCATCAATGGATATAAGGGATGAGATCAAGGTGATAATCATGATTTAAAAGATTCATTAGAGATTCATGTTAGCACCGAGAATTTGATGAATGAAGAGAAAAAAATTCTTGGAGTACGTATAGATGATATAGATGGGTTTTAATTTTGATACATTGAGAAATAATAACTTTTAATGATCTGTAGTCAAGTTCTCTTAGATTCGAATCATGTATTTATTTGGTTTAATTTTTTTGATTATTAAATTCATGAGATATCCAGTTACCTCTATTGGTGATTAGATTGAGGGAAATTACATGTTTTGTTACTCTAGTGAAAAAATATTTTAAATTCCCAACACACTGACTTATATTATGTGACCCAATATTCGAAATTTGTACCACAGTGATCATGTGACTTTCTAATCCAAATAAAATTAATTTTTTAAATCTATGTAGTTGTCTTTAATTTGGTACCGACTGATCTATCCACGTGTTGATTTAATTTCTATTGGAAAATAAGATCAACTAAAATTTTTAATATAGATTGAATGGGATGGTGTTTTAGGTATTAAAATTTATAATATATATATTTTAATATATGTTAACCGTGTCCTTATTTGTAATCCGAACTTATTTTTGGTGATCTTCTTCTTTTTGAGCTAGCTCGGGCTAGAATCAAGTGAAAAGACTTACTTTGATCGATGAAAGAGCGACCAATTGTCACCA
Organism: Viscum album; assembly: GCA_963277665.1. Classification (NCBI taxonomy): domain Eukaryota; kingdom Viridiplantae; phylum Streptophyta; class Magnoliopsida; order Santalales; family Viscaceae; genus Viscum; species Viscum album. The sequence goes on from OY728148.1 coordinate 1,049,672,994, forward strand.
ATCGACCAATCAAGGTTCTGGTGCTCTGATAAATTATATAATAGAACATGGTTTGAATCCTCAGTGATGATACTTTTTAATAATTTATTGATTGTATTTGATTGCATTTTGTTTGGGGGGTTTGTTTGCAGATCTTATGAAATAATTTATGGATGATGTTTTATTTAAGAATTATATAATGATTGGGGTGAGTTCATTAATGGGGATTTTATATTATGATATACATGAGCGTTGAATTGTATTGTAATAAATTAATACCCACTTCACAAGTTGATTTTGATCAGAATTCCAATGTGTTAAAGCATTAACCCATGTCGTAACATAAATTATGGTTATAATCAATAACTATATGTGTTTTTGGTAGTGTATTTTTTGGTTCCAATAATCAATGTAATCAACATGATGAAAAAGAAATGTCATTAATCCATGACATATTAAGTTCAACATACACAATATTAATTTAATGAATATTCATTTAGAGAAGGCCCTCAATCACTCAATATCACAAAAATTATGAATTACCCCAACCATAGATTTACTCATCCATTTGGATGGTTATTAATCTGGTTACAATTTTATGATTATGAATTAAAATGTTTTGAAAAATTAATGGTATAAGAAACGAATTGTGTGTCAAATGCACAAACACAAATAGTGACGGGAATTAAATATTGACTTTAGATTGAATGAGAATGAAATAGAAGTGAAGAATTTTTTACTTGATTTGAACTATTATAAGAACAATAATATTAAAATATATAAGGAGGATGAGAATATGGGATATTGAAGAAGAAACATGCATTAAAATAGAATTACAAAAACCGACACTTACAAGATTACAAAAATGAAGAACACAGAAGTACATAAAAACAAAGAGGTGAAGAAAGGTCTCTCAATTGAAAACATGAGTATTTCATGTCCTCCCAGATCATTTTTAAGGAATTGGTCGTCCCATTATATTCACTTCACTTTAGAGATGTCAACTCAATAAAAGGAGAATATGGGTTTGTATTTATAGACCAAGTAGTTGGACTGTTTGCATTCTAAATCCCCCCCTCCACTTGCATCGCCAATTTTTCCATCTAGATAGCCAAATCTTGAGATTATTTCCCCCTCCAAGATGAAGATAATAATTTTGGCCGACTACACTTAATATTTTGAGCCATTTTAACTTTTGTATCCAATGTTATGGCTATTTGATTAAACAATTTTAATATGTCCAATTCTATACATGCTTTTTCAATGGCTGTAATGTGAATGGATTTTGTATACGAAGATTCCTTAAAATCTGAATTCTTTCTTCAAACAAGTCTACCATATAAATTTCTACTTTCACACTTAAAAATACCAGAATTATTGGATGAATAGATCATGATAATTGTCATTAATTGTTACTGGATTTTAATTCTCGGCCAGAATGGTGTGTTGTGTTTAAATTCATCAGTTGGGCCCATTGTATTTGGATTTGTGCCTTTAAATTTTTATCCAAGATGAAATTAATTTCCCCTAGACCATAGGAGTAGAAATAAAACATTTCCAAATATGGAGTGATCATAGTAATTCAATCACCATAGCTTATCCAATTTCGTAACAAATTCAATGTTCCTTCTTGTGTTATCTATATGACCCTTCTAATGGATGAATTGTCCCAAGATCATTGCAAATTATATATTGAATATTGAATTAGAAAACCTAAATATAATCATTAAATTAAGATAAGTAAGGTGATAGTTATTATTAAATCATTAAACAGACATGAATCTAGATGAATTCAAATAGTTCTCTAAAATTATATATAATATTAAAAATTAATATTTCATAAAAATTATGATCATTTCATATACAATCAGTAAAAAGAGTAAATAAAAAATTTATGAAAATTCTTAATAACATCAACTGAACACATAAAATTATATTGAAGTTGGTCTTATACAAAGAAATTATACCGCCTTGCTATTTTTCTAAAATCTTTTATTAAGGCTTAATTTAAAATTGGTGGTATGAAAACATTGCGTGGTAGTCCATGAAATGGAAAAGGTAATTTTTTTTATTTAAATAATTTTTGAAGGTGGGTGAGTATGGTGATTCGACAAGATGGAAAATAGATAATTTTTTTGAAAAAGGGGATTGGCCTGTAGATTTCTAAAAAAAGTATAAAAAATGGAACAATGGAGGTCCAGTTGTTCAGCCTCCTCCTCTTCACATGGTACACCCCAGGGCCTCCTCCATGGCCATGTCAATTCCAACACCACCCTTCTAATGTGGAATGCTTCCCTCTGCCTCAGTCTACCCCACCGTTTGACGGATTAATATGACACCCTAGGATGCACCCTTTTTCATGTACCCTTATTGAAACCCTGAATCCTCTTACATCCTCATGAGATGCATCCCTAAACATTGATGCCCTTTGGCCTCCATGCCATCCCCTGCTCCCAGTGAGTCTTCCTAACACTGCCTCCATCACAAGCCAGCATCAGGAAGCTATCTCGTGCTGGTATTGTCATTACTTACCCTTGTGAAACACTAACCCATACTACCCCCACATCATTTTTCCTGGCCAGAAAAGGGATTGAGTTGGTTTGTCTTGACATGCATTTTTTCCAAATATGGTTTCAGGTCCCATAATATTAATTGAATTTAATCAAAATAAATTTATTAATTTTGGATTATACATGTAAAAATTATATTATATGAATAATTAATTTTTTTAGTATATATTAATAATTTTTAATTATTTAATTATAGAAAAAAAATTAAATATATAGTTGGAGAAAATTCGATTTAATTATTTGAATTAAAAAAAATCATATAATCTATTTAAATTACCTAGTACATAAATTTATTGCATCTAATTTTTATCACGATATGTTTACTAATTGACTGACCTTGCAAAATGACCAAACTTGTGTATGTCTATATATTTTTATTTAATTATTTATTAAAACTATGTGCGATTTTAGTAATAAGAAGTTAATTTTTTATGTTCTTCACATCATCGAATTTTTGATCAATATGGGTAAGGGATTACACATCCAATTAATCTATTTGTATTTTATTCTTCCTGATACCCCATAACCTATGTGCAGTTATTGATACTCTATTAATGAGAACATTATATGTCACAGACCATGCCATGTCGAGGAGAAATTTAGACAAGTAATGGAAAAACTAGACCAAGGAACGAGTTATTTCATGAGTAAATATACTTCTCAGGAATGATACCCATAAGTCATGGATGATCCATTGAAATTCAATGAATCAAAAAATCATATATTTTCAATAGAATTTTTGAAATTTTAATTACATTTGGATTGTGTATTATTTCATTCATTTTCATGAAAATGAGAAACATAAAATAATAAATTAAAAAATATATAAAGACATTATGAATGTTTTACCTATTAATATTCAGTTGTTAGTGTTAAAAAATATAATGAAAAATTTAATAAAATTTTATTACATTCATACAAATATATAAAAAACCCTTACATAAATATTAATTTGAAAACACTTTCCATCATTTGAATTTGAACAAAACTAGATGAATGGGGTGCTCATCATCCAAAATTGAGGATACCTCCAAGTAGTAGGGAGTTATTATGAGAGTAAAGGGTTGAATTAACTCCTGTTGAAAATAAATAATTATCCAAATATATCTTATTGTAACATTAGAGACAAGAATTGAGTAGATAATGTTTATGATATTAAAATTTATGGCAACAATCAATAGATCAAAGAGCTATGAGTTAATGTGTTTGTCTAGTCCATTGCCTAAATAGAAACTCTAAAAGAAGTTGTACAACCAAATATTATAGATTATTTTCAGATGTTTTAAGGATCTTTCGACTAGAATTCTCAAGAAATACATTTTTCTAATTCAACTAGAATGGTTTCCTAGAGATCAATAAAATAGTTAGAGACATTTGGTGATTTATCTAATTGGTAATTTCTAATAAATAATAAATATAAATGTTGTCTTCTGTTAGATTTTATTTTTTTTATAAATTATAATGTATTAACACAAGTATATCATTATATTATTAGAAATATATATTTCGGAAATTATAATGAGTTTCCAAAGATTAGTATTTTTTTCACCAAGTACTATGATATTATAAATTCAATGTACTGGTGTACCCAAAACCTATTAATACTCAATATGAAGAAAGGGTGACATAATATTATTATAAAAGACTCATTTATGAAGAATATTAGGGTTATTACATAATTATATCATACATATATTATATTAAGTATGAATATAACATCAGGACATGGATACATTCAAAAGATGTCTCATCTCTCATAAGTTTACAAAGAGAATGCAACGAAAGATAATAATATGTGATAATGACTTTGGATTTGTGTAAATTGAAAGATAGATCGTAATCATTCAATGGATAATTTTATAATTAAATTTTCATTCATTTACTAAAGTTTCATTTGAGATTAATAATGTAAAAAATTAGAGAAAATTTCTTCATTTTATTTTAGGTTGGGTTCCACAAATCAATAAGAACATACAAATTTTTTTATTTATTATAGTGAACATGAAAAAGGAACATGTGAAAATTCCAATGAAAATTTTGATATAAAATGAACCTTCTTAATTTCCTTTAATGAAAATTCGATGATCATCGTATCAATGGTAATTTTCATTGCACACTGTGAAATAAATATATGGAAAATAAATGAAATGAACTAATTTGGAGAATCAAGAAACCACACATTCTTTATTGATTATTGAATTTATTGTTATATTTTAATTCATTGGTATTAAATATAATATTCCAATACCATTTAATTATTTAAATATAGAAACTATGTATTTACAGAAACATTACTATATGTAAGGTGTGTATGTAATTGGTTGAAAGGTCAAGATATAATTTGTTGCCTCCTAGTTGAGAAAGTGATATCTCATGACTAATTAATCATGATGATATAACCTTCATAAATTATTGGAAAGTGTATTTGAATGTTTGTATATCGAATTAGATCAAAAAATAATAAATAGATAATGTAATATGAATAAATGTGCAACCCACTTTATGATATATCATGAGACAAAGTGATTAAAGTACAAAATGCGTGTTCCTAGGATGGCTATTATTTCTTTGATTATGCCTTCTTTATTTATGGGCCTTTATGGTTTTCTAGAAATCATTCTTTATCTAGGAATATAATCCATGACTATTGAGATTAGGGTTAAGAGGGTCTCACAATATATAAAATCCAAGAATCTACTGTATTCTAGTGAATAAGTACATATAACATAGTGGACCCCACCACGAGTTCTATGAGTTTTCCAAGCATTAATGATCCCCAATGAATAAATAAATTCATCTTTATTTGAGTATCAAATAATTGGGATGAATTTATTATAATTATTTACAAGGAATTAGATTAAAACAAGAAAAATATTATAAGAATGCATATTATTTTAATATTTAAGGTTCATTTAATATTACTGGAGAATTTTGAGACAAGTTAATGAGACAGGTTCTTTCATATAATATAATTATCATATTACAAGTAGGTGATGTAATATAAATAGATTTTATGAATATTTAGTAAATTTTAACTATTTATTTATTTATCATTTAATGGGTGTTATATTTATAAGGGTTGTGGAACCCCTAATGGGTATTTTGGACTCCCACTATATAAGAAATATAGGGGAATTCATTTATTTTTTCATTCATTACAACAATATGAAAATGTATCACCCTACATTTTTTAGAGAGATAATGTCTCTCTATAATCATTGATCCAAGAACACCATCAATGGATCAATGGTAAGGGGTCGATGAGATTTTCACATCCGCACTCTATACTTGCACTCAGTATAATCGAATGGTGTGTGGGGGGATTCTTGTAGAATATTTGGATGACCTTGAGGTGTTTCACTTCATCTCATTTGAGAAATTGTTGGCTGAAATGAGCTTCTATAGAGCATGAATCAATTCGAATGATGTAACCATTTGGTTTAGTTTTTATGCTTATCAAATTCACATGAGATACTCATTCATGTACAAGGGTTGGATCACTGAAGACTTAATGGTTCATCACTTTGGTGATAAATGTTTTTATATCCCCGTCCCACCAGATTCCACTACACACCCGGGTATTAGAAATATTATGATTTTCATTATAAATCAAGGAATAGTGGTTCTATTATATACCAATAATGAATTAGGTATGAATTAGGATAGAGGTAGACCATATTCACTACTGAAAATCCGGCCTTTAGCGACCGCCATTGGCGGTCGCTGTTGCCTCATCGCTAGAGGCTTTCAGCGACCGCCATTGGCGGTCGCTATAGAAGGCTGGCAGATCGGCCTACAGCGACTGCTTGGCGGTCGATGTAGCCCCTCTGCCGGGCACCCTATAGCGACCGCCTATGGCGGTCCCTAGTCTAAAAAAATTTTTAAATTTTTTTTTTGAATTAAATATATAAATATATAAATATATATATATATATGTAAATATTCATATATATACTATTAAATACAATATTTTAAATATATATATATATAATATATTTTAAATGTTTTAATATATATATAATATATATATAATATCAAATCATTCTACTATAATAATTTAAAAACTTCGATTCAAGAAATAATCTCATTTAAGGTCTTTCGGAGCACGTTTGCTCCGAATGGGACCGCCGCACGCCGTTTTGGTGTTTTATGGCGCCAGAAACGCGTTTCCAGCCGCCGCGGTCACACGGCACCTCCGAATGAGGTGCCGTCTGGCCGGCCATTTTGAAATTCACGCCCTGGATGTTGTCGTACGATTTCTTGGAATTCAGAGGTCGTTCGGGTGGTTTTGACCCCCCAACGTGCCATTTCAGCATGCGCCGCGCAGCTGAAAAAGACACAATCGGACGTTCTGCACGCACCGCATGTCCGATGGACGTTCTTCCTCCTCCTGCATCTCAGGAATAATATTTATATCGTTCCCATGCGGTTTCAGGTCGTTCGGAGAACGTTTGCTCCGAATTGGACTGCCGCACGCCGTTTTGGTGTTTTAGGGCGCCGGAAACGCGTTTCCAGGCACCGCGGTCAAACAGCACCTCCGAATGAGGTGCCGTCTAGGCGACCATTTTACAATTTATGCCCCGGATGTTTTCGCACGGTTTCGTGGCATTCAGAGTTCGTTCGGGTGGTTTTGACCCCCCAACGTGCCATTTCAGCGCGCGTCGCGCTGCTGAAAAGAACACAATCGGACGTGCCCTGAGCACCGCACGTCCGCTGGATGTGCTGCCTCCTCTTGCATCTCAGGAATAATATTTTTATCGTTCCTGTGCGGTTTCAGGTCGTTCGGAGCACGTTTGCTCTGAATTGGACCGCTGCACGCCGTTTTGGTGTTTTAGGGCACCGGAAAAACGTTTCCGGCTTCCACGGTCACACGGCACCTCCGAATGAGGTTCCGTCTAGCCGACCATTTCACAATTCACGCCTCGGATATTTTCGTACGGTTTCGTGGCATTCGGAGGTCGTTCGGGTGGTTTTGACCCCCCAACGCGCCATTTCAGCGCGCGCCGCGCTGCTGAAAAGGACACAATCGGAGGTACCGGGCGCACCGCACGTCCGCTGGATGTGCTGCCTCCTCCTTCACCTCAAGAATAATATTTATATCGTTCCCGTGCGGTTTCAGGTCTTTCGGAGCATGTTTTCTCCGAATGGGACCGCCGCACGCCGTTTTGGTGATTTATGGCGCCGGAAACACGTTTTTGGCCGTCGCGGTCAAACGGAACCTCTGAATGAGGTTCCGTCTTGCCGAACATTTCACAATTCATGCCCCGGATGTTGTCGTACGGTTTCGTGGCATTCGGAGGTCGTTCGGGTGGTTTTGACCCCCCAACGCGCCATTTCAGCGCGCGCCGCGCTGCTGAAAAGGACACAATCAGACGTGTCGCACGCACCACACGTCCAATGGATGTTAGGACTCCTCCTACATCTCAGGAATATTATTTCTATCATTCCCGTGCGGTTTCAGGTCGTTTGGAGCACGTTTGCTCCGAATTGGACCGCTGCACGCCGTTTTGGTGTTTTAGGGCGCCGGAAACGCGTTTTCGGCCGCCACGGTCAAACGGAACCTCCGAATGAGGTGCCGTCTGGCCGACCATTTCACAATTCACGCCCCGGATGTTTTCGTATGGTTTCATGGCATTCATAGGTCGTTTGGGTGGTTTTGACCCCCCAACGCGCCATTTCAGCGCGCGCCGCGCTGCTGAAAAGGACACAATCGGATGTGCCCCGCGCACCGCACGTCCGCTGGACGTGCGGCCTCCTCCTGCATATCAGGAATAATATCTCTATCGTTCACGTGCGGTTTCAGGTCGTTCGGAGCACGTTTGCTTCGAATTGGACCGCCGCACGCCGTTTTGGTGTTTTAAGGCGCCAGAAACGCGTTTCTGGCCGCCACGGTCACACGGAACCTCCGAATGAGGTGTCGTTTGGCCTACCATTTCACGATTCACGCCCCGGATATTTTCGTACGGTTTCGTGGCATTCGGAGGTCGTTCGGGTGGTTTTGACCCCCCAACGCGCCATTTCAGCGCGCGCTGCGCTGCTGAAAAGTACACAATCAGATGTGTCGCGCGCACCGCACGTCTGCTGGACGTGCTGCCTCTTCCTGCATCTCAGGAATAATATTTTTATCGTTCCCGTCCGATTTTAAGTCTTTCGGAGCATGTTTGCTCCGAATGGGACCGTCGCACGCCGTTTTGGTGTTCAATGGCGACAGAAACGCGTTTCTGGCCGCCGCGGTCACACGGCACCTCCGAATGAAATTCCTTCTAGCCGACCATTTCAAAATTCACGCCCCGGATATTGTCGTACGGTTTCGTGGCATTCGGAGGTCGTTCGGGTGGTTTTGACCCCCCAACGCGCCATTTCAGCGCGCGCTGCGCTACTGAAAAGGACACAATCGGACGTGTCGCGCGCACCGCACGTCCGCTGGATGTGCTGCCTCCGCCTGCATCTCAGAAATATTATTTCTATCGTTCTCGTGCGGTTTCAGGTCTTTCGGAGCACGTTTTTTTCCGAATGGGACCGCCGCACGCCGTTTTGGTGTTTTATGGCGCCGAAAACGCGTTTCCGGCCGCCGCGGTCAAATGGAACCTTCGAATGAGGTGCCGTCTAGCCGAACATTTCACAATTCACGCACCAGATGTTTTCGAACGGTTTCGTGGCATTCGGAGGTCGTTCGGGTGGTTTTGACCCCCCCCCCCCCCCCCAACGCGCCATTTAAGCGCGCGCCGCGCTGCTGAAAAGGACACAATCGGACGTGCCGAGCGCACCGCAGATCCGATGGACGTGCGGCCTCCTTCTTCATCTTAGGAATAATATTTATATCGTTCCCGTGCGGTTTCAGGTTGTTCGGAGCACGTTTTCTCCGAATTGGACGGCCGCACGCCGTTTTGGTGTTTTGTGGCACCGGAAACGCGTTTCCGGCCTCCGCGGTCACACGGCAACTCCGAATGAGGTGTCGTCTGGCTGACCATTTCACAATTCATTCCCCAGATATTGTCGTACGATTTCATGGAATTCGGAGGTCATTAGGGTGGTTTTGACCCCCCAACGCGCCATTTTAGCGCGCGCCGCGCTGCTGAAAAGGACACAATCGGACGTGCCGCGCGCACCGCACGTCCGATGGACGTTTGGCCTCCTCCTGCATCTCAGGAATAATATTTCTATCGTTCTCGTGTGTTTTCCTGTCATTCGGAGCACGTTTGCTCCGAATTGGACCGTTGCACGCCGTTTTGGTGTTTAATGGCGCCAGAAACGCGTTTCTGGCCGCCGTGGTCACACGGCACCTACAAATGAGGTTCCGTCTGGCCGACCATTTCACAATTCATTCCCTAGATGTTGTCGTACGGTTTTGTGGCATTCGGAGGTCGTTCGGGTGGTTTTGACCTCCCAACGCGCCATTTCAGCGTGAACCGCGCTGATGAAAAGGACACAATCGGACGTACCGCGCGCACCGCACGCCCGATGGACGTGCGGCCTCCTCTTGCATCTCAGGATTAATATTTCTATCTTTCCCGTGTGGTTTCAGGTCGTTCGGAGCACGTTTGCTCCGAATTGGACCGTTGCAGGCCGTTTTGGTGTTTAATGGCGCCAGAAACGTGTTTCCGTCCGCCGCGGTCACACGGCACCTCCGAATGAGGTTCCGTCTGGCCGACCATTTCACAATTCATGCCCCGGAGGTTTTTGTACGGTTTCGTGGCATTCGGAGGTCGTTCGGGTGGTTTTGACCCCCCAACGCGCCATTTCAGCGCGCGCCGTGCTGCTGAAAAGGACACAATCGGACGTGCCACGCGGGGGGGGGGGGGGGGGGCTGTACGAGGGTGTGGGGGGGCTTTACGGGGGTGCGGGGGGCTGTACGGGGGTGCGGGGGGCTGTACGGGGGTGGCGGGGGGCTATACGGGGGTGTGGGGGGGCTGTACGGGGGTGCGAGGGGCTGTATGGGGGTGTGAGGGGGGGGGGGGGCTGTACGGTGGTGTCGGGGGGCTGTACGGGGGTGCAGGGGGCTGTACGGGGGTGGCGGGTGGCTGTACGGGGGTGCGGGGGGCTGTACGGGGGTGGCAGGGGCAGTACGGGGGTGCAGGGGGTGTACGGGGGTGCGGGGGGGGGGGGGGGGGGGGGGGGCTGTATGGGGGTGCGGGGTTCTCTACGGCGGTGCGGGGGGCTGTACGGGGGTGGGGGGGGCTGTACGGTGGTGTCGGGGGGCTGTACGGGGGTGTGGGGGGCTGTACGGGGGTGGCAGGGGCAGTACGGGGGTGCGGGGGGTTGTACGGGGGTGCGGGGGGGGGGGGGGGGTGCTGTACGGGGATGCGGGGGACTGTACGGGGGTGCGGGGGGCAATACGGGGGTGACAGGGGGCAGTACGGGGGTGCGGGGGGCAGTACGGGGGTGCGGGGGGTTGTACGGGGGTGCTGGGGGCTGTATGGGGGTGTAGGGGGGCTGTACGGGGGTGCAGGGGGCTGTACGGGGGTGCAGGGGGGGCTGTACGGGGGTGCGCGTGGTTGTACGGTGGTGCGAGGGGGCTGTACGGGGGTGCGGGGGGCTGTACGGGTGTGCGGGGGGCTCTCCGGGGGTGCAAAGGCCATCCCATTGATTAAAAAAGTGAAAAATAAAATTGATAACATCTAATTAATACATATTTCTTTTATCGATACCATACAGAAATTTATAAAAAAATATATTAGATAATACATAATCTATAATATCAGATTTATTGATCTGTTGGAATTAGTTCGACTTTTTCAAATATAGAATCATTCAAAATTATCTGATCAAAAACTCAATATGTGTATAAAATATTTAAAAGACCACCATGGATGGTAATAATGCATTACTTAAATGAATAAATACAGTACATCAATGTCATCCCTACCAGAAAAAAGAAAAAACATATGTCATGAATATATGGTGCGTCACGCGTTGTCATCACTGCTACCTCCTTCTGGTGGTCCACGTGCCTACAAAAAATAAACATTATAAATACATTAATAACAAAAATAATTTAAATTAAATAAATAAATACAGTATATACCTGCGTCGTATGATCCCATGTACCATCAGCTCGACGCACATATTCTCGCAGTGCTCTAACCTCAGCTGTCAATTGCGCATTTGTCTCCTCGGAAGCGCGCAGCCGTGCCTCAAAATCTGACATCTGCTGTGTCATATGAGCAATAACAGGACCGAAAACCGCAGCATGTGACACTATAGAATGAAGAATCCCTACTCCATAGGTCAAACTATAGCCATGCCCATCCCGACCAATAATGCGATGAAAGATCTCATCCTATCGCATGGGAAGCAGTCGCTGGTCCTCTGGCAGATGTTCTAACTCAGCTTCAAATTGAGCCTGTGAAATATTTAAATATATATAAATATATATATGTTAATATATAGATTTATGTAATTATTGGTATGTACATACACTTACTATCAATGATGCAACCTCTGGATCATTGCGATCACGAGTCCTTATCGACACCGAAATTTTATCAGTTGCTGCACCTTGCCCTCGCAACTGTATATTAAAATAATATAAACACAAAACCATATTAATTAATAAATTAAAAAATGAATAATATATACCTCATGTCGGATCTGAGACACATGACGAGTCCCGAGCCTGTGAGTTGGCCCCTGCAACGCTCGATTCTCCAAATGGTGTGTTGAAACCTCCTACATTCAATTCATTCAAATTTCAAACAAATCACATATTCTTGAAAATATATATACAGCAAAATAATTAATATACAAACCGAAACACCCTCAGTAGGCCAATATGCAATCAAGTCACGCCACTGAGTCGGGAGGACACATCTCGGGACTTTTTCCAAAATGTCAAGGGCACCCACATTTGGTACCCAGTGGTCCCTCTTCACTTTGCCTTTATAATCTTTCCACATCTTACGGCATTTGCTCACACACACGGGCCGAAACTCTTCAGGTCATACTTTCAAATTTTTCTATAAACAAAATAATCAAACATATTAGTATTCTTTATAAATAGAAAATAATGTAAAATTATTTTCTTACCTGAACCTCCCTCCATAGACGATCTAATGTGTCTTGAGGGATAGAAGCCCAATCACGCGTGGTCAATGGAAATCGATGTGGGTCACGTATGATATGACCCAGCTAACGAATAAATGCCGGGGCATTTCGTCCCACGGGATGAAATACCTCATCAAATGAAACATCTATCGTCGTGTCGGAATTCCATGATAATATGCCACGACCAGGGCCTCTCCTGCGAGAGGAAGAAGCAGCCAAGTCTGATCCTGTTGAAAACAATTTTATATATAAATTGACAAATGTTATATATATATATATATATATATATATATGTCAATTACATAAAAAATATAGACAATGACATTCAAACATACCTCGACCCTGAGACGTAGATGCCTCAGATGGATGATGTGGATCTTCTGCCTCTTCCCCTGACATGTCTACAGTCATAGAAAATATCAGTAATGAGTCCAAAGTGTTTAAAAGATAAATTGGATTGTTCTTAATAAATCAAACTTGTACAACTGTTAATCAAACAAAAAATGGATTGAATAATTAGTTGTGAATGAATTTTAAAAAACCAGAAAGTTAATCAACCTAAATATTTATGACTGAATTAACTTACAAAAGTGAGGATTAAAACTTATAAGGATTTATAAAATGATTAGATAATTTATGATATCCTAGGACATTCTACTGAATAGCGGGAAAAAAATTATACCTTTCATTAAGCATGAAAATCGACCATTTCTCCTTCAACAGCCGCTCTGACCCAATAAATATCGTCTTCACGTTGAACTACGGTATGTTGATCAAGTTGTTGGTAAACAAACAGAACAGTCTCGAGTTCATCTTCTTCAAATAAAAAAGTCTCCTCGCCGAGACATTTTGAGAACAACTTGCCAACTTGGATCTGAAGGCAATGTAATGAAGAATACTTGTTCCGCTTGTGATGTCAAAATGAAAGGTTCATTCTCAACTCGTTCATTATTTCTGTATAACATATAGTTAAAATTCACCAATGAAAACTGATATTGATCGACTTTACATCCACGCACTGGATCAACCCAATTACACTTTAACAATATGTACTTCAAACCGTGTGTGCATACAACTTCAATGATATCTATCAATTGACCATAGTAATAACCAGAATCGACAAAGGGACAACCGATGCCACTGTTTTGTGTTTCTCGTTTGTCTTCAACATCTTTAATGCGAAATCGAAAACCATTAGCATCAATAGCTTTATAACGACGTGCCGTTATAGATGTACCCTCAGCCAGTTGGATAAATACTTCAGGTAGCGTGGGGTCCCCTAACTCCCTCAGCTTATGAACCTACATAATTTATAAAAATAAATACTAATATATGCAGAAAGAATTAGTTTAATAGTTAACTCATAATGAAAATCAATTTATAAATACATAATCCTTGAACCAATCATGAAATGCCGCATAATGAGATTGTTGAATTTGAAACTCAGTCGCACGATGCATCTCTTCTTTTATCTCATTAATGTGTTTCCTGCAAATTATTACGCGATGTTTAAAAGATCAACTTATGCAAACAAAACATGTAAAATTTATACAAGCACATTGATAGATACTTACTGCATTAATGGTGCAACCGATGGAGTATTGAACAAGATATATCGATGTGCTTGTATCCACTCGATGTTGTCCATATCAAATGTGATTCCTTCTCCAACATGACCATCATGAATCCGAGAGGGCTTATCTAATTTTGTTTCAACATCTGTAAGATATTCAGCACAAAAGGTAGTACACTCATCCATCAAATAACCATTGTCTATTGATGCCTCTGGATGAGCTATGTTGCGTACAAATCTTTTCAATGTACTCAAATACCGTTCAATAGGATACATCCACCTGAATTGCACTGGACCAACATCCATTACTTCATCAGTTAGGTGCACTGTCAAGTGGACCATAACATCGAAAAATGAGGGGGGGAAAGTTTCTCAAAGTGACAAAGCGTAAGTACAATTCAGTCCCGCAAACTTTTTAAATTGCTCATTCGTTGATTTCTTAAACAAATCTGTCTAAAAAAATTTACTCATCTCAATCAAGGGCTGAACAACATTGGGGGATAAACAATCACAAATTGCGATTGGAATCAACTGCTGAAGTAATATGGGATTGTCATGACTTTTCAACCCTTGCAATGTCTTGCTCGTCAGATTCACACACTTTGAAATATTAGAAGATTAACCATCAGGCACCTTGACCATCTTAAAAATGGAATGAAATGTCTCTTTCTCCTCTGTAGTCATCGAATACTGTGCAGCAGGCATATATGCCTTGTTTCCCTCAGCTAACTGTAAATGCAACTGTTTCCTTAAACCCATTTCTTCTAAATCACGGCGTGCATTAACATGGTCCTTTGACATTCCACTAACACCTAAAATGGTCCACAATATGTTATCACAAACATTTTTTTCAATGTGCATGACATCCAAATTATGCCTCAACATGTTAGTTTTCCAATACGGAAGACTATAAAAAATACTTTTCTTTTTCCAATTGTGACTGCGCTGCCTACCCGCAGCACGAATATTACGTACTAGAGGAGCCACCAAATCCTGAATTTCATATACCGTGCGGATGTTTTCTTCCTCAATCTGCGATAACATTTCGACTCCTATCATGATCATCGGTGTTGGGCTGAACTCTCTAGAACCATCAAATGCCACTCTGTCCTTTCTGAACCTATGCTGAGGAGGGAGAAAACGCATGTGACCCACGTATGCCCATTTTTTGGAATGTTTAAGCCATACAGATTTTTTACTTTTATTGCAACAAGGGCAAGCAAATTCCCCTTTCGTACTCTAGCCTGATAAATTTGCATAAGCTGGGAAGTCATTGATTGTCCACAATAAAGCAGCATGCAGTTTGAACATTTCATTCGTTTTCCAGTCATAAGTCATCACACCATCGCCCCAAAATTCATTCAAATCATCAATCAATGGCTGAAGGTAAACGTCAATCTTATCCCCCGGACTTTTATGTCCATCAATAAGAGTGGAATGTAATATAAATTGTTTCTTCATACAAAGCCACGGAGAAAGATTATATGGAACCAACACCACGGGACATGTGCTATGAGTTGCACCAACCATAGACTTGAATGGATTGAAACCATCTTCTGCCAATCCCAACCGGACATTACGGACATCATTAGCAAAGTCGGGATGTCTCTTATCAAAATCCTTCCATGCACGAGAGTCTGCCGGGTGGGATAACATGTCACTTTCATGAAATCTTTCTGCATTCCATCTCATTAAATTAGAAACATTAGATGACATAAAAAATCTTTTCAACCTCAGTTTAAGGGGAATGTAACGCATTTTCTTTACGGCAATCGGTTTCCCCAGTATCGCAATCTAACTTTGATGAGTCTTATTTCCCATGTTCTCTTTCCACCTGGAAGCACCACAAACCGTACAAATATCCAAATGAGCAGTTTCATTTCTAAACAGCATACAGTTGTTTGCACATGCATCTATAGTCTCATATGTAAAACCTATGTTCTCTGTCAACTTACGAGCATAGTAATACGACTCAGGAATCTTAGAGTCGACAGGAAGAACTTTTTTCAATAAAACCAAAAGAATGTCGAATGATGTGTCTGACCAATTATTCAAAGTCTTCAAATGCAACAACTCCACGATAAATGACAGTTTATTGTAAGAAGTACATCCAGGATATAATTCTGTTTTCGCATCATCAATTACTTCATAAAACCTCCTTGAATCACGATCTGCACCAGAGCGAATATTTATCTCACTGGTCTCAAGATTCTGGATGTCAATGCCTTTAGGATCAAACCCACGTACCATTGCAGTAAGCATTTCATGCATTGGATCAGTCATCCTTGCATCAAAATCCATCTGAGCTGCATCGGTATTTTGACAACGAACTTATTCTTCTCCATGACGAGTCCAACTCTTATAATTTTCCAGAAATCCATTAAAGAAAAGGTGCTCCCTCACAGTATCTCGTGTGAATTGATATCTGTTAGCACATTTTCTACATGGACAACTAATATAGTCAATTTCAAATCCTCTCGTGAAGTCAATAAACTGCATAATTCCATTGAAATATTCTCTAGATGTTCGATTTGGAAGATCAATCCAAATCTTATCCATAATAATATCTGTATAACAAACATTTACACAATACTTATTACATTTACATTTTTCAAATAAAATATTTTCAAAATAAATATTAACCATTTGTTTATGAACCATTGATAAAATAATAATGTAACTGAAAGCTCATGTTACCTGATTGAGCTATAAACCTGAAAGGGAGGGGAGCCGAAGGCGGTGCTGCGAGGGAGAGGAGGCAGCGAAGGGGAGACGGAGCCAAAGGCGGTGCGGCAAGGGAGGGGACGGGCGGCAGCGGCGGCGGGGAGCTGGAGGAGAGGAGGCGGTGAGGGGACAGGGGACGGGCAGCAAGGGGGGGGGGTGTCTGGGGTCGGGGGGGGGGGGGGGGGGGGCTGTCCGAGGTTCGGGGAGGGGTGTCGGGGGTGTCGGGGGCCTGTCAGGGGTGCAGGGGTGTCCGGGGTGCGGGGGGGGGGGGGCTGTCTGGGGTGCAGGGGGGCTGTCGGGGGTGCGGGGTGGAGTGTCCGGGGTGCGGGGGGCATGTCCGGGGTGCGGGGGGGCTGTCCGAGTTTGGAGGGGGGGTGTCCGAGTGGGGGGGGGGGGCTGTCCGGGGTGCGGGGGGGGGGGGGGGGCTGTCTGGGTTCCGAGGGGGGTGTCCGAGTGCAGGGGGGATGTCCGGGGTGCGGGGAAGCGTCCGGGGTGCGGGGGGCGGTCCGGAGTGCGGGGGGGGGGGGGTGTCCGGGGTGCGGGGGGCGGTCTGGAGTGCGCGGGGGGGGGGGGGGGGGGGGGGGGGGCTGTCCGGGGTGCGGGGAGGCGTCCGGGGTGTGGGGGGCGGTCTGGAGTGCGCAGGGGGGGGGGGGGCTGTTCGAGGTGCGGGTGCCGTCCGGGGTGAGGGGGGAGGGCCGAGAGGCCGGAGGGTGGCGGCCGGAGGCCCGAGGGCGGCGGCCGGAGGCCCGAGGGCGGAGGGCGGCGGCCGGAGTCCGGAGGGCAGGTGGTTGGGGGGGCGGGCGGCGGGGGAGGGCGGGCGGCGGGGGAGGCCTGGCGCCGGGGGAGGGCGGGCGGCGGGGGAGGGCGGGCGCCGGGGGAGGCCGGGCGGCGGGGGAGGCCGGGCGGCGGGGGAGGCCGGGGCGGTGGGGGAGGGGAGGGCGGCGAGGGAGGGCGGCGAGGGAGGGAGGGGGTTAGGGCGGCAAGGGATCGGGGTCGAGGGGGCGCGGGGGGGGGGGGGGGCAGAAGCCCCCTTTTTTATGTAGGATAGCGACCGTCATTGGCGATCGCTATTGGTTTGCTATAGCGACCGCCAATGGCGGTCGCCCCAGTCTGGTGGGCTTCAATGCCCCCTTTTCTAGTAGTGATTGGTTGTTCCACTTATAAGAGTGATTTTATAATGTTGTCTCAAGTTACCCACAAGGTTTATTTATGATTTTTATTAGTTTTTACAGAAATATAATTATTTAACAAGGTATGATATTAAGATTATCATTAAATGAAATTATATTATACTTTTTAATAGTGAAATGTATAAATTTGGGAAAAAGTAATTTTGGGTTTTGAATATTGCAATTAATCCTTTATAATATTTGTCCATTATCATTTATTATACAATATGTTATAAAAAAATTATTGTATAGAAGTCAATTTCATTTTAAATAAATTAAATATTTTGATCCTAGAGTTTAGTTTGAATAAAATATATTTTTATATAAGTTTTGATATACTTATGAATTTAATTCATTATTTTTATATGTCCCTTAATATGATTTTCTGCACATATCATGTTTTTTCATAGGTATTTGTTGATGATTAGTGAAATAATGACTTCAAGATTAAAATTTTGAATATACATCATGAAAAGAATTTTTTAAAATAAATATTATGTACATTATAATAAATAGATAATGAGTGGAAGTGGCCAGTTTGGGATGAATTTTGTGTCTGTCTAAGGATTAAGTTGTAATTCTATAAAATTCTAAACCTAAAATATCTCTTGGAATGCAAGAAAAATAATTTTGTTCTAAAGAAAATAGTGGAATTCATGTATAACGAAATTTCCATATAAAAAATGAATTTAATTTTGTCATATTTAAATTAAAAAATGACGAAATTTAATTTTTCAATAAAAAATAAATGTATAATGAAATTTATTATCAACTAAAAATAACTTTATTTAGAAAATTTTTATTATCATTGTTATTTCTTATCAATAACTAATAAAACTGGTGTTAATATATTAATCCTATAAATAATATATTTTATCCATAATTTTTTTGATTCATATAAAAATCCAATATTTAGAAAATTATCATTTTAAAACATATATAAAACATATTAATTATTTAGATACACTGATATAATTTTCACAAGCGATATAATATTAATAATAACACATATTATTATTTCTATATATATTTCAAAATTTTGTTACATCTATTTTACACACTATTTCTAAAAATATATTTCAAAAGTTATACAATGTCATACAATTTTTTTAGTTTAGTGTTGCTTGTGAAGAATATAACAGCTTAGTATTTTCATAGATAGATATTACATCTTATTTTCTAAACATTAAGTATTTTATACAAACACATTCCTAATGATCATAAGGTTATAGTGCCATTGGAAACATTGAAACTGAAAAAAAAATATTTCATAATAGTTATACCTCATCTCCCACTTAGTTCCACATAACTAGAACCCTTCTTAGACATCTCACACATAATACAAGTCATCATAAACTAGTGAAAAGAAAAATAATAAATGACTAGGTCAGATGATTGTTAAAGGATAACAATAGAGACACATAAATATAATTTGAGAATAAAGGTATGACAACCTAATAATAACTTATGAAAACCATACCTTACATATTAAAGATCAAAATCAGGTGTCATGACATAAATATTGATAGTTAAAGAAGACATGAATCACATAACGTGATCTATGAGATCATAACATTGACATCCGACATAGATTTTTTTCAAACATAAAAGCATAGAGAATAATTTCGATAATAGTCAGGGATGATCTCTCAGTCTTTCATAGTGGAATGGGATCACTAACAAATCCATACCAGTAGTCAAGGTTCACTCCCAAAACTATCATAGTGTAAAATTTATATTACTAAATATGGTCCAATCTCTATTATTGTCCAGTTTATCTTATGAGGTATTAATCATTACCAAATTCATTGGAGGGTGATATAGGTACCACCCATCATATAATGAAAAACATACATAAACATTCTCTAAAATCATAAAAAAGTAGTCATATTATAAACCAAGATTAGAAATGATTTTTATAAACATTTCATCGTGTCATAACATGTGAAAATAAATGTTTCATAATCACTTCATATTTTCATTGATGCATAACTTGTGAAAGAAGATACTGGCTTCATAAGCATTGCATAACTCAGAGATGTGAAATATGTTTCATAAACCACTTATCATCATAATCATAAATCATCCATATAAAGAATAATAATTGTATCCATAGAACATATCCCTATTTGACCATAAATAACATCAATGGATATCATCTTTTATGGAAAATTATTTAGATTGGTCACATTGAACATTTATTAAGTAAAACTACATTTAATTGAAAATTTCTTTTTAAAACCTAAAAATTCATAAAATATATTATAAATCATTTCCATTGAAATTTTAACCATATAAAATAATATTTATAAAATTATGTGATTATGTTATTGTGAAATTCTATTCATTTTATACATGTTAAAATAATGATTCATTCCTCATTTTTTGGTAAAATCCAAAAATGATTATTTAAAAATATAAATGAATATAACTTATAAAATATATTTTAAAAAGTAAAATGAGTGTAATTTTTTAAAATTAATTATATATTATTTGAAACTATATTTAATCCATTTTCTAAAAAATACGCATATGGATGAAAAATTATTTTCAACCAAAGATAGAAATAAAGTTAATTTTTCATAAAAATAATATTTAGAACACTTTAGAACATAATGATATGAAATAACTGGGAAAATATCTCTTATTATTCCATAACTATAGGATAATAAAATTCATGAGTTTCTGGTGATATAGAACATCATATTTCATCATTAGATTCATAAGCGTAAAAAATCCTAATAATCGATAAGATTGTATTATAAAATCCATACAACTTTATTAATATTGAATTATAAGACCCATGAAAAAATAATATTTAATGAAATAGATAATTTCATGATAATAAATAAATTTATTATATTACATGTCAATGGATTTATAAATACACCTCAGAAAATAATATAGGTTCATAACACAACGTGCAACCCACAAAAGAAAAACTAAAACATAAATACCTTACCTCAAGTACCAATATCAATAATACACATTCAAATATCCTGTATAATAAATATATGTGTATTATACGTAAATTTATAAACTAAATTCATTTTTATCATTCCATATATGACTTAATTTTAAATCTTCATTACTCTTTTATCAATATTTTCTTATTAAAATCAAATTTCTGGTAATAACTACTTTGTTTTTCATGTATTTTTTGGTTCTTTATTTTTAATACCATTAAATTGATCATGGTTCTATTTTCATCAAAATTTAATCCATAATATAGATATAATATATGTTAATTATATATTTATTTATAGTAATCCATTAAAATTAGATATGGAAAATGGGTTACAACGTTCGTGGAGATGGTAAGTCATACAAAACCTAAATGTTGTTTTAGTTTTATTAATGGATCAAAAGAAAAGAAGGTTAAATAATATATAACCTATCTAGATTAAGTATTATATCAAATATAGAACATATATTTGTTAAATTTCTTCTTTATTAACTTCCTTATAATTTTTATTGTGAAAAACAAATCACATCACTTCGTGAGGTGATAGTCTGCTATACACACTAAGTACATTATAATTTATTCAATAGATGTTAAGGTAAGAAAAAATATGATATATTTATTTTATAAAATGATTAATTTTTCATTTATATCATATAGAATCAAAAAATTAATCTTTATTACCTTTATTGTAATTTTTTATTGAAAAATGAATCACATCGATTCGTGAGGAGGTAGTCTATTATACATACAAACGACATTATCATTTATTCAATGATGGTCTGTTAATAAATTATTTAAGATATTTCATTTTAAAAATTATTTAAATGAAATTAAATTAATATATAAACATTTAACTAATAATTATTACCTTACCTAAAAATATAAAAATGGAATAGCATTTCTTCACATGATTGTAATTCACCATACAGACGACCGACGTTATCATATTCCCTATTGAGTGTGAAGTAGGAATGTGTATGTGATATTATAATTCTAGATGTATATGTATATAATAAATATCCTATATAATGATTATATACATACTTATATCCAACTATAATATGTTGATATAGAATATATATTACTACAATTAATGAGGTGGTAGTACGTCATACATATGATTAATGGTTTTATTTCACAATTGATGGTGGAGGAGAAGGTTGTAGGATGTGTATTTAAAATAAAAATATCTCAGTATATCATCAGTACTATGGGTATTATATCATCATAGTTTATTGATATTTTATGGAGTTATAAGGAGAAATAAAAAAAAATCTCAATTAAGGAACCACTTCTTTAAAAAAAACTTATTTAGTTTACATCAATGGCCAGTATAGGATTGATCAATGACAAAAGAAAGGAATCTATGATGTGTGGAGATAAGAAAGAATGTGATTTGGGAATGTCATTTTAGATCCAATAGGTTATTGAATTATGGAGAGAAGAGGTAAGGGGGATTCCTTTAATAAGTGGGGGATAGAAAAATTGTTTTTGGAAAATTCTATAGGTCATTTTACCGCTTATATTTTTAGTTTAACCTCATGTAACTAATGGTTCTGGGTGCAGTGGAAGTGTGGCTAGGACGACACCCAACATCAATTTTTACCATTATCTCTGATTATTGTGGCATCAATTCGACGATGAACTCCATTCTACACATAATTTAATAAAAAAATTATATAAAGAAGAAAAAGGCATGAAACATTATATAGGATCTTGGACATCATGTTTATAAATATTTTAATAAATTTAATAATGAAAAAATTAATACGAGGATATTTGGTATTTTTTTGTAGAGGATTTTGATCGTCTGGAATGACCTCTCTATAGTATCTCATTTCATTTGTAATGATCCAAACTAGAATCCCTCTAGTGGTAATCCACATGTTCTCTGATGGACTCTGATCGACAAAGATCATTCTCCAAGTGATAGTGTGATGAAGCAAGTGTATTCTGTCAGTCGTTCTTGATCGCTTATTCTTCGGCCTTGAAGAATTCCTCTTGTTCTTGAGAGGGGAGAGAAGAGGATTCTGGAGAGAAATTGTTTTTCTCAACAATTATCAATTCACCAGGCGTGTGGTATGGTCTATGACACAATATGCCTACATTACTATTTATATACATGGAATTTCAATTACAATATTTAATGTTATAGAAAAAATTTAATATATTCTTCAACATAGAGAAAAACCTTGAATTAAATAAAAAATTTGTGTCATTATTTATGGTATTCCATCTTCATAAAATATAATTATAATTTCTACGTCACAAAATAATAGCAGCGTTATTTAAATTTGTGCCAACTAGTTAAATAAATATTTACCATCTTGCAAATAATTATTTTACTAATGGAATGATCATGGTCTACTCAAACACCAAATCCATTTTTTGAACACTTGAATAAATAAGTAAATAAATAAATAAATAATTCTTTTAAATAAATATTTTATTTACAAACTAGTAAATAAATATTTAATAATTATTGAATAAAATAAATAAATATATTTAATTTAATTTATTCTATCATTATAACAAGAATAAAATTATTCAACGTTCTTGAGAATAATATTTATTTCATTATTTAAATTAAAATAGAATTTAAACGAGACCACCAAAAACACTTAGTGAGTGACCCTCTAGGATTATTTCTCGTTTGCATTAGGCAGACAAGGCTAAAGACCTAGAGTATTGTCTTGCAATAGGTTAAGGAATCAAAGAGAAAAAATATAAATTCACAACAACAAAATACACATATAAATTCTCACCATGTAATATAATCTCATTATCATAATATCTCATCAACCAAGTTTCATGTTTGTGTCATTAACATTTATGTTTGACATGTCATTCTTTGAGTAAATGAAATAAAATTGTACTTACACCCTAGACATGGAATTTTGTGCAATGTTTTTATTTCAATTCAAGGGCCGAGATATCAACTTCCATAAATGGAATGGACAAATCCTTCTTGGACTTATCCATTATTAACATACCACTCATGGTGCATCCAACGTACCCTATTCCTACCAACTGTCTGCCTAATGGTTATCATCAGTAAATCAATGTGTGTAAGTCATGACACATATTAATGATAATATAAATGTCGACGGATCACTACACATGATCATATATAGAAATGTATTATTACACCAAAACATATGGAATTCTGACTAGTGGGTCTATTCTCATAGTCTCATATCTTGGAGATTACCTTGTGCGAACTTCATGAGGGGAATTCTCATCTACTTAAGAGTACTCGCACCTGAAATATATTATGGTTTGATTCCCATCATAGCATTTCATCCAACCATATAACTATATTTATGAATATTTTTATAGCATTTCTAGGTTCTCATTATAGTGAGGAACATCCATGACCATATTAATGCAACAAATAATCTATGATGTTTATTACCTATTCGTTCCGATGAACAATGAACAATATGTAAAAATACATTAAATATCCATGTAATCAATGTAAAACCAGTTGGTTCTAGGAAAACAACTCTTACAAAATCCAACATGGACAAGCTCCAACTGTATACGACTTTCAGTCCTCTAGACCTCACTAAATGAACATGTTTATGCGGATTCAAGGATTTAGTCAAGGGGTCTACCACATTGTATTCTGTGGAAATAATACTAACTGAAAATTCACATCTCTATGAAAAACTCATCACGATATTATACATCCGACATATATTCTTTGTCTACTAATGTGACCTTGGTTCTTTTGTCATAGCCACCGCTGCAGTATTATAATAGTAGAGTGTGATGGGATCTTTACTACTATTTATAACATCTAGCTCCTGGACAAATAATCACATCCAAACTGCTTCTTTAGTTACCTCAGAAGCTGTGATATACTAGGAATGTTTTGTAAAATCGGTTACCACACTCTGCATTGAGCTCTTCAAGATCATTGCACCTAAAATAATTGTGAAGTTATATCCAATTTGCGACTTCATGTTGTCTTGATTAGTCAGGAAAATAGAATCTGAATATCCTATGATGACTAGATCCTCATCTCCTGCATAATCAAGGAACATATCCATAGTACACCTCAAGTAATTGAGGATTTTCATGACTTCTATCCAATGGAAGTCACCTAGGTCTGCATGATATCATCCTACCACACTCAATACGCAGGTGACATCCAACCTATTACATAACATTTTATACATGACTGACCCAATCATTGATGGGTATGGATTCATTTACATTATCTTTGATTACTCATGTGTCTGAGGACACATTTTCTTGGAATGATAAACTCCATGTGACACTGGAATAATTCCTCTCTTGGATTGTTCCATGATGAATCTCTTAAGTATCTTATCAATGTATGTACTTTGACATAAGCCCGACAATCTCTAGGATCTATCATGATGGATATTGATCCCAAAAATATATGGTGCCTCACCCACATTGATCAAGGAGAAGAATTTATGAAACCATTCCTTAACAAAATGTAATAATGGTATCTCGTTTTAAATAAGTAATATTTATTTAACATATACTATTAGGAAAATGATTTCACTCCCACTAAACTATTGCTAGACACAAGGATCACATTCATTTTGGAAAAAACCAAATTATTTTTTTTGGATTCATTAAAATGATTATCCCATGACCTGGATTCTTACATTAATCCATAAATTGATCTCTACAACATGCATACCTTATTGGAATCATTTGGAGTCACAAAACCTTTAGGTGGTGTCATGTGGATATCATCCTTAAGGTTTCTGTCAAGCAATACTATTCTGACATCAATTTCACAAATCTCATAGTCATAGTAAGCTGCAATGTCTATTAAAATTGTGATGGATTTCAGCATTGCAACTATTGAGAAGGTTTCATCATAATCATTTACATGATGCTGTTTAAAACCTTTTACAATAAGACATTCCTAATAGTTATGGACTTATCCTTCCATGTCCAATTTCATCATGAATACCAATTTGAAACCAATAGTTTTGACATCATCTAGAGGATCTTCCAAAATCCAACCTTGGTTTTGGTACATGGAATCCATTTCAGAATTCATGGATTCTTGCGACTTGGCAATGTTTTTGCTACATAATTCTTCATTTTAGGTTTGAGGATCATTATTATCAACTAATAAGTAGTCACCATCCTTGGTAACTATAAATCCTCACCATTTCAGTTCTATAACCTCTCCTGTACACCTACACAATACTTGTGTATCTGAAACAGATTCTTCTTCCATGGGGCTTTGTGGAATCTGTTCTTGTACCAACTCTTGTGTACCTTGATACTCAACTTCATCGATGTCTATCTCGCTCTGAATATCTATTTTGGAGATGTGATCCCTCTCCAAAAATATTGAAGTTCATGCCACTATAACCTTTTTGTATAAGGGGTTGTATATGTAATATCCCCTTTTTCTTTAGGGTATCCTATAAATGTGCACTTTGTGCCTCTATGTGTTAGTTTTTTACCTGAAGAGGCCTTAACAAACACTTTACTGCACCACACATGTAAATTTGAAAACATGGATTTTATTCCACTACATAACTCGTATGGAATACAATTTTTCTATTTAGTAGGTACATAGTTTAGTATGTGTGGCACTATTTATAATGCATATCCCCAAAGGATAATGGATGAATATATGACTCATCAATGATCTCACGAAGTCCAATAGGTTGTGGTTCTTCCTTTATCTCACACCATTCCACTAGGGTGTGTTTGTAGGAGTGAGTTGGGATAATATCCCATACTATCATAAGTAATCAATAAAATCTTGATTACGATTTTCTTCACCTTGTTCAGAGTGGAGTTTCGTAATCTTTTTACCACACTGGTTCTCATCTTCCTTCTTGTATTATTTGATCTTATCAAAAGAATCCAACTTATACCTTATTATGTATACATATCAATATATACTAAAATCATCAGTAAAAGATATGTAGTATGAGTACTATCCCCTTTATTCAATTGGAAATGGTATACACACATCGGTATGAAGCAATTAAAGAAGTTCTTTATCCCTTTAACATTTCACACTAAATTGGGATTTGGTCATTTTTCCTTGTAAACATGAATGACATCTTCCAAGTGATCATAGTTCAAAATAATCTAATTATACATATTGATATAACTTTTTCATGTGTTTCTCATTTACATGACCTAGATGGTGATTCCAAAGATGGTTTTGGTATGATTCATTTTATGTATCTTTGTTATCGAGTTCCATTACTTGGTTTGTGTAATCCAAAACGTAATGTCTATTGTATAAATGTGCCCTACCATATCAAATGATATCTATGAAAAGGATGTAACACTAATTTCCAATGATTAAAAAAACCATTTGTATCTAATTGGGATATATAAATAATGTTTTTAGTAACATAAGGCACATAATAACAACCCATTAACACCAAGATCATCCCAATTGGCAACGTGAGGTGGTAGTCCCTGACAGCTACCACAACAAGTCTAGATTCATTGGATGCTAGTCGATCATCCTCGCCTCAATCAATTTTCATGAACCTACATGGTTAGTGTATTTTTATACATATGTGAGAACCACATTATGTATCTAATTAGCAATATAGAGAAATGGATAGATTTCATTTGATAAAAAAATGAACCTGAGGAATCCCTTTGCTTCTTAGGTTGGGTGTGGTTCTTCTTCCAGTGGCCCATCATGCCACATGCCAGACCAACAGCCTCTTGATCTCTTGATTCCCATTCAATCTACTTTTTCATGGAAGGTCGTGAAGAATATTTGGAATTAAAACCCTTGGAATTCCATTTCCTCTTATTCACCATAAGGACAGATGGATTTTTTTCACTTCATATCTTTATCTACATGGTGAATGAGGATAATAAGATCAGGTAGAGACTTCTCAATGTTGTTCATATTGAAATTGACAACAAAGTTAGAGAAGATCAGAGGGAGTGATGTGGAAGTGACATCAATGCCCAGTTCTTCAGGGTGTTTAAACCCTAGAACCTTCAGCTCCCTAATGTAACCAATGATCTTGACTACATGAGGCCCAACTGGGTAACCTTCTCCATGTTTACTCTGAAAGAGTTCTTTAGAGATATCAAACCATCCCTATCTTGTTGTCTCCTAGTAAATACAACATAGGTGACCAAGAATTATATAAGGATACATGTTTTCATGAGACTTCATGAGCTCACTAGACATTGATGATAGCTTCAGACATTGAATGTAATCCACATTGTTCATATGTTTCTCATGTTCTAGGAAATCCTCATATATCATCACATTAGAAGGTGGATCAGGTAATGAAAACTCTAGCATGTAAGACTTATATTCATGGTGTAAAATAAACTGAAGGTGTCTAAACAATTCCTAGAAGTTACTGACAGTGAGGTTTTTTACTTTAACCAGAATTAATCATAGGGATAATGAGTTTGAAGAGTTTTTCATTTTTATTTTTCATTTAAAAGATAAGATCATTAGTACTCTCATGATTACATTTTATAACAAAATATAAATTTTTTTTGTCTCTCAAAATTTTATCAAGTCCCAATAGACCTCACCATTGAACTCAGATTGTGGAGTTTCAATGACAATCTAGTGTCAAGAATCCATATTACACTTTTCATAACCACAACAAAGAATAGTCAATCTATTAGAAGGTATTTATGTAGGCAGGTCATTTCTATCTGTGGGCTTGCATCTCCATGTTATGTTGAGTGGAATCCCCAATACAAAAATCATAAATTTTTATTTCCTCAAATCATGCCTCCAATAATACACTAAGTCTATAAAGGGCTACTCTTCATGATGTAATATGGTAAAGTCAACACAAAACCTTTCATAAGGGATTCTTGTATAAAAGAAAGTTTCCAAACAAGTAATTTTCAATCACATTGTTTTATTGAGTTTTTTCTTTAATCATGTATTGAAATCCTTGTTCTGACATAATATTTTATTTAGGGATTTTTATCTATTAAGCATGAATTTGTTATTATCATTTTCACATGATTGTTAATATTATGTGGAACATACTTAAGTGATTGACCATGTCTTGATAATATTTATGCATAATTCAGGTTTATTTTAGTTCCATCTTGAATGCTTGTTTAATTTATTAATTATGTGATCATGAAAACACATTGATAATGATAAACCATGCAACAGACCGAAATAAAATAAAATAAATGGTGTGATAACAAGATGTTAAAATGGATAGATTATCTCATATTTGAAAAAACTTTCCCTGGACTAGGGGAGAAACCCTTTGAAACCATTGGGTTCTTGTTTATAGCTTCCACTTATCCACCTCTATATCACATGAGATTTGTTTCATCTCGTCTCCAACTTGAACAACCTCCACTAGCTTTGGAGTTCAATCCATTACATATTTCATTTTTAACTCACTTGTAGGTGAGCGGTAAAAATGGGTTTTACATAAAGGAATCCTTGGGCATTTAGGCCCTGCATATTAATAAGGAGAAGGCTCACAGGCCAACATATTTAATTCAAAGAAATAAATTAAAAGAAACTGTTCACATACAAAGGTATTGGTCTAGCTCATGATCATCCATACATTAAAATATATATATCCATAAATAAAACTTGTAATCAAATCATTAATTATTCTTGTTTAATATAAATCATGATCTTATTAATTAATTGTCATCTTTAATTAATCATTCCTTTTATGTTAAACACTTTTTGCAATTTCCTTGAGATTCTCATTATAATTTTAAACAAATGAATTCATTTAAAATTATCATTGTACATAACATGTACCTTTGAGGAAAATTAGTTAATTCATATACATAACTACCCAATTAGTGCAATTGAACATTAAACTGATTTTAAATTAAACACTTATATATTAAACAATTATCACGTGTTGAGCCTCATATTTATAAATACACAATAGTACACGTCTCAAGGGTTAGAATAATAATAAATTATAATAAATCTGTGTAATTTGGATGAGTATATGACGCGTAGTTATAACTACATAGAATGTATTATTTTTCACTGTCTATCTCAAGTACATGCCCAGGGAAATGGCGTGTGAGTATACTTCAGATATCATTGTAGTACACGACATGTCATGTGGGCCACATGCCATGTATTTCCTCATTATATGGTCTCCAGATGGGAATTCCATGTACGAGGTACATGGTCCAACTCTAACCTGAAGGTACTACACATTGTGTCCATTGGGCCACATGATGTGTAATCCAGAAACCCTGTGCCACCAGTTCCTGGCCAACACATGGAGTCTTTTAAGACTTAGAAAGTCTCCAACACATAGCTTGGTTTAACAGACTGGTATGATGTTTTGAATATTGAATACACGACATGTACTACCAAATACATGTCATGAGTTCTGTTGTTTTATGGATATGATGCTTTAACAGCTCCGAATGAGAGCATATATTTTATTTTAATCAAAATTAAAAAAAAGATCATTTTTGTTAAATGAATGAGAAATGAAAGAGGATGAATAGATCATAAGATTCAGATTTGTAAAATGATTAAATTTAATTGATACAACTAAATTATTAAATGCATAATTAATCAATGGAATATTTAAAAAATTATAAACTATGATGTAAGCTGTTGGATACCACTTAAAGGTTTTGGGCACAGTGGATGCATGGTTAGGACGACACCCAACTTTTATTTTTAACATTATTAATGATTATTCAAGGATCAATAGGAGGATGAACGCTAGTCTCCATGGAATATAACCAAAAATTAATATAAAGATGAAAGAGGCCTGAGACATTAGATAGGGTATTGAAAATAATGTTTAAAATTAAATTAATTAAATCATAAATAAATAATAATAATACTTGTATCTTAGGTATTTTTCTTCATTAATGATGTTGGTCATTCGAAATGACACTTATGAATTATCTCATTATGTTTGGAAGGATCCAAAATAGAATCCCTCTAGAAGTAATCCACACATGCTTGGGTGACCTATGATCTACACCACTCATTATCTGGGTGCTAGCACGACGAAGAGAATGTATTTTGTCAGCTGTCCTTGATCGCTTATTCTTCGGCCTAGAAGAACGTCTCTAGTTCATGAGTTTGGATAGAAGTGGATTTGAGAGAGAAATTGTTTGTCTCAACAATTCTCACTTCACTATGAGTGTGGTGTGGTTTGTGGAACAATAGGCCTAATTTTCTATTTATGTACATGGAATTAAAGTTTAAATATTTAATTGCATAGATAAAATTAAATACATTCACAAACTTAGATAAAATCCAAGAATTTAATAATAACAACATGTCACTATTTATGGTATTCCAACTTGAACAAAATGAAATTATAAATTCTAGTACACAAAATCATAGCAGCGTTATATTAATTTGTGGCAAATAGTTAAATAATTGTTTACCATCTTACAAATAAGTATTTTACTACCGGACGTACCATTATCCGCTCTAACACCACTTCCATTAATTGAAAACTCGAATAAATAAATAAATAATTTATACTCTTAAATAAATATTTTATTTACTAACATGTAAATAAATAATTATTAAATATTCAATAAAATAAATAAATATGTTTTATTTAATTTATGAGATCATTTTAACTTTAATAAAAATATTCCACAATCTTGAGAATAATATTTATTTCATTAATTAAATTCCAATATAATTTAACCGAGAAAACAAAAAACACTTAGTCTGTGACCCTCTAGGATTCTATTTCATTGGAATTAGGCTGGCTTACCAAAAGACCAAGAGTACTGTCTAACAATAGGTCATGGAACCCATGAAAAAAACATGAAGTCGCAATAATGACATCCACATACGAATGCTCACTCTGTATTATAATCCCTTTATAGTAATATCTCATCAAGATGATTTAATTATTATGTCATCAAAATTTATAATTGATACATATTTCTTTGACTACCTGAAATAAACTCATCATTACACCATGTCCATGGAATTTCGTGCAACATTTAATTATTTCAATCAATGTGTCGTGATATCAACTTCCATAAATGGAAGCTAAAAATCATTCCTCTACATATCAATTAATAATATGCCACTCATGACGCACCCAACGTACCCTACATCCCGCCAACTATCTATGTGACAGATTTCGACAGTAAATCAATGTTCATATGTCATTACATGTATTAATGATAATCTTGAAGTCTAAGGATCATTACACATGGTTGTAGATAGAAATATTTGATGACACCAAAACATATATAATTTATACTAACACGTCATTTCTCATAATCTCGTATATTGGAGATTACCAAGTGTGAACTTCATGAGAAGACATATTATCTACTTACGCATACTCATACCTGACTGTATGCCTGCTATGTGTCCCGTCATAGCATGTCATCCAACTACAGAACTACATTAAAAAATATTGTTATAGAATTTCAGGGTTATCATCCTAGCAGGGAACTACTATACTCTTATCAATTCAACAAATACTATAGAACATTTAATACATTATATCAATTTAGAACAATGAAAAATTTGTAAGAATTCATTAAATATCAAGGTAATCAATGTAAAACTAGTGGGTTCTTGGACACCAACTCTTATAGTAACCCCATTTAAACCATAAACCTGATTGTTAATTTAATAATTTTCACTATTAATAATGTTAAAAATTAAATTTAAACATATTAAATAATATTAATTATATTCAATCCAAATATAGAATACAATTTTCTACATTTAAAGTGAAATAAAATTTTAATATAACCCATAGTCATGATGAACAAGTGGTTTTCGAAATATAAAAGTCTAAAAAGATTCAAGGGTCGTTATATAAAAACTATATATGAAATTTATTCCATTGAAATAAATTGGTTTAATTATAAAATAATTAAACTAATTTTATTTTTAAGTCCCTTTTATAATAAAATATTACTATATAAATACATTAAAGGAAAAGGGGGTTTCCAATAAAAATCAGTATTTGTCACTATTCATCGAATAATTAATATTTTTAAAAAATCACAAAAAATAACACCATGATAATTTATATATGTTGGATCAAAAAATGATGTTCATTTTCTCAAATAAAAATTATAAATTATTAAAAAACTACTTTTATTATTTGTTCAAAAAATTTATGAAAGATTTTTTGTAGAAAATAGAATTTTCAAAAAAACATATAAAGACAACCAAAATTTGAGTACTTATTAATCAATATGTTTTCCTTATATTAATCAATTATACATAATATTTATAATTTTTTAATTCCTATTCGTGTAGCCATTTTTAATGGATAGGTCCTAACCACCATGTAAAATGGTAATAAAGATAGTATATTGTGGTTTGTTAAAACAGGATGTTTTACGTAGTGAATGGTATATATAAAATTTCACTTATTTTAAAAATATATATTTAATAAAATATCAATATGTTACATTAGACCTCACAAATAAAATGTTTCACGAATATTATATCACTTTTGTGTAAAAAACTGAGTATAATTATACCTCATTGCGTCCTTATGTTACCACATAGCTTCATAAAAAGGGTGGTTTCTCCACAAAAAAATTGAAAATAGGAGTGGAATTTTTTCGTAGACCATTCTTTATATAATCCATATACTCCACTACTTATTCCTCATAAGTATGTTCTTACTCTAGTAGTAAAAATGTTGAGTTCAGTACCTGTGAAAGTTTTGGTATATACATCTTTAAGAAAGATACATGGAATATATCATGGACATGAGAGAGGTATGGTGGAAGGACCAACCATTTGTCTAACATATACATATAATATAAATTTTCAAATTGATCAATATACCTGGGTCATTGTTTTCCCTTATTTCCAAAGCTCATCCCCTTCTTCCATGGATAATTACAAAGTTACACCTTATCACAAACGTGAAATTCTAGAGCACATTAAGGATTGTAATTATAAATTATCTGTCTATATTGTGCCTCCCTAGCGTGTTGTTGAATTTCAATAACCATTAATTATATTTATTGATCAATCTCAGGTCCAAATATATTTCATTCTCCAACATCATTCCAACACATTGGAGATCTACACTTCCCTACAAAGAGGGCTTCATAGAGAGCCATACGAATACTCATGCGAATGACACTGTTTTATGAAATCCCAACAATAGGTAGGTGTTGATCACAAAATTATTTTAATTCCAAAAAAAATATATCAAAATATATTCAAATGTATTACTTTTTCTCTCATATTTACCATATGTTTGAGTATGATTCACAATGTTTAAAATTATCATTGCATCAAGATCTTGCAGAAGATGTCTTTAGTACATCGAGGTATTCCTTGGTTCCCGATCACACACAATGGAATGTTGAACTCCATGAAAACTCACCACATCCATAATATATATCATTTAAATATGATCTGCAGAGAAAACATATCTAATAGTGATAAAGTGTGTCAACATTGTAAGGAGATCAACTATAGTGCATATTGCATTGTTCCATTTAGACATTTTGGTGAGTATGATGATAAGATACATGGTGATTTTTTCCAATTTTTTCACATATAGGTAATGAATGTTAAATTACCATATAATTTTGTCTCATCATATTATGTTTTTTACATTCCAAGAATGTAGATAAAAACTCTTCAATATATCTCTTCATACCATCCCACAAGAAATAATCCTTCAAATCTATATACATCTTCATACATATATGTTGATAAAATAATAAATTTTTTTGAGCCTACTCTAAAACCTCATTTTAATTGTCTTTAATTTTTGGAAAACATACAATGTTTTTTAACACTATCATTCCATCATAGTCAATATTGAACTCAATAAAAATACTCACCTTGTTATATTGATCAATTATATCCCTTTCGTCTTTTTAGTGATCAATTGGATAGATGGTCAGACACTCATTTGTTAAAGATAATATTTCTCCCCTTCCTTCATTATTTATAGATATATTCTTTTAAAATATAGAAATATCATACCTTTTTTGATGCTCATCATTGATATGATAAAATGATTCTTTTGACTCAAAGAATCATCCACCATGTTATATTAACCATGGAGGTAATTTATTTAGTATTAATAGTATTTCATCAGTTCTAACCATCTCCTAATTTTGATTTGTGAAAACAATAATTAATTTTATGAATTTTTAGAAAATTCATTTGAAAAAATGTATTTAATTTTTCAATTAAATATGTTTAAATTATCTAAGGATGATTTTTTTATTTGTTTTTGAAAATATTAATTTCATTGTGAATAATGTAAAATACATTATTTTTTAAAACTTTGATCTTTTTTAAATTTATATATACCTTTATGATATGAATTTATTATATAATTATCCTATTTAATAATTAGTAACATTTAATATAATTAATTATAGTTTAATTTTCATTATATATTATTTTCATATAACTATATTTTTTGGCATAAACCCAGTTTTTTTAGAAAACTATCTTTTGTTCCATTTATCAAGATTAATTTTAAATTATCTTGTTCCATCAGTATAAGATATATGATTAAAAATGGATTCCATATTTGTAAATTTTGGATTCATATTTGGAAAGTATTTCCCTTCGATTTTTGTTATTATGAATAGTAACTATAAATTTTTTTTATCCACAATAAGTGTAAATCAAGTAATTTTAGCTCAAAATAATATAATGAGGACAAAAAAATAAACTAAAAACATGCCTTAATTTTATTGAATTAGTCCATTTTGACTATTATCATACAATTTCTGGTTATATGTTATTTTATGGCTGTCTAGATGAGATTGTGTCCTATATAATATTATATTTTAAAATAGATCTAACATATCACAATCTTTTTTTTAATAACTATAATATTTTTAATATTTGTTTTTCTAGATGATTTGTTCAAAATAATTTTTTTGGAAATATAATATATATATCATAATAAATTATGTTTATTAAAATTTTGTTAAAAAAATTTACCCAAATTTTTACACAGTGGTACCATAATGATTATTCAATTAATGTAAATATAAAATAAATAATATTAAAAATATTAATAGTAATATTATTGGAGATAAATAATGAGATAAAATTATTTTATTAATGATGATGAAATATTAGGGATATAAATAAATATTTGGTTATAATTATATTTTTTATTTTGATACTATTAAATTCAAATTTTGAGTAGTTGAATATGAGCCTTAGCTGAGTTGGTGAGTTATCCTTAAGTGCAAGCATGAGACCTAGTTTCATAACCAGGAAGAAGAATATTTCTGGGGTATTGTAGTAGTATTGTAGCATGTAATGTTTGGCATTGTAGAGGCCGAAAATATTCACCTTCAGCCACTGGTATGGCATTGGAGTCCATAAGACCTTCAGGCCACCTCATGGCCTTTAGGCCACATGCAGTTTCCACAGACATACTCTACAATAAGAAGCATCCCTAGAGAAGGATTCAGAGCAAGAAAAATCACCAAAGTCGAACCAATGTATTTGGATGAATGAGATGGTATGGCTATGACATCAGGACCAACATGTTCTTTGCACAAGAATCTTATGTAGTTGTCAATGCATATGGTGAGAGCTCCCATGATGATGCATATAATGGGTAGGGGCAGTTCCATGTAGTTATAGTCTGGTTGAATTCCTTAATACATTTGGGTCATGCAATGTCTCTTAAGCCTATGGGCCATGTAATCACTAAGCATATGGGAATTGTAATGTTTTCCCCTTATCCCGTGAAAAAAGTATTATAAAAAAATATTGAAAATGAAGGCCTTCGGGCCATTCAGACAATGTGATGAGTAGTTCTAAAAAATAACATTATAGATATTATAAAATATATAAAAATTTATTAATAGATATAAATATAAAAAAATATTATATTCATCTAATTTATTATTACATGGTTATATTATAAACCATGTAATATTTAAGGAGTTTTTTATCTTTTTATAGTAACTATATTGACAGTCAATGTGTAAAAATTTATGGTGTCATGAATAATTTTAATAGCATTGATGTGGTGAAAACCACAAATAATAAGGGAAAAATGTAACCTAAACTTTTTGTAAAATATTTGTGTGAAATAAATGAAACATATACTCATTATATCATAAAAATAATTATTATTTTCGAAATTTTTAATTGAATATAAATTTAATAATTTGAGAAATTACGAGAGTTATGCTGCCCACTCTTATAAATGGGATCCTGTTTTTCTCAATACATAACATATATAAACCATTTTATTTATAAAATACCTTCAAAAACCCATTACAATAATACATACCCTAATTATAGTGTTATTTTTTAATAATCACAACCAAATTATTGTTCTTAAGGTGTTAAAAAGGGAGATTGTCTTAAGTAGAGGTTTCACTATTAATCAAGAATTCCTATTTTATTTCATATTCCCCCTCCGTCAATTCCTACTAGATAATGGTAAAATAGAAAATACATTATCATAAATATAATTATATTTTATTATGTTAATTTAATAGCCTATATCAATCTATGGCA
Organism: Viscum album; assembly: GCA_963277665.1. Classification (NCBI taxonomy): domain Eukaryota; kingdom Viridiplantae; phylum Streptophyta; class Magnoliopsida; order Santalales; family Viscaceae; genus Viscum; species Viscum album. Next base: position 1,049,710,483 of record OY728148.1, read on the forward strand.
TCCATAAAATTGGAATGTAATTCATTATTTGTTTGTTCAGTTTACTACCACAAAATGAAATGATATAATTCATTTTACATTAAAATATCTAAATAAATATTATAATTGTGAATGTAATATTTATTAATGGAATTCATCAAATATTTATAATAATTAAAAGATATTATATCATTTAACTTCATTCCTTTCCATGAACTAAAAAATTATAACGGCATTCGTGTGTATGTATGGACTACCACCTCCATGATGTAATTCATTCATTTTTCATCAACACATCACATATATTATATATATAACCACATTAAAATAATTTCTATGATATTTATGTAATTATGATCAATATGTAAATATAAAATAATAAATATTCTATTTCCATAATTATTATTGAAAAATGAAAATGTTAATGAGGCGTATATATGACCTATTGTCTCGATGCTTGTGATGTAGTTCATTGTTCATGCCCATATTTAATGTATTGATTTAAAAGTATAATTTATGTATAAAAATTATAAATATGTCTTTAAAATAATTTTTAGTTAGTCTAATAATTATATATTTTACCATAGTCAAATTGTTAGTCATTTTGGAATTATGTACCAAATATCCTCAAAACATCTGACATGAACATAAATGATCATGTAATTGTGAATAACATGAGAAAAATTTTTATAAAAGGAATTATAAACCCGATTTTTTTAATAAATTATAGAAATAGCCAATCTTTATTATTTTTCAATATAAATAAAATTCATGAAGTATTAGCCTCAAGGTAAGGGACATTCATTTAAATCCGCATGTAAAAACCTCTTTAAACTATTTTTATAAAACATAAAAAGAATTTATTTTTTCCATATACATTATGAAAGAAATTCCTAGATGTAATGAATCCTCAATTATTTTAAATTTTAATTGGTAATTCTTCTATTTTACTTTCATATAATATGTATTTTTTATCATGTGCAATATTTCTAGAATTTAAATGTGATTTTGCCATTAAAAATGGTATTTCGAAATTTTAAAATGATTTTATATATGTTTAAAATATTTTTCTTGTATTTAATTCATGATATAGTAAATGGATATTATTTAGAAAATTTTGGGACCATTATATCGTCTTGTTGATCCTGTTATATCTTATATTATTGGTGTTCCCAACTAGTTATTTAAAACAATGGGTTATGATATTCGTCTATGAAAAATTATATTTGAAGTCTACCATACAGATATTAAAATTATTAATGTTTACTAAAAGGGATATATGATGTTGTTTTACCAAGGATCCTACATGAATTGTCTATGATTTATAATTAGTATTCAATGAAATCTATTGATTTTAAAAGGTATAATAATGATCATTAATGTAAAAAGGAATATATTTTCAGATTGAAATGTATGTTTTATAAAAAAGGGTTTTTAGCGGTTTTCATGTTATTCTATGGACTAATGGATTCAATATTTTATGTTTCATGATTAGTTTATTATTCCAATCACATGTTTTTATAGTGTTTTCTAGTGGTTTTAGGCTTTTGTATTAGAAAAGTAGAAGAAATTTTTAATGTTGTAAAACATTTTCATGAAAAGAAATAATGTATTATTTTAAAAGATTTATATTGTGTAAAAAAATGTATATTGATTTATCATTATCAAAATTATATACATATGGGTTTTTTATATTAGATTTATGGTCTTACTCTCTAAATTGAAAAACCTATATGATCATTTGGAATGAATGAAGGTGAATTCTATTATAAAAATAAAAGATTATGTGATGTTTTAGACATGGTCCATATACATAGTATTAGATTAATATTTTTAAATCATTGGAGTTTAGGGTTTTTTTAATAATAGGTTACACAGCCTGATATATTATTTTTGAGAATTCCCTATTTTTAAACATTTTATATCATTAAAAATCAGTTAAAAATGGTAAAAATAGGATTTAAAACAACATTCTTTTATATTATTGATGACTTGTGGGGATTAATTATTAAAAAATTAATTTCATTATTATTTTTTAACTTTTTCTAACATAAAACTCTCATATAGACAGTTTTATGAAATATCAAACACCTCCTCTATACTTTAATACCACTTTGGTTCATGGGATGATTTTAATTTAATCCTAAATTCAATATATTCTTATATTTCCCAAAAAGTGAAATATCATCAAGGAATATTGAATATAACTTCCCTATTATAGGGCTTTGTATAATTCATTGCATTTACTATAACTGAAAATTTAAGAGACCCTCATGCAATATAATTAAAATTGGTAATAATTTATAGTCTTTTGCTTACTAATTTTTGTATTTTAAAATTTTCATTTTTTATGTTTCAAAACAAACTATGTCTGAATGTTTTATAAAAATCATGTTTTATAAAAAAAATTAAACTATATTTCATACAAAAATATTTTTCAATACTATTTCTGGACTGATATAAATATGACCAAAATTACAAGATGTGATTTTGGAATAATGAATCAAGTTAATCTAAAAAATATCTAAAGCTTTACTGAAATGTGTTCATTATCTTTATACATGATCAAAATGACAATCAAGAGTAGTTTAAATCATGTTCAAGGAATGAACTGCTTTTATTTTTTCTTGTAATAGTTTTATTTCATTAATAAGAATATAAAATTTAAAAGGATTTGATATAAAAGACTTTATGAATTAAGACATTGTCCTAATTATGGGTTAATTTTAATTATTCATAATGATATATATGAGATAAAAGTTTTAGTTAATATAATTTCATTAATTTTGAATATATTAATGTTATTTTTTAGTATATTTATCACATTTATTGGAATACTATAAGAATTATTGTTTTCTAAAAATTACACCCTAAATGTTCAGAAAAACCCTATCTCATTTCACAAGGTCACGTGGTACAAACCCACAAATCAAGTTCAATAAGTGTACATCACCTACCACTAACCATGTGATTTTCTGATTAGTATGAAATTGTTTATATTATTTTAAATAGTTTGATAGAAAAAGAATATTTTCATTTTGGGTAACATATCATTTATCATATTAATAATAGTGGATTGTAAATTGATTTGGTGGAAAATTAATAAATGTGATTTCTGATGAATATCACCATAATTTTGGAGATAAATCTTGTATTAGTTTAAATAGAATATTTTAGGATTATTTTGATGAATAAATTTTGAATTATCATTTGGAGGGGTCTTTTATTTTTATATGGCTTAATATGGATTTATTGTCTTTATATTAATGTTTATAATATATTAGAGAAAATCCGATTAGGGAAATATCGTTTTTGGAATGAGACATAATGAGTAATTAATTTTATTTAGAGATATATGTAAAAAATATTCATCAAATACTGTTTTTTAAAAAATTATAATTTTTTATAAATTTTAAGGATAGTTATTTTTTGAATGATCTATGTTGAACATTCATTTTTTCTATTGAATTTTTTAGATTCAAATTAATTTTTTCTTTTTTAGATGGTTTATTAATTTTGGGAGTCATCTTATCATGTTTTAACCATTTGTTTTTGGGAAATTTCTAAATAAAAGTGGAATAATTTGTTTTCTATTTTGGGATTATTTTATTTATTAGATATTGATTTTACTGATTTATAATTAAAGATATTCGGAATTAATACTTATAATTTGGAGGAATTTTTTTTGGTAAAAATTAATTAAAGGATGAAATTATAATTATCAAGTAAGTATATTTCCTAATTATTGTAGTCTAAATTTTAATGGAATTTCTCAAATATATCATAAATAACATTGAAACAAAAACTTCAACCATTTAAATTTAATACTAGGAAGTCAATATCCTTTTTAATCATTATAGATTTACTGTTTCGAGGTGGTAAAATTTCACATGATCATGTTCTCTATCACTATATATTATTATTTTGGAGTTAGTTTTATCTTCCACATACATGTTTTCATTCCCAACAAACATTTTCTTACATGAAATCATAGTAATGTGTTATTCCAAATGACCAATGTACTTACCTTCTTCCAATTTCAAGAGAAATTTTTCATGACCCAATTTACAATGTTTGTTTTCAAAAAATATATGTTGAAAAGTTAAAATGTGGATATTAATCCCATGTTCAAAATTGTGAGGAAGAAACTTTTTCGAGAGGGAGAGTAAAACATCCCAATTAATTCAAAATTAAATATTATTTGTAATAGCCTATAAGATATGAAATCCCAAGATTAAATGAACAAAAAATTATTATTATTTAAATGTCCCTATTAAAACCTAGCCATTAAATTTGTACGAATGAATAATATTAATGAAATTATAAAATAAGTAATTTTCATACTCATTAGTAATATATTGATTAATTAATTGAAAATAAGAAGATGAATTTTTAGTATTTTCGTTTTATTCTTCAAAAATACATTTTCTTCAAAATTGATTTTTATTATACTAATGATTGATCATTATAAAATATCATTACCATATTCTATATATTTTCATTCTCTTGATTCATTTCATATCTATTAGGGTGTGTCTTTGGACTCAAGAAGATACAGATCTTTTTATGTGGAAAATGAACTAATGTTTTGGGTTGTATTTTAGTTTTAATTAATGGAGTTTGTGTATAAATTTGTTAATGGAATGATAGTTTTCTCCCCATTTTTTAGATAACATTATATATAGTTTGGATTTTTCTACTAAAAAATTGAATTTTTACAGTATGTAGGAGAAATACATGTTGTTTAATGAGATTACACAACATTTAATTTTCCCCAAAAATATATTGTAATTATTTTATATATCATGATGGTATTACATGTAGGGAATTTATTTCTTGTCATTTTTTTGTAAAAGTTAATTTTCTATAAAAATATTTATGGTTTTTAATGGCTCAGACCACTCGGTTCCATTCCATTGCTAAAATATGGTGTCTATGTTTTTTTTGGGTGGTCAAGGCTTCTTAGCCCAATCACTTTTAAAAATTTCTAGTTCTGTGAACAGTATTTTCATTTCTACGAATAATGTTTCCATTTTTGTGAATAGTGGTGTTAGTGAGTCATTTTTGAACTGTTCTGTCGGAGAGTCATTTCTAAATAGTATTTTCAGTAAGTCATTTTTGAATTGTTCTCTCAGTGAGTCTATTCTAAACAGTTCTGTCGGTGAGTCATTTGTGAACAGTGCTATCAGTGAGTCATTTTTGAACATAGTTTTCAGAAACTAATTTGTGAATAGTGCTCTCGGTGAGTCATTAGTGAACAATGCTATTAGTGATTAATTTATGAACAGTTCTATCAGTGAGTCATTCGTGCATAGTGTTGTCGATGATTTGTTTCAGAACAGTGCTGTCGGTGGGTCATTTGTTAACAATGTTTCCAGCTTCCCAGAGTTTCGCCCTTTTAGCATTTTCTTTGATGAAAATCTCCTTCAATGTTTAGTTTTAAATTATTAAAGGAAAATTCAAAGACCATAACTCCGATATTAATTTTCGTAAGGCTTGAGATTCCATTACTTTTTTCAGCCATGTGGTTTAATGTGATCCATTTATAATGGGAAATCTAGAGTATCTTAAACTACTACTCCGTTAAATATTATAATGTGATGATATATCACCCTATCATATTCTACATTATTGTTCCTTGGAGAAATATTCTCAAACCATTCCTTCTTCCCATAAGAGTTGTGTGGTCTAACCTTAATCCATATATCATTTACCCCTTGATGTCTTATCATGTTGTATGTGCACCACCTGTTTTGGTGCAACCAGCAAGTGACAACACCTCATCAATGGAAGGTATGATCTACCTTATTTATTGGGTTTTATTGGATAATTATTTACCCATTTATCTATTTAATGTTTTGTAATGTGATCTCCAAGCTTTTAATGGAGTTTTCTTGGGTTTCGGTTGGTGTGGTCGTGTCGTGATGTCCTTGGGTTTATGTTGTAGTCTTGGGAGGGGGGGGGATCATAATCCATTATGTGGATCATTCTTGTATAAATAATATCCAGAACGTTTTGAGGTCGGGGATTCATGGATTCTATATCTTATTATGTGCAACTATAGATTTAGCATGTTTTATCCCACTATATCACAATGGAATTGACATAATAATTATTTTTACTAGATACATTTATTGGTATCGACCATATGATATTGCCTCTTATTTTTCTAGATAGTGTGATATCTATAAATTACATGTTTATCACGTCATTCATGACCATAATTGGTAATCAATGTAAACACAATTACTTGAAATTATTTTTCAATGATAAAAGAGGAATCTAAATTAATATAGTTATTTTTTTTATAATTTTATGTTAATAAAATTTGTGTATTAATCATGTTTAATTATTTGTGATATCTATGATAGATTTCTATATAGGTTTTCCATTATTATAAATTAATATTAATGAACTAGTTTATTAAATATGTATCAATGAACTGGAATTTTGATAAAATATAATTCCTCAGAGGGTTCTGATTTACCCTCTTGCTTGTAAAGGCTAAGAGCCTTATGTTTGGAGCAGTGATAGCTCATTGTGTTTGATGGAATAATTCCTTGTTTAAGGGCTAATATCCCAATTTATATGATGGTTATCCCCTACTAATTCTGTTGTGATGTGATCCTAGATGATTTTCGTATGATGAAGGGATTGGATGTCAAATTGGTTGTGGAAACAGTTGGCACCTAGAGTGATGAGATTAATTGGGTTATACATGTGGGTATCGAGGAGGACAACAATGTTGATGAAATTTGTTGGATATGAATATTGGATTCTTTCGCAATCTTGTTTGTTTTTTTATCTTATTTAGTATCCCCACTATCCAAGGTAGCTGGTCGTGATTACCCTCCTTCAAAAAGGGGTTACGATGCATGGGGTATGCCATGTGATTTCAGTGTTTAGCTTTTCAAGGGATGATGGGTCTATGTTCATTCTATATCATGCAATGACAAAATGAGTAGTTCAACTGCTGACCATGTTGTGTCCCTTGTGTTTAATAGCATATAATGTTTTTCTAGAATTCATAAGAATATGGGAAAGTAATAATAAATTTAATAAATCATTGGTTAATTGATGTTAACCTATGGGGGTTGATCTTTCTAGGATGAAATGATGTGGTAATGTTTATAACAAGCTGTGGACTTGGGTTGTTTATAACTTGAAGTCATAAAAATTTGTTTGGATGATATTGAAATGTAATGTGGAATTAATAATGTATAATTAATGTTTTATGAATTAATTAATTTAATGTTTATTTGGTAAAAAGGGATAATGTAATATAATATATATCTTTAAATGGTTGCGTGCTTATACGAGACCTTGTCTTAATAGTGTAATTCGGGAGTCATGTTATGTTAGCTGTAGTTGAGTGCAAGAGTAGGTTATTTATATAATGTGGTTGTGAGATATATTGTATCATGTACTTTTTTTGTTTCTATATGCTACCCCACCCCGTTGGTTAGGTCCACTGGCATGCTGGGGATTTTGATCCCTTTAGAGGGTGTTTTCCCCATTATTCTAGTAGGAGGATAGATGGCTAACTACCAACATTGGCCCTACAATATTCTCTTTTTAGATTCTTATGCTGGTAGGTAGAATAATTAGTTTTAAACAGATATGTGTGTAGAGGATTGTAATGACTTGTAGTTATTCACAAACATATATTATGGAAATAGTTTCCTTTGGACTACTATAGGTGTAACGTGTAGAGGTTGTGATGGCTTGTGGATCCATACTTAGTGAATGGGTTGTAATGGCTTGATGATTAATAGCTGACCTGTGATACACATTATGAAATCTATGGTGGCTCCAAAAAACTAACTTGCAACCTTGGATAGGTGGACGATGTGGTTTTGTTGCATGAGGTGCATGTTGTGGTGTTATGCCCTAGTGTCTATAGGCAATCCTTTTTTGAGAGAGATGTATTAGGATGTGAGATGTTGGGGTAAAGAGGAAAACCATTTTGGAGCGGTAGAGAGGTACCCTTTATATTATTTTTTATATTATATAATCTTTCAAGAGATATTTGGTGATAGTATCCACAGTGAGGCTGATAACATGGTAAAATTGTTTAGGTGGTGAGTTTGTTTAACTTGTTGTTCATTGTGATTTAGCATGAATTATTTACATTTGAACAAGAGGCGATTGTGAGGATCCTACAAAGTATACCGTTATACTCATCCTACGTATATATAAATTGTTTTTTAGTTCACATTGAACATGTAGGAGATCAGGCAGTTTATTAATAGCTTGGGGTTGCAAGTGTTGTATGTGATTCATGGTCGCTGCCATTTTTTCTTTATTTTGGTAATTTTTGTTTTCACCTTCAGTTTTATTTGTTAATTCATGACATTGCATATGTGTACATGGGATTTCATATATATTTATGTTTGATTTTTTATTAGTTGGCATATGTATTATCTCTCTCTTTAGCATGTTTTCTCTTAGATGGTAATACCTCCCATTTGTGTGTTTACTCTATCGTTAGTGCAAGTCGCCAACCCAGGGCATACTGGAGGTGTGTATCGGGTGTCACTATCTACCTTCTCACATTTCTAGCCCATGAGGTGTACAACTTGTTTGGAGGAGTTCATGGAAAAGTTGTATCAGAGGTCTGGTTGAAGGATAAGATGGACTTTGGTGTCAGGAACGTGTATGGTTGCATGTATTAGTTGGAAAATAGTGTCTGTTAGATTTATCATGTGTTTTAAACACTATCGAATGGATGATTCATATGAATTTTTCACCCATTGTGATCTGATTCATAGATATTTCATATTACAGTTTCTACTAAATGTCAATATACTGGTTGTAGGGTAAAGAACTGGGAATGTATCATACATCAATATTCTTTCTACCTCTTTTTGAATGGGTAGAACATGGGATAGATTAACCTAAAATGAATTAAATAAATTAATAAATTAATTAATGTTATGTTTTCCATATTCCTAGTTTAGATTCTTTAATACTTTTTTATATTGCAGGTATAACTCCAAGTTGACTTCATTTCCAGGTTTTTGGGGAATATGTCTAGCAGGCTGTGAAAGAATATTTCTGTTGTGTAGATGTTGACGACGATGACACATGGAGGAGGACACTCCAAATGTTTTAGTTCCAGAGTCTCCAAAAGTACAAGGGCTTCATTTTAGATGCAGTCACAGATGACATGTTGGAGGAGGTTGAGATACCCTTCAGTTATTTCCTTGCTAGGGAGATGCACCAAGTGTCTTTGGTTGTTATGATGATGTTTGGGGCAGTGAGGTTGTGGTTGTTCTTGTTCCTAAGGGCTTGAGAGGAGTTGGCCATCTCATGGGAGGTGTTATGAGAAATGTTATGATTTTAGTATCTTTCTTCGACCATGATTACTTCCAATCGCAATGAACTTCTTAACATTTGACAGGGGAGCTCTAGTGTGTGAGTGTTTAGAATCCATGTCAGGATACTTTCAAAATATTATTGAGACCTATTTCTAGATGAGAAGTCTACTGTGAGGCATTTAAATAAGGGTTTCATCCAAATTTGTAGGGATAGGTCACTCTGTTTTTGCGGAATACACATCTTGAGGTGTGGGAGTGTGTAGAGGTTGTCGAGAGGAAATTGGCCAAAACCTGATTGTTATGAGTGGGGAGACATATTGATTACATCAAAAAGAAGAGATGTGGTCTGGGTTCTCATTTTTCATGGATGGAGAGTTTCCATTTATCTAGGGGTAGGTCCCAACCATCATCATCTCGTTTCTCTAGGGGTGGTATATCTTAGGCCTATTCCAAGGGATCATGTGCTTTTTTATGAAATGGTGGTTGATGCCACCAACATCGAGATTCCCTGACCTTTCAGATCAATCATCTTGTACCAGGTGTTTGACTCTAGGTTCCTCCATTGAGAAAGTTCTAGCCGAGGAAAAATTAAGAGGTTACAGAATCATTGGATTAGAAGAGGGCATATTGGGGAAGTTATGGGACAACCCATTGATGCTCCTCGTACTTATGGAGTAGAGAGTGGTTCTGCTGGTGGTAGTCATCATGTTTAGAGAGGCCCTAGTGTGAGTTTTAGTCAGCTTCATGCTTTGGCATTTCCAGTGCCAGGTGAGCCAGATTCTATATGATGTTCCCATTGATTATTTTCTACTTTTGTGTATGACTTGTTCGATTCATGAGTGATGAACTCCTTCATATAAAAATTAAATTTTCCATTCATTGGGACATCAAATAGAGAGGATTCCTATTACCTTGGTATTAACTATGCCATTTCTAGGTCGAGCTAACTTGTTTGAACTGTGTAGAGACTGTGAGCTAGTGATGGGGAAACACTGCTATTGGAGAGATTTATTATGTTTATGGATACAACCATATTATGTCCCCCTCTGAATCTATTGGTTGTATTTGGTATAAGATATTATGTATTTCTTAATGACGTTGGTGGTGTTCTTTGATTCTGATGGAGTTCCAACATTGTTTGCATGTGATAATGACACTATGATGGGTCAGAGCTAAAACTAGGAGAATCTCCTATATCTATTAATCCATATATGATAGACACTTCTGTGATATGGGAGATGTGTATATATCTAGATGGTCTATTACAGTTTTTTTGTTCATCCAATTGTGCCACCCTGGGGTGAAAAATTTTTGTTATTAAAAAATGCTAACAAAAGTTTTGGGTTGTGTATCGATTATCTACTTTAAACAAAGTGAATGTGAAAAACTTCTATCACTTTCTGAGGACTAGTGATTTATTCGATTTATTAATGGGTGTATGTTGGTTCTCAAATATTTAATTGTGGTTAGGATATCATCATATGTGTGTGATGAATGTGGATTTCCAAAATAATACATTAGGATGTCATCATAATCATTACGAGTTCGTTGTAATTCTGTTTGGTATGACAAATGATCTCTATGTGTTCATGGGATTGATGATATTCTAGTTCTTTGAGGTACTAGATAATTTTGTGGTGGTTTTCATCAATGAAATCCTTGTGTAATTCTCATATGATGAGGATATGTAGATAATATTCATGAAGTTTTGGGATTTCTTCATCAATATCATCAGTTTTGAATGTTTTCAAATTGAGATTATTGAACTCGAGAATTTAATTTCATGGGGAATGATGTATCCTAGAAGGGAGTATTTTTGGATCCATCAAAGATAGAAGCAGTTGTTTCATGGTAATCCCCCAACACAACGAAAAATGTGTAATGTGGTCTTGGTCTTGTTGGCTACTACAGGAGGTTCGTAGCTGATTTCTCTCAGGTTGCGATTCTTATGAAAAAATATACTAGAAATGATTTGGGATTAATGTGGACTGAATAGTGTCAGGTATCTTTTGATTATATGATGGAGAAGTTGTTATGTTCTCCTGTTCATTATCTTATAGTAGTGGGAGTTTAGTTTGATGTTTTTTTAATTCTTCACATCTGGGGTAAGGATATGTTCTGTTGCATCAGAGCTCAGTCATTTAATGTGGGTTTCAGAAATTGCATCTACATGTACATAACTATTCCACCCATGATCTTGAGTTGGAGATCAAAGTGTTGTCTAGGAATTTATCGAGACATTACCACGGTTGTGATTACTTTGTGGTGTTCACCGATCATAAGATCCTGAGGTATTATTTCTCCAAACATGACTTGATCATGTAGAAGTATTGATGGATGGAGTTCTTCTAGGAAAATGACATTGAAATCTCTTATACACCTGGAAGGGGGAATGTTGTAGCTGATACGCTAAGTAGGTAGTAATGTAGTGATGCAGTGCATGAATCTAGGTTTTCATGGAGTGTGAATTGAAAAAATTCAGAATTACATCTTGATATGAGAGATGTTGGGGTAGAGGTTTTATTTTTTAGATGAAAATTTAGTCTTCTCTAGTGCAACAATTGGAAGAGCCCCAGTTGGTGATCTATTGGTTGAGGTTTGGAGAGATCGAATTTTTTGTGGTTAGGGCCCTTATGGTTGATCTGAGGTTGAACCACACTGAGTATTGTATCAGTTATTTTTTTTATTGCTTTGGTGATGCATGAGATAGTTCTTAGAGAGTTCCATAGTTCATCATTAGCAGTACATCCTGGCATGAAAAAGATTTACTGAGCCTTGAGAAGCTAGTTTTGGTCTACTGGGTGAAGGCCTAGTACGATGTACCTGGTGGTTTTCTCCAGCCGTTAGATATTACACAATGGAATTCAGAGGATATATAAATGGACATTGTTACTTGTTTACCTCAAGCTCAATGATTTCATGATTCTATGTGGGAGGTAGTAGATTGTTTAACGAAATTAGACCTCTTCATAGCGATCAATGATTCAAGTTTAGTGGAGGTTTTTTTAAGGCAGTATTTGGAGGAGTTTGTGAGACTCCACAGAGTCTTGAGGATATTCATATATAATTATGATCCTTGTATTACCTCTTGGGTGTAGAGAGGTCACCGGAATTATTTTGGTTCTTAGATATTCCATAGCACTACTTTTTATCCACAGACGGATGGTTATATAGAGTGGAATATCCAAACTCTTGAAGATATGTTGTGCTCTTCTGTTGTAGATTTTTGAGGTTCATGGATGTGGCATTTATCTATTGAGGAGTTCCCTTACAATAAAATTTTACACACCCCAATTTATACCGAGATGTTTGATGCATTCTATGGTTAACCAGGCGTTTCACCATTGTCCATGAATGGAGTCAGAGAGTCATCAATTCTCTGATCAGAACTAGTGTGTAATATGTTATAGATGGTTTAGGTGATTCATGAAAGGATGAATATAGCTCAGGATCATCATAAATCATATGTCGATCAATGGAGGAGAACTTTGATGTTTGATTTTTGGGATCATGTGTTTATAAAGGTGACTCCACATCACAGATACTGAAGGTTTGGTTGTGGGAGTAATCGTTCTCCCTTGTTTGTTGGGAATGTCGAGGTTTTGGCCTGGGTGGGAGTCATGGAATATTAGGTAAAACTTCATGCACAGATGAGATGGATACATGAAATGTTTTATATGTTACATCTCCTCCACTATCTACATCAAGATTCTAACATTATTAATTTGCGTGAGTTGGATGTTGACAATGATGAAACCTTCAAGGAGGGGCCTGTAAAGAACCCTGACTGCAAGGAGAAGGTGTTGTGTGGGCATGTTATCCCCTTTATTTGTGTCTTGTGGTGACACGGTGGAGTAGAGGGGAGTACATGGGAATGTGAGTCGTAGATACGTTCCACATACCCTAAGGTGTTTGATGTTTAACTAATTTCATTATAAGATGTTAGTTTTAGGTTATAATTCTTTCATGTTTATGATATGGTAATCTATTGTTACATTTGTGTCTTTCTCTCAGTTGAGAGGTATATCGATAGGTGGTTGTTTGGATCCATTTTATATTCCCTTCTAGGTTTTTTTGAATTTTTGTGTATTAGAATTATTGAGAGGTATATGATGTAATGGACCATACCTCTACAGTCCATTGCATTGCTGAAATCTAGTGTCTTTGGTGTTCTGGGAGGTCATGGGGGCTTATCCCCAACACATTTTCAAATTTCCAGTTCTATGAATAGTTTTTCCTATTCTCTAAATAGTGTTTCCAGTTTTGCAAAAACTGTTGTTAGTGAGACATTTGGGAATAGTGCTATTAGTGAGTCCTTTGTGAATAGTGTTTTCTGTGAGTCATTTGGGAATTGTGTTGTTGGTGAGTCATTTGTGAAAATTGATATTAATGATTCATTGTGTTATTGAGTCATATGTGAATAGTTCTGTTGGTGATTCATTTGTGAAGAGTGTTGTTGGTGAGTCATTTGTGAACAGTGTTGTTAGTGAGTCATTTCGAAAAATATCTTTTGGTGAGTCATTTGTAAATGTGTTATTATTCAGTCATTTGTGAATTGGGTTGTCGGTGAGTCATTTCTGAACTGTGCTATTGGTGTGTCATTTGTGAGCAGTGTTTTTAGTGATTTATTTTGGATCAATGATTCCAACTTCCAACAATTTCTCCCCATTAGCATATTCTTTGATGAAAAATGCATTCAAGGATTTTTTAATGGTATTTAAGGTGTATTAAAATCACTAAAATACTATATTAATTTTACTATGTCGTAGTATGTCTTTATATTTCCTAACTGTGTAGTTTATTGAAATATTATTTTAATAAAAAAATATATCATATCTTAAATTGATGCTACATTAAATATTCTAATGGGATGAGATATCTTCCTCCCTAGTTCTACCATCTTGTTCCCTAGTGATAGATAATTGAACCATTCCTTATTCAATTGGAGTTGTTTTATTAAACCATAATCCCTGGATCATTTTCTTCATGACGTTTCTTCCTACTACATGTACTCCCCTAGTTTTGGTGAAAATAGAAACTGTTGATTCAACATTGATAAATGGTATGATCTACCTACATTATTTTTTTCCTTTAATCAAACTTCTCTCATTAATCCATTACATGTTATGGAATGTGATCTCCATGCTTCTAATTGAGTTTTATTGGGTGTCAGTTGGTGTAGTCGTTCGGCGACATCCTTTTGTGGATGCAGCTATCACGGGGGAGGTGATTGTTATCTGTTGTCCGGATCATTCTTGTATATAGAATTTCAATATACTTTTAAGTAGGTTATTTGTGTATTCTCTATTATTTTATATAAAACTATAGATTTATCATGTCTTATCCCACTAGATCTAAATGGAATTAACATAATAAATATTTGAGCCCGATAAATAAATTTGTATCGATCATATTTTATTAACCCTTGTTTTGATATACAGTGTGATATATATTCTTCTCTTGTTTATAATTTAATTCTAGATGGAAATTGGAAAATAATGTATAATTAGAATAATTCTAATTATTTTTTGAACATAAAAGAATTGTGTAAATCAATCATTTTTTTTTCTAATTTGATGTAAATCAAATTTGTTCAATAAGAATGTTTATTTATTTGTGATAGCTAAGATACATTTCAGTTTAGGAAGCCCATAGAAGGGACCTATTATTAATTAACGGATTATTTCATGATAGATTAATAAACTATTTTTTGTATAAAATATAATTCCCATAGGGTTCTGAGTTGCCCTCATGCTTGTAAAGGCGAAGAGCCTTATGCTTGGTGCTGCGAGAGCACATTGCATGTGATATACGAATTCCTTTTTTAAGGCCCAATAACCAAGTTGATATGATTTTTGATTCCAACTTATTGCATCGTTATGTGAGACAAGATGGATGTTTTGATTTCTGAGGGAATAGAGGAATATTGGATATGGTAGCAGTTGACACCTAGAGTGGCAAGATGCATCAGTTTATGCATGTGGGTGTTATGGAGGACACCAGAGATGATAAAATGAGTTCGATATTAATGTTTTATTCATGTGTTATATTTTTGGTTATTTATCTTATTTAATTTCCCCACTTCATAAGGAAGATCATCTTGCTGATCCTCTTTCAAAAAGGGGTGAGGATGTGTGGTGTATTCCACGTTCTTTATGTGATTATTTTTTTTAAGTAGGATGCATCTAGGCTCTTTCAATAGGTGGAAATGATTTGATGGGTAGTTCAACTACTCACCGTGTTGAGTCCCCTTGTGGTAATTATGATAAAAAGTTTTTCTCAAATGCTTATGAATGTGGGAATGTAATAATTATTTTAATAAATGATTGAGAATTTTTTTTTACCTGATTGAGATTGAGCTTCCTAGGATGAAATGATGAGGTAATATTTCTAAAGTGTTGTGGACTTGTTTTTATTATACCTAGAGGGAATGATACTTTGGTGGGATGGTAATGAAATGAAATGTGTAATTAATAACGTTTAATTAATGTTTATTTAATTAATTAACAATATGTGAAACTAAAAAGAGGGATAATCCAGTCTAATGTATCTCTTTACATGGTGTTGTGCTTGTAGGATACATAGTCTTATCAGTGGAAGATGAAAGTCGAGAGACGTTAACTATAGTTGAGGATAATTTTAGGTTATGCCCATAGTATTGTTGTGAGCTATAGTGTATCATTTACTTTTATGGTTTCTATATGCTACCCCACCCTTCCAGTTAGGGAAACTGATACCTCGGGTGTTCTAAGCTCTGGAGAGGGTGTTTTCCGAAACATTCATGTTGGAGGATTGATGACTGAATACCACCACTGGCCTCGCTCTATTTTCATGGTAGTTACTTGTGATGGTAGACATAGCGGTTAGTTTTTCCCATATATGTGTGTAGATGGATATAATGTCTTGTGGTTATTCATAGACATATATTCTGGATATAGTTTTCCATGGACTACTATAGGTGTAATGTGTATAGGTCATGATGGATTGAGGAAAATTACACGGTGTATGGGATATAATGTCTTGAGGTTTAATACCTGATATATGATAAACATTATTCGAGATGTGGTGTCTCCTATAAGCTGCATGGTTAATTTGGTTAATCAGACATTGAGGGTTTTTTGTACAAGGTTTATGTTCTGTTGGTACCCTAGATGTCTATGAGTAAGTCATTTTGGAGTAAGATGGCATATGAAATAAAACATTAGGGAGAAGTGGGAAACAGGTGGTGGATTCTATTGTAGTTGTGTACAACCCGGGTTTTGAGGTAGGTGGGTTTCTCTTTATAATATATTCGTTGAACACTAATACTCTAATTTTTGATAAATTAAATTATAAATTTAATGGAATGATTTAATAATGGATTTGTGTGTGTAGAAAATCATTTTTAATAAAAATAAAGGTTTCCCCTTGTTATGATAAAATGAAATTTTATATTTATAGAACTATGAATTTTATTTCAAAAATCGTTTTGAAGGCATTTTTTTTGATGAAATGGTTGGGAAAATTATTCACATGGATATCCTAGGGTACTTAGGTTCATGGTTTAATAATAGGCCTCATCCATTGATACTATTGGGGGGTTTAAATAATGGGTGTTCCTATAATCTTTAATACTATTGTACTAGGTAATTGATAGATAATATTTGGAGGATTACATTCTAGGATATTCCTCAACTACCAAGATTCAATTCATATTTCTAGAGGCATTATGAAAACATTATTTTCTGCTTTAGGGTTATGAATATCTTAGCCATCCAAAACAAGTTTGATCCTTATCATAATGTTACATGTGATGTTTTACTTTTATATTCATATTTTGAATATTTAATGATTGTTTATGATTTTTAATGAATTATTAATTTGGATTTGATTACATTGATGTGTATAAAATGATTTGAAATAGTTTTACTGGGATTTAATTTCAAATGCAGAAAAATAAAGTGATAATTAAATTTTTTACTTATTTTTTATATAAAAACTATTTATCTATCTATAACCCCTTGTTTCATTTAATGTAGTGAAAGTAAAAATTATTATACATTGACATATTATAGGATATGGGGCCTGTCCTACTAAACCCGTTAGCTCACACATTGTTCACAAATTCGGTGGTTTATAGACCATTGTATGTATTTCAGAATAGGGAAAGGCTATGTGACACTATGAGATAGTGATGTTTTCTATTAGATGGTTCTAGTTAGGTTATAGTGAGATCATTGGAGTTTACCACACTATCACATAAAGTAGTCAGTTTTTTGTAGATGTTGTCCTTTGAGGGTGGAATTTTACTTAGGAATGTTTTACAAATTTGAGATGTATCATTTCTAAAATCTTTTTTAGTCATGTAAAATATTTATTCATTAAAATATATCTCTCTTTTATATATGTATTATATTTTTTTATTTATAGATTGCGAGGAATTATTCCATTTGGTTTTTGTTTGATTTTGAGGTTTTAGTTTTCATCTCCTACGAATCCTAAATTCTCTTTGACTATGTAAAAATTAGGGACATATACTAGTTTCAGATGGTATATGGGAAAATTTAATCATAATTTTATATCAGTGGTGGTCTTTCCAAATGAGTTTTTATAATGAATTTTTTTTATAATGGATATAGTAATTGCTAGGAAATGAGATGATTTTTTTGTTGAGTTTATGGACGTCTCGTTCCATAATGAGACTCATGTTACCATTTGATGTTAGAATATGTGCCTCTTGTTTTTATTTCAAGAGTGTAATCTCCTTTTTTATTGGTTTTATGGTTTCAATTGATATTATTCTATTTTAGGATCGTTTTATCTATTTTTTCATAGATTTTTCCAACAAGACATGTTCCATAGGATTCTATGGAGGGAGCATTAGATTCTCTTAAAGGGAATCATCTGATATTTCATAATTATGTTGAGGCTATAATGTGAGAAGTTCTTTTTTTCTTCCTGATTGTAACACAAGTCCACAACATAGTTTTTGAGGTACAACAATGATCTACAATAGATATATATTAGTCAGGTGAGTTATTTTATGAGAATATACAATCATTTTGAAGGTATGACTGAAACTTAAGAGGGAATAGGATGGATAGAGATGATCAATCAGATAACTCACATCATGGATACACCTGAGAGTTTCTTGGTGAAGTGCGTTTGTTTTAGACATGAGGGTCCCAATATGAAAAGTTGTTACTCCATGGTATAATAATATAGAAATGATGTATTGTATTGGAGGGGGTTCAAGACAATACTATTTCAGTAGTTTTTTCTATGGTTTTAGATGGTGATGAAGTCTCTAGGGTGCCTCTCTCTATAGAATTAAGAGCATTCATTGACAGAGTACACCAATCTATTTTCTAACTAAGTTCATTTTACTATAGTTGTGGTTAATAATAACTAAATCAAGGATCATAAGTACCTAGAGGGTTTGTGACCATATATTAGATAATATGTTTTTATGTTGAATTTTTGACCTATTCATAGACAATAGATATAGAGGTAATGGAACTCATGAAAATTGAAAGCATGGTTGGATGTTATTAAAATTATCTTCCACACAGTCGTATATTTAGTTTAATTTAGAAGAATAATAGAATTTGGCATGATTTTTCTAGGGGTGGTGGAGGTGGTTCACAGTGGTGAGAATCTTTTTCACCCTCAGTTATAGCTTCTAGAATGACTCTAGGTTTCTATCATTGTAGGAACATTTGACACACTCTAGCGTTTTTATCCTACATTTGAAAAACATTGTATGATTTCTGGATTTTATATTCATCATCAAAATTAATGTTAGGCAATATCAATTCTGTAGATTGAATAATTGGATGATGATATCAACATAGTTTTGTATACCATTTATGGAGGGGGAAAATATATCATTGGTCACTCACTTTAGATGGTATATTCCATTTTGGCGATCATAATGTAGTCCCAATATCAGTGAGGAGATTAGTATTGTTTTATTTTCAGGATTATTCATGGAATGTTCATCTTCAAACATTAAATATGTATTATGGAATGAGACAATTATTCTGATGGCAGGGTATGAGGTTCAACATTTCAAATTATGATCCCCTCTATTACACCTAACAAATGATAAAAGTAGAGAATATGAAACTTTCTAGTTTTATCCAGCCCCTTATAGTTATGGTTTATAAATGGATTGAGGTGTCAATGGAAATTGCTGTTAGATTTCCATGAACTCTATAAGAAATAAATTTTATCTGTGGGGTTATTCATCATTTGAAAATATTATCCCATTACATCTTGATCATAAAAAACTCTAAATTCCAAGATCGAGGTATATTTTATATGCTGAAGATCATGAGGTTACTTGGGTTTCAATCTTTTATTTTTTCATATAGGGATCCAAGGTTTACATTGGGGTTTTGGAAGAGTCTATAAGAGATCATCAAGAATCATGTTAGGTTGAGTAAATCATACCATGCATAGACAGAGGGTCATACATAGTATATTATCAGATCCTATAGGATATTATCCATGCCAGTGCCTTGAATTTTAGTGTATATTGGGTTAGCCATCAATTTTTTTGGTTGATTATTATTATAACAATAGTTATCATTTTTCAATAAGAATGAATTCATATGGGGTAAATATAGTCACAAATGCAAATAATATATTTTTTTGAAAGAGTTGTGGGAAGCCTATTTGGTGAGACCAAGTATTGTTAAAGATACATAAATAATGATTCAGGATGTACATCAACGACTACATAAAATCAATGTAGACAAAAAACTTATGCAGACTAGAAATGCCATTCATTTAATGTTTTCATAGGAAATAGGGTTTTCATAAAATTTTATCTATGGTTGGGTTATCATCATCTTAGAAAATTGGGAATACTAGATCTGAGATATGTTGTACTGTTTGAGGTCACTGAATAACTTAAGTGGGATTCTTATTGGTAGAAAATTTTGGAAAAAATGATGGAATTTCATGTTGGTTTCCACATATTAAAACTCAAAAAATACAATCATGAGCGCAATGATGTTCTATGATGGGAAGAAATGGATCTAGTGAAAAATGTTTTTATTTTGAAGTACCTAATGGATATCGTTGACACATAGGTGAAATTATTTTTTGGGAAGTAAATTTTGTTGTTCAGACTACTATGTGTATAATGATATGATTATAAAAAGTCTTGGGAGTGAAATTCATTAATGAGAGAGTAATTGCCTCATAGATTTTTAAATAATCATTCTTCCATATGACGTCTCATTGATGGAAATTCATATGGTGGGGTTTTTATAACATCATGTTACTTTTTTTTAGGTATATCCATTATCTCTATTCATTTCCTCTCTATTTGGGTTCATCTTGAAACTCATGAAGAGGGATATATTTTTCCTGAGAAAATGATATTATATTTTAGGATGTATATTTTTTTTGAATTAATGGAGTCTAGATATAAATTTGTTAAATATGTTGCAGGTTTATCCTTGTGATAGGAGAAAATTGAAGGGGGTTTGGAATTTTTAGCTGAAAATGGACTTCTCACAGTCAGAAAAAAATACACACTGTGTAATGGGAATATATGTCATCTATTATATTCTATGATGAATATGTGAGTTTGGTACAAAACAATAAAGGATTACACTCTATGTATTTGGTTCGCATTTTTCATCTATTCATCAACAAGATATTCTTCTATAAATCTAGGATTCATCTTTATCCATTTTGGGGTCCTTCACTGGCTCTAATTCACTTTATTCAACAATTTATCTCCATTTTTTTGTTTTCATCTCTCTGGGGAAGAATTATTTTAGTTTCATTGTTTTCTTTTATAATAATTGCAATGATGTGATATAGTTTTAGATCTATATATTTGTGATATTGATTCTTATTAAATCCTTCTAGATCATTAATGTGATCTATCTCTAAATTCTAAACTCTATGTTGGTTATTGGGTAGCAAGTCTGTTCATTGAGGAATAATGTGATATATTCATTATTTTGACAATTTTTCTGTTGTGAATCAACGTTTTGATCTATGGATTGGTACTAGGGCCTCTATTTTTCATTGTGGTTTTATTCCTTATTAGTGTATTATATTGTTTTTATGTTAGGATCGAGTATGTGGTTTGATTTTCAATATCTATCTTCTGTTGTATGAAACACATTGCTCCCCTCACGACCTGAACCTTGGGGCCCATGTCGTGACTACCCCTAACCCTCTAACTATAGGCCAGGGGATGAAGACTAGAACTAGAACGGAATATCCCGTAAAGGGGAACAAATTTACTCAAAACCTATAAACACATAGAAAGGACACAATGTGCATTAGTATAACACAATTTAAAAAGAATTGTACAACCACAACTAAAACCCTCATCTGAGTGTAAAACTAAGCACTAAAAGAAAAAGCAGATATAATATAAGCCCAACTAAAATGGAATTAAAGGTAAAATAATAAAATTACTCCCTAGGTCACTCACTAGAGACCCTACCTAAAATTTTGGTAAAACACATCATTGTAGCTCTCCGTGTCAACTGATCACCTCCATACATCTTCATGTCTTGGCTCCCTAAGTCTCAATCAAAGCTGCCCGTCGTCTACACAAGACCCAACACAGTGCCGGTGAATCCCATTCAGGGGTGAGTATAACAATACATAGTAGGGGCCCTGAGACCCTCAATGGTATCTCATAATTACACAACATAATAACCACTAAGAATGATCTCAATCAAAATGCACAAAGAAAAAGATAGTTCACACCAAGTATAACTTACGTTAAACAGTACATATGATTAGTCCTAAAGCATAATCATCTTATTCTATCAAGAGGCTCTACTACTGACCCATAGAGTATCACTTGGTGCTGTCCCACACAGGATTTCTCATTGTTGACCCACACATGATCACTATTAATTATTCATGTCACAACTAGCCACTAGATTCCCTCAAAAAAAGTCTTGATTCCGGGAGGAACCACTCATCAATCCATTGGTCTTATTTCTATTGTCACTATGTACCAAAAATATGTAAACCAATGAACCGCTATGTAATAAGGATTCCAATGAAATAGACCACACTTCCACCAAAATCACAATATGTAGGGTTTTTTCATTTTAGTTCTGAAGGTCCTGTTGGATTCCTGTTCAATCCAACACATCTGTAATCTAACTCTTCTCTAAAACTTAAGTGGAGTACATGAAAACAACCACAATGTCCAAAGGGTTATGGAGCCATATACGGTTCATCAAATGGATGTCCATTTTTGGAGATATTCCCATTTAACCGTAACTAGGCTGAAAGTGGTCCGGGATCGGTCCGACTGGCCGGCCCTGCCAAACCAAGACCAATGGGTTGCGATCTCAGCTACTAGGATGGTAGTTTATCCCTCTAGTTTGGGGGTTTGGCCCATCCCACCATACTGTAGAACCACCTGAATCGCTGGTATGAAATGTGGGTCTGATCCCCTCTCGAATAGCCAAGCCATTCAGGGATTAAATGTAGCTGAAATGGATAGCATGACACCACTTGGCCGGTCCCGTTAGACTAGTCACCTGCAGAACCTACGGACTGCAGGTCTGCCCTCTGCCACGACACTAAGTCGCAACCTTTCTCTGTGGTGTGCTGTTCTACTCTGTTGAATCCACAAATGGTCAACCGCCCCTTTTTCTGTCATGAATCCATCGAGTGTCTCCACCTTCTCATAGACGACAGTTGCTAGCCTCCACCTCCTCCAGTTGTCGGTGTTGTCATGATAGTGATGCTTCTGCTGGACACTGATGCCGCTATTTTTTTTCAATTCCATTCATGTTTGCAACTGTGGGCCTCCCAGGACGGTTCTTACATATCACAACATAAAGTTTCACCCTGCCTCCATATTTATTGGCCTCCACCGGAAGAATCCAATAACCCAAGATCGACAGATGGTTTGACCCTTGTTCGGTCCGGCTTGTGCTCTCTACATTAGAATTATAACCTAGGAAGGATTTTTTGTCAATTAAAACTCTCAGAAAGACACCCAACATTATCCTCTTACATTAAAGAATTAATTGCAATTCAACCCATCAGACAGTTGATCCTTGTTTTTCAAAATATTCAAGAATGGGGAAAAGGGTGGAATTAAGCACATAACCCTTAACTAGAACACAACGGTAGAAAATGAAAATGAGGATGATGGGTCCAAGTTCATAGATTGTTAGTTGGAATTAATCAAACTCTATATTAAATCCGTAATGGGGTTGATGATCCATTCATTGATCGATAATTTCATCGCTAACACTTCGACAGAGGTTCCCTCATATGTGCACAAGACCCATGCACAAGCATTGTATAAATAGATGAAGAGAGGAGTTTATCTCACTGCACAATTTATTATCTTCATTAATGAATTAAATTAATGAACCCATTAATATCCTAATGGTTTGGATACATAAGAGTGTGAAACATGATATTAAATGGTCTGACAACCCAATGGTCCCACCAACATCACTCATTTGTTACAAAGAATGAAATAAAATATATCATTGAGTTTTTTTGTAAAGTCGAAAAATATCTTTTTCTTCTGACCTATTCCAATAAAAGTTAATATTATCCCATGTGAACCTCGGAACTACTAAATCAACAATGCCCTTGGATGTTTAATTTAATAAATAGTTCAAAAGAATGAAATTTTCACCCACACATTTACTGAACATACCTAAAAAAGTTCAAAAATTAATAACAATTTCCCTTAACCTTCACATGTCAAGATTAGGCTTTGACTAAGGGGAACATTCCCTCACAAGACCAATAGTACTCTCATATTTTCAATCCATGTTACTATTTAGGAGTTAAATAATTTAATAACAAAATAATTGATACTTAATTGTTTTATTTATGGCCAAATTCTAACTTCCACTTTTGGCCCGCACCTTCCAATGTTAGGATTTTCCTAAAGAAAGTATACCCTCATGATCTCAATGGTGGTATCATATTTTTAATCTACGTAACCATTCGTGAGTTATAAGTATTTGAAAAATAAAATAAAATAATTTTATTTTATTATTTGATCTACGATTATGCCATTTTTGGGTTTTCTCAATGGAGGCATGAACAAACTAATCTTAAGACATGCGTAGGGTAAAATCACCATCTTGAATGAAACAGTTCTCTCATATTTCTGTTATGGGATCCTGTTTAAGTGTCATTCCATGTTTTTAGAAAAACATCTCATGTGCCTATTTAATGGTTATCATTATTTCCACATATCATTCCGGTCACTCTGGGCCTCATAATCATGTGTTATCAATTTTCACAGACTTTTAATAATCACATATAATTTTTAAAAAAATTTATATGGAAATTATGGGGATTTCCATTCTCCCCGCCATAAGACATTTCATCCCTGAAATCAAAAACAAAGGGTAAGTAAATAAATGGGGGTACTGAGCATGACTTTGAACCTCCTGCTCCTATGTTCTCTCCTAGATATTCCCGTGATTCCACCGAATGTACACTAGAGGTGTCGACCACCCATAAAGAAATATCTCATGTCGATCCCCTATCTTCATTGGGAACTATGGGAAGGTCACCCATCGCCAATATCCAACTCACCCTAGTCTATAATGTGCGATGGATCACGCATGTACCACCTCATCTATAAAAAATCGGAAACATTATGCACTTGGTTCATCTATGGGGGAAGAGATTTTTTGTATGCAACACCTCCACCTATTCTAAGAGTATTTAATGGTTGATGATACTCAGATATAGCTTTCCACCCTCGCCAAATCTCTGCAATCCACATTCGGATGAGACCCATAAAAAGACATGGACTCCCTCCACTAACGCCAAGGGTCTCTATATCCTATCAAAATAAGACTTCTTCTTGCTATGTGCAATCTTAATTCGATCTTGCATGATCTTCACCTTCTCAGTGGTAGCTCGTACCATATCATGACCCATAAGTTCTAACACCCCTATGTCTATCCATTATAGAGGGGATCTGCTTGGTGTCCCATAAAATTACTTGAATGGTGCCATGCCGATGGTGGAGTGTTAACAGTTGTTGTATGAAAACTCCACCAGTGGCATGTGGTCATCCCAACTATGGAAAAAATCAATGACACATTTATAAAGCGTAACCTCTACTATCTTTACGGTACGCTCTATCTGACCATCTGTTTGATGATGGAAGGCAGTTCTCAAGCGTAGCTTAGTTCTGTACGCCTTCTGTAATCTCTTCCCCATCATCGATGTAAAATGAGCATCACGATACTAGAAGAACGTTGATAGGAACCTAAGAAACCGTACTATATTCTATACGTATACGAATCACATGCCCTCTACTGATCCCTACTCTTGGATGGGGTGGATGTTGGATAACATGGTTAGTTGGTCAGTGCTCATGCTATTAGAATGATAAACCCTGGACATATGTGGTATCCCTGTCACGAAGTCCATGTAGATGACATACCAGTCCCATTCTGGAACCTCAAGTAGTTAAGTCACGCCTACTAGAACCTGGTGCTCTGCCTTAACATTCCGACAAGTGATCCATCATGAAACAAACTCTACCATGACAATCCTCATCCCTGGACACTAGTACTGACTCTTGATGTCCTAGTACATATTTTCCACCATAGGATATACCACTAATGGGGATTTTCAAAACTCCCTCACACCTCCTCTAATAGCATCAATGGAACCATGGTGCATCCTATGAAATTGAAGACAAGCTTCTCACCTTTAGAAAATCCTTCAGGAGCCGATCTTGATGATATTTGATCATGTCAGGCATCGTAGTGAATATCCAGAAGTTGTGCCTCCCTAACTCGTTGAAGGAGTAGGGGGGTGACATTCATATACTAGAGGTAAGTGGTTCCATCATTTTACACAATGGATAGCTACAATGTGGAAAGATTCCCTATCACCTCACTCAGAAACTGTGAACTCTACCTCCTTCTGAGTGCATCTTCAACCAGGATCCATTTCCCAATAGTACATAATATATCATTGTCACAGTCCTAGAGGTACTCCAACCATTTCCACTGTCTCAACATCTAAAAATCCTATTATCAACTTTCCATACACACAGAAGGCTACCCCCTTTAACTGATTGATATGAAGATTGACGCTTTTGTAGGGGGTAATCATTTTCCACAACCACTTTGTTACAGTGAGGGTAATTCATACATAACCTTGAACAATGTGTCTTACTAAGAATATCCTCTTGAATTCCACCAACTATACTCTCATCTCCAAAATATTTGCAACAGACATATGATATGCAGGTATAGATATCAGTGAAACCATGGGTACATGTTAATGCATAAGTACCTCTCCCAATGGGGAGGTATTCCTAGAAACTTATTTTAAAAGGATGTTCCCACACTCTAACACTACTTTTGGGAACTGAAAACTCAAAACACCAAATTTCACGATGGTAAGGTTGACCGACTCAAGAGTGATTTGTTTCATCTTCAAATGAACGAGCTTATCTCATGATTCCAAGGTTTCCTTTTTCTCCAACCATGAAAAAAACCATTATAATGTTGCAGATATAATGCATCATTTTTTCCAAAAATAGTTAATCTGAGCATGAACTGTGAATGAAAGTTCCATACCCAGACTGACATTGCAAGGCTACGATGCTGCCACCATGAGGTTCCAACCGAAAATATAACCTCAAGGGTCAGAGCACACTGACAATATATGTGTGATTATCGGGTCTCCTACCATAGGTATCTACAGAAGTAAGAATCAAGTCAATGGTTTAACCAGAAACTCTAGGTCTTAGAAAGGATTTGTGTCAAGACAAGATTATTTGTAGCTATGTCTACTAATATGACTGGTAATAGTATAAAAATCTGTATCTCGGATCATTCATGGGGCCCTTGGGTCACACTCTATGACCACATACTTCTTCCCTTGTCCTCCAGATCCATGAGCCTACTGGGGACCCAATTTGGGTGGTGGTTGTAACTTGTCGAATTTATACCACCTCCTCCTTCTCTCTTAGCCCATCTTTCATGTCTGATACCCTACAGATTCATCTATCCCTATCAATTTCTCTTTCAAAAACCTTTTACACGTCCAAGTATCTGAGACTGGTATTAGATTCCTACCTTCCCACTACAGATATTTACTGGTTGTATCTGCTCATCCAAATAATTTTCAACCACAAATTTTATC
This sequence comes from Viscum album, assembly GCA_963277665.1. NCBI lineage: Eukaryota > Viridiplantae > Streptophyta > Magnoliopsida > Santalales > Viscaceae > Viscum > Viscum album. The sequence continues at coordinate 1,049,737,917 of OY728148.1, forward strand.
TCTTGCACCATAACATATGTAGTACTGCAACGAGGAATAGTACTTTCTCAAATGTCCTTAAATACATCTCACTCGAAGGTATGAGCCCTGAATCACTAGTCGTATCATAATTATCGTGTACCTGTAACAGCCGGTAAGCCTCTATGAATACTCATCTACCTACATTTCATTGTACACAATCTAAAGATTTACTTGGGAAGACATACCCCATAGATGTTTATGGTAAGAGTCTTATTATCTGAGAATGGTTCTCAAGATCATTACATAGAAAAATCAACTCACTGTAAGATATGGGTAATATAAACTCTTCCATCACCTTACTGAGCCACATATAATGCTCACTTTAATGACAACCATCTAATCTAATGGTTCCCAAGATATATGGAAACTCAGTATCCACCTTAGGCCATTCCTTATAAGATTATTAGTTAGGCTCACCTCGGAACCTGATGGGGATCTATCACTAAAACTCATTTAAAGAACTAAGCCTATATGTGTCCTCTACCGGTAGAACCAATAATAACTGTTATCCAATGAGAAATGGTGTCACTGGGGCACTGCCCGAAGGTACCATGTCGGGCAATAATCCATGTACTAAATCCAAATCACACTATGAACCAACCTCATGGTCACACATTGGAATCCTGCCTAGATATCTGAATGGAGGAATCTTGAATGCAAATCAATATGAATCATGGTGAATATGTTATACCTGGTGAGTTGACTCATAAAATAACAAAAGAATTTAAAAAAAACACACGCAAACGTTGTTTTCATGTACAGAGTCAGAAATCATAGGTTAGTGTCCTGGTGTGTGTTGGCCTCCGAACCCACACAGAATGCCCTAGACTGAAATATAAACTCAAGACCCATAACAATATTTCAATATTGAAATCATAGACTCATAGTTCTTCTTGTAGAACCGACCCCCTTTGATACAAATTTTTCACAACTAGTCCCATGAGGCCCATGCCATACCTACCAAACGTTTTCATTCTAGAAACAATTTGTTGGAGACTAAACCAGAAAGGCATATACCTAAAAAGAGAAGGAATTGACTCAAAATCTGTGCACACATAGACAAGTCACACTGCGCATAAGTATAAAAAAACAAAAAATGAAAGGTACAACCACAAAAAAAACCTCAAATGAGTGTTAAAGTAAGTACATAAAGTAAAATGAGCCAGAATATAAGACCAACTGAAATAGAAGTACAGAAAAAAGGAACAAAACAACTCTATAGGTCTCTATCCATGGATTGTACCTGAAGGGTGGGTTCATCTTGTTACGTTGTCTCTCAAAATCAACTAGTGGTCTATGTACACTGTCAAGTCCTGGTGCCCTGAGTCACAGTCAAAGCTTCCATTGCTCTACAGAAGACAAAATAAGGTGTTGGTGATGCCTGTGTAAGGGTGAGTATAAAAATACTCAGTAGGGACACCGAGACCCCCGATGGTCTCTCAGAATTCCACAATGAAATAACCCCAAATCATTATCTAAATCACAATGGACAACGAAAAAGACAAATAAAAGTGGGTATAACTTAAGTACCGTGGTACAAATGATTATTCGTAAAGCTAGATCATCTTGTTATATCAAGAGGCTCTGGTTTTTACCCAAAAAAGTTCACTTGGTGCTCATCGACATTGGATCGCTAGATGCTGATCCACACAAGATCACAATTCATTTTTTCACATCATATATAGCCACTAGATTTAAGAACAAAGCACGATTGTCTATGGAATGATCCTCTGCTAAATCCATCGATCATATATCAACTGGCATAATGTCCCGAGAAGAGTTAACCCAATGAAAAAACATTTTATAAGTGATCTAACACAATATATGACACATCAAACAGATTCCCAATATATAAGTTATTGGAATTTGAGTATCTAGGTCCTAGTTGGATGCATGATTGATCCAACCTGACTGAACTCCAACATAATTGAAAACCTCAAGTGGTGTACCTCATATGGACCACCACCAAAAAGGGTTCTCTCACTATAGATGCTTCATAAAACAGACGTCTGGTTTAGGAGATATGCCCATTTTATTGTAACATGGACGAAAGTTGTCTGAGTCTGATTTGACCTAGTCAAACCGACCCGACATGGACCGCTACCCTCAGACCGGTTCAGCTGGGCGTGGTCCGGCCCACTAGGTCGTTGGATTTTCCCATTGGATGGGAATGAGGGTCCACTCTCTTCTTGAATGGCTGAGTCATTCAGGTCTTCAAAGAAGTGGTGATAGACAACGCTGCACCACTTGACATGTCCCACGGGACAAGTCAACTATAGAATTTGTGGACTGTTGGTCATCCCTCTACCATAGCTCAACGCGGTAACCTTCATCTGAGGAATGACAACATAGGCTGATGCCCTAGTTGGATTTGGCCGAAAATGTTAGACCCCCCTTTGTATGTTGCATCCCCTTTAGGTGCCATCGTGCCGAAGATGATTCCAAAGGCAACCGATGATGCTCTGGTGGTTTGATTCCATTCCTGTCTGTGCCTACAGGCCTCCCTAGATGACGCGTAATCTTCATGGCCTGATGTTTGTCATTGCTACCAAATTTATAAATCACCCAAGAGAAATTCCGGCAAGCTGAGATCAAAAGATGGTCTAGGCATTGTTCAGTTCATCCGGCACCCTCCGTGATATTGTTATAACATTTTAAGGATTATTTAATTATAAAAAATTCCATTAAAACACACACATAGTCTTCCCGCATTAAGGAATGAAAAGTAGATCAACCCGTTAGACGATTGATCTGTGTTTTTCATAATATAAATGAACGAGGAGAAAGGGAGGAATTAAGAACATAACCCCCTACCTCGAACACATTGGTAGACGGTGCAGAAGAAGAATTCGGTTCTACATTAGTTGCATGTTTATCCGAATTCATAAAACTCTAGATTGAATCCAAAAAGGTGTCAAAGACTTGTTCCAGAAAGGAGAAAGTCCAAGAGAGAACATTGTCAGAGGTTCCTCTCATGATTGTACAAGACCAATGCCAAATCATTGTTTAAATAGATGAACAGAAGAGTTTAACTCACCAAACAATTAATGAGGTTCATTAATTAATTCAATTAATGAACCCATTAATTTCTAAATGGAGTAGTCATACAAGCATGTGTAACCTCCCATAAAATTGTCTGACAAATCGGCGGTCCCACTACCGTCGCTCATCATTAACAAATAATGAAATAAAATAACTTGTGGAGTTATTATATTATTATTTTTCGTAATATCCAAAATTATATATTTCATCCGACCATTTCCAGTAGATATTAAGCTTCGCCTAAGAAAATACCAGCACTATGAATTCAATGTTCCATTAGATTTTTAATCTAAGCACTAGTTCAAATGATACAAATCGCCCCCTCACATTTACTAAATCTACCTTAAAAAATGTTCAAAAATTATTAACAGTCATCCTCAACCCATCCGGTAGAGGTTAGGCTCCGCGTAAGGGAAAAACGCCCTCAAAATCTCAATGGTATTAACATATTTTCAAAATGAGTTTCCTTTTAGGAGTTAATGAATTTAATAATAAAATAATTATTACTTAATTGTTTTATTTATAGCCAAAAACTAACTTCCACTTTTGGAAAGCACTGACCAAGGATAAGATCTACCTAAGGAAAGCATACTCCCATGAGCTCAGCGGTGGTCTAAAATTTTTATTTCCAGTAAATGTTCGCAAGTTATAAGAATGTAAAAAATAACATTATCTTATTTTTTTATTTTATCTACGGTTGTTCAATTTTTGGGTTTTCTCACTGGTGGCATGCCCCAACTAAACTTATGTCGTGCCTAGGGAAAACCAACCATCATGAATGTAAATGTTCCCTCAAATTTTTAATCTATGTACTTATGTAAGAGATATTACCCTTTTTCAAGAAAACTACTCACGTGTGCTATTTAAAAATTATTTTTTGTGATGGATCATTCCAGGAACTTTGGGCCTCGGAATTATGTACCGTCAATTTTCCCAGACTTATAAAAATCCTAAATAATTTTTAAATAATTATAAGGAAATTTTGGGTTTTTAAAACTCTAGTTTTTGATAAATTATTTTTATAAATTAAGTGGCATGATTTCATGATGGGTTTTTGTGTCAAGAAGGGGGTTTTTTAAAAATATGATTTTCCCTTTGTATCAATTTTACTGAAAAAATATGGGATACGCCAAACACTATGAGGGGGGGTGAATCTGTGATAGAGACTTTTGTAATAAAATTTCAAATTTTTTTTCTATAACTCTTAGACTTTTTAGGATATGGATATTCTAATTCCCTTTACCCAATCACATGAAAGTATATGAAATAAGTAAGGATATAACATGAAATTTTTGCAAGGATAACTATTGAATAAGAGTATATAGTCCAAGACATGGTTGGAAATAATCCTGACCACAAAATACACTTGAAAATAGTCATTTTATCCAGATTATAATGAATAGGATATGACTTTACACTCATGAAGCACTACATAAATGATCCATTAGTTAATATTTTAAAAAACATGGAAAGATATTTATACTTCTTTGCATGATATTATTCTCTTTTTTGATAAGGGTTTGTAACCCCAAGAAAGTCTTCCTCTGGTCTGGTCATATCTGTTGTCCAAATGCTGCTTTGTTCTACAATATTTCAGTTGTTACTTTCGTACCATAATACAAGTAACTCTTCTCATCTATTCTAAGATGGAAAATTAAAACATCAAAATATTCTTCCTTTACAAGTCCCAGTGATATGAATGTGGTAGATTGATGGACATAATTATCAGTAACCGAGATGATAATAAACATATATTATTAATTTTTCTAGTCACTTCTTCTTCTCCTTATAATCCACTACACCCAAATTAATGTTATATTGTAGTGTAATATCTCTATTTTTTATTTAGTGAGAAACCAACTACAAAAAATAACCTTAGTCAAATATTTCTATGACCAAAAAAAACTTTTTTGATTATAAAAATAATAATGATCAGCTCAACATAGCATCATCATAATTGAGGTGGCCTAAATAACTGAATAAATATTGACATCTATATTCTTTGACATACTGTAATATATTGTTTTCATATTATCATTATTTAATACGAAATAATATCAAATGAGTGTATCAGTATACTTTTTTCTTCCATGGTTGAGATATGAGTTTAGTTTCATGTATGTTTCTTCAGACAAACAAACTATGTTAGTTCACTCTTCTCTGCCTATTTCGTATCAAAAAATTACACACATGGTTTCACTTCTCAAAACCTAGTGGGAGTATTATATGAATGAATTTTTTCACCATAATCATATATTCAAAAATTTTGTTCACGAATCCCACTTCCTTCATGGAATCAACTTACGTTTTGAATCTCACTGAGTCAACAATGATTGTTTCATCTTTGAAAAACACCCATTAATTATAATTATTATCATAAATCAATACATTATTATTATTTTGGGGATGATTAATCTCTCATAGAATTATAGGTTTACATATCTCCTCTACTTTCATGAGATCAACACAGTTTTATATTATCTCTATTATTTCTGTTCAAATGAAGTTGGGGTCTCCTCACATTTATAGGCTCGTATATTCATGATTCTCCACTACCTATTTCCCATTTTTTTCAATCAACAAAAAATATCTTTATAGAGTTCCTCCATTAATGATGCTCCATTTATAATGGTCGTTGTCACAGAGATCACCGTCAAACCATCAGATACTTGTGATGTTCAACTTCTCGTAATCGGATAAATTACCAACAACAATTTTAATGCATGTCATAATCGTAGAGATCACTGTCAAAACCATGACACCTATGTGACTCATCCTTTTTGATGTTCAATCTTCATGAAAATTATGATTTTTCCATATTTTCATATGGCGTGTAAAGAAATACAATTTTCTTAATGCTAGAGATCCTCCAAAGTTTCGACCACAAATATTTTAAAAACTCTATGAAAAGGTGCCACAAAAAAATCTACTTCGGTATCATCTCACATTTTAATTTTTGATCAGTCAGAAATAACAATTAACACAAATTGATAAATAATAAAATCTTCAACTATATTTTACCAAAAATCACCTCATTTCGAAATCACTCGATTGCATCAATCATGAACCCCATATGATGTGATATTTAACCACATATTGATCACATTTAGGACCATCATATTTTAAAAGGAATATACTTTTAACGTTATTGTTATCTAGCAATATCATTCTTTCTAATCAAACCTGAAAACAATTAGAAACACCTTTAATCCTTATTTCCTTCATATGGATAGTATATCATGTTCTCCAAACAATATATAATATTTCATAAATATAATTTACCAATGAATATTAATATTTACTAGAATAATTATTAATCCTTGAAATCCAATTTCATCAAATGAGTCCATAATAAGTCTTCATTAATAAGAATGAAACTCAAAATATTTAATCAATTAACATGATTTGGGGAATATCAAGACATGATAACGTTATCCAATATACATTAAAATTGGATATTCATAATCATATTCATAATAATGTGATCTTTTTATCTCATTTAACACCATGGAAAACCAATTATTATCAGTTGAAATCTGATAAAACCCATAGATATAGTGGAATCTTCAATCAAACCCTTTTTATTGTTTTCAATACATTAAATTTTACATCTAATGAATGTCTCTATATCCCTCTTCCCATTATTTTTTAATCATTCATTTCACATTATGTCCCCCTTATTGACAAGAAAAAAAACTTTATAGGAAAAAGGGTATCATTTCATACAAAAGTAATTCACCTTCCATTATTTCCATCTAATTCTAAATGATCTAGGCTCATTGTAGAAAACAAGAGGATTTGGTTTTGTCCAAGAAAATATTCCACTACCAAATAATCATGATACCTTATTAAATGATAATTTATATACATTTATTCTAGGATTATTCACATCCAAAATATGTTGAAATTACTAAATGCAAGATGAATCATTTTAAGTGCATTATACCAAAAAATCCAACACTCACATCAAAAAATTGATCAAAAATATTAATATGTAGCAGGATGGATAAGAGATCGGGGGAAATTCTCTTATTCTTATGTACCTGAAAAATTAAAATACTCCACCATCATAAAAAGTTTTTCTTTAATTTTTTTTACAAAGGATGTTTTATTATAAGAGACATACATTTTCTAATGACATGATATTCAATAAATATAATAAATAATTACATTTGATAGAAATTGAAATAAAAATCAAGGAAGCTTATTTATTTTATCCCCCACAAGGATGACACTCCCTATTATCGTCATAATGATGGATCTAATCAATAAGAAATATTTAAAACATTAAATATGGAGGATACACCAGAATGAGATTTTATCTTGTGATAATATTCATTAGTAAACCTTCACAACATCATCAAGGAAGATCATCACAAAAATGATAATAGAATAAACAATGTTGTAATCTTTTTTATCCTTGATTTGTAGAATTGAACATCAAATTATTCATCTTCATCAAAGATTATCTAATTATCAGTTTATCTCCCTTTTAACATGCTTCACCATTAATTACATGTATTATAAACACAAATAAAATTCACAATGATTTATAGAAATTAGGTGGATCCTCATTTCATAATTAATATGTGCAAAAAGGATGAGATGTTTTTCTAAACCATGTTGCTCCATGTGGTTGAGTGTTAATGATTGAACATGTAAAAATATTTTCTGATTTATATTGAGGAAACATGTATCTCTTCATATACTCTTCTAAATTTTTTGGATAATTTGTTTATAATATTATTTATGGATGATACATTATTAAACCTTTTTAGGACTACATCCTCTCCTGATAATAAGATTAAACAAACCTTTTCTACGAGACAATATATCTTGTATTTCCCACTCAAAACATATCTAACACATTATTTTACTTTGTTTTTATTCATATTATTCACCATTTCTTCATCATGTTAAATATTTTAATTTTCTCTTGTACAATCCTTAGTGTTTTCAAATGGCTGGGAGTAAAGCCTCATTTTATAAATAAATAAAAGGAAAGACCTATTTTAATTGGGTAAAGGGAGACCCAATTCATAACCCAAAGGCCAAGTGGGGATTGTATCCCATTATATAGTCCATAGGCCCAAATTTTTGGCCCAATGCCAATTATCTAAATAGTAACCCTCCTGCGACAGTAGCGACGGAGTACCTCCACTGCTACAGTGCCCTACCACCGATACAGTACCCTCCGATCTACAGTATCTCCACTACTATAGTACCGCTGTTGTACTACTACATTATCTGTGCCCTTAGTTGTTACATCATCAAGTTTCCTCATTCATTACAAATATTTAGACAAAATTATGATCATTTTACTAAGTTCCATTGAAATAAGTTTTAGTCATCTACATGGGTTCTTCTAGGATTCAACCCTCTTGTTAGTTCTATATGATGCACCACCCTTCTACTTATTAGATTTTGAATACTTGTTGTTATCATTTTTATTTCTCAAAATAATCATTGGAGAATGTTTATTCACAATATGCATATGATTAATTACCAAGGATTCATATTCATTTCTGGAAATATTTTCTGAAATTATTTTACTATCAATTTGGATACATGTTGAGATGAGCATATACCAACCTTGATACCACCACCATTACATGCATCACAGATGTTATCAAGAATTCCTAATATGATTTCAGTATATTGACACTTTAAGATCTTTTGATATTGATTCTTCTACTTTGTAATTATCCTCTTTGAAATAGGTTTTCTTTTGTGATTTTATATTTTTAGTATTGTACCAACAATTTAATTAATGATACCCAAATATATTTTAGAAACAATAATGTCAAACAAGTCTTTATTTCCTCATATCATCTATAAGAGATTTTTGGGTATTCTTCTTGACTTTTTGTACATTTTTTATGGAACCACCTTTAAAATTATTTTTCCTATTTACCATCAACATGAGGTATATATCTTATCTCCATTATTTTTCTATATTTTTTTTTGAATTTTTCATCCTACATACAATTTTTTGGGATATAGATTTACAAAAATTAGTATAAGATAACATGGATGGTATTTTTTCCTTATATACTCTTGTGATAAATCATTGAATGAATTAATGATCTTATTCATAAAATGATTAAGTTAATTTAATCGTAAAATCCTACAATCAACAATGAGTACCATTTTAAAGTGATTCATTATTTTTTGAATACCCTGTATGTGTCTTCTCATGATTGGAAAAATAACTTTCCAGTTCTACGATTTTGACAAAGAGGATGTTTTTCTTATTTTTAATCATAATCATTTTCTATTCACAAACCTTTTTATTATTTCAAATTCATCATCATTCAAGTTAACTTTTTTCTGAATGAAATCATATGTTCCATGATCTTCTTGGATATTTATTCTATTTGTAAATTGTTATCATCATTTAAATTTTTTAATTAATTTTCATGTTCATGGTTGATTTATTATAGATTTTTTGGAGTACATATTTCCCATCAACATCATTGATTAATTTTTATGAATATATTTCAGGTTTCATCTTTATTGGATCATATATTCATACATGTCTGTATAGATTTATAAATTAAATAATTGTTTTCATGAAGTCTCTTCTCCAAAACATCATTTAATTCTTCTAACTGGGTGATATCTTCCATCATACACTAAATTACTAAAAAAACATGGGGTGAACTTTCTTTAATAATACCATGTAGAATGACACTTAATCTATTGACTAATACATCATGATAAGTTGTAGACTGATCATTATCAACACTTTTCAAGCATTTCAATCTTCATTAATGTTTTTAAATATGCTAAAAATATATCTTTCTCACTAGACGTAGGATGGATATCCATATTCATGGTGGAAATATGAGCCAGGTGCTCATTAAAATACATGTACGATGTTTATTCACGGTCAGCAAGGGATAGTGAAATAGATAGTTATTATTTTTAGATAATATGGACATCTTCTTCAACTCTATATTCTTATTATTTTTCATGTTAATCATTGCCTTTCTAGATATAGACTAACAATGAAAGGTATCTATGTCTTCACCAAAACTAAATTACATTGTTGAGCCAAGAATGAAAACAATGTCTTTAAACAATTTTAGATTTACTATATAAAATATAATAGAGTAGATGATTGGCTCTAATATCAATTGTTAGGACCCTTTTGTGAAACACATAACATCAAGAGGGGGTAAATAATTGTATGGGTCTTATAAATAAACATTCAAACAAAATTCCTTTTACCTATATTCCTAATTATGATCTTGATTATATTATTATGATTTCCACAACACCTGATAGTATATGAAATAAGTAAATATCAAACACAATTTTTTTACATGGTTCACTACCCGATAAGTGTAGCCAGTCCATAGAATGGTTGAAAATAATCATTACCACACAATTCACTAGAAAAAAATCATTTTATGTTGATTATTATTAGTAGGATATAACATTAAACACATATACAACTATGTAATCAATATAATTGTGAATATTTTATAGCACATGGTTGGAAAATTATAGTATCCCCAAATAAAATTTTCTCCTTGTTAATAAGAGATTGTAACACAATGAAATTCATCAACAAGTTGAGTCATGCCAATATCAAAGTTCTATTTGGTTCTTCCACACATCAATTGATACATTCTTAGAAACACACAACTAACTTTTATTACCTCTTCCCATTAGAAAAAAATCTGGAAAATATTCTTCATCTATTAGTCAAAAAAATATGAATGTGGTATAATGATGAACTGAATTCTCATTGACCAAAATGATAGTCAACTATTATCAATTTTCCATGTCATATTTTCTATTGACTCTACTCTATGACAGAGAAATATATTCTATATTTCAGTGTCTTGTCTATCTTTATTTATTATTTTGAATCCATATTCACCGAACTAACTTCCTCCAATCTATCTAGAATCACAAAACTCTCTTTTGATTATTAACACAATATTAATCATCTCAAAATAGAATAATCATAATTGGTAGGGCATGAATAAATGAATTTAGATTGGTCACTCTCATATTCTTATTTGACATGAAATAATATTAAATAATTAAACAATTTCTTATTCAATTTCATTAGTACTAATTACAGGTACATGAGTGTATCAATATAATTTCTTCTTTAATGGTGCCTATATAAGTTAAGTTACATGTCAGATTCTTCTTCACACAATATGACTATCTATGTTTTCTCTTATCTATAAATTTTATATTCTCTAGGTACACATAGGTTCTCATTCTCGAAAAAATCGGGATATTATACCCATGAACTGGTTCAACTATCCCAGATATTCAAAATTGATTTTATTGAAGATCCCTTGAAAAGATGAGAAAATTAATGAAGCACAACATATTCATGAAACCAAATACATTCACGAATATATTTGATTTAATGAAAAATATACCATCATTATGAATCACCCATTAATTAGATTCATTGGAATCATTCAAAACATTACGAGTATTTATATGATGCTCAAACATGCATAGAAATACAAGATTCTAGAGCTCATATGCCTTCACAAAATCAACATGAGTGTGGATATTATCTATTATTTATGTCAAAAATGAAGTGGTGGTAACCTCATATATATAGGTTCACCCTTTCACAATGATCGACTTCCTTCTTTAAATTTTTCATATCACTTGAATATATCTTTGTAGAGATCTTCAATTAACAATGCTTCATTGAAATTTGTTTTTTTATAATCATTTTCCAACCATTGTGGGCACAATCTACACCACTTCTCGTAATTGAGGAGATTACACACACCATTTTCAATGGTTTCTGTAATTATAGATATCACTTTCATAATCTTTACACCTTTACAAACTAACCTTCATGGAGATCTGTCTTCACGAAACTCGTTCATTTTCAATATTTTTATAAGTCCCTAAATGAAATAATATTATCATGATCCTATCAATCCATTAAATTTTGGACCTTTTTTATTTAAAAAAACACAGGAAAATAGAAAAACCTTGATAATATGCTTTAGAAACATCACCCATACTGATTTTCAATCATTTAGATTTGTAAAAAAAATAGAATTAGACACACCACATCAGCTTCAACCATATTCTACCAAAATTCCCCACAATTAAAAATCACTAAGTGGATTCAATCATGAACACCATATGTCATGATATTTAACGTTTAATTATACATAATAATCATCATTGAATTTTTAAATAACATTACATTAACTTCCCAATATTATAGAAACACCATTCTTTCCAATAAAACCAAAATATGATTATAAACACATTTACTCCACATTTTATTCATAAGTATTTCATCAGATGATCTCAAAAAAACTTTTGATATTTGAGAAATATAAATTTAAAAAGTATCGTCATATTTACTAGGATTATTATTCATCAATGAAATCAAATTTCATCATATGTATCCCTAAAAATTATCTAGGGATTACATTGAAACTCAATGTCTTCAAACTCATCCCTTGATTCTTGGGATATCAAGAAATGAAAACGTTATCCAATTTTCATTAACAATGGAGATTATTCAACATAGTGACCACAATGTGATCATCTAATATCACTGAAAACTAATTAAATCCATTGAAAGTCGTTTGAAAACAAATATAAACCATAAAAAAATGTTCTCTTCATTCTCCCCTTTTATTTGTTTTAAATACATTCAATGTTATTTCAAATTAATGTCTCAATATGTCTATATCCACATTACGTTTCATACGTTCATTTCATATTACCACCCATTTATTGACAATAAATAAAAGTTTCATGTGAAAAGGGAAATAGTTCATAATTAAGCAATGCACCATCCATAATTTCACTCTAAGTATACTTGATCTATGATTTGTTTAAGAAAGAATAGGATTTTATTTGGACAACCAAGTTTTACATTACCAACTAATCATGATACCATAAGAAATGGAAATTAATAAAATTTTCATTAATGATTATCCACTTTCATTACATTCTAAAAATAATAAATTTGAGATGAATATTTTTATGAAAAATCCACCCGAAACTCATGTACTCACTTCAACAAAAAGAATCAAAAACATTCATGTGTAACTATAATTATAAGAGACCATAGGGAACATAAATTATTCTAAGGTCACATAAGAATTCAATTTAACCCCCATTTAAAAAAATCATTCATTTTTTGTTTATTTATAAACAAATATGAGATATTAAGAGTGAAATACATTTTCCAATGACATTATCTTCATGAAATTCCTATAATAATTTGATTTGATAAAAATTGAAATAAAAATTTTCATAGTTAATTCATTTTTTTCATTATTGAAGAAGAAAATACTCATCATCTTCATAATGGAGGAAATCATATTCAATAGATATCACAAAATTTTTTTATGGAAAATACAAGAAAAATTGTATTTCATTTTGTGGAAGTTCTTATTGAAAAACATTTACAACATCATCAAGGATGATGTTATAAAACATTTATTCTTTATAATTCTAAGATATAAGTTCAATCCATGACGGAATATTATATATAATGGATTTAAAAAATAGAACATTACATTATTCATCTTCATTAAAGACTATCAAATTATCATTTTCTTCCCCTTAGAACAAGATTCAGCTATAATCACGTATTTTAAAAAAACAAATACATTCATGAATAGTTAAATAAATATGGTGGATCCTCTATGATTCATTAATATAAACAATAAGGATAAGATGATTTCCCAATAAAGATGCTCCACTTGAACCATTATTCATACTTGATCAAATTATCCTCTATTTTGATTTATTTTGAGGTGGTAAGGATAAAATCACATCATCTTCTTCCTTGTGTGGATAAATTATCTTTATAACATTATTCATGGATTATACATTAATACTAATTTCTATAACTTCTTATTGTTCTTATAATTAAGATAAAAATACTTTTTAAATTTGAATATATTTATTGAATCTCTCACATAGAACAACTTTAACACAAGAGTTTAATTTTGTTTGAAACCTATCATCCATCTTTTCTTCATCACGTGGAATCTTTTCTTTTTCTCTTGCACTAGCCTTATATTGTAAATATTAAGGTTTACTCATTCTTTCCATCTCTTTTGGGAAAATAAATTACATGTCATTATGAATTATGAAAAAAAAATTTTATCTTCCACATTGGTTATTTTTAGTTTCACCCATCTTGAATGTTTTTTTGGACACACCACCATTCAACTTCATGGATTTAGAATTTGTGGAACTTTTATTATTCCTACATGAAATATTCTTTGGAGAATTTATTTTCCCAATATTATAATATTTTTTTCATAATGTTTCATCTTCATTCATAAATTAGTTTTTAGAACTTATATTTTATCATCATTGGATACATGTTGTGAAGTGTATTTACCAACCTTTTGATAAATTCAATTACATACACCATATATGTCCTCAAGAATTCAAAATGTATTCACAATATATCGATGATTCAAAAAATATGGTCATTTCTTCTTCCTCTCCTGATTTTTCCCCCAAAAAATAGGCTTCCATTGTGATATTATATTTTGAGGATAATACCAAAAATTTAATGCATTATTCCAAAACCTATTACAACACCAATATTTACCCATAATTCATGAGTTTCTAATATCTTATGTACTATTTTGTTGGTTATTATTAATTGTTTTATGCACTAATTCTAGGTAACCCCCATCAAAATTATTATTTATATCCACCCTAGTCTTGTTTGTAGGTATCTTATCACATTATTTTTCCATATTTGGTTAGAATTTATCTTCTTACCTATACTCTTTGTTGAAATTGATTTAGAATAATTTGTAAAATATGATATAGATTGTGTATTTTCTTTATAATCATCTTGTGATAGATCATTAATTGATGTCATGGTCATTTTATCACATATTTGTGTTATTTTGATAGTATAATCCACTAATTAACATTGTGTACCAATAAAAACTATTTCTTTGTATTGTGAAGAATCAATATGTGCTTTCTCAAGATTGGACAAATGATGTTCCCATTCTAGAAATATTACATTGAGGATGTTTTTCTGATTTTCAATCACAATCTTATTATCTTCAAATAAATTCTTTATTATTTAATCATTGTCTTCACGAATCTTAAAATTTCTATAAATTAATGATTCATGTTCCTTGATATCATTGGATATTTTATTTTTTGTAAACCCTTAACTTCATTTACATTTTTAGATATATATTATTGTTTAGGAATATTTTATTCAATGGAATTTTGGAATAAATCGTTATTTAAAACTTATTTGATTCATTTTGAGGATCTTATTTTTAGTTCCTTATTTTTTTATTCAGTGGTTCCATCTTTTTTGGAGAGGTTTAATCATTAATCCATTTTTTCTCGAAATCCTTTCAAAAATAACTATTCATTCATCCAGTTAGGTTATATCTTCCTTTATACATTAAGATACCACGTAAGCAAGAGATTTTTATTTTTATTAATTCTATGAAGAATAAATCTTAATATATCAGATGATAACTCATGATATATTGTTGATTGATTATCATCATAACATGTGATATCATTTTATTTTTCAATAATTGTTTTAATATAATATCATAGACTTTTTTATCACTATATGTAGGAAGGTTATCAATATTCATTGTGGAAGCATGATCCAAATAAACATTACATTAATTTTTTGAAAGGTGTTCATTTTTAGTAAGTAATGGAGAAATAGATACATCATATTATTTTGATAAGAGGGACTTATTTTTGAAATATCTATTCTATTTATTATTACTGTTCATCACTGTATTGGTATATGTAGACTTATACTTAGAGGTAAATGAGTATTTACCAAAAATACCTTCTATTGTCGAGTAATGAAAAAACTCAATTCATTAAAAGAGAATAGCTTCACTGTATATAATCTGACATTAGAGATCCTTATCTCTGATACAAATTGTAAAGACTAGTTTGGGATACACCTAACCATAAGAGGGTGGGTGAATTAGTGTTGGGGACTTTTTTAATACAATTTCATAATTTTTACTTGTACCTATTATCTCTTTTATAATCATTATTATTTAATTCTATTTTCCATATCACTTTTAAGTAATTGAAATTATCAAACATAATATAGTTTATTTTTACAAGGATCACTACTCATTAAGAGTAGCTAATCCTCACGTGGTTGGATTTATTCCTGACCACACAATCAACTAGAAAAAAATATTTCTTATATGGAATATAATGAGTATGATATGGAATTACTCTCATGTATAACTATTTAAAAATTCCAATATTTCATGCCTTATAGAACCTTTCTGTATCACTATACAACCTCCCATTAATGTCTTATTCTTAATGATAAGGGTTTGAAACACCAGTAATGTCCTCCACTAGTTTAGTCCAATCTAATTTCATATTTCTAATTTTTTTCTTTCATATTTCAATTTTTACATGCTTTGTAGAATGAAATTAACACCTCTTTCTACTTCCTAGTAGAAAACAAAAAGCTACACAATCTTATTCTTCAAGCAGTCACAATAATATGAATGTGGTTGATTGATGAATTGGATTCTCAATGGCAAAAATGAAAATCAAATGATATATACTTTGGTAGTCACTTCCTATTCTCCATTTGACCAATAATACAAAAATATATTATATGTTTAGTTTTCTTATCTCCTTTTATTATTTTGTGAAAAAAACTACTCATAACCACCTTATTCCCTTGTTTCTTGAATCACAATACTCTATTGTGATTTTAAAAAAATAATCATCAGATCAACATAGAATCATCACAAATGATATGGCTGAAATAAATGAATATAAAATATAAAATCTATAATTAATCATTAACATGATATAATATGTAATATAAAAAAAATCTTCTCCTATTTATTCAATACTCAACACCAAAATACTACTGTATCGATAAACATTCTTCTTCCTTGGTGTAGATATGAGTTTAGTTTCCTGTTGTTTTATTCTTCACTAAAACAAACCATGTTTGTTTGTTCTGGCATATCTATTTTGTATCAATATAGTACATATAGGGTCTCATTGATCAAAAAATAGTTGTAATATGATACCCAATCATTTGTTCACCTAAAATAGATACTCCAATCTACTATTCAAGAAGATCGCTCATGATGATCACAATTGTTTCTAAGAATACTATCTTCATGGAACCAAATTCATTTGAGTAAATCACTAAGTCAATGCAAAATATCCAATCACTATGAATAACTAATTAATTAGAATCATTTTTATCAGTCAATAAATTATCAGCCTTTTTTCAATGCTTAATATCGTATAGACATCCACATTTTTTTGGAGTACATCATCCTTAATGAAATCATTCAGATTTCAGATTTTATTTTTTATTCCCTTAAAAAAATTCATTGTTATTACCTCTTATTTATAGGATCACCCCTTATTGATGCCCCACCACCTCCTACAAATTTTTTGGATCACTCAAAAATAAAAACACAACGATCCAATATTTATAATGATGAATTTATATTTCTCATTTTCACATTGATCACCATAAAACTATCAGTAAATCTCAATGATCTACTTCTTGTAATTTTGGATATTACCGATAATATTACTGATGATTTTCTTAATCATAGATATCACCATCAGAACCTTCAACCCAAGGAAAATCACCCTTAGTAGAGCCCGAAATTTATTTAAACCAGGTTATTACTATATTTTTATAATCCCTTCATGGAAATCCAAATTCTGTGATGCTATAAATCATCCAAATTTTGTACCCCCAAAATTTGGAGAACTCAAGGAAACATAACCACCATAAAAATATACATCATCAACATCTTCCATTCTTATTTGAGATCATCTATCTTTTCCAAACATCAAATATTGATACATCATTAAAGATTAGTCCATATTCAACCAAAATTCAACTCATTTCAAAACCACTGAATTGATTCCATACCAAACCCCTTCTGTCATGATATTTAATCTTTTTTTGTTCATCTTTAGAATCATTATATTTTAAATGGAAATTACATTAACTTCCCTATATTTTAAAAACATCATTGTTTCCAATCTAACCTGAATAAAACTGGAATAACCTTTTCTAATAATTTCTATTATAAGTATTATATAACATATTTTGAAAACAACTAATTATATTTGATAAGTACAATTCCGAAACCAACGTTATATTTACATGGAAAATTATTCAAAAATGACATCACATATTGTCAAATGAATCAACAAAAATACTATAGTAATCACCATGAAACTCATAGTCTAAAAACAATTCACATGTTTCTTGGAATATCAAGACATGGGAAAAACATCAAATATAAATTATCATTGGAACTGATTCACCATATTAACCAAAATGTGATCTTATTATCTCATTGAAAACCATTGAAAACCAATATTAATAAGTTAAAAAAAAGTTTCAACCCATAAAAAATGGTTTCTATTCAATGATAGAAGGAAAGGGTGTTTTCAATGTATATTGAAATGGATTTCTATAATGGGTTTCAATGCATGGGTCTGATGAAATTTTTTGGAAAATAAAGAACATGGGAATAATTGTGTACATAGTTGGATTGTTTAATAATAATCCTCTACTATTTATATTGTTTGGGGGTTCACACATGGGTTTTTCCTATGATCTTATACCGTATTTTTCTAGGGACTTGATAGAAAAAATAGAGAGGTTCACCTAATGGGGTGTACTTATACATTATAGTTATTAAACATATGTATAAGGATAAATTTGTGGATGATTGTCTATGTTGGGGGTAGGATCTTTTCTACCAAACATAATCTATTGGGATCATGGGTGTGATATTACTTATTATTTTGGATTGTACATTCCTAGTCTTCATTAACATAGATTTGGTATGATATGCGATGAATTATTTGTATGATTTTGTCTTTATTAATTTTTATAAAATTATATGAAACTATATTACCCGGACATATTTTTAAATGCAGAGAAATAATGGTTAGAGTATAATTTTATACACAATTTTAATATAAAAAGTGTTAAACTATTCATAATTCCTGGTTTTTTTAAATTTGATAATGTTCAGTGTATTTTATAGAGTGTTGTTATGGAAAACCTAGATGAGATCCTACTTAGTCTCTTAGCTCACACCATATGCACCCCTTTAATGTTGTGTAGAACATTTTATATCTTTCAATATATTGAAATGGAATGTGCCAAAATGTGGAGGAAATATTTTATATCATTCCTGTATAGGTATCTAGTGTTGAGATGGTTAGTTTTTTCTATGATATAAAATGTAATAATCAATTTTTGTTTTTTGTTTTCCTAAGGGTGGATTATTACAATGGGTTTTTCTGAATTCTTTGAGTTGTAGCATTTCAAATATTTTATTACATTTTTGGAATATATTTATTTCTTCCACTATTTCTCTATATTATATATTTATTTCATGTATTTTTATTCTGGTTCAGCCATGTCATTTCCTATATATTATGTTTGATGGCTTGGTTCTAGTCCCCATCATGTGGTGATCAAGAACTTTGTAAATACCCTGACCCCAGTATCCCAGAGTTGATGCATTATTTATTACATTTGAATATATACAAGGAAGTCATGTCCTGAAGGAATAAATAGTCTAGTTGAATTGGATGAACATATACATACATAATTTAAACATTAAAACATTAAATAAATTGCATCATATTATATATATTGTAAACAACAATAAACTTCTAGATTATCCTTGAATGTCATTCATAATATAGATATTTTCATATTTGGGGAAAATAAAACATAATAAGGAGTGATATTAGAAGGTCAAAATTGGTATGTAATTTAATGTAATCATAAATATAAATATTACTAAATATCTAAAAGTAAAAAATCCATTAAATCATAATATTGAGTATATATGGCTGCTATTAATAATGGTAATTATATATTAAAAAAGGGCCATGGATATTATAATATTCAAATAATCACAAGGAAAATAAATTACTATTTTCATAATGAGGGAATAAATAATGTCAGACCTCATAACCATATAGTGATAACATTAGTGAAGACAATATACATAATGGGTAAAAACCCAGGCTAGTTTGTCTCATTAGTCCTACCAATGCATTGAGGGGATATAGTGGGACACACCGATCACTTAATAAGTCTAATGCATTCCTCACATAAAATGGGAGAAACATAATCAATATATTCATTTATATTAAAGCTAATATAAAAAACATGAAAAACATTCCCCAATCTATAATCATAAACACTAACCCATCAAAATAATTTGGTGACTTGTGTTAAGATAGAACATCCACTGTCAAACTAATAATAAACCATTCAATAAAATATGGTAATGAAATCAATAAATATTTATCCCAATAAAAAATTAAAAACATTATTATTGTGAAAATCTTTGAAAATATACTTATGAAATTATTGAGTAATTTTTTTGGAGAAATACACGTTCACTTTGTAATAAAGATTTATTTTGGAAAAAATAATTTTATTAAACTATAAGTGAACTAAGACAGTATATTTAAAATAAAAAGTGTGAATTTATTAAAATAATGGTGTATTAATATAGGTTTTACAGTTCACTTGAAAATAGGTTAGAATTCAAGATGTTCCCTTTAATCGGGGTTGTCTATCGGGATGAATTTAAAAAAGATCTATCTAAAACATGAAACTCACCATAAAAAAATAAGAATTATTATTTAAAATATACATAAATCATTAAAAAATAATTTATGATGATTAAAAAAAATAATTGATAATTTAATTTGCGTACATAGATTAAAAAATCAACCCGATTGAAATTGATGGTCCGGGTCAAGATCCATTCCTGTATGTCAGAATGTTTTCTTCACATGACCATAACATATTGGATAAAGAAAAAATAAATCCATTAAATAATTAATTAAAAACCTCATATAAATTTATTTTATTTATAATAATTTGATAAAAGTTAATAAATTTCTCTTTTGATGAGTTATAAGATACAATTGTATTTTGTGGGATCATTCATTTCCTTGGTTTTCATGAGTAGTATACTTTTACATTAATAATGATGTTCGAGTAAAATCGATATAATTCTCTAGATTTTGATTTAAATGATATTAATAAAAATTTTATGTTATTTTTATTTATTTATTTTTCATATATTTTGATGAATCGTTAAATAAAATTTTAATGATAATCTTATAGATTAGTTTTAGTGGTTTTCGATCACAATGAACGAGTTTTGGGCTTTTATTTTATATTCTGTATATTAGATGGTTAAATAACCATAAATAAGATATAATACATATTTTATAATTAGGTTTAACCATAAAATGGTTTAATGAACAACCTTTAATGAGAAATTGACGAATGAAATATCATCATCCATTAAGATTGTAAATCAACACCTCTTAGACGGTGATTTAATTTTTAAAATAGAAGAGTGAGAGACAGAGAGATTAATGTGATTGATGATGTATATTCCATTAAAATGATATCAATACAGTATATAAGTAATACTAACGTTATCATGATCATTTGGAATTTTTATGTGAAGATGGGATTGGAAAAGAAAATAACTTGAAATGAAATTAAAAGGAAAATGAAGATGGTTTAGCTCTTGAATTATCATCAATGAGAACCCCATTAAAAAATGGGTATTGGTATTTTAGAACTAAAAATAGATATTGGATGTCAGCCATAGTCTTTGAACGATGATATGGTAAATATTTAGACACATTTCAAGTCTTATAGGTGTGATGTGATGATGGGGTGATGGTGGTTTTTATTGTTTAGTTGATGGGTGATTTTTCCTTATTCTATTCATTATTTTATAATTATTCTGAAGAAAATAATTAGTGTTTATTCTTGTGACCAAATATAGTAATATTTTTTTGTGAGTTTAAACCAAGTTTTCATACATCATCCATGACTAAAGGAATAGTGTGTTGAGCATATAATGCATTTATACGTTAAATTACCATATTTTACTATTCACTAAAATAAACCCAAAAATTAACCCTATTTTTTTGTATAATTAATATTATAATTCCATTTTATGAATTTTTTCTTCAAAATATAAAAATTTTAATTTTTTATTAAATTCATTATTAACATGAAAAATACAGTTTTAAAATTTATAACTGATTTTATAACACATTAAAAAGTTTACTATTTTCACATAAAATTATCCTAAAATTATTAAGAAACAAAAAACCAATTTACGAATTATTTTATAAGTAAATAATTTTATTAATAATTAATTTTTAATTGAATATTTATGAATTACAAAAATACTAAGACTTATATATACATTTTAAATTATTCATTTACTTACACTATGATATAATTATATCAAAATTTCAATTATAAGATGCATAAATATTATTTATAAATTCATTGTTGGTGTAACTATTCATAAGGCTCATATTACAATTTATATGGGTAAAATTACTATTCATAAGGGTTAAGATACTATTCCCCAAAAAATAAGTTGATCCTAGGATACTCTAAATTTCAAACTCATCATAGTTGTGTATGTCTTTTTTTCGAAAATCAAATCACAAAAGCGGATAAAATATGTTTTATGGGAAAGTTATAACAATCTTGTTAAAATAATTATAGTAAAAAAGGGTTATTTCAGAGAGATTATGTGTTGATTTCATTTCATTATACATTAAATTTAATTGTAATTCCATGGGGTGTTACAATACTCTCATACTTTTAAAATTTCTTCCACTAAATACCAGAATGTCACTTAATAAAAATATTTGGGCAGTTCTTCATCATATGTTCCTTAGGCTCCGACACCCATCTTTAATTATATGAATTTTCCAATGTATCTTTACTGGATGAGTCTTAAAAATCTTCGCGACTTGTTCATTTTTGTCCATAATTCAAATAGGCTCTTCACAGTGATACAAATCAGGTTCCATATATATTCCTTCAATATTGATGACATGTGTGGGGTCCAGCCTGCACTTTATGAACAATAATATATGGAACTCATTGTGTACTTTATAAATTCTTGGTTTCATTACAAATATATAATCCACAACTCCTACTCTCTCCATAATTTCAAAAGGGCCTATGTACCTAGGGAATTTTCCCCCTTTCGTCCCATATCTAATAAATCCCATCTTTAGATATAATGTCAAGAAAATTTTACCTCCCACATGAATGTTAAAATCCTTCCTTATATTATCAGTAAAAATATTTTCTTTTTATTCAAGTAAATTGGAATGGGGTTGAATATTATTTACATTGGTTGTTGATTCCTCTACAAATTATGGTCCTACAAGATTCCTTTCACTAAAATTATATTAACATGTTGGTGCATGACATCTCATTCTGTACAATGCTTTATATGGTGCCATTTAAATGTTATAACGACAACTATTATTGTTGGAAAACTCTACCAAAAGAAAATAATAATCACACATACCTTGAATGTCTAAGGAGTAATACATAAATATGTATTATAAGGTTTTAATGGTATTTTTATACTACCCATCAGTTTGAGGGTGATATGAAATACTCAAAAAATTATCAATAACAAAATATTCATGAAGTCATTTCCATTATTTCAATGTAAATCATGGATCATGATCATACATAATATTAATAGGTTCTCCATTATATATTAATAATTCATTAATATAGAATCATTCAAGGCTATCTAGTAGAATATTCACCCTTATCACAATTAAATTAGTATATTTGGTATGTCGAATAACAATCACCCTTATTGCATCATTTATTCTTGATTTTTTTTTAAATCAAGTGAAAAAATATATAGTTATTTCATCCCAATTACCTGTAAAAGTTGGAAGTGGTTGCATTACACCTTTACGATGTTGTCTTTCAGCCTTCATATGTTGATATATAAACATCATGACACAGAATCAAAAATTTCCTGCTTCATATTATCCCTCTAGAAATGTTAATTTATATCTCTATAAATATTTGTGATACCATGGTGTATAGAAAAATTCAATCAATGGAAATCATCTAGAAACTATATTTTTAGCAAGTGTAAAAAGGGAACACATATTATCCCTCTAAAATTTATAATTCCATCCTCACACACAATCTATGGATTCTTCCCATCATTCACATCATTAATTTTGTTTTAAATATTCTCATCATCATACTAAGAACTGGTAATTATTTCCAATAAATATGCGTGGGAAACTATGTTAAAAATTAATTATGTTTCACCTTACCTAATAATTCCCATATCAATCATTGATAGGTCCATGTATATTAGGTCGTTTTCAATCATCTTTTAATTAAAAACTCCCTGATCCTTCCTGATCAATGAATCCAATAATCTATTTTACATCCATTGTTTTTTTTTTGAAAAATAATAATCCTTGAGTTGTTCAAGCCATATCCTTTTCCTCATGTTGATTTCTTTCTATGAGGTGATATATTCCAAACTATTGTGACATGTATGTATTTTATTTCATTCACCATATAAATATTTTCTCTAAGTCATCAAAGAAAATATAACTAATTATATTTCAAGATAATTAGTTTGATAGTTTTATTCATCAGTTTTAACTACCTTTATACATCCACAATAACTCTATCATTCAGCATAATGACACATCCAAGTCCATTCACTAATGCATGACTATAGACCATAAATCCACCATTTTGTAAGGTAGAGTTAATACTGAATCATTGACTAACCTCCTATTTAATTATTCAGAATATTATTGGCATTATTTTCAATATATGAACTTAACCCCTTTATGAGTAAGTTTTGTTAATGTGGTTGATAATTGTGTGATTTAATGAAAGAAAAGTTTTTAATAACCTGCTAAATTAATAAAACATCATTCCTCAGTTATGTTTATTGGAGTAGGCCATTATTGAACTGCCCTTTTCACTTCAGGGCCGACTAAGATTCCATCCAAAAAAGATATCATGGGTATAAAATGAAACTATTTGATGAATAAAATAAAACTTTTCAAATTCCCATATGACATCTTTCTTAAAAGTGTATTTAGAATAATGCATAAGTAATTCATATGATCTTCAAATATTTTTTAGTATATCGAAATATAATCGATAAATACCATAATAATGTTATGAAGATATTCCTTAAAATACTATTCATTAGATCCATGAAAACAGAGGGGGAACTAGTTATTCTTAATGGAATTACTATAAACTTGTAATACCCATACCTGCTTCAAAATGTTGTATTTGGAATATCATTCTTCCACACATGCAACTGATGATTTCTAGATCAAATTTCAATATTTGAAAAATATTGGTCTCCATGAATATGATCAAATAATTCATAAATGTGAGAAATATGATACTTTATCTTTATTATAATAGCATTGATCTCCCTGTAGTCAATGTACAACCTCATTGATCCATCTTTCTTTTTTAAATAAATGGACGTGGTATCCCCATAAAGATATACTAGAATAAATAAACCCCTAACAACTAAAATCATCCTGTTTTCCCTTCAAATCCAGTAATTCCAGTATAAATATCCTATAAATAGTCTTTGTTAATTGATTTCCACCCAGAATTATATCAATTGTAAACTCAATTCCTTATTCTAGAGGATGTCTAGGTAAATCCTTAGTAAATAAATCAATATATTATTTTAAAATATGTATATCCTCAATTTTATTATTTCTTTAATCACCCATAGATATTTTATATTGCTCATCCCTATGAATTGAAATAATCAGATCTACTAGGGGGTCTAAATAAGAATCATATGGAGTGGATTCTACTCTAAATATAAGGGATTATACATAGTTCTCAAAAATTGTATCTTCCATCTTCATACAATAGATTTTTTATTCATAATATGAAATACAATCCATACTAAGTATTATATCAAAGTCAATAAAAGGTATGATGATTAGGTCAGCTACAAAATAACATGTATTTGTCATAAATGGGACTGATTGAAGAATATTTAATGCGATGATACATCCCTTAAGAGTTTTTACTTAAAACTCATTTATTAAATATAATTGGAAATTTATCAATTTTTGAAAAAATTGGAAGATATAATAGAATTATAAAAAACAGAATGAAATAAATCATTTTATATGTTTAAAGAAAAGATTAATGTACCTTAAACCACATCATTAGTAATGTCAACCTCAATAGTTGTGACCACATAATCTTGCCCTTTCTCCCTTGGCCTTCTTTTGGGAATGTTTCCTTGAAATAAAAAAAAAACCATTTGAATAATGTTTAGTATCATTGAAATTATATCATTTAACATTTGTAGATTCGTTCTTTCCCATAAAATTATAGTCTTAGTGAAATTTTCCTCCACACATATAATAAACACCCATACTATTCTATTATGTATAGGGTGTATTTTCCCACAACTACCATTGGTTTGAAAATAAACTATAACATCTTCTCCTTTTTATAATTTCCTTTTTATAGAGTGTTCGGTAGACATATTCTTAACTGTAATTCATTTAGTGTCAAAATACATAGAGAATAATGTTTTTCTTGAAAGCACATCAGATTATATCTTCATTTGATGACAAATATTATGAGAAAAGTTACCTTCATCAGAATTGTTTTAGACCATAAAATAATCTATCAAAATTTGTACATGGATTACATATGTAGTCCACAACATGCCTTGCTAACCTTGTAATGTGGGTTTTATAATTGGTAGAATTTTTATCCTCTTTCTCTTTTAGAGTCAATAATTGATCCCCCATATCCTCTCACTGATCACGAGGAAAATATTTTTCTATGTATATTTTCATTAAATACATTCACTATATTTCTTCAATTTATTATTTATCCTTCATTTTTTTAATTAACGACCAACATTGATCTATATCTCTTAAGAGATGATACACATCCATGATAACCATCTCCGTTTGGTTAAATCCCAATGTGAGAAATATCTTTTCCAATAAACATATCCACTACTCTGATATAAATGGGTATATAATCAAATTAAATTATATAGTTTTTTGTCACAAAATGTGGTCTAACATTACTCTTCCACATTATGTATCAGGATGCTTCATATGGGTCAGGTTATTTTCTTAACCAATGTTAGTTGTCCCAGTATATTTTGGAGTTTCTCAACACTAGTTGAAGCACCAGAACCAACATCATCATCTTATATAGGAGGGAAATACCAACATGGGATTCATGATTACCTATTGTTTCTATTTATTAAAATAAGATCCATTTTTAAATAATATAATACTCTTGATTATGTAATGAATCATAATTTATAACATCGAAATTGGAAAAATCATACATAATTTGAAATTTTATTCATATCTAATCTCATAATCATCAGCATGGTATTTTTGGAATCATTTAAATATACATCTATCATAGTGGTTTGTAAATAAAATGTTAATTATATTACGCATATCACATTAGAATTTCAAGCCTGGGGTCTAGTAAGGACTATTGTCATATACTGGGTTACTCCGTGTTAGGACTGATATACCTTGTTGGAGTTATTACTCCTAGGTACATCTATCCCAAAAACACACCCATATGTAGTATCCATGTAGAGATGTATTTCTAGAAAGATCTATATAATCCATAATTTACTGAAAATATAGTAATTTATCCTATTATTGAACTCAAATACAATATTAAGCTTATGTTACCTAATTAAGTTTTTTATATATATTTTCCAAGGTTTCAACTAAACTTCCGATGATACCAACTGCAAGGACCCAAACCCATTTTTTCTAGAGCATGACCCTTATTTATTTAATTGAAATATAAAAAGGTTATTTGTATATACAATTAATGAATAGTTTACTATCATTTAAATAATAGATACATACACAATTTTATCCTTATAACGTGAAATGAAGTAAAATAATGTAACTATATTTGAAACACCAATAATTTTCTAGATTATCCTAACAAGTAATTCATAATATAAAAATTCACATCCTGGGTAAAAATAAAATATAATAATTGTGGGATCCCATATGATCAGTAAGGGTTTTTAATATAATGGAACCATAAATACAATTCATGTTCAATAACTAAAATTAAGCATTCCAGTAAAACATTTTATTGAGAATAAATGTAAAGAATTAAAAACTGTTAATAATATAATAAAACATAACCATGTATATTATACAAGTAAAATAATCACATGGAAAAAAAATTACTAGTTTATTAATGAGGTAATGAATAATTTTTTACATCACAATAATAATTTCAACGCCTCGTCCTAGACAACATACATAATGGGTAAAAACACATGTTATTTTGTCTCTTGAGACCTACTGATGCATAAAGGGGATATAGTGGGCCCAAACCATCAGTTACTATAGAGACCCAAACTTGATGAACGTGTACATTACATTAACTTTTAGGAATACTTAACATATAATAAAAATAGACATCTATGGACCTTAATATTTAACTGTCTTTCGAAACATGGAACACAATCTTCTAATCATGGTGAAAGATCTTCAACATCTCCCATAATGATCTTTCCCTTTTGTTTTATTACCTAAAACCATTATTTATATCCTGGGGAAAATAAAAAATAATAAAGGTGATATCAAATGAACAATAAGGGTATGGATGGAGAAAATAAAACAAATCATATACATTTGAACATAAAAACATGAACATAATGTTTAAACATTAAAATATTGAGTAGAAAAATAAATCATGGAAGTATGTAAGGAATACATCATAATGGACCATTAATTATGATAAAATAACATGGGAATAAAACATGTAATTATATCCAACCATTAAGCACAAGATATGATTTCCATAGTAACCAAGGAGTTTCTACCAAGACCATCATAGTGGACAATGTCCATTACTGAACAAGGTTTACTTTTCATTCCAACCATGTATTATTGAACCATATTTACATTCCGTTCAATACATGTTATCTCATGAGATAAAAATCATTACCCAATTCATTTTAGGGAGATATAGGTCCCACGCATCTCATAATGAAATCACTATTTCGTGTGCCACAACATTAATTATTCATCCTAACCCAAATAATAAAATGGTTTTTGTAAACATCATCCCATCATAACATAGTTTATATAAAACAAATGGGTATCATTTCATTATAAGAAAAATCAGACCATGTAAATAATATATAAATTAGACTTGAATCATAAACATACTAAATAATGTCATCTTAGATGGAAAATAGTTTTGATAAAAGACTTGAAATGAATTCTTGAGGAAGATTCCTTTCTTCATCAAAATCATTTTATTTCCTCAAAATGGCATGAAATTTTAAAAGAATGTATTTTTTTGAAAATAACCATTAAATTTTGTATAGTATGCTTCATTTAAATAATTTGTTGTGGAATTGTAAAAATCCATTCACACTATATATGTAAAAAAACATTCTTCATTTACTTTTGCTGGAGAGGTCAAAAAGTACCTCGTATGGTAATCAAAAGAACGAATAATTCCATACTACATAGTAAAAGTCAAAAAAGGGTACACATGACTTTAATCATATGTCGAAGAATAGTAAATTATTTATGAAAACACTTCTCTAAAACATGGAAATGTATGATAAATATAACCCTAGTAAATACTTACGTATAAACAATCTCAGGTAAAAATGAGATTGCAAATTTATCCCTAACCTTATGTATAATTTCTTCCTTATTTGTCTGATACTCTTATATAGTGGGTTTAAATGTATTATTAACCTATAATAGAACCATTATAATATTAATGATATCATATTTGATTCACTTATGACCTTATATTAACCGTTCTTTTGTCTATTCGTTGTTAAAGAAATATTTTGGGTAAAATCATTTCATTAATCGATCGTGTTTGGACTTTTTGTTATTGATATTATTACTTATAACCTGATTTACATAATTCCATAATGTAAAATTTGATTTATGTATAATATATATTCATAATTAAATATAAATGACAGATCGATAAATTGAAGGAAATTCACCGTTCATGGATATAGTAGGTCGTACGTACGCATGAACACTGCTTTCATTCCTCTATTAATTTTAATGGAAGTAAGTAAATAACATACACCTAAATAAATTATCATTATTATGTCACATGATTCATGATTATTTATTATATATACTTTATATTCATTATTTAATGGATAAAATAGATAATGAATCTCATCGCGTCGTGGAGATGGTAATCCGTACGTATGCACGACCGATGATATCATTCTCATAATTATTAAATGAATTTGAAGTGGATGATATAATATCTCAGAATTGTTATCTTGTTATAATAATTATATATATTTAATCTTAACAACATTATACCCATCCAAGTTAGGTGGTGGTGGAAAACAATTTAAACCACGGTGTGGAGACGGTATTCCGTACGTACGCACATGCGGTGATTTCGTTTTCCATAGGAGGGAAAGAAGTTGAAATAAGGTTGCTTTATATTTATCAAAACATATCAGTATATTAGTGATACTTATGTTATTAATTTATTATTAAAAATACAATGATTATGAAGTAGAATAAACAATAAATTTGAAAGAATCGGTAAAGGATATTACCTCTTCTTCGACGCACCACTTCTAAACATTCTCTATGGGTACAATAGTTGGTCTGTAAAAAATACTAGGAAATATATAATGTTTATAGGGAATTGGAGAAGATAAATTGTCATGGTTTGACCTGGATTGAATTCTCAAAATGGTGTGAGGATTGGATTGAGTAGGTTCCTTTTTATAAGAAAAGATAGGGGCACTTTGGAATCCTCTAAAATTTTATTTTATAATAAACTCAAACCCCACTTAAAAACCTCCAAAAATTACTACAATCAGAATATTAGATGTTATATTATTGTAATATCATCATCCAATAAGAGTTAGACATGTTGGTAATTTATTTTAAGCCTTAACAACTTGATTTATCCTTAATTAATCTATTTAATTTTATTTGTGGTTATAATATTCTAAATTTTAAAATGTTATACATAATTAATTATTGGTTGTAAATTTTCTGTAATTGGATAATTTATGGAATTTTAGATCATATAGATTTCAATTTATATTTTGTAAATTATTTTGTGATTTTTTAACAATTTTATAATATGTTATTATTATAAAATAAAAATTGGGTTAATTTTGAAACTATTCGTTTATTTGAATTTAAATAAAATCCACACACAATATATATTATAAAAACCATATAATATTTATTTAATTAGTTCATATAATATTTATTTTAATTTTTTTAAAACCATTTATTAGATATTTCCATCATTAAAATAATTTCTACATCACTATTCTGTCAACATTAATGATGAATATTTAATCCCTAAAAATAATAAATAAATTATCATTATGTATATAATTTTTTTATCTTTCTGGAGACTATTTATAATAGTTATTTTATGATTTTTATCACTAAATTAAATTTATTATACTTATAAGATATAAGAGACATGCATGTTCTCACTTTCTTTGGATTTAATAATAATTATATCATTTTCATGGTAAAATGTCCATGAATTGAATATATTCCCACTCTTAAGTTATATGGGTCAACTTTTATTCTTCAATAGAATTTTTTAAGAGTTAGGGTAGTTTTTATAATCTTATTTTTACACTTAATTAACCGATTTACCTTTAACTGTAGTAAATAAAATTTACTGTAGTTACTATTCATAATGTCTAAAAAATAAATGTAGCCTATCAGAATAATTTTGACATAATGATTTCAAATATGGAATCCATTTTATCAAATTCAAAACACATAAGTGGTAATAATTAATTTAGAACTTATCCCGCTATTTAGAAAACTGGTTTTAAAAGTTAAAACGTTGCAAAAGATTGAAATGTTTTTACCTATGAATTCAGTGTAAAATTAATGCTAATGACATAAATTATATTAAATGGTAAAAATATATTCTATTTATACATTAAAACCACTCAATATTATAATTTATCCATATAAAGTATCTCAATGAAAAAGTAGTTTTTGATTAAAAGTTAGTGTATTTTTACTATTCATTAAAATATGAAAGTTATCTGAAAAATATTAAAAATTAATCCAAAGTTATTTTTTATATCATTATTTAAATGAATAAGTTTATTTCATCAAATTTAACTTATAAACGTGAAAAAAACTATATTTAATGTGGGTGCATCATCAAAAGGTTGTAAAAAATTATTTTTTAAAAAATAATTATTTTACCCGAAAAATTTATTTTGTTCTCATACCATATTCTATAAAAATTTTAATATGAATTATAATGTCCTAAATTCAAAATTTAGTTAATAATATTCATAAAGGATAGTTCATAATAATATTATAACCACATATCGTTGTTTAGTGAAACTCAGTATTGCGTACAACAGACTCTATCGAGGAAGGTCACTATTTCGTGTAATGCAAGACAAGTCAGGGTTGCGTGTAGTAAAAGATTCTTATAGTGTTGCATATAACATTATAAAAATATAGTTCATTTATAAATTGATCAGAATCTATACTTGGTGTTGTGTATAGCGTAATGTAATTTTGGTGTAACGTACAACACAAGACATCAATGAAATAAAAAAAATTATTTCTCATAAAATCTCATGGTGTTACACATACCACGTCCAATTAATTCCTGAAATGAAATAGTAGAATCATACTAAATATATGAATTCATATTGAAGCTAACATATGAAATATAAAGAACGGTCCTTAATTAGTAACTGTAAATACAACTCAATCAGAGTAATATAGTTAATGGTTTAAAGACATAACATCCATAATAAATCTAATCATAAACCATTAAATTACACATGGTATATGATATAAATTTTTTTATCCTAATTATTAATAAAAATCTACAATATTTCTGAAATAGATGAAAACACTCTTATAAAATTATTGAGTAATTTTTGGGAGAATTATTATTATACATTGTAAAGAGTTATTATTTTGTAAAAATATTTTCAAAATACATAAGTGAACTAAGATAGTATTATAAAAATAATATGATTTATTTTTTAAAAATACAGTTGTGCTAAAATATTTTATTGAGTGCACCAGAAAATAGGTATCAATTCAAGAAGTTCCCATAGATCTAGCTTGTTTATCAAAAAATATGAAAATGAACTTTTTAAAAAATGTAAGACCCCATAAAAGAAAGACGAATTTAGATTGGTACAAATATATAGTAAATTCACAAATATTTTATTATTAGTATATTAGATTAATTAAAAAATTCATATGGGTAAATATAGAAAAAAGTAACCTAGAAGAAATTGAAGGTTTTGGTAGAAAACCATTACCTTGTGTTCGGGTGTGTTATTAACGTGAACATAACATCCTAGGAAATAAAACTAATTCCATTAATTAATTAATTAAAAACCTCATATAAGTGTATTTTATTTACTATACTTGTATTATGTTCATTTATATCCTTTTTATGAGTTATATGATAAAATTGTATTGCTTGAGAGCATACATTTCCTCACTTTTCACGATTGATATCCTTGTATATGAGAAATGAAGTACATGTAAAATGTTTATAAATCAGAATAATTTTATATAAATGATTTTAATGAACAAATAAAAGTGAAATTGGTATTATTTATATTAATGTTTTCATATATTATGATGAATGATTAGGTAACATGATAATGATAATCGTTTAGCTCTATTTTAGCGGTTTATTTATGACAATAGAACTAGTTTTGATCTTTTATTTAATAATATGTGTGTAAAATGGATACAAAACCTAAAATAAGGATCCCTAAAAATTTTATAATATGTTTCAACCATAAAATTAGTTTTATGACCATACATTATGTATAAATTGAATAGACAAATATTGTTTCCAAGAAGGTTATAAATTGGCGTATCTAAGAAAATAATTTCATTTTTTAAATAAAAATGAGGTAGTAATAATATTAATGATTAATATCCTATTAAAATGATATAATTTTAGTATATATATGATCTAATAGTCATCATGATCATTTGGACAGAGTAATTTATGATAGTATATGAAGATAAAATAAAATGAAATTAAATTAAATGAAAAAGGAATAGAGTAGACCTCTTGAATTATACTCCTTGAGAACCACATTAGGGAAATATGATATGTCATTTTATAATGTACATGAGATATTGGGTGTCAGTGAGAAAAAATGGAATATAATTTGAGTTGAATTTCGACATGCTTCCAGTCTTAGAGGTGTGTGGAGAAGAGGGGTTGAGGGGTAGTTTTTATAGTGGGGGAGAAGGGTGATTTCTAATTATTTTATTCATTATTTTATTATTTTTCTCAAGCCATGAAATAGTGTCGATTTATGTGACCATATATAGTAATAAGTTCATCTATGTTCAAAACAAGTTTTCTTACATCATCTAAAAATAATGGAATAGTGTATTTAGCATATAATGTATTTATACTCTAAATTATTGTATTTTACTATTCACTAAAATTTCAATAATAATAGAAAAATCCTAAAAATTCACTATAACATATTATCAACGTGTATAATTAAAAAATTATTTATACATTATGAAATTAATTTTATAAATATGTGAAAATTAATTTTTAATTAAAATAATTAATTAATCAAGAAATATAGTTTTAAATTTTAATTGATTTTTTATAAAATTTTATAAAATAACTAAGGTGTCATAAAATTATCCTAAAATAAAAAGGTAAAAAAATATTTATTCAAGAATAACATTTATGTAAATAACTTTCTTAATTATAATATTTTAATAATATATTTTTAACTGTCAAAAATTCCAAAACTTATATATTCATTTTTAAATTATTCAATTACTTACAGTATGATATAATTATTTCTTAATTTAATTAATTAGATGGAAAAATTTTATTTATATATTCATGGAGGATGATACTATTCTTAAGGGTCATATTACTATTCTTAAGGGTAATTTTACTATTCAAAAGGATCATGTTAGTATTCACTAAAAAATATGTTGATCCTATTAGACTCTAAATTTTTTATTGATTACAATGATGTATGTTTTTTTTTCAAAATTCAAATCAGAGAAGAAGAAAAATTAAGTTTCATGGATATGTTATAGCTCTTTTATTTAAAAAAACTATAATAAAAAAGTGTTATTTATTAGAGACTCACTGTTGTGTTTACATAATTTTTCATTAATTTTTTTGTAAATCCTTATGGTTTTACATACACCCTTGAAGTATATGGCAATTCGAGTCAGGTTTGAGTTTGAGAGGTTATTTTAGTAGGGTTAATCACAAATATTATATATACTTTCTAAATGTTTTAGAAAATTAATTTGAATGAAATTATTTAATTTTTTAATTTATCTTGTAATAATTTTAAAAGGATGATTTTTTTGAGAATTTTTAGAAAAGATTAATTTTGTAGTGAATAGTAAAAAAATATCGATTTTTATATAAGTATTATTTAATTTTTATTAAAACATTACTTTGATATTTGAGTTTTATCTAAAATTTATTTAAGTAATATTAATTTAGATATAGCCTGTTTAATTTTATTTTAATAATACTTATACATCTTTTGTATATAAGTACATTTTTTTGCTTAAAACCCCCATTTTCAAGGAAACTATTTTTAAAAGTTTTTTATGGGATTAATTTTGAATTAAATTCTTCAAATTTTCTGAGTTTAATCCATAAAATGGATTATTAATTTGGAATAATTCGGTTAATTTTTTTAAATAGGTCCCTTTATGTTTTTTTCATTATGAAGTGGTGTTATTGTAATTTTATTAGCAAGGTATGGGTTAATCAACTAATTAATGTTAAAAATAATATGATAAGGGATAAAAAATGAACCAAACATTTCATTTAGTTTTATTTAATGAGTCTATTTCATCTATAATCATCCAATATTTAGTTATATGTAATTTTTTTAAATATTTGCATGTGATTACAACCATAACAATATTTTATTTGAATAAAAGTCAAACATGTCACACTATAATTTAAAAAAACTATAATATTTTTAATATGGTGTTATCCAAAGGTCATATATGACTCTAAAAATTCGTTTATAATATAATATATTTAGTTTCATAATGATTTTTTTAAATTTTTAGCGATGAAATAATTACAGTACATTCTTAGAGAATGATGACGTAATAAATATTTAATTAATTTAAATATCAACTAAAAAATATAAAAAATATTAAAATTAGTTTAATTTGACATAAATAATATGATACATTAAATTTAAAGATTATCATAAAATTTTATGCATAAAATATTTTTTTTTCTAATTCTATGTTTTATATTGATATTATTATATTCTAAGTAATTAATAGCATTAAATATTTAATTTAATGATATGTTAAAATAAATAATATTTTATTAAATTATTTAAAATTAATTAATAATTATATTTGTAAAATTTATTTTGATTTTGTTTATAATATCAAACATGGTCCCTGTATTATCCTTTTTCTTATTTATGTTATGTATATTCACCCTAAAAGAGTAAAAATACTTGTTACAACAAGTATTAAAAGAGTTATCATGGGGTTAAAACTAAATGATAACGCCAAATTATTATGGAATCAAGTCAAATAAATAATTTTTTAGATCATTTATACCAATTTTAATAGTATATTATAAAAACATTTGTTGTGATATATTTTAAATTGAATTTAAATATATATTAATTTAATATTTTTACTTATTCTATGAGTTCCCCTAAAACCTCTTATCAAAAGAAAACCTCATCTTTTCAATAACTCAAAATTAAAATCCCATTATATGGATAGTACCGACCCAAATAACATAATTTTATCCACACACTCATTATTGTAGTATTTTTCAGTAATACAACCAATTTTTTTACTTATGTTTCTAAAAAAGGATGTTTCATGAAGAACATGTACTATTTTTAATCATGTTTTTCTATTTTGTTTTCAAATAACCCACCTTAAAATATTCTTCCTTCATGTTAATGTAATAAATCTTGCATCGAAAATATAATTATATATTTCTATGTTTATTTAATATCTTATATCTAACTCTAACATCCATCAAATGTGGGAGGAATTCATCATTCATGTGTATGGATGACAACTGCCTCACAGATAGATGTAATTAGTTTTCTATCATCATATAACAAGACTAGTTATAAGGAATAATTTAATGTTTATATATTAAATTAATTAAATAATTATAATTATTTATATATAATATATCATTTACCTTCTTAACATTCCATTCATTGAAAAAAAAGTTATTATCGTTCCTGCGTATCTGTGTACTACCACCTCCACAAAGCGATGTGATTTTTTTTCATCACCACGTGAAATGGATGATATATATAAGTATAAGTAACAAAATAATATTATATTTATGATATTATTAAAATTTGTTATAGATAAAAAATACTTAATTACTTTCCATAATGTTATTTGAAAATGTGAAATGTATATAATGGATGCTTACGACCAATCATATCTATGATGATAATGTAGTCCATTTTTTTCTCAACAGGTTTAGTAGTTTGATTTATAAATATAATTTATTTCTAAAAAGGATAATTATTTCATGAATAATATTATAAATATAATGTAATAATTATCTATTTTTCAATATTAAAATTACCAAAATAATTTTTATCTTATTTAACAAATATTATCAAAACAACTAACATGCACATAAATGATTATATAATTGTAAATAAAATGAAATTATTTGATATAAAATAAATTATAAACATGAAAATGTTTCATAATAAATTATAAACTTTTTCTAAATTTATTATTCAATAATATAATGATCTAATGTGATATGTTTTCTTTAAGGTAAGGGACTTTATTTTATGTACCCATTTAATGTTCATCTTTCTACTATTTTAAAAGAAAAAAAGATTATATTTTTTAACTAAAATACATGATCCAAATTTACCAATATAATGACCCATAATTTACATACATTGGTATTACTTTAAAATTGATCTATATTCATTATGAAATTTAATAAATCCTCGATAGGACTGTATAGGTATAATGTATTGAAGAACTAGGGAACTTGAAAAACTGGTTCATAAAACATATACCCCGTCTCCCACTTTTTTCATCAAGACTAGGCACATTTTGAAATATATTACTCAATTACCTTATTCATAAACAAGGTAAAAATTAAATTTTAATGTATGTGCTCAAATCCTCAGTAAGGTTAAACAAATGAAATTTCAATAAAATAACAATCCAAAGACATAAGAACATAACATCTAGATGTCTTATCTTGTATATGAATTTTCTTGATATAGTTTCATGGGATAATAATTAATATGAATAAATATAAATAATAATAAAATTAAAATTAGAAAAAACGAAGTTTTTTTGTATACAAATAAACCTAGAAAATCATTTCATATTAGTCAATGCTCATTGTCAGGACCACCATAGCGGACAATGTCCATTACTAAACTGGGTTTATATGTCATTTCAACCCTTCATTATAAACTAGGATTAATTTCCATTCCATTCATGTCTATATAAAGAGATAAAAATCTAACCCAATGAGTTGTAGGGAGATATATGTCCCACCCATGTCATAATAATATCATTCTTATGTGTTCCAAAAATTCATAAATCATTCATCATATCATAACACATGGAACAAAATGGGTTTCATAAATACCATTCCAACATAATACATATAGAAAATGGGTTTCATAAATATAATTACATCATAAAAATAATGAAACCTTAGTACTAATATGGATTGAAACATAATCAGATTTAATGAACGTTATCTTTGATGGAATTTTTTTATAAAATAGTTGAAATTATTTCTAGAGGAAAATAACCTTTTTTCTTGAAATACATTTTAATTTATTAAAACCAAAGGAAAATTTAAAATAAAATAATTTAATTGAATGTAGACATGAAAACTTGTAAGATACTATTCAATAAAATTACATTTTATGAAATCATAAAAATTCCTTCATGTTGTATAAGAAAAAAACATCATTCTCATATTTTTTCCACAAAAAGTCAAAAAGTATCTCGTTTGGAAAAATGAAATATTCATTTAAAACAATGTAGTAAAATAAAAAATCGGTTAAACTAACATTAAAAATACACAAGATAATGATAAAAATTTTATAATTTTTTTAGAAAATATTGACATTTATGATAAATATACCCCCAGTAAATAATTACTCATAAAAAATCACAGATAATTACGAGATTGTAAAATTATCTCAAAACATAGTTTTGATATCTTTCATATTTATACAAAACACTTATATAAGGATGTGAAAAGTGTTATTGACTTATTCCAGAATCATAAAAAAATTTATGATATCATATATGATTATATTTTCATCTATTTTTTAGAAAAGATTCAATGTCAATCGTTTTTCAAATATTAACTGCATTATGTTTTTCTGAATGTTTTGTAAGATAAGTTCATTTAACAATAATTAGTATATAATTATATAATTTACATAATGATATTAGTATAATATTTATAATATTTATTCATTTTAGTTATTTATATAGTCTGGGATTAAGGAAGATATTGTATAACAAATCACATTACATTGTGGAGACGGTAGGCCGTACATATGCACGAGCGATGATATAAATCACTTAATGGTTAAATGGTATTTAATTTCAAGATATATAAATTATAAAGAATAATTATAATCTTATACTAGTAATTTACATCGATTATACTCATCATTATAACTATCAAAATTTTGTATTGTTAAATAACAAATTACACCACGGTGTGGAGGAGGTAATGCATATATACGAACGAATGGTGATATTGTTATTTTTAGGATGAATAAAATAAGTTATATGGTTGTTCCATAATTATAATAATATATCTCTATATAGAATATTTTGGATTTATTAATTTTATAGGGTAATAATCTAATAATATGTTGTAGAAAAAGAAACAAATTTTGAAAGAGGTGATAAAACAATTACCTCTTTTTAGAGTATCTGCTTTGGATTTTCACAAAAGGAATCCATATGACGTCTTTATAATCAATGTGTTGACTCTATAATGATGTGAGGGATGCTGGAGGTGTAAATTTGTTGGTTTTATCTAATAAAAATTCTTTATATGTGTGATTAAAATAGAAGGATATGTCCCATTTTATAATAGTGGTGATATGCACGGTAGAAATACCAAATCAATTAAATTAATATAAATTAATTTTTATATTAAAATGGATCCAAAGAGGATAATTTCAAATATAATATGAGTATGGGTATATATTTTATCAATCAAATATATTTGTTTATGTTTTTATTTTATTTTTATCTTTATAATTTTGATTTATACTTATTTAATCTATTTAATTTTAATTATGCTAATGACGTTATAAATATTTAATAGTTATAAATATTTTCTTATACAATTTAAAATGAAAATAAATAGATATTTAATTACATTTTAGACTATATGATTAAAAAATGTTATTTTTTTAATTTTTTTATTCTTTTTAAATAATTTAATAAAATGTTATATTTCAATAATATCTATACTGACAATTTTGACACTATTCAATTATTTGATTTGAAATAAATTACAAAAGAAGATAAGATTAAAAAACATTTAATATAATAAAAAAATTTCATAGTATCCTATTAAATTCATATATAACCTTAAATAATTCAAATTTTTTTTTTTATAATTTTGTTTAAAATCATTTATTTGATATTTCTACTAATAAAATAATTTTTGTGTAGTATTGTGTCATCATTAATAGTAATTATTTAAATTATAAAAATTATAAATAAATTTCTATGCTGTTGGTAAATATTTTTTCTTTACATTGACTACCTATATTAAATTTTATCTCTTCTTTATCTCTATATAAGAATTAATAATATTATATAAAAAGAGAGTGAGGCATTTATCGCATTCTTTTATTTTAATAATAAAAATCCCATATTCACAAGCATGTGGAAATTAAGTTATTTAATTTAGAACGAGAGATGATAATGGTTAAATTTAATCATCAAATAGTATTTTTATATCTACTAAGGTAATATTATAATATTTTTTTTACAATTAATTACCTGATTTTCCCTTAACGACAGTAACAATTTTTTTTCTAAAGATTCTATTCATAATGTCCAAAATATAAAAAAACCTATTAATATAATTTGGAACCAATGACTCAAAATGTGGAAAAAATTTCTCAAAATTTAAGACATAGAAGATGCATTAATTAAATTAAAATTTATCAAATTTTTAGAAAGATAGAATGAGTTTTAAAATCTAAAGCACTCCAATAAAATAAAATGTTTCTACATCTGGATTCATTGTAAAAATAATGATAATAAAATAAATTGAATTTAAAAATAAAAATATATTATATTTATACTTTAAAATAATTCAAAATTATATTTTAACCATATAAATTATTTCAAAAATAAATTTGTTTTTACATAAAATTTAGTGTATTTTTATTATTCATCAAAATTTGAATGTTATCATAACAATATATGAAATTCATCCTAAGTAAATTTTCATATACCACTTCAAAACAACATGTTTATTTTATCATATAATTATTATTAATATTTAAATATTTTAATTTAAAAGTGGTTCATCAATCAAAGGTGTAAAATTTACCTTTTTAAAAAATATTTGTTTTTTACATCAAATATGGTTTACTCGTACACTATGACTAAAATATTTCTTGGATGAATATAAATATTATCTTATTATGTATATAACATAGATATATCTCATCAATTTCATTAAAAAGATTAATATATGAAAAACTAATAGTGTCTAATTGATTTATATTTTTCAAAAATAATTTATAGCCAAAGAATTGCAATTCATTTTCATAAGTTAGTTATACTAATTCTCGCCAACCTAATGGCTAGGATGTAATAGTAATTTTTATTGAATGTGTGTATCATGGTTCATTTATACTCAATGTTATGCACAATGAATGATAAAAAGGAATTAATATTATTTAACGAAAATATTTCATAAAAACAACCAGGTGATAAATTCTACCTCCCATAAACTACATTTTTTCCTCAAAATTATCCACATAAAATCAAATAGATAAGGATAACTCTTCTTTATCATATCCTAAACATACCATGTAACTTCTTCAAATTGGTTGTTCTTCCATAACACTTTCACTAAGCTAGTGTAATAGTTTTGGAGAAATGTTTCATTAAGATACATAATCTACATCAGTTGTTCTTCAAAAGGATGATCTTTCTCTAGCGGTACATATTCTATTTTTAGAACATGTGAAATATTAGTTATTTAATTTATCATGAGAGAAAGGTGGAACACATCATGAATTTGAGATGGATTTTGTGGAAGCACTATTTTGTAAGATACCTTCGCAACGTGATCCCTAATTTAAAAAGGATTAATATATATAGGGCTCAAAATTTCCTTTATTCGCAATATCATTACTCTTTTACATGGAGATATATGTATAAACACCTTATCACCCACATCACTATCTATGTATTTTCTTCAGTTGTCATAGTAACATTTTTTTCGACTGGGCTGCTCTTATGTGTTGTGGAATAGATCTGACCTTTTTTACCATTTAATCAAGAAGATCATGTTCTAATATCTTTCATTCCCTAACATCATACCAAAAAGATAGAGTTATGCACTTCTTTACATAATGGGATTTATAAGGATCCATTTGAATAGTAGAGTGAAATATATTATTGTAAATAAATTCATCCAAAGTTATATGTTGAACTCAGTAACCTTTTATATACATAGAGAATGTTCTCAACATGTCTTCTAATGATTTAATTATTCTCTCAGAATAACTATATGTATATGGATGAGAAGCAGTGCTAAATCTTAACTCTGTATCTAGAGTATATTGAAGACCTAGCCAGAAATTCTAGCTAAGCAATAAATCATGAAAATATATAATGTAAAGTCTTACTCCATGAAGTATTACCACTTTCATTACATATATCTCAACACGCGAATCGAGAGATAAATCTGTCTAATTGAAATGATGCGTGATGGCTTCATAATGTGATCAACCATAACCGAAAATGAATTATTTTATATGGATGTTTTGGGAAGTCTGAATACAATCTCTATAGTGATTTTTTCCCATTTCTAGTCCAGTATGTGTAATTCTTGTAACATCCCCTTATACTTTTATCCCTCAACCTTAATTTGATGAAAAAATAAGTATCGAGAGTCATATTTAGAAATATATCTTTTCATTCCATCCATGGAGAAAAAAATTTCAGGTCCTTATATATCATTTTGCTTCAAGGGTGAATATATAATTAAGAACTATAACCCTCATCCAAAAGGTTTTTCAATAATTTTGGTATGGGAGGAATACAAACCCGATTCCTAAACATTATTATTTCAACACAATCAAGGTTTAATTCAAGAACATTTGCAACTTCTTTTGTAGTTGAATATATTTATTCTATGCCTCATTAGTCTTCAATTGTATACACGGATAATCATTCATTTGAGAAAGATAATATTTACCCCTTCCTTATAATTTCGTGGTCCATTTTTTGTAAATCCAAATATATTGGTTGTTTTGTGGATCCCATCATAGATAGGCTAGTGTCGTCTTGTCAACTCAAAGCATCATACACCTTATTTTCTTTCACATGGTGGTAATAAATTGAGATGTTGTAATATTCAATCAACTCCAACCATCATCGTTGGTGCACAATAATCACAATTTGTATGATTTTTTTTATTTTTGAACAGTATTAATATCACAACATTAACCAAAAATATAGTTCCTCTGTATCATTAATTTAAATATTTCATTAGTTAACTACAAATAATGAATTGGTTATTTTTTTCATACGAATTTTCAACTACCATGAGGCATAATCTATCACCATATCATGTTTACTGAGAAAACATCCCCTCCACTTCTTGGATCTATCATTGTAGATCAAATATGTTTCTTCAATACAAGGAAGATTGAGCACATGTGGACCTGATAACCTTATTTTTATCTCTTTTAAGTTATCTTCACATTCCTCCATCCATATGAACTTAACACCATTATGAGTCAAAGTGGTGAGTGGATCAGAAAATTTTGAATAATATTTAAAAAAACATCAATAATATCCAGCCGAAACTGGAAAAATTTAGATCTTAGTTATCATTTTTCATCTCAAATGACATTTAACAACATCCGCTTTTGATGATCTAGGGACATATATTCTCTTGTGATTATGTGACACAATAAATGAATCTTTTTGATGCCAAAATTCACACATTGTAATTTTTTCATATAGTGTCTAAATACTAAGGGTCTTTAGTACACTTTCTTTAAGTGGTATTCATCTTCTTCCTTTTACATCGAATAAATAAGAATATTTTCAATTAATAATACCAAAAACTGATCAAGATAGTATCTAAAGACTATATTCCTTAAAACCATGATGATTGTGGGAGTACTTTTAGGAAAAAAAGCATCACTATAAATTTATAGTGTCCTTACATTGTATGGAATTCCTTATACTATATACACTAATTATTGAACCTTAATTTCTGATATCTTGAATGAAGATTAGTCTGGGAAAATTATTGAGTTTCACATAGTTTTTCGACTAAGTCATCAATGTGGGGAAT
This sequence comes from Viscum album, assembly GCA_963277665.1. Classification (NCBI taxonomy): domain Eukaryota; kingdom Viridiplantae; phylum Streptophyta; class Magnoliopsida; order Santalales; family Viscaceae; genus Viscum; species Viscum album. The sequence continues at coordinate 1,049,782,525 of OY728148.1, forward strand.
TGCATAATTATTTTTGACAATGATCTTTTTATGATTTTGATAATCAAAGCAAAGTCTCATTTATGAATCATTATTATTAAAAAAATAGTTTGTGTTCCCAAAGTGATGCACTATGGTGTTTGAATCCCTTATCAATATTCTCTTGGAGTTTTTTTCTAAAATTCCTATAACTCAATTTGGTCCATTCGATAAAGTGTCTTAGAAATAAGAATAGCACATGGAAAGAGTTCTATTGAAAACCCAACTTTAGGATTTTTTGGATGACCTGTAAAATAAATCTAGAATGACATCCATAAACTCCTATATAGTGGGTGTATTTTTAATCATGAGTTTCTCCCCAACCATATTATATAGATAACCTTCATTTATAGAAATAAAGACAAAAAATGTGGGTGAAATATCTAATAGAATTTTATATTTATCCTTGTATCGATAAATGATTATATATTGATCAGGAATAGGAAATCTGACATCCCTTTCATGGAAATTGATATGAGATACAGATAGATAAATCCAATCCATAACAAGAATCATATAATGTTCCACATTAAGATGGATCACTAGATTTTCCAGAAGAACATTCCCACAGACATCAACAAAATAAAATTATATACATTTTATGAATCCACTATTCTATTAGGATATGTAACAACTAACTCAATATAATTTTTTTTAGGAAATAAGTTGATACACATAGAAAATTCTTCAAAAATTAAAGAGTGGTTGGATCGAGATTCAAATATAACATTTGATAGTTTGGAGTGTATGGTATGTGTACCATTCAATACATAAATATTGCACTCCAAATTGCTGATAGTGATTTAATATAAACTTACATTGGCTTTGGAATTCAATGTTTTCTAACAATGATCATCATCATTAAGAACTGGATTATAGATTTGATTTGCATAATTCCACATTTCATTTCTCATGTAGCATTGAAGTGTATGTCGTTAATTCGGTGTATTCATTTCTCTATTCTCACAATTAGACATATTTTCCCTATCACTTCATCATTCTACTACCTGATGACATTTTTTTCTAAAATGAAAACATTTATTATTCCCATTAAGACGATTTACTCCATGTTTCTTTCCACACATTGATAATAAAGAAACAAATACTCATTTTTTAGTGTAGTCTTTTTATTTCCCTTAGAATTCCATTTTTCTCTTCTTATTTGACACATATGACTGATGTGTTACTCTAATATCCATCTCAACTTTGAGATCACATCAAATGATTTCCTCTTAGCAATTAAACACCCTTATGGCCAATTCAATTCAAAGACTTTGTTTTATGTCACTAATGAATCTATCAATTTTACTCTTAGGTTGGATATTAATTTCAGTAGTGTACCTTTCAAGGCTTGTAAAATTTTCTTCGTATGTACCAATGGATTCATCATCCTTCTACTTAATTTCAATGAACTAATTATCCATATTTTTTTAAAGTATAAGAATTAATTGTTGTACCCCACACTCTTTGATTTTCATGATCACAATCACTTTCATATGTGTTTAACTTTGTTTTTAAGTGTTGTGGATGATAGGAAAAAGATTGCCAAAGGATTGGCCCAAGAATGGACAAGAAATGGACTGAAATTCAGTCCACCAGCCAACCGGTGTGATAGCACCGGCCAGCCGGTGGAACTGGCAGAGGGATTTCCCACTGCCAGGTTCCACCGGTCGACCGGTGGCTCTGTCACCGGTCGACCTGTGGCACCCAGCCCAAATAGTGTTTGCTACTGTCTTGCCACCGGCCAGCCGGTGGCTCCTCCACCGGTCGACCGGTAGAGCCTGGATCAAGACTCTTCTTCTCTACCAAGGCACCGGCCAGCCGGTGGAGCTGTACCGGCCAGCCGGTAGCCCAGTCAAACTAGCCGTTGGCTTTGACCAGTCAACTCCCACTTGGCTCCCAACGGCTCTTTAAGCCTCTCCAACGGCTCCGAAGCCTCCCCAAGGGTTCCATGCCTATAAATAAAGGCCAAGGAAGCCCCGGACACCAACCGGAACACTTGTGAAGCCAACGTACACAATTCTCATCATTTGGCCAACCTCCGGCGACTTCCTTCAAAGGAACCTCAAGTGCTCCAACAACTTCCAAGTGTGGATTAAAAAATCCCTCTTAGCAAGTCTCTCCGGGCCTAAAATCATCTCTTTTCAAAATCCCTCTCCCCGATGATCTATTGTCTTTATTTAGGGGGAGTTAGGTTATTTTAAGCCTTTTTTGTGAATTAAAAATTTTCATTCAAAATTCTCATTTCAAATTTTCAAATTCAATTTTTTCGATTCAAACCTTCAATTTCAACTCTTGGTGTCAAATTTTCATTTCAAAATTTTCTATTGAATTCTTGATTCAAAACTTTCAATTCAATTTTTGGTTCAAAATTTTCATTTCAATTTTGATTCAAAACTTTCAATTCAAACTGTTATTCAAATTTTCAATCTTTCAATTTCCAAAATTTCAATTGATTTTCAAATCTCAAATCTTGTTTTTCAAATCTCTATTCCCTCAATCAAGTTTTATGCCCCATTCTATTTTGATAATCACAAAGGGGGAGAAATTTCTTGATTTATTGGGGGAGAATTCTTTTCTCTCATGCTTAGTATTTATTTTCAATTTATCATTTAGGCATGCCTTTCATTTAAGTTTTTACATTGCTTTGATAAGTGATTGTGATCATCAAAATAGGGGGAGATTGTTGTACCCCACACTCTTTGATTTTCATGATCACAATCACTTTCATATGTGTTTAACTTTGTTTTTAAGTGTTGTGGATGATAGGCAAAAGATTGCCAAAGGATTGGCCCAAGAATGGACAAGAAATGGACTGAAATTCAGTCCACCGGCCAACCGGTGTGATAGCACCGGCCAGCCGGTGGATCTGGCAGAGGGATTGCCCACTGCCAGGTTCCACCGGTCGACCGGTGGCTCTGTCACCGGTCGACCTGTGGCACCCAGCCCAAATAGTGTTTGCTACTGTCTTGCCACCGGCCAGCCGGTGGCTCCTCCACCGGTCGACCGGTAGAGCCTGGATCAAGACTCTTCTTCTCTACCAAGGCACCGGCCAGCCGGTGGAGCTGTACCGGCCAGCCGGTAGCCCAGTCAAACTAGCCGTTGGCTTTGACCAGTCAACTCCCACTTGGCTCCCAACGGCTCTTTAAGCCTCTCCAACGGCTCCGAAGCCTCCCCAAGGGTTCCATGCCTATAAATAAAGGCCAAGGAAGCCCCGGACACCAACCGGAACACTTGTGAAGCCAACGTACACAATTCTCATCATTTGGCCATCCTCCGACGACTTCCTTCAAAGGAACCTCATGTGCTCCAACAACTTCCAACAATCCTAGCGGGGGCCCAACAATCCTGGGCCCAGGACACAACATCCCCCCCCCCAAGCCCACACCGGTCCCGAGACCAACCACCCTTTGATACCAATTGATGGATCGGATCCCTCGGCCCAGCAATATTGTCCGCTCTGGCCCAGTTGTTATCCCAGGCCTCACGGCTTTAAAACGCGTTGCTGAGGAGAAGGTAGGCACGGAAATTTCAAGCACCCACCAATCTCCCTCCACAACCGATGTGGGATTGGTTACCGGGGCACAGGCGCCAACAATCCTGGCGGGGGCCCAACAATCCTGGGCCCAGGACACAACATCCCCCCCCCCAAGCCCACACCGGTCCCGAGACCAACCACCCTCTGATACCAATTGATGGATCGGATCCCTCGGCCCAGCAATATTGTCCGCTCTGGCCCAGTTGTTATCCCAGGCCTCACGGCTTTAAAACGCGTTGCTGAGGAGAAGGTAGGCACGGGAATTTCAAGCACCCACCAATCTCCCTCCACAACGCGTTTTAAAGCCGTGAGGCCTGGGATAACAACTGGGCCAGAGCGGACAATATTGCTGGGCCGAGGGATCCGATCCATCATTAATTACTTATAAAAAATATGTTCTTGAACTCTTCCAATTTTATATAATCAATTTTATCTATTTTCATTGTATTCTTGTTATGATTCCACTATCGATTATCTCCACAGTTCAAACTATAGAATGTTAAGTCGTATTTATCATGTTGAAATCATTATATATTTTTTTTCCGGTGGTACTGATATAATATTCCTCCATTAATAGGTCAGAATAAATGTAGAACGATGTTGTAAGATTCCTCATAAAGGGCACGTCCAAATGTTACTCCATCCTTTACATTCTTGGAAGTCTTGCATGATACATATATTGAAAGTGTTTTGTGAGTATAGATAAACTATTTTAATTATATCTCTTATAACATTTGGATAATCAGGTGGAAAATCATAACATTTCTAGTCACATTCATCCTTAATATGGTTCCTTCAGGTTCCTTCCATTTACACAAACATAGAAGAATAGCGTGAGAAACACAAATCATAACTGAAAAAACAAATAATCGAAAATAAAATTCCAATTTAGGAAACATTATAATTTATCCTAGGTTATTCATTGTAATTTTTAAAACACTATGATTTTAACCTATACATAGACATATCATTTTACCCTTAAAGTTCTTACTAATGTTTTCTCATATAAATTTATAAATGATAAATATACCATTCCTCTGATACCAACAATTATGAATCATACCTGAAACCAATAATATTACATAAAAATTCAATTATATTCATTGCAAAATATAATTAATCCATGATAAAACTGTACATGTATTGTGTCCTTAGAAATTGGTAAATATAAATAATGGGGTTATAAAACTTATACATTGTCTCTTGATTATTTCTTCAAAACTAGAATCAATTGGACATATCTTACTTAATACACCTCAACCTGACCTGGGGAAAAGAACCATATGAAATGGTTACCTCAAACTCATAGTAAAGGTAAACAAGGTAAAAATCAATCATATCATAATCATAGTAGATAATAACATAACATCTTGAATTATTAACCTCCATATAAAAGAACATGATATCATGTCATTGGATAAAAGTACATAAAAATTAATTGAAATAATCCCAAAATTCAAATTATATCACATGATGTTTTTTTGAATACAAATAATCTTATAAAATCATTGCATATTATTCATGTCGCATTGAAAAAACCATCACAGCTAACAAATTCCACTTTTTTTATGTTTACATGTCATTCCACCCCCGTATTACTAACTTGTGTTTATTTTCCATTCCATTCATGTCTATCTCATGAGATATATATCCCACACAATTAATTAGAGGGAGTTATATGTCTATCCATATTATAATTAAATCATTATTACATATTCCACAAAAACATAATCCATTCATCATATCATAACCCGAGAAATAAAATGGAGTTATTAATCATCATTAATTCATAATTCATATAAAACAAAAGGATTTTATAAATATCATTCCATAGTAAACGAAATTAAATATGAGTAATAATTGGGATACAAACATATCTCTATTTTAGAAATATCAACATAGATAGAAAATATTATTGAAAAAAAAAATTGATATTAATTCATAAGGAAAATATCCAGTCTTCTTAGAAACGTTTTATTTCCTAAAACGCAGTGAAATCTCAAAACAAAATAATTTCTTTGAAAATATGCTGGAAAACATGTAAGATATTTTTTATATAAATAAGGTTTTATGAAAGCTTAAAAATTCATTCATGTCGTATATGTCAGAAATCATTCACCAAATTCTTTTTCTGAAAATGTAAAAAAATATGTTGTGTGGAAAATGAATTAAATAGTCCTTTCAAACTTTTAAATAAAAGTAAAAATGTTAATAATTTAATCATATATAGTTGAATAATAAACATTTTAGGGAAACAATAGTTTAGAAAACATTGACATAGTTGATAAATATAACAAATTAAATAGTAATTTATAATCAAACTCATATAATAATGAGATAGAAAAATTCTCTTTTACCTTATGTCTTATATCCTTCGTATGAATCAAAAATTATTTTATATTGATTTAAATAACTTTATTGAAGTATTATAGAAACATAATCATATATATGATATTATATATGATTATATTGTCATTTTTTAATTAGTATCATTTCATTGATACTCATTATTCATATATTTACATCTTTATGTTCTTATGCATGTTTTGTCAGATAAGATCATCTTCCACTACTTAGGTTACAGTTAAATAATTAAAATAATTATATTATTATAATATATATCATATTTATTAATTCCATTGAGGTATATAATCATGGTTTAATGATGTTCGTGTAGAATGAATAACATCACATCTTGAAGATGGTAGGTCGTACGTATGCACGAGCAACAATATCATTCACTTAATGGTTAAATTGTACGGTATTATAATTATACAGAATAATTATAAGGTTATATTCAATATTTAAATCCATTTGACTTGAAATTATACCCATATAAATAATGTGTTTTGGAAAAAAATTAAAGCACGGTGTGGCGACGGTAAGACCTATGCCCGAACGCGTGGTGATATTGTTATTTGTTAAATGTATAAAAGGAGGAAAAAGGTTGTCCCTTAATTATAATAACATTTAATCAGGAATTTGATAGTATATTTATTAAATTATTATAGAAAAAACCTAATAATAATAAGTATAATAAGAAAAGCATTTTGAATGATGTGATTAAACCATTACATCTTTTTAGAGTATCTTCTTTTGATTTGAAAAAATGTTCTCTTTAGGATGGTTTTCTTCCCAATGTCGGGCTTCTAGGATTAGTTAAGGGAACTCGGGAGAGGAAATGGGCATGTTTTAGTGGATAAAAAAGCATTAGAGGTGTGATTAAAAGATAAAGAGAGGATTTCCTTTATAAGAGCGGGTAGGGGAACCTTCAGAAAAATGAAAACTATTAAATTAATATGAATTAAAATTTTAAATTAAAGTAGATAAAAAGTGGATTATTTAGAATATTGTATGATGATGGGTCCAAATCCTCCCAAACAATAAACATTAAAAATGTTTTTATTTTATTTTAAATCTTATAATTATGATTTATCATTATTAAATTTATTTAATTTCGATTATAGTAATAACATTCTATAAATTTCAAAGATAAAAATATTTATATAAATGGTGTTAATTAAAAATAAATTGATATATCATTGAATTTTATAAAATATCATTATCACTTTGAAATAATTTATTATTTTTAGGATTTTTAAATAATTTATAAAAATTATATTTTTCAAAAATATCAATACTGTAAATTTTGAAACTATTTAATTGATTTATTTTAAATAAAATCAACATAAAAGATAAAAAAACAAAAATTATTTCTTAAAAACTTGTCATGATAACCTATAAATTTAATGTATACTCTTAAATAATCCATATTATACTTATTTCAATATTTTTTTATCATTTATTTGATATTTCTATAAATAAAATAATTTCTTCATTTCTATTGTGAAATCCTTAATGGTAATTATTTAATTTAAAAAATTATAAATAAATTTCTATGATGTATTTAATTATTTTTTATTTGAATAGATAATCTATAGTATTTTTTATCCCTTGAATATCTCTATATTAGAATTAATATACTTATATAAAAAGGGAGTGGGTCATTTTGTCACATTCATTTATTTTTTTTAATATTAATGTCATGTTCTTAATAATGTGACAATTAAATGATTTAATTTAGAAACTTAGATGATAATGGTACAATTTATTATTAAATAGGTTTTTTTAGGAGGTACGGTAATTTTATAATATTTTTTTACATTTAATTACACGATCTATCATCAGTCATGGTAATAATAAAATGAACAATGTTAATATTCATTATATCCTAAAAACCGAAACCGTCCTATTAACATAATTTTGACCAATATATTTAAAATATAAATTACATTTTTTAAAAATTAACACACATAAGTTTCATTAATGAAATTTAAATTAATTCTGTATTTAGAAAGAGAGAACATGTTTTAAAAGAAAAAACATTAAAAATGTTTGAAATGTTTTTACATATGCATTCAATGAAAAATTAATTCTATTGACATTAATTATATTTAATGATACAAATATATTATATTTATACATTATAACCATTAAATATTATAATTTATCTTTATAAGTTATTTCGATGAAAAAATGTGGTTTCACATAAAATTCAACATATTTTGACTATTCATCAAAACGTGAATTTTATCAGAAAAATACCATAAAGTAATGAAAATTAAATTTCTATATCCCAATTTAAAATAAATTTTTTACATTATTAAATAAAAATTAATAATGTGTCAAAATCATAATTTAAAATGGGGTCTCCATTCAAAGGCGTAAACTACCTTTTTAAAAAAAATATAGTTTTTATACATCAAATAGGGTTTATTCAATCCATTTGACTAAAATAGCCATTGGATGAATATAAAAAATATTTAATTTACACTATAACCTTTATATATTTTATTAATTTATTTACCAATAGTAATTCAAACAAAAAAAAATATCTAATTCATTTTTATTTTTCATAAATAATTGATAGCCAAGAAAGCACCATGCATTTTCATAAGTTAGTTATACTTATTCCCATCATCCTAATGAATAAGATATTATGGTAATTTTATAATAAGGGCATATCATTTTTATTTTCAAATCACGATTGTTTGAAATTCATTATTTTGAAGAATTAAAGTTATTTTAAGAAAAAATTTCATAAATACATCCATGTCTTACAACCAACATCATGATACCTAAACAATTTAAATATTCTTTTATATCTATTAAAATTTATTTTATGATAACATTAATTCATTATTATTTATTAATATTTTATATTCTAAAAGTGATATTTACAATATATGTGTATTTTGATATATGAAAGTATTTTATACAATGTTTACAAATTGTTTTATAGAGTTCTGTTGTTAATACAAAACATGGAAATTTTTTATAAAGTGTTTATCCACATTATAGCTCATGAGTGAGAACACTATATCTTATAAGATAGGTTCAACCATATATTTCTCAAATTCATTGGGGAATTATTTTTTTATAGAGATCATATTATTTGTTGAATGTATGTTTATTTTAATTTATAAGGGTTATTTTAAAGATTATGTATGTGTTCTATGATTATGGTGTCCCATATAACCTATATGAAATTTATGTGAATTCTAGATATTTTTAATGGAAACAAATTGATTTTAAAATATAAGAGATTTATATTTTTATGGTAAAAAATGATTCTATTTTTGTATGAAAATGCATGTTTTTATGAAATAGGATTTCATGGGTTTTATTATTTCACATGGGAATAATGGATTTATTATTTTATGCCCCTAATTGATATGTTTATTCACATTCCATTTTATGAAAAAAATATAATAGTATTTTTGAATGGGTAAGAGAATAGAAGAAGAAAAGTTGAAGGTTATGAAGATATTTCAAGAAAATAAATCAGGTTTTATTTTAATAGATTTATAAAATTGAAAAATGGATACTGATTTAGATGTTGCACATTGAATATGTGTGGGTTTTTAGGTTTGATTTATTACCTAAATTTGTCAAAATATAAACAAAAAAATTTGGGAATTAATGAATTTGAATTTTAGTCAAAAGATATTAGATTATTTGATGTTTAAGGTTGAAATATAACAAGTTCAGTGTTTTCATTGTTTAGAAGTTCAACCAGATTAATATCTTCATAAAGATGTGTGAGAATTACATAAATATTTATAATTAGGTATCCCATTAAATCTTGTTACTCATTGAGGTCAATAATTTCATTGCCTGTTTCATTCAATATTTACATGGTTCGTTTGAGTTACATTCATCAACAAAAACAAAAAATTATAGTGTGAGAAGTAATTATCATAGTGTAAAAACACATATCCATGAAAAATAATTTATAGGAATTTTAAAAATATACACATTAAATTAAAACAATGAAACATAGGTTTTAACCTAGGTAATTCATGGTCATCATATATTCAAATCCTTCATGATGGTTTATAATGAAAATGTAAAATAACAAATATATATCCCCTGGAAGTGTCAATACTGGGGTGTAATAATGCTCCTTATTGGGTACCAGGTGATGGTTGAGTCATTCCCAACATTAAATTTTAAGAAATACCACCACTAGGTACATCTGTGTCACAAAATGTCCACTTTTACTATCTCGGAATTGATGCATTGTTAGATAATAAACTTAATATATTCCTTACCAAAACATTAGGATGTTACCTTATACTTACGCATATCCTTATATTTGTTGCTAAAAAGTTTTCATCAAAGTTTTCAAATCATAGTTATAAATATTCTATAATGCTAACTATAAGAACCTAATATTTTCATATAATGATATTATATAATTTTTACTAACATTCATTACATTAAAAAAACATGCACTTTGGAATCGTAATGATATACTGAATTCAGAAACATGAAATATAAACATCTAGTTTGTAAGAGTTCTACATAATTTCCATCATAGTTCATCGTCATTATAAAACTTTTTATACATTTAACATGTAATAGAAATCATTGCAACCCTATGAAAATAAACATGAGAAACAGCGGGATCATATTTTCAGTATATGTAAAAAAAGAAAATACGTAAACATAACATGATCATAAGTGTATAAAAACATGATCATAACATGTGAAAAAAATTCCTCATAGATCAAAGATGAAAGTCTCGAGTAATAATAAAATTATTTCTAGATAATAATATATGAATTATAAAGAAATGAAATAATATAATCCATGATAGATAACAATTCTATAATAAATTAAAGTTTGGCATATACATAAGCATAGAAAATAATTTACATAGTAGTCAAGGATTGATGCAATTTTTTCATTGATGAATGGGTTCACTCTCCAAAACATCATAGTAGACATGGTTATCTATAAAATCTATCATATTATATAATTTCCCTAACAAAACTAGGTCCACTCCCCATTATAGTTCTATTTTCTCCTGGTATTTGTATATACCTATTACATTAGGGGGATATATAGTTCCAAACAATCAAATAAAAAATCATACATTTGTGTTATATGAGATCATTAAAATTTAATTATATAAGAACCCATTGAAATGAATTGTTTAAAAAAATCAAAATTACCAAAGTTATTGAAAATAATTTTGTTTTATAATAATTTCATTATGTAATTATATCATAATACTTGTATGAATTACAGAGTTTCATAAGCATTTAATATTCCTATGAAGAGAAATGGTTTTCAAAACATCTTATCATAAAGAACATAAACCATTTAATATATTAATGAGAATAGTAATCTTGAATCCTGTCCCTTTTAAGCATAAATAACATCAAAAGATGTCATCTTGCATTGAAACTTATTTTTAAATGTGGCATGAAATAATTTATAATGAAAATAACATTTCTTTGAAAATCACTTTTTTAAAACTAAAATTTCATGGTGTATTTTTTAAAAACATTATTTTAGAAATAAAATTTTAAAAATATATATGAATCATTAAAAAATTGTGGGGTCAAAAATATGGGAAATATTATTGATTTAATACACATTGAAATAAATATTTCTTTCAGATTATTGGAAAATCCAAACATGATTTTTTTTGTAAAATACATAAAGGATTGTTTTAAAAAATTGTATAGTAAATTAAACATGGGTAAAAATGTCTTTAAAAATCATTTGAGGGTAATAAAAAATATTTTATTTTTTTATAAATACTGGATATAGATGAAAAGGTATTGTTTTACAAAAGTGAGAAATAATTTAATTTTTCACTGAAAAAATACTTTGAAATATTTATTATATAAATTGTGGAAAATTGAGAAAAATATGTATTCATTTTAAAAAATATATTACAAGAAAATTCACAGGATTACTGAGATATGAATCACAATATTTCATCATGGGAACCAAAAACAAAATCAATACTTACAAACACATAGATTATATCATCAAACACTTTCTATTTATGAAATATTGAATCATAATACTCATGAAGAAATAAAATTAAATGAAACATAAAATATAATGATAATAAATAAATTAATGATATTTCATTGCATTGGCGCTATATATACACCTCATAAATGATGATAGGTTCATAACATAATGTATGTCCCAATGAGGAAAAATTTAGAAACAAAATTCCTTACCTTATGTCCCGAATACCTTCATACATGTTTGAAACCCAAATAAAATAAACAAAACAATATTATATGTATATTAATGAAAAATTACGATATTTATCATACCATATGTGATTTACATATGACTTTTTACTACCTATTTATCAGTAATTCCTTTTAAAATTACATCATAAATAATAATTTCTTCATTTTGTATGTGTATTTATGATTTATAGTTTTTATCCTTTTACATTGATCTTGGTTACATCATCTCTATAATGTTAAAAATGGTATAAATATCATATGTATATTAAATATGTATTTATAGTAATCTATTAATGTTATATGTTAAAAATGTGTTATTCCATTCAAGGAGATATTAAGTCTTAAAATTATTCGTCAATAACTAGGAATGATTAGAGGCCCATCACATTTTTATAATATGGGGACAAAATAATTAAATATGAGTGAGGTCTAAATGAACATGTTATCAACTTATTTAAAAATATTTGTAAATGTCATGTCCTTCACATGATGTTATTATGTGATGTTTTTCCCAATAGGGTAAGAAAATGTTATAACTCTTTCATAATAGGTGTCCCTCTTGACCATGAAATAGTATATGGTCTCTTTGGCATGAATCCAGATAATACACATTTTCCTAATAGATTTTTTAAAAAAAATCCTTCTGAATAATTGGGATAATGTTCAAATTTATGTCTTTAATTTAGTTAAATAATAAATTTCCAATGGAACCCTTTTTCATGGTTTTAATGCCCAATTCCTTTATCAAATTCCATATTGGGAAAATCTCTTTAAAACACACATATTAAAACCCGTTTTAATTATAAAAACTCTCTATAAAATCAACTACAAACTCATATAAAAAATTTCTTCTATTGATAAAACATATGTCTCATGTAACAAGTTTGGATTCCTTAAAGCTAGAACCATTCAATAATTTATTTGATTGGCCTATAAATTCTCAAATATTTTAAAAAAATCTAATAGTGTTGGAAGAATTCCTACTAAACTAAACATTAGGAATGATTTCAATACTATGCACTGATGTTTTATATATAATATTCTTATCAAATTTATCTTCAATGACAATTTTTTGAAAAAAAATAAGAAGACATTTGGGTTATTCTCACATCTTAGTTATGATTAATAGTTCCCCAAATGGTTATTTAAATTTATATAATGGTGTAAGGAATGAATACCCACTCCCTATAATACATTTTTCTATTTTTCAAGATTAATTAATAATACTTGTAACTTGCTTAATAAATTAGATTTAGATAAATCATATTATTACCTCTAGTGACCTGACTGTACCCTCTAATATCTTTTATATGGATGACAACATATTTATTTAACATGGAGAAAAAATAAATATACAAAATCGTAAATATTCCCTCTAAAACTATGAGTTTTTTTCTGGTCAATCCATAAACTGAAACAAATATTTCATTTTCATTATAAAAAATTTCCAGTTGCTAGAGAATCAATCATTATAAATGAACATGGTATTAAAGAAGTTTCATTCCCATTTACAAATATTAGGGTCCCTATATTTTGGGGAAAGCCTAATAATAGATAGTTTTTTGATATATTTGACTAAATTAGAAATAAACACTCTTCATGGAAATGAAAATATGTATCTATGGCTAGAATAATTTTTTTGATCAAATTCATAGTTGTTTTTAAAATGGTTTATTCTATGATGGTTTATAAATGGCCCATTGGTTTTATAATAAACGATAATATTTGTATAAAAAAATTTAATAGTGTGGAAGCAACCTTAAATGAAAGCTCGTAAATGTTGAATGGATTAATTGTTTCAAGACGCTTGCTAATGGTGGGATTGGTATCAAGGAACTTAATCATTATCATGATTCCCTTCATGTTAGGCTCACTTGGGTCCTATTAAATAATAAATTCATGGATTTTAATTTAATTAGAGGTATATTTATTAACAAATATTAAAAAGGAAATCATCTATATTTGGATTCCTCAAACCGGTATCGATTAATAATTCATTCATGAAAATTATTTCTCACTCTAGATGGTTAGTTAATAAAAATGTATTCATTGAATTCTATGTTTGATAACTGAAATGGTTTTCCCATTACATTTATAGATAACCATATGAACCTACCAGGTGATACGAGTATTTACATGATTATTCTGTGGAAATACCTAAACATGGAATTACCTAATGATATTATTACTATAATTAATAGTTGTCATTTTGTTAATTTTGTTGATTGTTTTCTGGATCCTACCAAAAATGGGATATTAGATTCCAAACATTACTACAACCATAATTTCATCATTGAAAATAATGGATTTTATTAGTTAATGAATTTTAAAAACTAATGGAATAGACCCTCTAGGTCCATGCTTTCTAGAGAGTTGTGAACAGTTGTATTCCCAATGAAAACTATTTACAATTATTTTGTTTCTAACAATACTATAAAAGTCATGTCTACCACCAACATTGAGAGGATGATGACCATTTTATATCTTATGCTACTATATATGATTTATAAAAATTAAATTATTGAAATTATTGATCTAAGATGGATAGATTTGGACTCCAATCAGCTAAATCTATAATGATTCACTCTGGGGGAAACTTCTTAGTATATCATATAGTACATCATATCTACTATAGTTAAACTATTTCATGTCATCTCGTGTGAAAGAAACGTGATTATTCAGAATCAATCCCATAATAACAGATGCTTATCCTGAGGAGAAATCTATAAAATATGTTGTTTCTAACAAAGGAGTCAGAAAATACATCACATGTTTAAAAAAAATTCAATTGATATAATCCATTTCATTAAAATTATTTCAATTAAATTATCACTTTCAGTTTTATTTTCACTTTCTACCTTTCATATTTATATATTTGTGCCTCGATCAGTTTTACCAAAGAACCACCTTTAAAAAAACATTATTTCAATTTACTAGATGAATGGAAAGAAATGAAGGTAATGAAAATATAACCATTAAATATAAATTATTATTATATATATAGCATTTATTAATTAAATTTATCCTTTATATGATTTCTTGTAACGCTTTAGTGAAATATAGATTAAATCACATTGTGACGAGGTAGAATGACATGCACACGAAATACATTATAATTATTCAATGAGATGTAAAGGTAAAAAATAATATGATATATTTATTTAAAATAATTATTAAAATTATATTAATATCATATGAATACATAAAATTAATCATTATTCCCTTATATTTAATGAATGCGCGATAATATAATCACATCACTTTGGGAGTTGATAGTCCAACGTATGATTGGACAATGTAGTAACTTAAAAAATTGATGAAAATGTAAAAATTTATATGATATAGTTATTTTATAGAATTATTAATATCTTTTTAATATCATATATCAAAATAAAAGTTATTTTTTACCTTCCTTGTAAATTATAAGTGAAAAACGAATTATATCTTTTTGGGAGACGATTGTTCTTTGTATACACAAGTGATAATATCTTATTCTCTACAGAATGAAATTTGAGATGGTATATGATAAATTATAATTAAATGTGTGTAATTTTATCATAAGTATCATATATTGTTATTATATACATCATTATATTACGTTATCAGTAGTGGTGAAGGAATATAAATTATGTCTGTCTATAAGGTGGTAGTCAAATGTACACACGATTAAAAGTCATGTCTCCTATTTGAGAACGGAGGTAACGTTTATATGTAATTATATTTATATATCAACATATAAGTATAATAAATATACAAATTTCATTAAATCATCATGTTTAATTATACTTTTTAAGTGGTTTAATGATTAATAAAATAAAACGCTTGGTTAAGGATGTCACATATTCATCAAAAAACAAATTTACTTCTTCCACAAAATAATTTATATAAAGGATTTATAATTAAACCTATGATTATTAGATGTGTGGAGGGATGATAAAAATAAACAACGGTTTTAGTTTCTATACCAATGGGTTTTTAATGTGTTAATAGTAGAGAATATGATTATACTTTTATAAGTGGGCTAGATGACCCACATTGAATTATTGAAAAGAATAATCTGTTAAAAAGTTTTTCACCATAAAAAATCTCAATAATGGGTCATTATTGATTATAATAGGTCATTGTGTCACAATATGTCCACAAAAGGGGTTTTTGACAAGGTTTTAGGTTATTTACAAGAAATCATTTTTTCTGTAACTCATAGTAAACCTATTTTTTAATTAACTATGATAATTAATTTTTATTTTTTTGCAATTCATTATAGTAAAAGATTATTTTCAAATTGTTAGTTATTGATTCTTTTAATATTTTTAAATAATTAACAAATTTTAAAAAAATTATTTCACATAATTGGATAATTTTTAGGTTAAATATAACCCATATAAAAGATGAAAAAGTCATTTTCCAAAGAGAAAATGTCACAATAGTTTTAAAACCAATATTTCAAAACTCAATATGAAATTTATTAAAATAAAATATATTTATTTAATTATATTATAGTTACACTATTATTATTTTTAAAAATATTTTAAAAAAAAATTTTCCTTACAAATGATGTAAATGAAAATGATGTTTCCAATAAAATTATTAATTTTCACTATTTATCAAAAAATTAATCTTTTTAAAAAAATATCATGAATTCAACCTAAAACAATTTAAATGTAAATTCTAAATATTAATTTAATTTTGTAAAATAATGATTCTAATTTAATTTTAAAAATAATTTTCTAATATGTTCACAAGAATTAAAAAATGAATTTTTTGTAAAAATTTAATTTTTGAAACATTTAATAACATTACAAAAAAGTAAGTAAATTTTTAACGATATAAT
Organism: Viscum album; assembly: GCA_963277665.1. Lineage (NCBI taxonomy): Eukaryota > Viridiplantae > Streptophyta > Magnoliopsida > Santalales > Viscaceae > Viscum > Viscum album. The sequence continues at coordinate 1,049,799,479 of OY728148.1, forward strand.
TTATTTATTTAAAAAAATTATAAAGAAATATTTATAATTATTCTATTTATATTCATTCGTCCATGATTAATATGTAGGTCATAACATCAATGTTAAATAAAAATATAAATGGTATATTATAAATTATTAGGACTCAATGTTGAGTGTGGTGCAAGATATCAAAGAAATTATTATTGTTAAAATTATATATCATAAAATACCCCTCTATTAGGTATAAATATAATGAACACATTAGTTTTTTAAGTGAAAAATATAATTTACGATCTTGAGGTGTTCAATTATCCCACACAAATAAAATTGAACCCCAAAATTTGTAATTTTATTATCTTTAATGAATGAATTTGACATTATCCTCGAGATAAAAAATATATAAGATTTAAAAACTAATCAGATATCAAATATACTATTTAAGATAGTAAAAATGCCTCATTGGGTATCAATAACTTTGTGATATTGGTAGTTTTCATAGTATGTTTATATTCAACAACAATATATGATCAAGGGATGATGTTAAACATGTAGTGAAATTTACTAATTTAAAAATTAATATAATCACATTTCAAACATAGTTAAAACATTCATGAAAACACATAAAAATAAATGAAAAAACTCGATATGTATAATGGAACTTCCTAAAAACCATAAATAAGTTTTAATAATAATTATACAACAATGTGTTTTTATTTATATGGAAATATCTAATGTTTTATAGGATATTACATGTCATAATGTCGTCTAAAATATATATTGAATAATCCAAATAATCGTTAATTTCTATTATTGACTAGTTTTTTCATTTTTCCTGTGTTTTAGGTGGTACTTACTGACTATTTTCCCCACTGGACATTGGTATTGTCCATTAATTATCCAATTTCCAATTTTATTCTAATTCATGAAATGAATTTATGTAACTTTTATACTTCCCTTAAAATTATCATATTGATGACCTTTATATTTTTACATCATTCCCTTCATGAAATACCTTAGGTGATTCATTTAGAATTCTTAACATGTAGGAAATATAATCTTTTTCTATTCATCTTATTTTTCACTTAAAATTACAAGTTACTCTATCTTTTTTTAAATATTTTATTTTTGGATTAATCAATATTCACGTTGTTAATCATAATTAATGAATTATAGTTCTTCAAAATCCCCTAATTTCTAAATTCAAATCCTATCACATTAGGTTTCCATTTCATATAACATTTTCATTATCTGTCGAATCCATTTTTAGTTTGGATCCTTAAATATCCTTCAATTTATAAACCCAAAAATATGAAATCATGACTGAGGAATAAATAAAAATATAAGATAATAATTAAATGATATGTTTATGAAAATTTATACATCAAAATTCAATAATGTTAAAAATTATTCTATTAGATTTTAGTTTAATAAAAATGATTATTAGTTCAATATATGTTTCATAAGGTTGGTTGAAACCCAAATACTATTCATAATTCAGTAACATTATCAATCATATATAATGACTAGTAAATGAAATTTTATTAACCAAATTGTAAAAATCAGGAGCATTAAATGTGGTGTGTTAGTAGGATTCATTTACATGAAATAGGTGATGCCTAATATGATACCCAATCCACCCTTTTGGGGTTCTTGGATCTATGTAAAACAAATCCATAGCCTACATTATATTCTTGAATCCATTAAAATATTTAATTTATATGATAAAAACAAAATATTTAATTTACCAAATCATCATAATATTATAATATATATAGAATTATTCATTAAAAATATCAGATAGTTCTTCACTATTGTTATCTTATCACAATCCCTAAAATATTATATATTAATTTAACTAACCTAAATACTTATTGTTACTGTTTATATTATAAAAAATCATAACATATCACTATTTAATGTCATTTATATAATTAATTTAAGAAAATGTTATCTCTAAATTTATCTAATATTTTCTGTGATACAAACTATAGTACCATGAACCCACACTCCCAACTATAGTTTGAATAACACAAAATTTACAAAGTTATATTTATAATTACTTTTGATTCTAAGAAATATATATCCAAAAATTAAATGGGATAATGTAAATATTACGTTACATATATATCCAAAAATTAAATGGAATAATAAATCTTATTATAACCAAGGGATATAGAAACATAAGAAGGGTTGATTTGAAAAAATCGTTGAGGGTAAACTTATTTGAAAAAAATTATAGCTCATAAGAGTGTATAATATGATCATAAATAATATAGCATGAATATATATCCAAAACTAATGACATAATATAATGAAAATTAAATAATAATATATCTATAGACAATTCTTAAAATAAAAAAATCACATGGATTATAATAACTGATTCTTTATTAATGAAAAAAAATTCAGATAGCCAATTTAATTCCATTATCCAGTTCAACACAATCTTATATCCATGTCCATTTGTTTAAGAAATATCTTGTTTTGGGTAGACATATTCCAAAATACACATTCTAGTTTGTCTCCTGAAACCTATCAATGATTTAACAGTATCTTGTGGACTCCAATCATTAAAAATTCAATCCAATAAATTCATAATAAGATGTAATGAATAAGAAATACAATATAAAAATATTATTCCACATTAATCAATAAACATATTTCATGGAATAATAAGTATATATATTTTCAATTTTTCAGCATTTAATAAATAGTATATCTTTTTATGCAGTTATCCTTTATACATAAAATGTATATTAAAATGGGTATTGATTATGTAAATTTTTTCCCTAATCAATCAATATATTTAATATAGGATACATATTATAAATAATGAAAAAAATTAGGTATTCAGATATGAAAGTCATCTTATAAAAAATCATGCGTATAATAGAAGAATATTTGGAAAGGAAAATCCATTGATAAATTAAAAAAACAATAATCCCATGATGAAAACAAATATGATAGTATTTATAAATTAATCCATTTCTTATTTACACATCTACAAAAAGGAAATATGTGGTGAAATAAAAATCATATTTATTTTAACCAAATCAATGAATGTCCAATGTTTATGTTAGAAAAAAATCTAATTATGTATACCCTTTATGTGATAAAATAATATATGTTTTCCACTGATTATATTGTCAAAATTTATTTGAATTCCCTAATTCATTTTATCATTAAATTTAATATATTTATAAATTAATTTCATCGATTTATAGGAACCCAACCATCTTTATACACATATAAAAGGGCTATAAGATATAAATAATTTATCTTATCATGAAAACTATAATAAAAAAGGGTTACATATCATTTCCCAATGGTATTTCATAAGGTTTTATAAATAGTTGATGTTTTGAAACAAATACGTGAATCACCCAAAATATAATGTCGGGAAATAATTTAGTGGGACATTCATAAAATATATCACCATGGAAAATATATTTGTTTGACATGATGATTAAAATTGAATAAGAAATAATCTTTTGAAAGTTATTCCTTATAGTTTCCCCAAAATAATAAATTATAAGTCACTTTTAAACCCATAATTTCAGATAAATTGAATGAATTGATTTTTAAACATTAAATTGGATGGAAATTTCAATAATGAGTCCTGGAAAAGACACAAATATTGTCTTTTTGAAATTTTTAGTGGAAGATAATATTTATGACCGGGAAGTGAAAAAAATTATCAATATCTAAAAACTATACTTATTGAAACTCGAATCATAATGAGAGAGGTAATTATTTTATTTTAAAATAGGTAAAATTATATTTTTATATAACTATAAATACAATATATTTATATTCAAAATAATAAAGGATAAAACTCGATGGAAGAGAGAACCTGGATATGGATGGGGAAAGATTATTTAGATAGGATAAGAATTAGTCATAACATTATAAAATATTATAAATAATGAAATCTATAATATTTTTTCCCAATCAAGAAATCAGAATGGAACGTAATATTATTATATAACATAAGAAAATAGTCTTGTAAATATATACTCAAAGAGGAATTATTATTACTCTTTAAAATAAGATGACTCATGAAAAAACCCCTTACCTATTACTCATGACATCCATTATACCTATTTATCCATATATATATATGTTATGAATAAACACCATAATTAAATATTTATGAACCATATTAATATCTATTACCCAATATAATCTTCATTTATAAACGTTTATTATACATGTTTTTGTTAGTTATGGTTTATATCCGTCATTTTATGTTTTTGATTTTTATTATTTTGTGCATTATTTATTATACTGATGTTGATCCCAATTCCATTATAAAAATTAATATTTCATATATTATCCATGTTATTATATTATATTTTTTATATTTATTATAAGATTCTAATTTATATCCATGAATTTTTTTTTTCACAGTTTATAATGATGAAAGCAATAAAAAGATTTTATTAAAAATTTTAAGGTAATGATGGTGGTATATTAATAAAATTATCATATATTAATATTAAATTTTAAGAAAAACATAATTAAATATAAAATATATAATATAAACATTAATTATTTCTTCATTATCATCGATAAAATAAATTTATAGCATTTTTTATGTAGGTGGTTAAACTTACCCAGACCAGAACATGCAATACATATGGGAGTAGTATGAGTATGGATTTTCATGCCATAATATAATTGTTAAATAATTTTAAATAAAAAAATTATTTTTTATTAATTTATTAAATAATATTATTGAAGGGTTAATATAATAATATAATTTATAGAATTTTATTAATTATAATTAATAAATCATTTCCCCTTTAGTATGCTAGTTTTAAGTAGTTAAATATTCAAGGATTGGTTATTATTTATATTATTAAAATTATAACTACTTTATATTTATCTAATTATAATAATTTTATTAAAATATGTTTATTTTCACAAATAAATTCTTATTATTATCTTTTTAATGTGGTGATAAAAAATTAGGTACATCATTCTATTTAGGTAGTAGTCTGCATGTACACAGAAATATTTTTTTATTCTCCATTGAAGGGAAATAAGATAGAGATTTATTTATTTTTTATAATGTTAATAATATTAAATATATATTGTATTTATTAATTAAACTCCCCATATTAATCATCCATGTCTAACTATCAATGTTGAAATTTATATCATTGCGGAGGTGGTTGTTTGCAGATACACATGAATTGTGTTTTCACTTTTCTAATCGAAATGAAAATATTGGATAATGTTTTTTTAATTTACATAATATCTTGGAAAATAAATATACTAAATACTAAATTCATTATAATATTTGTTTTAATGTTCTTGTAAAAAAATCACAAAAATGAAATTTTGTTATGGAGTGATTACTGCTCAGATTGAGAACATGTGTTTCCCAAAGGGAACTTTCGGGAAATGGAGGTATTAAGCAAATTTCTTATGAACATACACTACTGGAAAAATACCCTATACCAACGGTTTGGAACCGTTGGTATAGGCCCTAAAACCGTTGGTATAGGCTATACCAACAGTTTGGAGGACCATTGGAAAGTAAGCCGTGACAATAGGTCTATAACAACAGTTTTGGGAAAACCGTTGGTATAGACCTATACCAACGGGTTTTAAAACCGTTTCTTTAAGTAATATTAAAACCTATACCAACGGTTCTCAAAACCGTTCGTATATGTATTTCAAAAAAAAACATTCGGTGAAATTTGATCCCAGGACCTCTAGTTTATAATTGAATGACTTAACCACTAACCTAACATGACTTTTGTGAGCATAATTTCATAAATATATATATGAATTGATATAATAATTTTAAATTTTGATTTATATAATGTTCTCGGTAAGAAGATTCAATTAAAAATTTAAGGACCTATTACAATGGTTTTGAGAACTGTTGGTATAGTTCATTTGATTTTAGGACCGATACCAACAGTTTTGGTCAAACTGTTGGTATAGGGGGGACATATACCAACAGTTTGGCCACACCGTTGGTATAGGGTGTCTATAATGGACCTTTACCAACGGTTTGGCCAAAACCGTTGGTATAGGTCCTATAGGTCCCCCCCTATACCAACGGTTTCTCCAAAACCATTGGTATTGGTCCATATAAGTGACCTTTAACAACGATTTTCGCCAAACCATTGGTATAGGTCAAAATTAATGAACTATACCAACAGTTTGGCAAAAACCGTTGGTAAAAGTCATATTTCCAGTAGTGATAGCCATATGGTAGAGGGAGTGGAATAATAATGTTGTATAAAAAATTTTGTTTCAATACTAACTCTAATTACCATAGATTTTTATAATTGGTGGTGGGAGGCCCCTTTTGTATGTAATGGAAATTAAATTTTTTTAAATATAAATTCATAATATAAAGGAAGATCATGTTTCTCAAAGAATGTTGATCCAATAGTGGAAAAAATTAAGAGGGTGTATTTCTTTTCTATATAGACAATTCATCCATTAATCTGAAGACATTTTATTATCATATTTTCTCATTAGACATTTTTTAACCATTTTACCATTTTCACTTTTACAATGGTAACATATTTTTTACAAGAGTATCATGCTTTTAAATCTAAAATTTAAATGAATCATATTTAATAGTTCTATTCTTTTATTCAAAATATGAAAACAATTTATAATATTATATTTCTAAACTTTTTAAAAAATATTTATGAAATAAAAATTTATATTGCATTGAAAATAGATGTTTGGAAAAATATAATTTACTTTCTAAAATATAAAATATGGAATTATTATAAGTTTAATAAAATAATTTCATTAATAATATGTTATTCTAATATCTATAGAGTGGAATAAATGTTATTGTATCTATAAGAACAAAATTTTTATTTACTATTTACTTAAATATAAATATAATCCGTGAAACCCAAAAATACATCATAATATAATATTTAAATTTTAAATAAAAAATATAGATAATTTTTATAAATAATATTGTAAATTTTTAGAATTTATTTATTAAATTGAAATGTAGAAAATAATGAAAACCCTCTTTTAAAGAAAAATATTCCTTTAAATTTTCAGTATTATAAATATTATTCCATATTAATAACACATAATATATTATTCCATGCTTTAAAATATAAAATATTATCATAATATGTTTAATGAAAATTGAGAAATTCAATTTTTTATATAAAATAAATAACCCTTTAAAAATAGTACCTTATCAAAAACCTCTATTTTTTACCTTTAATATTGTTAATTATGTATATTCAACATATATGATTTATTATTTGATTAATATATTTTTATTTAGTAGTAGTTTTATTCTCTGTTGTAATTATTTAATAATGTTCATCTATAATTTTATGTCTTTTTCTAGTTCAGTATTTCATGTGGAACAAACTATTCAACATAGTATTTACATAAAGGGAAATTTATCTTTAAATCTTTAGGAATTACACTCACACCATGAGATATTCATAAAAATGAGATAATTATTAATTATTTTTAATATTCAATTCTTATTTAATAATTTAATAATAATATCAATTTTTTATGTTGAAATGATTTTATAAGGGAATGAAATATAAGAATATCACTCATATGAGTGGAATTATATATAATTTATTCACCCATAAGTTTTTGTTATTATGATGGATAAAAATAATATAATATCAACATAAAATATTAACACAACCAATGAATGATTTTTAAAAAATGAATGTTTTTTCATTGATTCTAAATAACATTGAGATATTTAAAGAATAAATGAGTAGGGGTGAATTCTTATATCAATTTCATTTATATTTTTTATTTAATCAAACCATGTTATTTTTTAATAAGTATTTTATACATGTTGTTATTGTTTTTTCTTATTTTAGATAATATTTTATATTTTAATAACATAATTTAATAGAAAAAATTCTAAATAACCAAATCACATTGGGGACAATAATTTTTTTGTTTCTCAATTCAATATGAATGATTACATCCTCAGTATGATTTGAAAAACCTATAATCACAAGGTCATATATAGTAAGTGTAAATACATATGATAATGTTATATCCGTGAAATAATGTTATTAAGATATATACTATTTAATGTAATAATATATTATATAAGAAAAATTAAAATCCATATAAGATTCCATAAAATTGCATTAAATATCTAGTAAGAAACTCTAATTATCTATAAATGGGTACAAACTAAACATCAATCCAATATAAAATAATTTTATAATAGAATTTGTGTAACACCTTTAATGATGAAAAAATAACATATTATCCAAAATTCCACTAAGAAATATTGAAGATATAATAATAATGTAGAACATGGCCAATAGGAAAAATCATGACAATTGATTATAACAACACTATAAATCCAATTCCTCTTTTATATTAAATTCAAACATAAACTCCATCAATATTTGAATGGGGATAAAATTTTTAAATATTTAAATATATTGGATTTCATATTCCCATATATTTCTTAATATACACCAGAAAACATAGGCAACATACTATACAAACCACTGACAGACTTTCCCTCTATGATTGTTTAATTTAAAATTAAACATCCAATCAACCAGATTCAACATTAATATCAAATTATTCAGTTTTATCATTTATATCCATATAATGTATAAAATAGTAATAGAACAAGTTCATATATCTATAAAGAGGAGTTTAAATGGTATATTACCACTAATCCTGTCATCTTATCAAAAATTAAACCATTGTTTTCTATAAAATCAAAATAAAACATTATTGAATATCAAAGCAATGGAAAGTGGTAAATTATCTCCAATAATCCTCTTTTTCACAACATATAACTCTATTATAGTGAAATTGAAACCCTGTTGTTGGATTTTTTATCAATAATCTCAAAGTACATATCTAATGAAACATGAGATCCCATCCTGCCAAATATTTGATGTTATGAAGTGAAATTGACTCAATTTTTTCATCTTAAAAACACAATTCAGTTAAAAAAATTATTCTACTGATGTTTATCCTATTCCCAGAAACAATTAATTAACATATAAATTAATGTGAATCAAATATTGATCTTCACTAAAAACAAAAGATAACAAAAATTATTCTATGAATCAACCAACACTCTAAGAATCTTCAAAAAAATCACACATAATCTCAACAATATCATCCTACAAATTTTCATGTTATCCATTAAAAGTAAATATATTTGTTTTTTAGTACTATAATTCTTATAAAATAAATATTATTTAATAAATTAAAAGTGTATTATAGATTATCTGGTTATGAAATAGTATTAATTAATTATTAATATAAATGTTGATGAAAATAAAATAACAATCACATCCAAAAACACTTTTATATAAAATACTATCATGTTCTAAAATAAAATATCCTTGTATACATTCTTAAATTATTTCTAATACTTACGCACCTACCAGTTATAGTAGTTCATAAGTAAGAATAAAAAAATATTTTTTATATTGAGTGTATAATGATAACTTACAATTGAGAAGTATTATATTTAACATTATTAATTAATATAAACCCTTGGAAATAATTTTTAATAAGGTTTTTGTAAATAAATTTTCTTCTTGGTCCTTGTAAGATACAACCTTTTTAATGTGATATATGAAATTTATAATTTTTTATCTAGAATGTTAAACATGATTTTTTGAATGATTCATGGACCATTGATTATCAAGTACATGTAATAATGGTAACCTCACCTCCACTATGATATTTTATAATTGAGTTATTATCCCATTCAAACTTATTCATTTATTTTCAATGAAAGGTAAATTTTCATATTTCTATTCCAATCATTACATTTCTCTCCAAATAATAGAACACTATATGAAATGGGGTTATTTTCATCAAAAAACCAATATAAATATGTATTTATAACTCTATATAGATCTTATATAAAATTATTATAATATTTTATCCCAAAATATAATTACTATTTATATAATATATACTTCACATTGTTTTATTATAGTAATTATCCTTTATTTCACATTTAAAATGAGTATATAATTTTAAATCACACATGAAATCATGTTATGATGTTGTCAAATAAGGGATAATCCCAATGTGTTTTTTGAACTCAGTTAGATTTATGTTTTTACCTCCATTGACATATACTAGTTCTTTTCCATAGAAATTGGATTAGAAACCACATTTTTCATCCATTCAAAATGACTTAGAAATTTTCCATGAGTATTTCTCTTTAAAATGAAATATATGATATTCCTATTTTGAAATTTTGAGCCCAAATAAATTCCCCATAACCATCAACATAAATATATCAAAAATAATTCTAAATTTTCATCATAAATTGATTGTTCAAACATTCTTTATTTATAATAAATATTATATAATTAATATAAATAATGTCAATGAGTGATACCCATTTTTCTTATTTTATGTATTATTTATTTTCCATAATTAATTCTACAAAAATTAATTGATTTTTGAAAGTCTTAAAAATATAATATCCTTCTCATGTGGGGGTTCTAATCCTTATAGAACATAATTTTACCTTGAAACACACATTTATTCATCAACAAGAATAATATGATCCACGATTACAAATATAATATTCCTCCATATGGTCACCATTTAGGAAGGCTAACATTAAAGTTATTTGGAAAATGATGTATTATCATTTGAAAAATAATTGAATTAATATAATTATTTATAATACAAGTAATAAAAAGAAAATTCTAATTAAATTTGACCACTTTTACTTGAGATAAACATCATACACAATAATTTCTTTGATAATCAACACTTCAACATTCACAATCAACGTGTTTTGTAACAACAAAATTATTCGAGTAACATTAATTTTTTTTAAGCTCTAACAAAAAATTTAAATTCATCACAATATGATCTAATTTTTTATTAATAATATCCAAGCACACTTGATTACTTAAATATTTATTTATACTTCATTTCAAGGCTTATGAAATCTGCATGATGAGGATAATATCCTCCAAGATCTATTTTTATAAGACACATCTCCATGATCATATATGAGTTTACACACCAACAATTTCAATATTAATTATTTATGAATATAATTAATTAATTATTAATAACATTATATAGTTGAATCAAAAATTCATTATCCCCATCAATCACATAATTATTACTTCCAGTGTTTTTATAAATTATATCATGTTGTATAACAAATTATGTATTATCTGGATCACTTATAGATCTTTTTATTTTTCATATGTACCTATTAATTGAGTTTTATAAAACCTTTTCATTAACATATTGAATAATATTAATAGTTTAATAATTATAACGGGTTTCTGTCCTTATGTTATGTGTATTGAAAATGAAATTGATATTTAATACCATTTTGTCAATTTGTTCATGCATGCACTATAAACATTGATTATAAGAAACTATTAAAAATAATAAAATAATTCAAACTATGGTAAATGATATTTTTTATTTAATAAGATTATATATATTAATTTATATTATAAAGAAAATTCATATGAACTTTTTTTAAAATAATTTTTAAAAAAAATTAAATTTATATACAACACACCACCGTAAATGAAAAATATATCACAAATTATATTCTATTAAAAAATTTTGATGGACAATGTTTTTAGGGTGTAAGGTGAACTATATACATTTTAAATTCAATTATATTTAATATAATATTTATAAAACCTATTTGTGTAATCATAAATGTTATACCTTTATATTCTATTCAAAAAATATCATCAACCATTTTCTTCACATCAACTCAAACTCCCAAAAATCCTAATAGACACCAATTTATATTTCACAAAAATAATATATGTAATCTTACTAAACTTATAATAAATAATATAAATTAATAATTTCTATTTTTCAATTCATTTTATAATATTTAAAATGTCAAAATAAATAATCTCTCACAATTGATAATTTTGAATATTTATTTTCTGGTTTGGATATTTGAAAATCATCCCCATTTGAAATATGGAACAAATAAAATTCATATATATATATAACAAGAGAAATAATTTTTTCCCATGAGTAATAATTTCTATGTTACTTGGTTGATGATTTTCACCCAATTCATTCAATATTTCATTATCATATTTCCAAAATAAATGATATTAATTTTAATTTTCTCCCACTATAAAATATTTTACACTTATTTATTAGCCTTATTTAAAAAATCTACCTACCATAAAAATATTTACCTAAACATTTTTTAGAATAACTATATTTTAAAAAATAATATTCAGTAACACTTTGTAAATTTTTATTGATGAAAATAATTAAAATTGTATTAATTGATTTCAACATATCCTCTACAATCATTATTAATAGAACTGCATTAAATTTTAGATACATAGAATTACAATATTTATTTTATCCTTATTTTAACATTACAATTTCAGTTAAAAGCATCAAATTTTTTGTTATATGTGTTGAATACAATTTTTCCCAAATCTATAGATTATTGTTTTGTGAAAATTTGAATGTGGATTTCATAGAAATGTATTCGAATATATTTTGTCATTTTTTATAAATGTTTTAATTTTAATAATTCATTATAAAATATAATATAAATATGAGAAATCAATTATTATTATCAATACCTTATCATATAATTCATAAATTCCATTAAATATCTAAAAAATAATCATTATCTTCAAATATTAAATTTCAATTTTCTTCATCTATTTCATTCTTGTAGATTGAATTATTCCCCTTAACTCATACCTTTTATTTATTGTAGAATAATTTAAATTCCAATAAATATACAATGAAATCCTTCAAATATTTCTCAAATAACGTGTGACACCAATAATAGAAGTAACCATTAATTTTTTGCACATAACCAAGGTACAAACGAAATTATTTAACTTGCTATTAGTAACCATTTCTACCACAATTTTTTGAATTTTTTTTTAAAAAAATTATGGGGAAAATACTTTCATAATCCATTTATTCTCAAGAAATCAACCTTAAAATATTTATCTTTTCATTTACATCATCACTATAATTTAATACAACATTTAAAATTTTATTTACTTCCTTGATTTTATTCATTGCCTAAGAAATTATCATTGTTTTCATTTAATTTAATATCATAATTTTATTCCAATAATTTATTAAATTTTATACCCATTATGTTGGTTTTTTCTTATTCTAATAGTAATCATGCTTAATAGAGGATTTAACAATAATGACATTTCCCATTAATTATTTTAAAAAAAAATTCATTTATTTCTTGATGTAAAACATGAACTTTTTCATATTACATTATACATGAAACAATGTTTTTAGATATTCTCATATTCATTGTCATTTATTTTTACATTCTCTTGCATGTCGTTATTTACTATATTTTATTCAGTGATAAAGAATATTGTATTTTGATTCTCCTTTAATAACATTGGATCATAACAAAATTTCATATTATATTCATCCAAACTTAATATGTTTTAATGATACTCAATAAGATACACCTTCAAAAAAATTTCATTTTAGTTTCATAATCCTTGAAATCAACATCATATACGTAAATAGGGAATTCAATAATTTTCACTGTTGTATTTATAAAATATATATTTCTTCACATGATGTTTGAACTTTAATCCCATAATCAGTGGATCATTCATAAATTATGATAGGTATGAAATTCCTAAATTATGTTTTTTTGCTAAATTCATTATTTTCCCTTTATGGAAAAAATTGTATTGTGGAAAATTGAAGATATAAAATCATCTGAATTTGAAAAATTAATAATTTAAAAGAGATTAAGGAATTTTATTCCACATATGAATGCCATTAAAAGGGTTCTTATATTTTATGTTTTTAAAATTATAAAATCATTTTTCTAATTTTTCACCTTACTGGATAAAATTGTATTTGTACCATGTAAATGAATCTAGAAAATTTCATACATTTTATATTGGTATATATTTTTTGAACTTACCTAATTGGGTAAATATATCATGGATAAAAATAATTTATTTTCATAGCACATTTGATACTATAAATAAGTAATAATTTATTATGGGTTGATATTTTTTTCAATTTCAAAATAAAAATATCATTTTACCTCATATGATGACTTGGATATTTTTCTACATCACTAATTTTTTAATAAATTTGTTCAATTTTATATCATTATTGTTCATTTATAAATGAAATTAAATTTCCATGAATTTATTAAAATTAATTTATTTGAAATTTAGTTTATTTCATTATGTTTTTTTCAATATGATAAAATGGAATCAAATTTGGTGTGTTCTATGATACAAAATATATGGTGTTTTATTGAAAATATTATTAATTGTTTGTTTAGATTCAAACGCAAACCTAAACCATTATCACTATTTGAATATAAAACTATTTTTCAATTCTTATATCACATTTCACAAATGTATTATGGTAAAAAATCAATATAAACATTACAGAAAATATCTCCCCCAAATGTGGGTTTCAAGGAAAATTTCCTATAATTTATTTGTATTTCCACTAATTCTAGTCATGAAATCTTTAAATTGATTTTTTAATTGCTTTTTAACTGATTAAATATTTTATAAAAACATGATAAAAGTTTTTTCATATGAGAATGGAATTTTCCATAAAAATATATAATCCATCCATGTAGCCATGTAGTATTTAATTTACACCATCGTTTTCATTGTGAATCTATCTCAATCCCAGCCAATTTTTTTGTGACATAGTTGGTTGTATGGGGCTCGACTAGAAATAAATTTTTTAGAATGTAACGTTTAGGTATGAGTTGATATTTCCAGTCCTAGAGGAATCTGGATGAGAATATTCCCAGTAATAGTTTATGAATGAACCTAATGAATAAATAATAACTACATAAAAATAATGAAGTTTATAGAGATTATTCATAAAGATATAATCCCAAAACAATAGAGTGGGTATATTCATGTCATCATTTATATTTAATTTAATAACAACACATTACATTAGTATTTATTTCTTTGTTTGATGTTTGATTTATTAATTAAATCATACATTATATTGTACAATCATATCATTTATAGAATCCAAAATAAAATACCAATATTAGTTATAAAAATGTGTATATTTCATCATTAAGAATCACTAATAGCACTCTGTGTGCTAGTGCGGCAGTCATGAAATTAATTCATTACTCCACATTGATCGTAATACATTCCTTAATGATTGAAGGATATTTGTTTTCTTATATTCAACAATGTGGAGGCATGCGGATGTGATTCGATGAATATTGATAGAAAGCCCAAGATATGTTTTTCAAGGGGAGTATTCTATAGAGATGAGAAGTATTATTCATAATAAAATAATTCCACACAATAAATGAAATGATTTAATTTTGTATATATGAATATATAGAAAGAGTATTGGTAGCTTAAAAAGGTCCATTATCTAATATCTCAATCCATTTTGAACACCAAATCTAATAATAATAATAATTTTTATTTTTTATTCACCACACATATTTCTATTCAATAATAATAATTTCAATAATAAAAGTAATAATTATTTAAATTTTATTTAGGAAATTATTTTTGTTGTAGTAATACTTACTCTGACCAGTAACCTTTTTTCATTTACCAAACATGGAATAATAAATATTATTCGGGATATAATTAATTAAATAAATAATCAATTGGTTGTCTTGAGAATAAATATATTTTTATTATAAAACACACATTAAATAGTGAATGAATATATAAGATCAATAAATCCAAAATAAATATTTTACCTTGGCCTTGATAATATTATTTATTTCATTAATTAAACTATAATAGAAATTATTTGGTAACAATAAAACCACTATTTGTGTAACTATCTTGGCATCTTTCTAAAAGACATTAGGAATGATTTTCATAAGTCCAATATCATTACCTAAAAAAATGAAAAGGCTTCGGGCAAAAATATGAGAATAAAATATTGATTTAAACCAAAAAATAAATTCCCAATATATAATATTTTCAGTTTGTATGAATAAACAATTATGAATATTTCACACTCATTTCATCATATTTTATAATTATTACATCATTTTTTGACTTCCTAAAATTATCACATTGGTTTTTTGTGACCATTTAATTTAGTTATATAGACCCTCTATTTATTTATCAAAATCTTATATAGTATAATTGAAAACTACTTTCTCAAATTATTAATTAATAACATATTATTCATAAAACTCCAAACATACCAAACATACAAAACACCACAAAGTGAATTTGTGATCATTTCTTATGGGAATAATTATAAGGATAATAATCATTATATGTATTAATAATAATCTCAAATCATAATTATAAAATACATATGATTTGAGATTTAAATAGATAATGACATGTTATCATGTGGAATTCCAATTACTGGTTCTTTCCTAATAATCTCTCATCCAAGAGATTAAATGGTATGAACCTTATAAGATGAATAATCATCTTACTTAGTGTTCTACCCCCAATATTAATGCATCATTTATCTCCCAAAAAATCATTATATGACCATTGGACATGTAAGTTGTGAATATCATTATATAATTTAAAGTTTCCCATCATTATGGGGAAAATATATATCCATTTAAAAATGACTAATACTCTGGGAAGATATCAAAATAATGTAATACCAAATAAAAATAAATATTTTGTAATAAATTATATAATATTTAATAATATAAATATATAAATAATATTCATTAGAATTCAATTTTATCAAATTAATGAACTCCAATACAGACCTACTAAGACTAGTACCAGATTTTAAGGATTTTATTCTTATATATCTCACATGATTTTCATACATATGTTTAAATGGTTATTTTTTCAATGGGTCAACCAAATTGTATTATTTAGAAAATAAACATACTACAACATCAACTCTCTTAGAAAAATCCCTCAAGATATGAAAGTTTGAGATAATGTACTTCTTCTACTGATTTTACTTTGTTTCCATTTTGTGAGTCGTCAATATGGTATTATCATGGTATAGTGTGTAAATTCATGACTGTTTGGATGAAAATCGTGATCATAACTAATGTTTCATTTCAATAAAAAATTATTTACTATATTGGAATCTATAATATAGTCATATATTATTTAATAATTGACGATCATGATATTCTTAAAGCTTTTCTATCTTACAACACCTCCATTGAGAGTAATAGTAAATCCTAATAGTGATTTTATATTTTCATGGTTTATTTGGAGACCATAATTTGTATATCACAAGATAAGTATAACCTTATATTCAATATAATCAATATATATATCCTTAAAATAAATGAGATAGTTCGGGATAGAATTTATTAACTTTTAAAAATGGTATAATTGATTAAAATGATAACTATCTACTACCCTTAATGAATAGTAGACATCTATTTTATTACATAGAATGATATACATGACTAGATATATGAAAAATTCATATAATATCTTTGTAATTATTCAACACACCTCAAGCATATGCAGACACATTTTGTTTCAATGTTAAATGACATGTTTAAATATAAAAAATCCACTATAGGGGTGGTCCATAATAAAAAAATTCAATACATTGTCAGTATATGACCCATGACATAGTCCAAGTATCATATTAGATCTATAATGATGGATCTTTATTCCAAAAAGTTATACAAATTTACTAAATAAGAATATATATAATCATGTATCTAACCTCATTTTAATAGACTGTAAAACTGATAATTCTTTTATAATTAATAATATGTTAAAAATATACACTATTATGAAAATGATTTTACTCTCAATAAAACATTTATAGACACAAATCCCACATTTATTAATTATGAAACTAAAATACATTACGGAATTATCAAAGAGATTGTTTTATATCCTAGATGTTTTCATTATTCCAAAAATATATCACTATAATTTTCCAAACATATATTTATCCATTTGATTCAAAATTCCTTTTGGTTGTGTTATATATAAATATTACTTATGGATTATGTTAAATAAAAAATATTTGAATCCATCCATGAAATCAAATAGTCATGTTAATATATTATGGAATCTTGAATTATGATGGATTTCATTATAGAATCCGGTCAAATGGATTCATCATATTCTATGCCTTGGTGTTGTTTAAACCCTTTTACAACAAATATTGTCTTATAAGAATATTATTTTCAATAAATTTCATGATTATTCTAAAATACACATGTGAATCCAATTAGATCTATATTTATTAATTGATATAATAAAATGAATACTTGTATTTTATACGAAATTTATTTTATAATTTATGACTTCTCTCATCTTGTAGTGTCTTTACTACTTTCTACTTATAGTTTATAGGTTCATTCTTATCAACTAATAAAGAGTCACCATGTTAAATGAATAATAATCTATATAATATAAAACCTCTCTTGTACTCATATATAATACTTGTGTCTCTAAAACATACTATTTCATCAGTCATTGTGGAATATATTATATTTCCAACACTTTTCCATCTTTAACCTGTCTTTATAATCTCTATATTTCTATTACCCTTTTCTATAGAGATATTTTAATTCCCAAAAGATGAACATAAAAATGAATTGAAACCCCTCACTCAAGGATTCAACAACATGGATTTTGTCTTCTCTTTAATTAGAATATAACATCATCTTATACATTAGATGGGACATAATTTAGTATGTATTTTATTATATGTAATGTATTTCCCAGAATGTATAATGGATGACATGCATGACTTGTCATTGATTTAACCATGTTCGGTAATATCTGGATCCTCTTCAATTTACACTATCCTGATATTGAGTATAAGAGTTATTGTATTAGGGTAATATCCAAAACTCCAATACATAATAAATGAATATTGGTTAATATATTATATTCCATGCTATAGGAGGACTAAGGGTTTTTCATACATAGTCGATTCTTAACTTCAATCTTGTATTCAATGAAATAAATAAAATATTCCAACTTATGACTCATTAGGTTGCAATATTAATATATACAAGTGTCATTAATACAAGTTTAAAAGTCTAAATTTTCACCATTATCATAAAAATTAAATTTTCTATACAAATTCACATGAACCAACTCAAGAATCATGGAGTCACTTCACATATTCCCCAAAAAATGATATATATAAAATTTTCATTATTAAAACAGAAAGTATAAACGTTGTTTTTTAGTTCAATGGAATATAAATATCCATATTGGTATGATTTCATCAAATGGTTTTTGGCATTACCATGTCATATATTTGATAATTGGGTGTGATAGGTGTAATGAAAACAAGAATCTCTCTCAGTCTCAATTACGAGGTTTGGGTAATCAGTTACATTACTTCCATTATTAATATGTTCATTAAAATGGAATATTCTATCAATATAAAATATTTTTTTTCCCAAAATTCTAAAATGAATACATTTTTCCAATATAGGGCATAATAAATAGTATTTTTTCGAAATTGATGGAATAAAATAACCATTCATTATAACCAATATCATTATTATTGTTAATATGAGGTTGTGGTCTCCAATAACAATTTTAGTGAACATCGGCCCATTATGATCTCATTGATCCACATCAAATTACGTTAATATTCAAAATATATATTTTCTATAGAATTTTATAGAAATACGATCACTAAAAAATATATCAAATACTTTTTTTAGTAGTATGAAAATTATACTTCATAAGGAATACAATGAATGCCTCCCACTTCTTCATTCCCATGTTACATTTCCTCTTCCTGTATCACATCCTACTATAAGAAAAAAAGGATGGGATCTTACCTCTTATATTCTTCCTTGAACATAATCTTCATTGAACGGTTTTGGGAAGACGTTTTTGAATTGAAGTTAGTCTTGAAGCTCTTCTCCTAGCCTTTCTACTTAATTACTATAAGTAAAAAATGTTTTATTTAATATTTTCCTTACCAACATGGATGAGAAGAGTGAGGACATCTAAGATGAACTTCTTGTCTTTGTTAATATTTAAAATAAAAATAAATTTAAAGAAGATTCTAGGGAGGGATTCAAGGATAATATCTATAAAAAATCATTTGGAAACATAAACCATATAATGTATAAAAACTCAATGAGTCAAGTCATCCTAACTATCTGAATTGTTGATTGCGAATTCCCTCATTGATTTCATGGGGATAGATCCTTGAAGATATCAAGGAACATTTTTCTTTTTCTATTTTAATAAAAGTTATAAATATTATTGTTCATTATCGAATAAACCATGATCTCTTGTGTTTTAATAATTTTTTTACATTTATATGAAAGAATAAAACAATAAAAATATAGTATATCATCCTAATTATTTTCATAGGCATCAACATCTTCATCAGTCACCTCCTTAGTTGGAGGTTCAAGAATTGGGGATTCTAGCACATAATTATTTTTTTCCTAGGGTAGGATAATGTATCAGTTATTATACCATTACTAGAATATATAACTAGTAAGGATATTATCATTATATATAATTTTATATATGGACACAATGTTTGATAATATTTACCTTTAACAAAATAAATATAAAATAAAATATGTGTACTTAATGATGATTAAAAAAATATATGTGGTGAATTTTTTCCCTTTAGTGTTCAACTAATTTTTTATGTCATAATAACCATCACAATTGGATTAAGAATAACTTTTCACATTCAAATTATACTGTAAAAGGATCCATATTTTCCATTACATAATTTTTAATTTGATATGGAAATTATAAGAAAACTTTTATTTAAGCAGTCTTATAAATAGCTAGATTCAATATCCCATATCGATTGAGTGGACTCTAGAATCTTAAAAGCTTTAGTTGAATTTTAGAAAACATTATATGTAATACTATATTGAATATTATTTTATTGTTATACTAAATTTCAATTTGTTTAAGTGAAACCACTATAATTTTTATGATTTCCAAATTATTGAAAGTTCCCTTGGCCTTTTCATGTCTCATACTTCAGTTATGAAAGTTTCTTAACTCTGATTGAGGAAGTATTATCATGAATTATTATTTTATTGAAAATATGTTTTATTATTTTTATAAAATTATTTTTAATAATATGATTATTTATCATATTTAATTAATGATATACTTCATAAAATACAATTAAGCATAATCCATTTATTTTAATTCCATCAGTGATCTGCGGTAATTCATTTATTTCTCTAATCTTGATTCAAAATCTAATAATTTTGAAATTATTTTATATATTATTATAAAAAAATTAGTTGATAATTGTATTTCTAACGGTTTATTTATTGAGGGGATAATACAATATCTTATGGACCTAGGGGATGTACACAATGTGCCTATCTTTGTTTTTGTTGTAGCGTTCGTCAAAAACAATTGCATATTCTATGTTGATTTTACCTCACCCAAATTTTTAAATTTCTTCATATATTTGTATAATAATCCTTTACAAAACATTATACTAATAGACATGTTAGGAGGACCAGTGTAATCTTCAAAAAGGTTACATAAATGAAACCAAGGACCCAAAATTCCATTATATAAATGGTGAAAGGGATGATGAATTGACCTTTATTTAAATGTACCAATAATAAAATCCATTAAATAAAAATCATTTTATATCAATCGCAAACCTAGTTCAATTATTTCTCATGATCTATTATATAAATGAAATTGATATTCATTTAAAATATTGAGATACTATTCATTTCATTCATTTTTTGATAAGATATATTATTCAAATACATTAATTATCTTATTAATTTATTCAATCATTTATATTAATTTCATTAAAATTTTACTGTTTATTCCCATCATCTATAATTTAAAAAAAAATTAAAATAATAATTTTTATTTCAAATTCATTTTCTTCACAATATGTACTATTCTTTATTACTATGTTTACCTTTGCAAACTACACCACATGGTCATTTCAATTTATTGTTCCCTCATATAGTCTATAGTATTTATTAAATATATCATAATTCTTTGTTGTGTGATATAAATAAATAAAACACAAATACATTAAAATTACCTGTAATATACATATTTTAATTCACATAGAGAATAGTCTGTGTAAGGATTATAAACAACTTGTAGTTAAGAATTTTATTTACCACTTCATTATGAATTTGATATTTTATAAAACCTATCACGGCATCATAATCACAAAATAAGGACTAATGGACATCTAATAACTAGATATAATAGTTTAATTAATTAATATTTATTTCTATTTAAAATATTATGGAATAGAGGGAATATGCAAGGAAACCGCACCATGTATTTATTCCTATTTGTTTATCAAAATCAGATTCTTAAGGATGGGTCAAGTATTTCCATACCAAAATTGAAGACACACATATCATATACAATAAATATACATACCAAGTGACCTATATGTCCCACAACTTTTTATCCAATATGACATGTAATAAATAAGTAACATGTAATTACCATATGGTTTCCACTAAGAAAATGTGTGGACTATATGATGTGTACTCTAGATATACACCATGAAATCTCAAAATCCACATTCATGTCATGCATATTCATCTCATGGAATGTAATGATTTTGTATGAACATTATAAAATATCACATCATAGTTTATTCCTAGGTAATTATGATCCAATTAACCTTAATACTTGGTATTTACAATTGAGATATATTCTATATTGTTTCCTATTATATTCTTTATATCCCCGACACCTCTAGATGGATTATAAAGATATTATTCATGTGTTTTAAATGTGTAATTCATCATATGATGGATACTAAAAAAGATATTTCAACATTTAGATTATATAATTAAGAAATTAAAAAAAAAAATCTAACAATAAATTATTAAATTATTAAATTATTAAAAATAATAATATATTTGACCATGACTACTCTAATAATGTTTAATGGTTTCAGGCATATCACAAACCTATCTAGATTACTAAAAACAATAGTTTTCCATTAAAATAAGTGAATTAGTCATATGAACATGATTAATAATTAAATGATTCTTGATTTTATTTGAATAATCATTATGAAAGAATCATGAAACTCTAAAGAGGACCTTCTAATATTGTTGTTTATAATTAATGTAACAATAAAATATAATCTTGGGGTATATATAGAGTTCAAGACATAATATTGGTAATTGAATAAAATAAAATTATCCAATCTATTTATCTATACTAAACCCCACATCCAATAATAGAAATGATAATATTATTATATATTTGATTCACACATATTTTATAAATAATACATAAATCAATTAATTAATATATATTTTGTTCAATAATTTAAAATATATCATTTCAATTACATGGATTATTACTCTTCACATCCACCTTCATCAATATTTTACAAACTGATATTAATAAATATTATTCACTCGATAAGTGAATATATATATATATATATAATATTCTGGGTCAAGTGAATACATCTCTATATAAATTTTCACATCACATAAAATATAGAATGGATATGTATTAGAAAAAAATATTATAAAAATATTATTCCATGTCCTAGATAATTGTATTTATTTCATTAATAAAATTAAAATAAAATTAATATGAAATCAATGGAAAAACTAGGCGGGTCACCCTAATGGTATCTTTCACAGCGGAATAAGAAAATATAACATTAATTTTAATATTATAATCAAGAACCAAAAAATGTCACTCAAGAAGAATATTTTAAGGCCACAACAACAGAGAAAACATATAAAATCTCACTGAATTATATAATCAGTCTGTCTTAATATATCATCCCACAATTTTCACTATCATGTCATCAAATGAATTTTTCCGAACATCTTTCAATAAAATAAAGGGTTAAACCAATCAATACCTCATAACAATGGAATTTATCTTGAAAAATATATTTTAAATTTTTTTTATATATAATCATTCATAATGATGTTAGGGACAATTAATTATGCAACTTATTCATTAATAAAACAATTTTTTTGATTCACCCAACATATCCAACATCCCTATGAACATATTTCACCAAAGTATATGAAAATAAATAAAACAATATTACTCATGATGTTTATTACTAATAATAATAATGCAAATGGATCATTAAAATCATTTATAGATATGAATATATAAATATATGTAATAATGTGGGATTCATATTGATGGGTCTATCTATATATCTATCATATTAGCGATGACCAGGAGTGAAATTCATGAGATGGAGTCTCATCCAATTTGAGTACATTCATTGGTAATTTTCATAATCATTGTCCAATCGGATGATGTCGTATCACCATAGTAAAGAATAATTTAAGAACTGTGTCATATCATTTCATGGTACTCATCATAACAAGAAGTTGATATATCCTTTTGAATGATACATAAATACTTAAACTCTATCACATTGAATTAATGAAAAAGGTAAATTTATATGTTATAAGACATTAGTTAATAATAAATTCTAGGAATATATAAGTAATATAATGTATAGTATTTTCAGTTATAGGGAACCAACATCAACATCAATGTGTTGTGTTACGATTTATGTCCTATTTATAAATCTTGTAAATAGATATATGTGAGAGGGGATGGATTATAAAAACCAAAAAATATATACGAAATATTCCAGATTAAATGTTCAAGATAAAAATTGGCCAGTGAGATGGTTATCATCATAGATCACCTTGAATTGATAGTTTTTATGGATATTAAGGGTTTGAATGAGATGGATTGGTTTAGTATTGAAAAAAACCAACACCATACAATAGTTTATGATTTAGTTTTTATACACAAAAATTTATAAATTTTATAATATTCCAGATCTGATTATAAAATTTTAAAACCAGTAATTTTATCTTCAGTTCTTTTTAGATTAAATATTATCCAATTTTTTATTATAATTATATTAATGTGGATCGAATATATTTCATATTGATTTCATAATAATTTTAATAGTGTTAGTTTCATAGTAATTTACATAATGGAATGATATCACTATTTAGATGATATCAAAAATAATATTTTATAATGGAAAATGGAAATAAAAACCGATATGGTAAATGTTTATAGAATGGATTCATTAGATATACAAATATAAAGAGAGAAAAGTTTCTTATTTACATTACATGTGAAAATCATGTAAATAGTGGTATTTTCTTTTGAAAGATGAACTCGAACACTAACCATAATGGTCTATTTTATCCTCACTGTAAACTAAACGATGCAAAACAGTTATTTTAGTTTGGTTTTCTTTGTTTTGATGATGTTTTTTCCATAATTACGGGGTAAAAGTTTTACTAGAGAAAGTGGTTATTCGGTTAATGGGATATGAATGAAGTGTTACTTTAGTGATGTAGTATAAGGGGGGATGAAAATTTGTGCAATTTGTTCAGGATGAGTTCTATGGTGGAGGAATTTCCATTTCCCAGCTGAGGGTGGAGCTTGGGTTTCATGAAGGTGGGGTGGTTATGAAGTGGGATCATGAGGAAATAAAGATATATAAAACATGTTTGATAAAAATTAAATAAAATAAGATTAAAAATACCTAATAAAACAAATATTATAATTTAACTAATTTTTATAAGTCTATAATCATAATAATAATATTTTTATTAATAATAATATTTAAATTTTTTATTATTGTGATGTAATTTTAAAACATAAATTAAGAACATAAAATATATAAGTTAGTAATAAATTTTTTTTATTACTACTACTATTATTAAAATAACTACAATGATTGTAAGGGTATGATTGATGCTACTCAAGATGGAAATATAGAAGGATATTTTGATATTTAGGGATACAAATTTACTATGTACTTTACTCATGATATGGTTCGGGAATCAGAGCTCTATTAGCTGGAACTATTCGCAGGAAGCAAAATTAATCAAAGGATAATGCTTCATTGGTGTAGGTTATTAGTATACATAAAGGTAAATATAATTCTATATTAGTGGTTGAATAATGTTTCTCAACGTTTTTCTAAATATGATTGTATAGTTTTCATGATAACATCCCTAGTTCTTGTAATGGAGAATATAAATACTGAAATAGAACATTTTATTTATGATCATTGTTCAAAAATGAACCTTGTTACTCTTCTAAATGGGGATAATAAGAGGAATATTGATGACTTAGTAAGGAGATATTTATCTATGAGTGGATTTCAAACTTTTAGGTATATAGAGATTTTAAAAATACATTTCCCTTATAATGATTGAAAGAGTATGTAATTGGGGACTGATTCTTGGTTCATCATGAATCGAATTAATCAATGTAATGAAATAGGGTATTAAATATATCACCTTTGATGTCAAATATTACAGTTCATGGGATTCTATTTGATTTCAAAAAATCTGTTGGGCCTTAATGATTCATCACATTTTTTGTGACATAGATTCCTCAACATAGGTCTCATTTAGGATGGATAAAAATATTATATCGGTTTGGTATAGTCACTATTCATGATGTGAGCTAAAAATTCCCATATTTGTATATGTCATTCCTCAAATGTAATATAGTTCAAATTAAATACTAGGTAAAAATATCATTTTTGTGAATTTAGATAATTTATAACTTGAATGTTTAGATTTATTAAAGAATGGATTTATTGATATATCAATTTCTTAGAATATGTTTTCCAACACATAACATATTACTTCAAATTTAAGTCTAAATTTAATTTCATAAACAGATTCATTTATTATAATCAATTATAGTAAAAAAACTTTATAAATTAATTGGAATTAAAAAATAAAAATATGTTAATAAAAAATAATGATTGGAATAATTCTCAAAATAGAATTAAATTTTTAATTATTTTAAATACTTTTTTATGATAATACTTCAGAAAATAAATTATTTAATTTACAGTTTGGAAAAGTGTTAATTTTTCACACATTCAGTAGATTTAACCTAAAGATATGATCATGCATACCTAACCCAACACTCATGGTCAGTAACCTGACCGTGAGAAACTCTTCCACATCTAATAATAGTGAAAATAATCCATGGTTCCACACAACCACAATCCACGGTGACCTAATCCTATTACAACCACCTTAAAACTGAACTACACCACCACTCATAGATATCTTTAAATATACAAACAAGATACCCTCGATAGTAAATCAAAAAATCGCTTAAATTTACATATTGACATCATAATCTACATCACACCATATTCTTATAAAATCAATAAATCCACAATTGAATCCCAAATCAAAACTCAAAAGATCAAACTGCATTTCTGGTTTAGAGGAGGTTATCCACTATCACTCGGTCAAAATAGGCCCCATGAACCAGATCCTGATTTTTTTATGCACCATCGAACACCACCATCACTACTAGAGTATCACCCGAGCCTCACCTCCATAATACTTCATATAACACCACCTCATTTTATGACACATCATCTCTTCTAAGAAAAGCACAGTTTCTTTAGTGAATAATACCATTCATTTACTCACTAATTAAAAGGTATATAAAGAATAACTAGTTGTTCATAATGGATTACCCATATAAAATTACATTAGTTGAATAACAACACAATTCATATCAGTTTGGTTATCAAAAAATGACATCATATGACTCAATGTCTAAATCATCTAATTTCCATCTATCATTTAATTACAAATTTCTTATATAAATTTTTCATAACCAAAAACTGATTCATTATCTCACTAAACAAGCCAAGTCAAGTTGAATATATATTAAGAAATCACCCACAATTTATATCATACTAATTAAAGTAATCCATTAAACAATTTTATTTAATAATAATGGGTTTTATCAACCAAATGGTTGCCACCAGCTAGGTCTGGATCCATCTTCATCCAATGGGACTTGATGGAATAATCCAATTCATTAATTTTTTATTTCACTCCTAATATGTTGGCACAATTTCAATAAAACACCTATATGAAAATTATCAACCCATAAGATTAATGTTTAGACCCACTACCCTTAATGGAAAAATAACACAACTTGTCTCATGAAAAAACCCATGATTAAAAAGGTGTGAAAGATCTAAAAGAGGATCATATATCAAAATCGTTCATGATAAAAAATCAAGAAATCATATTTTCAAGATATTACACCACAATTATCTGAAGAAGAAATAGATATATGGTAAAACATTACCAAAACAACTTACCATGGATCAGATGCATGATCATCCCATTAGAAATCAAGATAAGATTAATAAATACCTCATTTGGTGCACTAGGGTCATGAGGATAATGATGAATGTGATTTGGAAATAAAATTTAACCATAAAACAACTTTTAAAACATAATGTTAGGTAATTACATGGCATCTAACATAGTTACACAACATGTAATTTTTTTATGTATACACTGAAAACCCATTCCCTTGGCTGAATATTAAATTCAATAGAACATTATGATTTTCCCATATCAGTGTGAATCACTAATATGGAGAGGGGTGAATCAGGGATCCCTTTAAATCTTTTTACTAATTGATTATTTTCAACATAACCTCTATTACTAGTAAAATCCTCGATTAATTCTTTTTTTGTCTCTTTGAATTGCCTCAAATAATATTGTAAATATAAAGGCACTGAACACAAGGATTTAGAATGTGGAGGCATGTGGATGTGATTCTATGAATATTGATAGAAAGCCCAATATATGTTTTTCAAGGGGAGTATTCTCTAAAGATGAGAAGTATTGTTCATAATAAAATAATTCCACACCATCAATGAAATGATTTAATTTTGTATATAAGATGATATGGATAGAAAATTGGTATCTTAAAAAAGTCCCTTATCCAATATCTCAACCCATTTTGAACACCAAATCTAATAATAATAATATTTTTTATTTTTTATTCACCACACATATTTCTAATCAATAATAATAATTTCAATAATAAAATTAATAATTATTTAAATGGTATTTAGGAAATTATTTTTGTTATATTAATACATAATATTCCCATAAACCTTTTTTTCATATATAAAACTGGGTATAATAAATATTATTCATGATATAATTAATTAAATAAATAATCAATTGGTTGCCTTGAGAATAAATATTTTTTTATTATAAAACACACATTAAATAGTGAATGAATATATAAGATCAATAAATCCAAAATAATTATTTTACCTTGGCCTTGATAGTATTATTTATTTCATTAATTAAACTATAATAAAAACTATTTTGTAATAATAAAACCACTATTTGTGTTACCATCTTGGCATCTTTCTAAAAGACATTAGGAAAGATTTTCATAAGTCCAATATCATTAACTAAAAAAATGAAAAGGCTTAGAACAAAAATATGAAAATAAAATATTTATTAAAACCACAAAATACATTCCCACTATATAATATTTCGGTTTGTATGAATAAAAAATTATGAATATTTCACACAGATTTCATCATATTATATTATTATTACATCATTTTTTGACTTATTAAAATGAACACATTGGTTTTTTGTGACCATGGAATTTAGTTTTATAGACCCTTTATTTATGTATCAACATCCTATATAGTAAAATTGAAAACTACTTCCTCAACATATTAATTAATAACATATTATTCATAACACTCCCAACATACCAAATATACAAAACACCACCAAGTGAATTTGTGATCATTGCTTATGGGAATAATTATAAGGATGATACTCATGATATGTATTAATAATAACCTCAAATAATAATTATAAAATGAATATGATTTCAGATTGAAATATATAATTACATGTTATCATGTGGAATTCCAATTATTGGTTATTTCCTAATAATTTATTATCCTAGAGATTAAACGGTATGAACCTTATAAGATGAATAACCATCTTACTTAGTGTACTACCACCAAAATTTATGCATCTTTTATGTCCCAAAAAATCATTATATGACCATTGGTCATGTATGTTATTAATATAATTATATAATTTAACGTTTCTCATCATTATAGGGAAAAATATAACCATTTAAATATGGAAAATACTCTGGGAAGATATCAAAATAATGTCATACCAAATGAAAATCAATATTTGGTAATACATTATTTAATATTTAGTAATTTAAATATATAAATAATATTATTTAGAATTCAATTGGTTCAAAGTAATGAACTCCAATACAGACCTACTAAGACTAGTGCCAACTTCTAATGAATGTTTGAGATAAAGTACTATTTAGAAAATAAACTTAATACAACATCAACTCTCTTAGAAATATACCTCAAGATATGAAAGTTTGAGAAAAATTACTTCTTCTACTGATTTAACCTTGATTCCATTTTGTGAGTCGTCAATATAGTATTATCATGGTATAGTGTGTAAAATCATAACTGTTCTGATGAAAATCATGATCATCACTAATGATTCATTTCCATAAAAAATTATTTAATTTATTGTAATCTATAATATAGTTAGATGTTATTTAATAATTGAAGATCATGATATTCTTAAAGCATTTCTATCTCACAATACCTCCATTGATAGTAATGGTAAATCTTGATAGTGATTTCATATTTTCATGGTTTATTTGGAGACCACAATTTTTATATCACAAGATAAGTATAACCTTATATTCAATATAATCAATATATATATCCTTAAAATACCTGATATAGTTCAGGATAGAATTTATTACCTTTTAAAAATGGTATAATGGATTAAAATGATAACTATCTACTACCCTTAATGAATAGTAAACATATATTTTAGTACATAGAATCATATACGTGACTAGATATATGACAAATTCAAATATTATCTTGTTAATTATTCAACTATCCTCAAGAATATGCAGACACATTTTGTTTCAATGTTAAATGACATGTTTAAATATAAAAAATCTACTATAGGGGTGGTCCATAATAAGTAAATTCAACACATTGTCAATATATGACCAATGACATAGTCCAAGTATCATATTAGATCCATCATGATGGATATTGATGCCAAAAATTTATACAACTTCACTTAATAATTTTATAGATAATCATATATTTAACCTCATTTTAATAGACTGTAAAACTGATAATTCTTTTATAATTAAAAATAAGTTAACAATATATACTATTATGAAAATGATTTTACTCTAAATAAACCATTTATAGACACAAATCCCATATTTATTAATTATGAAACTAAATTAATTTATGGAATTAACAAAGAGATTGTTTTATATCCTAGATGTTTTCTTTATTCCAAAAATATATCACTATAATTTTCCAAACATATTTTTATCCATTTTATTCAAAATGCCTTTTGGTTGTGTTATATATAAATATTACATTTGGTTTATATTAAATAAAAAATACTTGAATCCATACATTAAATCAAATAGTCAGGTAAATCTATTATGGAATTTAGAATTGATGGATTTCATTATAGAAACTGGTCAAATGGTTTCATCATATTCTATGCCATGGTGTTGTTTATACCCTTTTATAACAAATAACATCTTTTAAGAATATTATTATCAATCAATTTCATGATTATTATTAAATACACATGTGAAACCAATGAGATTTATATTTATTAATATATATAATAAAATGTATACGTGGATTTATATGAGATAAATTTTATAATTTATGTCTTCTCTCATCTGGTAGTGTCTTTGCTACTTTCTACTTATAGTTTATAGGTTCATTATTATCAACTAATAAGGAGTCACCATGTTAAATGAATAATAATTTATATATTATCAAACCTCTCTTGTACTCTTATATTATACTTGTGTCACTAAAACATACTATTTCATCAGTCATTGTGGAATATATTATATTTCCAACACTTTTCCATCTTTAGCCTAACTTTATAAACTCTATATTTCTATTACTCTTTTCAATAGAGATATTTTAATTCCCAATAATGATGAGATTTATGTTAAATAACCATCATATATGAGTGTACATATAAAAATATCATTTTTACATTTGATACCTTTTATAGAAACACTCATTACCTAGGTGTGAAAACTTGATTCAAAAGATGAACATAAAAATGATTTGAAACCGCTCGCTCAATGATTCAACAACATGGGGTTTTTTATTCTCTATAATTCGAATATAACATCATATTCTACATTAGATGGAACATAATTTAGTATGTATTTTCGTTTATGTAATGTGTTTCCTTAAATGTATAATGAATGCCATGCATCAATCGTCATTGATTTAACCATGTCCGGTAATATCTAGATCCTCTTCAATTTACACTATCCTGAAATTGATTATAACAGTTATTGTATTAGGGTAATATCCAAAACACCAATACATAATAAATTAATACTTGGTTAAGATATTATATTCCATGTTATAGGTGGACTAAGGGTTTTTCCATACTTAGGGGATTCTTAAATACAATCTTGTATTCAATGAATTTAATAAAATAATCCAAATTATAACTCATTAGGTAAAAATATTAATATATACAGGTGTCATTAATACAAGTTTAAAAGTATAAATTTTCACCATTAACATAAAAATGAAATTTTCTATACAAATTTTTATGAACCAACTCAAGAATCATGGTGCCACTTCACATATTCCCCAAAAAATGATCTATATCAATTTTTCATTATTAAAAGAGAAGGTATAAACGTTGTTTTTTAGTTCAAAGTAATATAAATATCCATATTGGTATGATTTCAAAAAATTGTTTTTGGCATTACCATGTCATATATTTGATAATTATGTGATATAGGTGTAATGAAAAAAATATTCACTCTCAGTCTCAATTACGAGGTTTGGGTAATCAGTTACATTACTTCGATTATTAATATGTTCATTAAAATAGAATATTCTATCAATATAAAATAATATTTTTTCCCATAATTCTAAAATGAATACATTTATTCCAATAGAGGGCATAATAAATATTATTTTTGGAAATTGATGGAATAAAATAACAATTCATTATAACCAATATCATTGTTATTGTTAATATGAGGTTGTAGTCTCCAATAAAAATTGTAGTGAACATAGGCCCATTATGAGCTCATTGATCCACATCAAATTATGTTAATATTCAGAATATATATTTTCTATATAATTTTATATAAATATGATCACTAAAAAATATATCAAATACATTGTCTTAGTAATAAGAAAATTATATTTCATAACGAATACACTGAATGCCTCCCATTTATTCATTCCCATGTTACATTTCCTCTTCCAATGGCACTTCCTACCATAATAAAAAATGATGGGATCTTACCCCTTCTATTTTTCCGTGAACATTCTCTTCAGGGAACGGTTTTGGGAAGACATTTTTGAATTGGAGTTAGTCATGAAGCTCTTCTCCTAGCCTTTCTACTTAATTACTATAAGTAAAAAATGTTTTATTTAATAAGTTTCCCTACCAACATGAATGAGAAGAGTGACGACATATAAGATGAACTAATTGGTATTGTTCATATTTAAAATAAAAATAAATCTAAAGAAGATTCTAGGGAGGGATTCAAGGATAATATCTGTAAAAAAATCATTTGGAAACTTAAACACTATAATGTATACAAACTCAATGTGTCATGTCATCCTAACTATGTAAATTATTTATTGTGAATTACCTCATTAATTTAATGGGGATAGTTCCATTAAGATATCAAGGAACATTTGTCTTTATCTATTTTCATAAAAGTTATAAATATTATTGTTCATTATCTAAGATTCCATGATCTCTTGTGTTTAAAGAAGTTATTTACATGTATATGAAATAATAAAACATTAAAAATATAGTATATCAAGCTAATTATTTTCATAGAAATAAACATATTCATCATTCACCGCCTTAGTTGGAGGTTCAGGAATTGGGGATTCTATCACATAATTATTTTTTTCTTAGGGTAATATAATGTATCAGTAATTATACCATTACTAGTAGATATAACTAGTTAGGATATTATCATTATATATAATTTTATATATGGGAACAATGTTTCATAATATTTCCCTTCAACAAAATAAATATAAAATAAAATATGTGTACTTAATTATGATTACAAAAATATATGTGGTGAATTTTTTCCCCTTAGTGTTCAACTAATTGTTTATGTCGTAATAACCATCACAATTGGATTAAGAATACCTAATCACATTCAAATTCTACTAGAAAAGGATCCATATTTTCCTTTACATAATTTTTAATTTGACTATGGAAATTATAAGAAATCATTTATTTAAGTACTATTATAAACAACTAGATTCAATATCCCAGATCCATTAAGTGGACTCCAGAATCTTAAAAGCATTAGTTGAATTTTAGAAAACATTATATGTAATACTATATTGAATATCATTTTATTGTTATACTCAATTTAAATTTGTTTAAGTGAAACCAGTATATTATAAATGATTTCCATATAATTGATAGTTACCATGGCCTTTTCATGTCTCATACTTCAGTTATGAATGTTTCTTAACTCTGATTGTGGAATTATTATCATGAATTATTATTTTATTGAGATTTTTTCTAGTATTTTTATAAATTTATTTTTAATAATATGAGTATTTATCATATTTAATTAATTATGTACTTCATAAAATCGAATTCAGAATAATCCATTTACTTTAATTCCATCAGTGACCTTCGGTAATTCATTTATTTCTCTAATGTTGATTCAAAATCTATTAATTTTGAAATTAATTTATATATTAATAAAAAAAATTAGTTGATAATGG
The DNA here is from genome assembly GCA_963277665.1 of Viscum album. Lineage (NCBI taxonomy): Eukaryota > Viridiplantae > Streptophyta > Magnoliopsida > Santalales > Viscaceae > Viscum > Viscum album. Next base: position 1,049,834,051 of record OY728148.1, read on the forward strand.
TATTTATAATGGTTTATTTATTGAGGGGATAATAAAATATCTTATGGACCTAGGGGATGTACTCCATGTGCCAATCTTTGTTTTAGTTTTAGCATTCATCCAAAACAATTGCATCTCTAATGTTGATTTTACCTCACCCAAATTTCTAAATTTCTTCATATATTTGTATAATCATCCTTTACATAACATTATACTAATATACATGTTAGCAGGACCAGTTTAATCTTTAAAAAGGTTATATAAATGAAACCAAGGACCCAAAATTCCATTATATAAATGGTGAAATGGATGATGAATTTTCCTTTATTTAAATTTACCAATAATAAAACCAATTAAATAAAAGTCAATATAAATCAATCGCATGCCTAGGTTAATTAATTCTCATGACCTATTATATAAATTAAATTGATATTTATATAAAATATTGAGATAATATTCATTTCATTCATTTTTGGATAAGATATATTATTCAAATACATTAATTATCTTATTAATTAATTAATTCATTTATATAATGTTCATACAAATTTTCCAATTTAATCCCATCATCTATAATTTTTTTTTAAAAAAAATTTCTATTTCAAGTTCATTATTTTCACAATATGTACTATTCATATTGACTATATTTACCTTTGAAAACTACACCACATGGTACTTTCAATTTATTGTTCCCTCACATATTATATAGTATTTATTGAATATCTCCTAATTCGTTTTTGTGTGATATAAATAAATAAAACAAAAATAAATTAAAATTACCTGTAATATACAAATTTTAACTCACATAAAGAACAGACTGTGGGATGATTATAAAAATCATGTAGTTAGGAATTTTAATTTACACTTCACTATGAATTTGATGTTTTATAAAACATATCACGACATCATCATGGAAATATAATGACTAATAGACATATAATAACTAGATATAATAGTTTAATTAATTAATTTTTCTTTATATTTAAAATATTATCGAATAGAGTGAATATTCAAGGAAACCACACCGTGTATATATTCCTATTTGTTTATCAAAACATATTCTTAAGGATGGGTCAAGTATTTCCATACCAAAATTAAAGACACACATATAATATACAAGCAATATACATACCAAGAAACCTATATGTCCCACAACTTTTTATCCAACATTTCATGTAATAAATACGTAACATGTATTTACCATATGGTTTCCACTAAGAAAATGTGTGGACTACACGCCGTGTACTCTAGGTATAAACCATGAAATCTCAAAATCCACATTCATGTACTGCATATTCATATCAAGGAATGTAATGATTTTGTGTGAACATTATAAAAAGTCACATCATAGTTTATTCATAGATATTTATAATCAAATTAACCATAATACATGGTATTTACAATTGAGATATATTCTATATTGTTTACTATTATCTTCTTTATATCCTCGACACCTCTAGATGGATTCTAAAGATATTATTCATGTGTTATGAATGTGTTATTCATCATCTGATGGTTAATAAATAAGATATTTCAACATTTAGATTATATAAAAAAGAAAATTAAAATAAATAATCTGACAATAAATTATTAAATTATTAAATTATTAAAAAAAATAAAATATTTCAACATGACTACTCTAATAATGATTAATGGTTTATAGCATATCACAAACCTATATAGCTTACTAAAAACAAATAGTTTTCTTTTAAAACAAGTGAATTAGTCATATGACCATGATTAATAATGAAATATTTCATGATTTTATTTTAATACTGATAATGAAACAATAATGAAACTCTAAATAGGACCTTCTAATATTGTTATTTATAATTAATGTAATAATAAAATGTAATATTGGGGTATATATATAGTTCATGACATAATATTGGTAATTGAATAAAATAAAATTATCCAATCTCATAATCTATACTAAACCCCACATCCAGTAATAGAAATGTTAATATTATTATATATTCGATTCACACATATTTTACCAATAATAAAAAAATCCATTAATTAATATATATGTTGTTAAATAATTTATAATATATCATTTCAATTACATGGACTATTACTCATCACATCCACCTTCTTCAACATTTTACAAACTGATAATAAAAAATATTATTCATTCGATAAGTGATTATATATATATATATATAATATTCTGGGTCAAGTAAATACTTCTCTATATAAATTTTCACATCACATAAAATAGAGAATGGATATGTATGATAAATAAATATTTTAAAAATATTATTCCATAACCTAGGGAATTTTATTTATTACATTAATAAAATTATAATAAAAATAATATGAAATCAATGGAAAAACATGGTGGGTCTCCCTAATGGTATATTTCATAATGGAATAAGAAAATATATCATTAATTTGAATATTATTATCAAGAAACAAAAAATGTCACCCAAGAAGAATATTTTAATGCCACAAAAATGAAGAAAACACATAAAATATCACCGAATAATATAATCAGCCTTTCTTAAAATATCATCCCAAAAGTTTCACTATCATGTCATCAAATGAATTGTCCCGAACATCTTCCAATAAAATAAAGGGTTAAACCAATCAATACCTCATATCAAAGGAATTTATCTTGATAATTATATTTTAAAAATATATTTTTTACATATAATCATCATAATGATGTAAGGGACAATTAATTATGAAAATGGTTCATTAATAATACAAATTTTTTGATTCACCCAACATATCCAACATCCCAATGAACATATTTCACCAAAGTATATGAAAATAAATAAAACAATATTACTCTTGATATGTATTACTAATAATAATAATGCAAATGGATCATTAAAATAATTTATAGATATGAATATATAACTATATGTAACAATGTGGAATTCATATTGATGGGTCTATCTATATATCTATCATATTTGCGATGACCAGGAGTGAAATTCATGAGATGGTGTCTCATCCAATTTGAGTACATTCTTTGGTAATTTTCATTATCATTGTCCAATCAGATGATGTCGTATCACCATTGTAAAGAATAATTTAAAAGCTGTGTCATATCATTTCAAGGTACTCATCATAATAGGAAGTAAATATATCATTTTGAATGATACATATAAAATAAAACAATATCACATTGAATTAATGAAAAGGTTAAATTTATATGTCATAAGTTATTAGTAAATAATAAAATCTAGGAATATAAAAGTAATATAAAGTATAGTGTTTTCAGTTATAGGGAACCAACATCAACATCAATGTCTTGTGTTACGATTTATAACCTATTTAAAAATCTTGTAAATAGATATATGTGAGAGGGTATGGCTTATAAAAACCAAAAAATATATCTGAAATATTCAAGCTTAAATGTTCAAGATAAAAATTGGCCAGTGAGATGGTTATCATCACAGATCACCTTGAATTGATAGTGTTTATGGATTTTAAGGGTTGAAATGAGATGGACTGGTTTTGTATTGACAAAAACCAACACCATACAATAGTTTATGATTTATTTTTTATACCCAAAAAATAATCATTCTAATAATGTTCTAGATCTGATTATAAAATTTTAAAACCATTAATTTTTTCTTCAGTTCTGTTTAGATTAAATATTATCCTATTTATTATTATAATTATATTAATGTAGATAGAATATATTTCATATTGATTTCATAATAATTTTAATAGTGTTAGTTTCATAGTAATTGAAATAATGGAATGAAATCACTATTTAGATGATATCAAAAAAATAGTTTATAATGGAAAATGGAAATAAAAACTGATATGGTAAATGTTTATAGAATGGATTCATTAGATATACAAATATAATTAGAGAAAAGTTTATTCTTTAAATTACATTTGAAAATCATGTTAATAGTGGTAGTTTCATTTGATAGATGTACTGGAACACTAACCATAATGGTCTATTTAATCCTCAATGTAAACTAAACGATGCAAAAAAGTTATTCTAGTTTGGATTGGTTTGTTTTGATTATGTTTTACCATAATTACAGGCTAAATGTTTTACTAGAGAAAGTGGTTATTCGGTTAAGGGGATATAGAAGAAGTGTTACATTAGTGATGCAGTATAAGGGAGGATGAAAAGTTATGCAATTTGTTCAGGATGAGTACTATGGTGGAGGAATTGTCATTTCCCAGCTGGGGGTGGAGCTTCGGTTTCATGAAGGTGGGGTGGTTATGCAGTGGGACCATGAGGAAATAAAGATATATAAAATATGTTTGATAAAAATTTAAGAACGTAAGAATAAAAATATATAATAAAATAAATATTATAATTTTACTAATTTTAATAAGTCTACAATAATAATAATAATAATTTTATTATTAATAGTTTTTAAATTTTTTATTATTGCGATGTAATTTTAAAACATAAATTAAGAACTTAAAATATATATGTTAGTAATAATAATATTTTTATTACTACTACTATTATTAAAATAACTAAAATGATTATAAGGGTATGATAGATTCTACTCAAGATGGAAATATGGAAGGATATTTTGATATTTAGGGATATAAAATTACTATGTACTTTACTCATGACATGGTTCGGGAATCAGAGCTCTATTAGCTGAATCTCTTCGCTAGAAGCCACATTAATCAAAGTACAATGCTTCATTGGTGTATGTTATTAGTATAAATAAAGGTAAATATAATTCTATATTATTGGTTGAATAATGTTTCTCAACATTTTTTTAAATATGATTGTATAGTTTTCATGATAACATCCACAGTTCTTGTAATGGAGAATATAGATACTACAACAGAACATTTTTTTATATTAATTCGTCAAAAATGAACCTTGTTACTCTTCTAAATGTGGATAATACGTGGAATATTGATGACTTAGTATGGAGATATTTATCAATGAGTGGATTTCAAACCTTTAGGTATATAGAGATTTTAAAAATACATTTCCCTTATAATGATTGAAAGAGTATGTCATGGGGGACTGATTCTTGGTTCATCAAGAATCGAAATAATCAATGAAATAAAATAGGGTATTAAATTTATCACCTTTGATTTCAAATAATACATTTCATGTGATTCTATTAGATTTCAAAAAATCTATTGGGCCTTAATGATTCTTCACATTATTTGTGACATAGATTCCTCAACTTAGGTCTCATTTAGGACGGATAAAAAGATTATATCGTTGTGGTATAGTCACTATGCATGATGTGAGCAGAAGATTCCCATATTTTTATATGTCATTCCTAAAATGTAATATAGTTCAAATTACATACTAGGTAAAAATATCATTTTTTTGAATTTAGATAATTTATCACTTGAATGTTTAGATTGATTAAATATTGTCTTTATTGATATATCAATTTCTTAGAATATGTTTTTCAACACATAACATATTACTTCCAATTTAATTCTAAATTTAATTTCATAAAAGGATTAATTTATTATAATCAATAATAGTAAACATTTTTTACAAATTAAATGGAATCGAAAAATGAAAATATTTTATTATAAAATAATTATTGGAATAATTCTCAAAAGGGAATTAAATATTTAATTATTTTAAATTCATTTTGATGAAAATACATCATAAAATAAATTATTTAATTTACTGTTTGGAAAGTGTATATTTATCACACATTCAGAAGATTAAACCTAAAGATATGATCATGCATACCTAACCCAATACTCATAGTCAGTAACCTGACCGTCAGACACTCTTCCACGTCCAATAATAGTGAAAATCAACCCTGTTTCCAAACAACGACAGTCCGCTGTGACCTAAGCCTACTACAACCACCTTAAAACAGAACTACACCACCACTCATAGATATCTTTAAATATCAAAACAAGATACCCTAAATAGTAAATTAAAACATCCCTTAAATTAACATACTGACTTCATAATCTACAACACACCATCTTCCTATAAAATCAATTTATCCATAATTGAATCCCAAATCAAAACTCAATAGATAAAACTAAATTACTGGTTTAGAGGAGGGTATCCACTGTCACTCTGTCAAAATAGGCCTCACGAACCAGATCTTGATTTTTTTAAGAACCATCGAACACCACCATCACTGCCAGAGTATAAATTGAGCCTCACCTCCATAATATTTCATAGAACACCACCTCATTTCATGACACATCATCTATTCTATGAAAACCACAGTTTCTTTAGTGAATAATACCATCCATTTACACACTAATTAAAAGGTATATAAAGAATAACTCATTGTTCATAATGGATTACCCATATAAAATTACATTAGGGGAATAAAAACACAATTCATATCAGTATGGTCATCAAAAACTGACATCATATGACTCAATGTCTAAATCATCTAATTTCCATCAATCATTTAATTACACATTTCAAATATAAATTTTTCATAACCAACAACTGATTTGTTATCTCATCAAACAAGCCAAGTCAATGTTAATATATATTAAGAAATCACCCACAATTTATGTCATATTAATGAAATTAATCCATAAAACCATTTTATTTAATAATAAATGGTTTTCTCAACCAAATGTTTGCCACCAGCTAGGTCTAGAGCCAACTTCATCCAATGGGACTTGATGGAATAATCCAATTCATTATTTTTTTATTTCACTCCTAATATATTGGCATAATTTCAATAGAACACCTATATGAAAATTATCAACCCATAAGATAAATGTTTAGACCCACTACCCTTAACGGAAAATTAACACAACTTGTCTAATGAAAAACACACATGATTAAAAAGGTGTGAAAGATCTAAAAGTGGATCATATATCAAAATCCTTCATGATAAAAATCAAGAAAGTATATTTTCAAGATATTAGAACTCAATTGTCCGATGAAGAAATATATATAAGGTAAAACATTACCAAAACAACTTACCATGGATTAGATGCATGATCATCACATTAGGAATCAAGATAAGATCCAAAAATACCTCATTGGGTGCCCTATGGTCATGAGGAGAATGATGAATGTGATTTGGAAATAAAATTCAACCATAAAACACTTTTTAAAACATAATGTTAGGGAATTACATGGCGTGTAATATAGTTATGAATCATGTAATTATTTTTAGATGTATAAACCGAAAACCCATTCCATTTTCGGAATATTAAATTCAATAGAACATTATGATGTTCCCAGATCAGTGTGAATCACTGATAGGGAGAGGGGTGAATCAGGGATCCCTTTAAATAGTTTTACTAATTTATTCTTTTAAACTTAACCTCTATCATTGGTAAAATCCTCGATTAATTCTTTTGGTGTATCGTAGAATTACCTCAAATAATATTGTAAATGTAAAGGCACTAAACACAAGGATTTACAATTTTCGGTTCAAAGTCTTACTCCTGACTGTGATGATTTTTCTCCCCAACATAGACTCTCCACTGTAATCTTATTATCAATTAAAATGGATGAAATAGAGTCCCATTTTATCTCTCCTAATTCACACATGATTATCATTATATTGATTCTGACTATGTTACTAGAGTCCCACTAGCCTTCTTTAGAATTACATTGATGAGTTATTCCTCCTGCCTTTTATAAGAGATGATTCTTGATTAACTGTGGTTGGATATTCTGATCATCTCTCACAATCTTTCTGAATCACACATCCTCTTAAGTCTCTTAATTAATCTTCAACAACCTTTGGTAAGGTCAGTTGGCCTTTATCAATAACTTTGATCACTTTTCTGATCAGTCCCCAGTCTCAATAATTCTTAAGAAATTCTTTCATGTTCTGATGAATACCTAGCCTTAATTATATTTGATGTAATGGTGCACAAAAATTCAACCCGAATATAATATTAAAGAATGATCTAGCACCATATTATCTCCGTCTTTATTCATGGATTCTCAAATATTTTCAACTCAGATATAATATCTTCTTTAACACTATTTGGCGTCAAACTCAAAACTCATTCACTTAATGCATTGATTTCATGACATCCTAACATGTTTTTTATATCTCAATCAATTATAATTCATGAATGGGTTTTATGGAATTTCTTCTTGTTGTTTATATATATGTGCACAAAGAATCTAGATTCTTTTTTTATGTGTCTTCATTTATGGATGTGCATGTATACATGCATGAAAAACACTTTTTTCTTTTTGTGAAAACCCCAATGGGTATTGCGTTTCGAGCACACCCACATAATAATCATTTTTCTCACATAATATCCCACACACTTTTTACCTTTGGTTATTTGGACAAACATAGTTATTATTTTGTTTTGGATCAAAATAAGTGTGTGTTTATACAAGCCCAAATGGGTTTAGTTAATATGGGTGATCCTCCCCTTTCCTCCTCCTTCTTCAAATACGAGCACACAATACATTCTCGATTTGTAATAATTTTCAATCCATAATGGGTATATTAAATGTATGGCTTGTTCTTGCACACTTGGGAGTCTCAATTCATGAATATACATGAAATTTCATCATGCATGCACTCTCCAATCCTCCTTCATGAATTCACGAGTTCTCGAGATTCTTATACTTCAAAAAAAACACACAAGAGATTAGACCATCATGAATTCACCTTATTATTCAATGATGAATCCATGAAAATAGAATATATATATATATATATATATAATATTCAAATAGGATGTCTTATTATTATTTGTGAAAATAGATGGGAAAACTGTTATCCTCTCTCACGCTTAGGGTGAAAGCGAGTCTCCTTCAGAGAACCAAGGAGGGTTTTTATTAGTTATGTTATTGATAATAACCCCAATGGTGTCAAGCACAGTTGTTTTACCCGTGGTCTACTCCTCATAAAGACTCAATGATGGTTCAAAAAAGTTATAAAATTCTTGTGGGTGATGTCGCACAATGGGTGAAGATCTCCTCTTTTATGAACCAAGATGGTTCGCGGTTTTCCATTGTTCATGGGATGTGCGGAACTTCTTCACGTAGATGGGATGCTCGGAAACAATGTTTTTTGGTTCTCTATTTTATAGAAAACAAGAGCCTCTCTCAATATTTTCAACAAAACTTATCATCCTGATGATCATATATTTATAAGCGAGGTTTGGATCATTTTTGTGTTAAAATACACATGAGATTCTATGATATTAAAATCATTAAATACCCATGATCTTCACTTTGAATATTCCAAATGTTGGATATGAAATGGTGCAAGTCACATGTGTTTTTCGTATAGTTGTGGAATCATCATTTATAGGGTGTAAATAACTTTTATGTGTTTTTGGATGCATGTGAACCATCCCACCCAAGCTTCATCAATGCAAGATGATCCCTCAGAACATCATTTTCTTTGGCCTCATTCGTTTTTCTTCATCTGTTACCTGCATGAAAAGGTTAATGAAATCATGTTATTGTGATGCTCAGACAATCAGAATGGGCTTGATAAGAGCTCAAATAGTTGATATAGTGGTGAGATCATTATTCAGATAAAGATCCTAGTTCAAAGGAGGCATGAGTGCTTCACAGGTTGAAGAAATCCGCGGTGGAGGAGATCAGATGGTCCTAGATTAATCATGCAACATGTGGGATTGATAGACATCCACGATTAAATGATTAGATTTCAATTTGTTCAAATGTTTGAGCGAGATATTGGATAAGATGAGAGGAAAGAATTAGTTTACTGTTTTTAAAATGTCATCCCTTCAATTAAACAAAGACTCGAGATCTATTTGGTTTATCAATCAAATATCACCACTATGATTATAGATTACTCCTCTCCCCCCTCTGGTGCTTCCCCGCACTGGTTCTCTATGTGAATTATCTTAACGCCCACTATGGAACCTTTATGCGTGCTCTTGGTGCTCACTATAAACCTTTTTGTATGGGTTGATCACTGTGCGTGCTCTTACAACTGTATACACAGCCCGCACATGACATGCTCCTCTTGCGGGGTTAGCCTTGAGAATTCCTTTAGGCATGGCTGACCCTCAGGTCCCACATGTTCCTGAGGTTGAGGTCCTATGATTGACTCATTGGTTGGACTATATTTTTAATGTAAGGACCAACAATGTTTAAAACCTAGTGTAAAAAAGTGCATGACCACCTTCTTTCAACTAAGCCCAAGCATTGTTAATGCACTTAGTAGATTTCATACTACGTCCTTATACATCTCTTCTTTATCATCGAACATCATATTTCATTTCTTTTTGGAATAAAAAATACACGCCATTCAACATTTATTAAATCCATCCATGGATGATTCATGGATCATTTCTTCATTCCTCATGCATTAAAGCATAATGCATAGCCTTCTTCTTTTCTAGGATGTTTTCTCCATTAACACGTATCTTAAACTTTGATGAACAACTCAAACAACTGTCTGATTTTATTCAAAACCATCATCCAATTAGAATTCATTTAATGTTCTCATAGACATTAATCATGAAATAAAGAGTTTCATGGTGTTATTCAAGATTGTGTAAGCATGTATCACATTGAAACAAGTATTTGGAAATTAGGACTAGTTAAAAAATTGTCTGAATATTCATTGGAGAATGATCACGAATTATATCCAATGTCAAATAGTAATTCTCCTAAGTGAGATAGGCTTTGGAAAAAAATCACAGTTCAATTCCCTACGTATCATTGGATTTCCAAGTATAATTATTTATCACCACGTTGATCACAATTATCACTTCCATCATTACCTTTCCATACACATATTGACACCTGCCTAACAATAAACTCCTTATAGTATCTTCTTGAAATCAAATGTTACACCATTATCAAAAATCACCCCCTTTTTATTTTGTTTTCAATATAACCTAATCACAATTTTTATGGGTCAATATGTGTCCCAATATTTTCTCCCCCTTATTGGAAACCAAATGTGATGGTTTAGTAGGGTCTTTTCAAAACATGTTCTCCTCCCTTTGATTAACATCTTCATGATTATTTCTGAGATATGGATGATGTGACAGGGTTCACATAGAAAAGATCCTTTATTAAATCATCTATATGTCTAATTTAATATATTCTCATGAAAAAACAAGAGATATATTACGAAGGATTTCAATACTATCCATAAACAACAATACATGTGAAATCATGCTCAAAATGTATTAACTCTTAACCCAGGGGTTGGAAATAGTAATATTAATAAATGAAATTCTAAATACATAACATACTTCACTAAAAATATTAAAAAGTTCACGTTAAAAGATAAATAACCCCCTTTAATTCCATATTGTCATCAATAAAGCACTCCCACTTAATTTACATAATAAATAAAATTAAGAACAAGTGATGAAAGTTTGATTGAAATACCTCATGTTTCTTCTTATTGAGATGATATGAATTTCGTGGATTGTCATGAAATAATCCTTGATATCATCTCCTTCATGTCTTCTGTACCTCAAGTGGTGAACCCCCATTGATTTAACTTGGTGGAGAATATCTTCATATAAGATTAAAGATATGAATGTTGATAATCTACCAGTGTGTATCACTTCATGAAATTTTCATATCATGAATGATGGTTCCAAATTGTACCTATACACTTATCTCATCCAATTTCCATCGTGAGGAAGAATATAACATTTATTTCCATGAAATGTATCAACATGTATATAAAAAATATAAGGGAATAGGATGGGACAACTGTAAGCTTCTTATTAGAAGAAATCAGGTGGAAAATTTTCTCTCAACCCAAGAACTCCTTTCCATACATCTCAAAGGTGTATGGAACTCTTCATGCTTGTGTTTCCTCTCCATTTGAAATTTTTATCTTTAATTGTCAGCATGGAAAATATAATTACATTCACCTTCATATTATATGGATTATTTTACATTTCATAGGCTATTAGGGAAGTAGCAACCATTGGTGGTGGTTTTTTAATTATCAATATCTCCATTTGGATGAGTAAAATAGTTATACATTTGTTTTCATAATGTCCAGCCTTCAAGAACCTTCCACACAGTAGTTTTGAGACACTTGTTTTTTCATGTGATGATAACCTCTAATGAAATCTGAATTTTCCATCATGTGGGATGGCATGATTCCCCTATTCCGTTTAGTTATCTTTTACTTCATATTCATAACATTTCAGTTCTTGAGCTATTTAATATCAATACTAAATTATCTTGTATTGATATAATTTTTAATTTCATTTTTCTTCAATTCATTTACATGGCTTGATTGTAGTGATCCATAGGGTGACTTATTGTTCCAAAGTAGAATCATAATTTCATGGTTTTAATGACATTCTTTGATTGCAACTTAAGATTCTTCTTGGGAATAATCTCTTTGAGTGTTTTCTTGACTTCCTTGTTTTTCATATTCCCAATGAATGATTTTCAACTCCTTTTCCTTTATAATAACTTCTTTGTAATATATAATTTTTATAACCATATTCATGGTGAATGGTAGGACTAAAACAACACTCATCAAAACTGTGACATGTTCTTCTTCAATTATCACAGAATTCATCAAGATATTCAAATTTCTTATTGATAGATATATTATTCTTCATATGTGTTTTCTTCCATTGATATGAATGTTTCTTTAGTTCTTGATATATACATTCCATAAATGTAGGCCTTACATAATTTTTAAATGTTGATGCATTATTCCAGAAATCATTATCATGAAGCCCAAACATAAAAAACCCAATAGTATCAAAAAAATCTCCTTCTTTTTTAATGATGTTTTTGTCTAGCTAGATTTAATGAATTTTTTGTTTCTAGATTTCTCTTTCATTCTATGGAGCATCCATTTTGGAGTTGTTCTTCTTATTCAACCCTGTATCCATTCATGATATATTGATGGATTTTTTAAAAAATTTATCAATCCACGTATTTCCAGATTTTAGATTTGAACCTGTACTAATAAATGAAAATGTATTATTAGAAATAGAAATTACTAGGTTATGGAATAACTTATTATAATAGGATTTTTACATTATATTAGTGGGTGATCTGAAGTTTATTTTGGAATCATTTATCCCAATGAAAACATGAGTTGTAACATATCTTCTTTTATCAATTTGGGATGTTCCATCTTGGAGTGATAAATAAATCTTCCATGAATCCTCCAGCTCTATACGCTTTATGTTGAGGGAGTTCTTCTCATCCTCAATTAATCTCATCTTACATTCCAAATACTCCTTCAAATTTATCATTTGTTATTCAGGCATATTTTTCAATTTTTTAATGATATGTCATGCTCTATTACCTTTTTATATTTGTCTTCTAGTTGATCATATTTTCCAAACATATAGAGTTTTTTAGAACGTTGAAAATGCATGTAAAGCTTATACAAATTCCATATCAAATAATTTATTTCTCATAAATATATACCTTCAATTTTTTTGGTAAATTCATCATACCTATCATTGAAAATGAATATTTTTCTTTCTTTGACTTCACACATTTTGTGAGTGTGTTGGATAGACTAACCCATTAGCCAATTCATCTTCCATGGAATCATCTTCTTTTTCCAGATATAATTTTTCATCATTAAGAATAATAATTCTTGTAGAAAATTGTATTTCCAAATCTCTAGGGACATTCTTCAGATGATCATTGAGTGTAGTCTGATGATCACTAATTGAAATATCATCACCACATCATGAACTATCTTTATCAGAATAGTAATAATAATAAAAGTAATTATCACATGGTGTACCCTTCATAATACCTTCAGTATAATGTGTCTCCCTATTAGAATTATTCATTTTCATCATAATACTATCTTGTTTCTTATTTATTTTCTTCTATGTCTTGGATTATATCAACATTTGAGTGTTTTCACTCATCTCCACAAATATTCACTTCATAAACACTCCCTTGTATCTTTTATATGGAACCTCACACTAATACCAATTGAAATACCCAAATCAGTGTGAATCCCTGAGAGGGGGAGGGTTGAATCTATGATCCCATTAATTTTTTTTCTTAATTTATTCTTATTAATTAAACCTTTATGGCTGTTTGAAACCTTGATCCACTCTTCTTGTGCATCTCACCCTTACCTTGAATGATGTTGTAATTTAACGGCATGGAACATAAGGATTTATAATGTTTTGTTCAAAGTATTACTCCTTGATTTGTTTGTTATTATCCCAACATAGATTTACCACTATAATCATATTATCAATTAAAATGGTCAACATAGATTCCCACTGTATCCTTCAAGAGTCCCACTATTGGTTCTTAATAATACTTCCCTCAGTGATACCAAAATCCCACTAGCTTGCTTTAGAGTTCAACTGAAGACTTCTCCCCCCTAGCTTAAAAAAGATATGATTCCTGATTCACTAAGGATGGATCATTAGATCTTCTCTCATGATATTTCTGAATCACACATTCTCATGAATCTCTTCAATAATCATCAATAGCCTTTGGTATGGTCTGATGGCTATTATCAATAACTCTGATCACTTCTCTGGTCAGTCTTCAGTCTGAACAATGGTTAGAAAATTATTTCTTCTTTTGATGAAGGCCTTACCTCACTTAAGTGTGTTCCCATGGTGCACACAACCTCTTCAAGAATATAATATAAGAATTATCATGCACAATTTAAGCTTTGTCTCTCTTCATAGATCCTAAAATACTGTAAACTCAGTTATAAGATATTCTTTAACCCTATCTAGCTTCCTTCTCAAAACACATTCACTATATGCATGGATTGCATTGAATATAATATTATTTTTTTGGATATATCAATCAATTATGATTCATTCATGAGTTTCATGACCTTACAACTTATTTTTAACACATATTCAATAACAATATTGATTATTATTTTAAGTTTCTTCACTTGTGCATGTGCATCCATGCATGGAAGCGCAATTCTTTTCTTCATTGTTTTAAAAATCCAAAGTGTATAACCTTTTGGGAACATACACCTCCTATTTATTTTTCACACTTAATATCACACACAGTTTTTTTATTTGGTTCTTTTCACATAGACACTTATTATTTAGTTTAGGATCAATATAATTGGGTGTTTATTCAAACCATAATGGGTTTTGTTCTTGTGTTTTATCTTCATCTTTCTTTATTATTATTCAAATTTGTTAACAAAATCCTTTCATGATTTGTGATATTTTTCAAAACTAAATGGGTATGATCAATGTATGGATTTTACATTCACACATGGGTTTTTCAATTCATGAATATTCATGCATGCTCCTCATTCATGGACTCTCCATCCTCATTCTAGAATACACAAGGGCTCAGGTATCTTCTTCTTCCTCAAACAATGCACACAAGAACATAGATCATAATGCAATCACCTTATTCATCAAATAAAAACCCTTTCATATTATATATATATATATAATGAAAATAGGAGTTTGTTCTTTTTCTTAGATCAAATGGGGGGGCCCATGGTTGTCCTCTTTCCTACTTAGGGTGTGCGAGAGTCTCCTTCATAGAACCAAGGAGGGTTTCTATGGGTTATGTTTTCACAGATCAAAACAAGGGTGTCAAGAACCAGTTGTTTTACCTACGATATACACTTCAAAAATACATGATAAGGGTTTAGAGAAAATATCATGTGCTTTGGGTATATTCGCTCAGAGGGTGTGAATCTCTTCTTTCGTGAACAACGATGGTTTTCAGTTCTCCTTCATGAAAGGGATTCATAGACCATTTTTTCATAAGCGGGGTGTGCATAATGAATGTTGTATGGTGTTCTATTTTTTAGAAAATGAGATAATATCTCAATATTTGAAAAAAAACATCTTAGCTTGATGATTCTCTATTTATATGAGAGTTTTGGATCAACTGTGTGTTCCAATCTGGGTGAGATTCTACGGTATTCAAATTATAGAATACCCCTGATATTTAGTTAGAATATTTCATATGCGAGATATGATTTGGAAAAACTCATAGGTGTATCATTTTCAATAGGTGGATCCTTATTTTCATGTAGGGAATCACGTGCATGTGTTTTCAAATTCTTGTGAACCATCCAATATATGATTCATCCATACAAGACACGGCCTCAAAACATCATTTTCTTCAGCCAATTATTATTTTCATCATTCATTGCATGAATAAAAATTTAAAATCATGCATGTTACCATGATACTCATTAGATCATAACAATCTTGACCAGAGTTCAAATGGTGATTGTAGTGGTAAAATCATCGTTCAGCTAGAGATCCTAGTTCACTAGTGGCGTGGGTGCATCAAGGGTTGACAAAAACCACGATGGATGAGATTGGGATGTCCCAGTTTAATTACGTAATGTTTGATATGGGTTGAAATCGATTATTAAATGATCTGATGTCATGCTGGTCGAATGGTTGAGTGAGACAAAAGATGAGAAGAGTAGACATAATGAGTTCCTCAATTTTAAAATGAATTCCCAAATCAAAATAGAGGCACATGATCCATTTTTTATCAATATATAATCTCATTCCACCCTAATGCCAGATTACTCCTCTCCCCCCTTGGGTGGTTCCCCACACCAGTTCTATGTGGGCATGCTCGTAGTGCACACCATGCCTCCTCTAAGTGTTATCATGTTGCCACTATGCACCTTTCCACATGGGTTCGTCCATGTGCATTCTCCTACGATCTTATACATAGCTCGTGCATGCCATGTGCCTCATTCAGGGCTAGTCTTGAGGCATCCCATAGGCACGATTGACCCTCATGCCCTGCATGTGACTATGGTTGAGTTCCACGACTGGCCTTCATTTGTTGGCCTACATTTTTTTTGTAAGGACCTACTTGGTTAAAAACCATATGTACAAGATTGAATGAATACCTTCTTCCTACTAAGATCATGCTTGGAAATGCACTTATTAGATTCCTTACTAATCCCTTCCTCCCCTCTTCATCATCTTCAAAGGTTGTCCATCATTCTTTTTGGAATATAAATCCAAGATCTTCAATATTTCTATAATCCAATCATGGATGAAGCAGGGATCTTTTCTTCATTCCTCATGAATTAATGTATAATGAATGTCCTTCTTGTTGCGAGGGGTGTGCTCTCTAATAACACATATCTTAAACTATGTGTAATAGCTAAAAAATCATC
The DNA here is from genome assembly GCA_963277665.1 of Viscum album. Classification (NCBI taxonomy): domain Eukaryota; kingdom Viridiplantae; phylum Streptophyta; class Magnoliopsida; order Santalales; family Viscaceae; genus Viscum; species Viscum album. The sequence goes on from OY728148.1 coordinate 1,049,851,027, forward strand.
TAATTTGATTCAAACCCTTCATCCAATTAGAAGTTATTGGATGGATCTTTCACGTTCATCATGAAATAAATTATTTCATGGGGTTATTTAAGATGGTTCAAACATGTATAACCTTGATACAAGTATTTTGAACATAGGGATAGTTCAAAATTCATCTGAATTTGATTTTTTCAATGATCAAGAATTAAATCCAATGTCCAATAGTAATTCTTCTATGTGTCATACGCTTTGGAAAAACATAACCTTACCATTATCCAAGTATTAGTGGATTTCTACGTACAATTCATGATCACCACTTTGATTATGATTATCAATTATATCAATACCTTTCCATAAACATATTGAAACATAATTAAAAGTTGACTCCTAATTGATATATTATTAACATCAAATTAAAAACCATGATCAACAAATTACACAACAAGTAATCTATTAACATTATGTGTTAATGTTTTTTATAATTCATTCATCACATTCCCCTTATAATAGACCTAACCCCCTTTGCAGTATTCTTAACATACAATGAATATGTGATTACACTTGAACAATTTATAAATTGAAATAATTTTTTTAATAAAACACAAATCCTTATAGGTTAAGTAATTTTCTCTAATAATGTCTCTTTGTGTGGATCCATCTGATTTTATCAAGTTTCCTCACATCCAAAGCCTGGTTTTATTCAAAAAAGTAGATATCCATGAATAGAACACAACCACCAAGGTATTAAGATTAGAAGAAACTCAAAAAAAAAGAAGTTAAAAAATTAGAGACAGATATGTACTTAAAAAATTGATGGGATCCTATAACCTCCCCACCATATAATAGCTTGGGTTCCGAGTGTCTCAAATAATCACAATAGGGTCTCAGTGAATAATTCTGACCACTACAATCCAATATTTGACTCTCTCTCCCTTGTATCCTCCTAAACACTCACATGCTTCCACTACACCCGAACCAATATAATCACTCTATTGCAATGATATATATTAGTATTCTATATAATCTATATCAAATTGTCTAGAAGGACCCATCTGTAGGACCATAGACCACCTTGAGGGTGGGGGTGAATCAGGTTGTCACATTTTTCTGTTAAATGGAAAGATCTTGTTCCCACATTGGTAGGAATTTAATTTAACCCTATATAATGGATGTGTGTATTAAATAAAACTTTCACATACATAAGGACAACACATCACTTTTCTGTGGAACACCACTAAGGGATACATCTGAAGAGAATATACTAATAGGATTATAGTCATACAAAATTCTATTAATCATTACTAGATATCAATTACAAATGTTCAGGAACTATCACTCTATCCTAGGCACACTACCTTTACAAATTTTCAGTAATAGCTCACTCTTTCCCCCATATCACTTCCATTTACTCCTCCTAGTTCATTACCTTGAGAGAGGTATCACTTAGTTTATTGACTTGAATGTTTCGTCAACTGATTAGCATGGAAGTCTTTGTCTATGTACATAACGAGACAATTCTTTTATCGAAGCCCCAAATTTATTCAAATATATTCAACATTATTAATTAGTGAAATAACAATGCACTAAGACGTATTCTTGTTCTCTTCCAAAATCACATGTACCTCTGTGATTATTCAATAAATGAAGATCAACTAACTGAGCATCATCATAATCATATTCATCTTATTTATTATTCACATGTATTCATGAGATCATGCATATATCATTTCTATGAACTCTTCATTTATTTTAATTTATCTTCTTCTTCACAAACATACACCCATGGTTGTGGATTTTTCGATGAAGGTCTTCACGTATGAATGATAATATAAAAATTATCTCCACCTTTAAATTATTCATTCATAAAAAATGCACATAAATATTACCTTGAATTTATTAAAATGATAAGTGGATACATGTATGTAATATCCTTTGTCGTGTTCTCTCATTCACTTCTTCTCATGCGCACACTTGGAATCCAATTTAGTTCATTTAACTTTATGATTCATGTATGTGTTTTTCCATGAATCATCTTCAAACCAGAATGGGTTAGTACACAGTTTGGTTTATTCATTCACAGATGGGTGTTTGGAATCTTGCATATGATTTTCATGTGCATCATGCATGTAACCTCTAATGTTCGTAAAACACACACTGCCACAGGTATACAATGGTGTACATGTTCCCATTCTTCACAACTAGGGTGTGATGTTCTTCTATTCACATGGTGTGCTAGTATCCTTCTCAAACTAGGATGGTTTGTGACTCCACTTCACGTAAGGTATGACTGAAACTCTTAAACACAAGTAGCATGGACCTATATCACATACAAATTGGAACAAAGTTATCATGGGTGGTGCATGGTTCTCCTTTGATGGACCATATGGTATGCATTTCACCTTTTCAAACCAAGAAGTTTGCGGTTATCCACTTCACCAGACTAGAGCTGGTACATGGGAATTCAATTCATAGAACATTAACATTATGTAGTACTGTTTCTCCATAAACATAGAATGGTTTGTGAGACCTCTCTTCATGAACATAAATTGTTAATGGCTTTTCTCTTTGTGATCAAATAGTGTTTCATAGTTCAATGTTGTCCCTTCTCGAATTGAAGCACATAGAGTCTATATTTTTCACATAAGAAGATCTTGAATGCTTAGGAGAAGCAACCACATCTCTGATTAGTGGTTCTCTTTCTATAAGTAGAGATCGAATCTTTTATGAATTCAAATTTCCCGATATATGCCTTGTAGATCATGGAATTTAAATATCTATATATTCTTTGTTTTGAATTCATTAATTCCACATTTGAATATATGTTAATATCTTCATGTTGTTTCCTCTTTAATACATGCTCCATATTTCTAGTGAGTAAATCCCATGTGTGTGATGAGGATCACATTGAAATATTCATTTGACTCTGCACACAAAACATCCACGTGGATGAAAAAACGTATTTGGCCTCAGATGAACAGTTTTTTTTTGAAGTATTCACATGAATAAATAATATAGGTTTCATGCACGGCTCCATTGTCATCCATTGATTCACATTGTGTTAAATGATAGAGCATGGTCATTCGGATGTGGTTATTGATCATATCTGGTGTATAGGCATCAACATAATCGATCAATGGTGAAAGAGAATGATGACATGGATAGTTCAAATGTCACGAGAGAATCAGGAAGCTCGAGTTCAGTCTCAGGAGTTACAAGATAGAATGGATATAATGATTAGGTTATTAGATTCCATATTGATTGGATGGTCCGACAACATCTGATATGCGATAGATGGTTGAGATTAGTTTGTTCATAAAAAATATTCATCCCATATAGAAAAAATGTGCAGATAATCATGGATTATGTATCAAGTCATCTCAGAATTAGCTCATAATTCTCATCCCGTATTCATGTTACTGAGATGTACCATGTTTTGTGAGCATACTATGTGCCCACCCAATTCATACATTCTTATGTGCCACCCTACATGGTGGAGCAAACTCTGTTTCCACACTGAAACTCTCAATATGGCTATTCCTGGAATCCCCATGGGTTTGGCTGACCAATGTGGTCCCATATGTGCCTCAGGTTGAGGCTGGGTAGCTAGCTCATGCGCTGAAATTTTTTTAAAGTAATGCAAAAAAACTATTTACATAAATGTTAACATGAAATAAGATTCATGTCCACCTTGAGAACACCAATAAAATTCTTCAACCTTCTTCTTCCTCCATGTCTTTTTTTATTATCAATTCATAATCCCTTCAATATTTATTGAAAGGTTGATACTTAAATGTTGTTAACATTCTATAACTTGTTGATACATGTTTTTTGAACATTACGATATATATAATAATGGTGGAATGGTCTATTCTCCATTAACAGTGGAATTATGATATTACCTACTTCATATTGATCATCATTGAAATCAATTATAACAAATACAAATCAATACCCTAAAGTGGTACCAACACCATCAAAACAGAGATTGATTTATGCACCCTCTATCATCTGATAAGAATGTGGAAAATATCTATAATGTCGAGAAACATGGAACAAGTATTTCATTGAACTCTAGCAATGTGAAATGACTAATAGGTAGTCCACTAGATAGTCCATGAACGCAGTCTCAAACATCCTGAAAAACCTAGGATCTAGATTTCCATGTTTCATGTTCTGGTATTTCCCTATCTTATGAGATTCCCAAAGTAAAACATGATGGCCAACATGAAACTCTATATGACTTCATTAATGGTATGTGTATGATTTTTGTGTTATTTTTGATGTCACCAACTACTGTATGACCATGTAAACAAGCTTCGACATATCCTACATTTTAGTATCTACAACAAGAGTTTAATCACCTAACTTATTCCAACAATTTTGTGAAGCAAAAGGCCTTCCAAAATTGGATTCAAAATTTGAAAACTAGATAGATTCGAAGAATTGATTATTATATGAAATATCAAAGAGTGAAACATGATGCTCCAACAAACCTCTAAAAACATAACTCATGCTCATAACATATACTCCAAAACATGGATTATTCTCTCATATTAACCATTATTCTAAGGACGATAAGTTGTACTCAAAATAACACGTAATCCTAGAGCCTTCTGAAAACCCTTCTAGAACCATGATGTTAAACAAGGATATACTTCTAAAATGGTACTCCTTAGAACACAGTGCATCCTATCTACCTTGTGAACATAAATACTTCCCATATCATTAACTATGATTTTCTCCCTTATTAGAAATAAGTTAGACACCTTTATTAGTTCATCCACAATAGCACATAGAATATCATTTTTATGTGTTTTCCTAGGTAATACTATCAAAAAATACATTATGACATCATCCAATTTCCACTCAAGAATGGGTAAAGGCTACAAAATCCATCCATGTTTTTGAGTATCAACCATAACCTATTGATATGTGTAACATCATTAAAAAACTACTACTACATAACTCCCCATTTATGTCCCTAGTATTGTCTAAAGAGATAACGATTAATATTTTTCAAACTAGGATGTACCTCTAATTTATATTCACGAATCCTTTCAATATTTACTCACAAAAAATATTTAGGAACCCCTAATCGGTCGTAGAGAAGATGAGAGTTTCCACTATCAATAGACCATAACAATGGTGTCTTATCACTATATAAGCTATCAATTCAAACTAAGCCATTATTATTGGTTAACTGCTCGATCTTGATCTGGTCCAATGTCACTGGTATAACAGATGTCAAAGTCAGAGCTAATCATCCTTAATAATCCGTAACATCTAGATACATGTATGAAAAAAGAGTCATTTTCTATGACTCATCACACAACTAATGTAATAACTATATCTTCATGATTTGTCTTGTTGAATCAGTAATGAAATTTCCCATCCTAGGAAAAAAGGATGAAGTGATGTTTAAAGAATGACGATACTCATGCTACCTCCTCTACAGAAGGTACAAGTCCCACTAAGAAATGATATACCTAAGACATTATTGGATCATGTATACCACATAACAATAACCCCTGAGATATTGTTTCTAGTGTCTCAAAGAGTGAACGACTACTGCTATCATTAAATCATGAGTAGGGTAATTCATCTTATGTTGTCTGTATGGTCTGGATCCATATGTAAAAATTAACCCTCCTTCATCAGAACTACCATGAGTCTAAATCTCAATGAATCATAGTACACTATATATTCTTTACCCTGTATAAGTAATGTGTGAATAGGTGTTATGGTTAGCTTGCCTTTTAGTTATTGAAATTATTTCTCATCAGCATCTGACCAAAAAAATTACAACCTTCTTGGTCAGCCATAATATTGGAGTTTCTAGATGGGAGAAAACCTAGATAAAGCACTGATAATTACCTTCAAACCCCAGAAATCTCTTAATCTCAATGTAATTATTTGATCTTTTAGTGATACAAGGACTTATACCTTCTTTATGTCCACTAAAACACCTGACTCAGAGATGACATCACCCATTATGTTAAATTTATCAATATGGATACTACATATTGTTTGATTTGCATAAGTATGATTGAATCCTAATTTAATAATGATGGTTTCATGATGTTGGACATTATTATCTATAGATTAAGAGTACACTCTGATTTTGTCAAAAAAACACCACAATGAAATCTAAAAAAATGAAATATAATATTTACCATGGCCAAAAATAATTATTATGTGTTGGTCAAATTATACAACATCACAATGATCATATACAAGCCAGAACTACTCCAAAAACATGAATGAGTTATCTACAATTGTCCGAAACTCATATAATGGTATCCGGATCACAAATAAACCATGGAGAAGATATTCTCACCTCTCAACTGATCAAATAGATCATTGATGCATAGAAGTGGATACCATTTATTTACCATTATCTCGTTATAACTATGATAATCCACAAGCATGTTAAAAGTCCAATCCCCCTCCTAACGAAGTGAACTAGAAATCCACAAGGAGATATACTAGTACTTATGAAACCCTTATGTTTTATATCTTCCAATTAAATCATAAACACATGAACCTATGTTGGTTCCTTTCTATAAGGTGGAATAGATTCATACTTTTCTCCAATAATCAACTAGATCAAAAACATGATCTCTTAATTCAGTGGTATGTAATATAACTCACCAAAAAATTCATCGTGAAGATGATCTACAACTAGAGGAAAATAATCTGACATTGTTTCACCATTAAAATGAGAAAGAAGGGGTATATATGCCATAAGATAATCCAAAATTCACTGAATTGACCCCTCACTACTGATATATAGATCCCACTCTCCTCGGTGAGAATATGTACCTCCCACATGAGATATAAAGGTAATTGTTTTATGGTGACATTTGATATTAACCTGGTATAGAACTACAAATATATAACCATAATAATATCAAAACCATCCATTTAAAATATTATTGATTCCACGAAAAAATAGTTACTAGAAATATTTATTGTACACACATTGACACATTTTATATTATCTAATCACACTTTCAATGGCGTGTTGATGGTTAAAACACCATCCATGATTTCAATAACCAATCATAAACTGGGTATAAAAAGATCACACAAAAATATTGTGAATATATTGTAAGAAAAAAATACAATATAGGGTAGATGATAAATGAATCATACCACTGGAGGTAGATATTCATGAATCCATAATACCTGAAGTACTCTATATAATGCACCACTGACCAAACCCTCAACCATGGGGTTCATCATGACCCCCTATACTTTTTACTTTTCATTGTACTTTAATTCCTACACTGGAGGACAAAGTCCCCAGCCTCAAACTAAACAACCTCTGGAAATCCTTTTACTAATATAATGATGTGTATCTAATTCCTACTAGAATCTAGTAAGATTCATATTCCTAAGACATTGCTCTACAATTTTATTCCAATAGCGGTCCTATTATGTGTCCCAATCTACCAAAAATAAGGGCACATCAATATGGGGTATGGAAACTGATGCCATTTGTGGACCATCTTATCCCACAAATAGTACTTCAAGGCAACATGTTCCTAAAATGGATGCCAATTAACCAGAATTCTCAAAAAAAATCTCTATAGATACCTGTCATAGAAACACTTCATTCTTGTAGAATAAGTGTTCATTGTTTTCCCTTATGAAATAGTGTGGCCAGTAATTAGGGAATATTTAAGTTTATATTCTATGATGAGAACATAATTCATCACATCTGTAAAATTATTTAGATGGAAAATTTTCACATGTGACCAAATCACATAGGGATGATCATATTAATAACATCTTGTCTTGGAGATCTCATTAGATGTGAAGTATGGAATAAAGCACTATAATTTAATGAAATCATCAAAATCCTTCGTAACTGACATAACCACCTTTGTCAAGTGAATGAAATCATGGGCCTTATCATGCCTCAATTTCTCTATATATAAATAGCTCATGAACATCATTTATAATTCCTTACAAGATAAATTCTCTTGATACCATTCCTTATATAGATTTTACCAACAACATAAGGCTGGTCCAAGAAGCATATTTGTAGAAATACTTACAATTTTATCATTAGGTGTCTGAATATGCTTAAGGATCATCCAGTCATACTCAATCCATAACGCAAAAATGCGGGGGAATACCTCCTTAGTGAATGTAGGAGTATTATGCGGCTGAAATGATCTCAATAACATACACATTGATGAAAAAATGCCTATAATATCCTTCTCCATGGATCTAATGACCCTCTTAAAGCTACCATGAATTTGAACATCCATCTGATCCTAAAGAACATTATAAAGCTTTAGTTCAGTTGGGTTTTGTGAATGTTGATAACCATTATCCCAATGCTCAAATATATGACAATATGGAGGCATAACTCATGGTCTCTCTAAGAATAAATTAAAATTGTTTTATAATAACATATGGGATCATTTATTCCACTTAATTTATTAGGTCTAATAGATATATCATATCATTATCTACACAAGAAATATATCACTTCCATATAAATATGTCCCTATCATAAAAAATGCAAATCGGTATTTATCCATATGTGCATAGTATGGTACATGCATACATACATCATGCCACACAAAAATAACTAATATAATATGAATAATATATCATATCATAACATGAAAACAAAAAAAATACGTGCATAATCCAAGATCAAAAAACATCAAATGAAACAATTGAACTTCATTAACAATTTTCCCATCCTTGAAAATTAGATTTTCTCCCGCACATGGGTTTGTTACCCCACTGCACAATCTCATTAACTAGTACCAACACATCAGAGCCACCTTTACAAATTTCCCAAATAGTAATGAATTATAAAATAAACATGGTTTCATATGATACTACTTTGTAACATCCTCTAATCTAACACTCTCTAACGTGGTCAGAACAGGTTGGTTATGAGACATCAAGAACTCATACATATATTCTAAAAGATGTCGACAACCAGTGAGGATGTGATGAATATTAAGTGGAGACTATACCCCACATATTTACAGTTAACAACACAAATAATGTATTATAAACAAATTAATAAATATCAAAGTGCTTAAATAAGGGAAACAAAATGATACTACAGAAATCCAACAATAAATCCTACTGAAAAATATTATAAATTATAGAGGAGTAATGTAATGAAATATTTTAGTGTAAGTAAATGTCATGCTAGATGTAATAAAATAAAATACCATTCGAATCAACAAAATATTCCAATTTTCCTAATCCCATATGAAATATCGATCCCATATCCAAACTACATCCCATCTATAATAGTTAATCAATAACAAGGTCCCTCTCCATGTTCCAAACATGCATCCATATAATTTTCTTGGTTAACATAAGAAGACCCAAATAGTGTATGAGTATAAAATAGTAGTTCAACCCCACCATTTCTAAAAAATATTTCCTGATAATATATTTATGAAAAAAGTCAATAAAAATGTGTATTAATTAATTAAATTTTTTAATAAATACCACATTAACCTCCTTTGGAATTATATATGGATGTATCTAAGAATGTATTACAACCATTCCAACCATTATAAGATAAAAATTTTATAATTTATCTTTTTTTTTCAAACATTCAATATATTCATTTCAAGATGTGTCTTTGGGCCAAGACGAATGTATTTTTATTTCCACATATCAACTGGGTTAATCCCTCTATATCTTCATTTCAACATATCAACATATTCCTACCGACTATCCTAGCATCATAAAATATCAACTACGCCAAGATAGCTACATTAGCATGTTATCATGTCAACTGAGTAAACTACACATATAATAATTACAACCTGGAAATCACAACAAAAGTAACAGCTAAATGGGATTCACAATATCACATCATATGGGTCAATAGTTAATTATTATTATTACATTTATCTTTCAATAACATGTTTCATATATCAAATGTTCATAACCAATAGAATGAATCTTTTCTCAATAAAAAATCCTTGTTAAGGGGAATCTATATCAAAAAAATCACCCACAATTCATGTCCTCTTAATAAGAATTTATTTCATTAAAGAAATTTATATAATAATCAAGGGTTCACTAAAAAGAATAGCATCCACAAGATATGTCAAGACCCAAATGGAGCAATATGGAATCTGTGAAATAATAAAATTAATTCCTTTTAATATATTTGGTGAATTATGTTTTGTTGTAACTAAAATAAAAAACATACATGACAATTATCAGTCCTTAGGGTTATGTTTTAGACCCCTACCTTTTATAGAAGAAGTTCACAATGATTTTAATGGTCAAAACTATGTGAAAGAAGGTGGGAAAGAACCAAAAAAGTATAATAGATGATATATGATCATAATAAATACCAATAATAGACATTGTCAGGCTATTACACCAAAAAGGTTAAATGAACTAACGGTGATAATGTAAAACAAATGCAAAACCACTAACTAGGGATGGGATACTTGATTAGGACATCCAAAATCAGGATAGGTTCTCCAAAACCACATGATAGTGCCTTATCATCAAAATGATAATGCTAAATTTCAGTTCGAAATAAAATTATACCACAAATAATATTATAAAATAAAAATTCATGGAATTACATGACATGAAATATAGTTACAAATCATGTAATTATATTTAGAGTAAAACACCAAAAAACCTGTCGCCTTAGTTAAATATTGAATTCACCTAAACATTAAATGATGTATAATCCATTAACAAGGAGTGTAAATTTTTTTAAGGTATTCATCATCAAATATTTATCATAAAATACTTTAACCTCTTTTATGGCTTCTTAATATTCCAAGAACCCATGGAATCCCATCACCTGTTTACACCTAGACTTCCTAAATTCAATAAAATTTGAATCCCAAAATATTAATTATATTTTCCCAACAAAGGATCTCTATATAGATCCTAACCTGTTTTTTAAATTTTTCACAAAACCCAAGTCTAGTTTTATTCAGAAGAACATATATAATCCATTAAAAAATAACCAATTGTTTAAATGAAGTGGAAAAACTAAAACAAAATAAGTTTAATTAAAATCACAGAGAGTGATGTACCTGTAAAAATAACATGATCTTAAATATATTATCTCAAATTATATTGGGATTGTTGAAGTGGAATATAGAGGAGGTGAGTTCCACTTTAAACTGTATGCACACCCTCACAAACATGCAACTAAAAATCATAAAATACCCCCTCCATTCAAATCACACTTCATACCATTGGGGTTTTGTGGTTTGATTGGAAGAATAGAATGTGATTGCTTCGATCTGTGTGAGTGAGTTCATCCACTCGATTAAAAATTGATTCTTACGCATACAACTAGTATAATATATAGGATATTTTTTTTGAGTATATCATGAGAATATTAATGATTTCAAACAAAATATTATAGTGGAGGGTGAATAGGGGAATGATACATCATTTGATTAGATGATTCAATAAAAAAAATTAAAATATGATTATTTTCAGCAGAATTATTTCCTAAACCCATTTTCATTTCCTTAATTTATTCGTTGTGTATGAAAATTTCCTTTACTTTTACAGTTTCTATTTTAAAAAACCAGACAACCAACATTGGGAATTTTTAAAAATAAAACAAAAAAACATATGTTCTAGGATAGTGAGACTCCAAAAAACATAATCCATGAGAGATGAGATTGGTCATAAAATATGCTACATTAGTTGTAGAAATTCTATTTGACAATGAGCTATGAAAATTATGGACATTAACTTGGCACCGTTTCGGGGGAGAACGGTTCAATTTGCACTATCATTACCAGAACTATAAATGTTTTTATTTTTTCATCTTATTTGTTTTTTCTATTTCTATTTTTATCAACCAATTATAAAAATCATAGTGTTACAATTATTTTTTTAATTCCCATCCATAATCGCTATACACATTAACATGGATATACCATGATATGGACATTCAAATGAATCATCAATAAACTCCTTTGGTATAGACCAATTCATGGGAGCATGGAAGATTCCTCATAAATGTACATGAATAAAAAACAGATTCATGTCTCCATAAAAGCAATGAAGAACATACATAGAATAAAATTCAAATATACTCATCCATTTTGAAATAATTTCAAGTTAACCACTAATTATATAAACATTGATACATGATTGATGAATTTAAATGTATGAAATCTGTAATTACAACTTCCATCCCAGAACTCTGGGAGGAATGGATGAAACAAGAAGCTGAAGAAATAGAACCATTAGTATTTTCCAATTAAGACATCCAGGAGGTGAAGGGATATTTTTAGGAATTAGTGGATCTTCCCCAGTTCAAACTAGAACACATCTTCCATAGCGATGTATGAGTAAAAATAACATAAATTTTTGGAAAATTATGATAATTTTGTTTGAAATTTTTCAGTCTATAATTTTTTTGAAAATAAATTCTCTATTGACCTTACACCTGTTATTAATTAAATCATAGAATAAGATGAACTATTAGAGGAGATAGAAGTTACTGCAACTGATGAAGTAGATGAACTCACATTTTATGATAATATAGACATCCCATTTCTTTCCATATCTATACATGACACATTCAAAGGGGAATTATAAATTGATAATGTATAACATGATAAATCTAATGTGTGATTTTACTTTCTACATAACTCATTTCATTATATGTTTTAACTAAATGAATTAACTTCTGATACCCCTAATGCAGGATTTAGATTAAAAAATATTTAATTATAATATATAAATATTAATTTAGATAAAAAAATATTATTTTTTGGATTGATTATTTCAAAACAATCCAATAGTGAAATTTTCATTATTTTTTGAGAGAATTGAATTTTCATATAAAAATTAAATTCTATATAAACATACATAGTGTATTATGAAATCATAATATCCCAAATTCAATGCCTTATAATCCATAAAAGAACTAAAAAAGACTTTTTTTAGAAACCATGGGGAAAACAATTATAATGTTTTCAGTTTTGATTACATTATAGTATAGATTACAAAACAAATGATTAGAAAATAATAAAGAAATCCACTCTAATTTAATATATAATACCACTAATGCTCTATTTCATTTCACTAAATAACGTTATAGAACGTTTTTAGACTCCCTTTCCAATCCATATCCCCCCACAGTTTTTCCTAATATCTCAATAATCTCCTCCCAACCATTTGGAAACACCTTTTATAAGTAAGGGATTCAATCCCTCTATTTATTCAAGGACATTATTCACTCTTTGAATTTTGATATCAAATTCCTAATATTAGGATACATATTTATATATCATTAAGACATTCCTTTTTTAAAAAAATTATTATAGACTCGTTTATATCTCATTAAAACATTTTATGACTATTTAATTTGCAAGGTTTTTACTTTCCAAATGATTGTGAAGTGAATTACCATACCCATTTCTACATAATAATGTTCACCTATATATACCGATAAATTTTTTATTGGGTACTTCTATTTATGTAAACCACAATCCTTAATTATGGGATTTAATTTGTTGAATTATTTTATATATCTATATGTTATATGTGGCTAACATATGCATGTCCATAATAATATTATGATTGATGGACCCAGATAGTGATTTATTGCATTGAGTAATATAGTCTCATGATATTCCTTACAAGGTGCTGATAAGGTTATATTAAGTAAATTGTGTTATGATTTATTTGTTTTTAACACTTAATTATTCATATAAATCCATTTTTTAAGTTGTTTCCACGTTCTCATATTGCATTTATTCTTTCATGTCATACCATGCCTCATACTTCATGATAATGATTCTCACCACTTATGTTATATTTTTATTCCTCATGGATCAAATGAATTACATTATCTTCTTCTATGATTTTTCCCTTACTAGTATTCATATCTAACTCATTTAATATTTATATCCTGATGTTATCATGTGTATTTTTAGAATATATGTGTAAATAGAAGATCCTATTATGGAAGTCTTAAATAAATTCCATACATACCAGTTTTATGATGTTATGTTATACATCCAATATAAAAAATAAATCAGTACTCTCAATAATCTAGGTTGTATAAAGGTTGGTTTTATGTAATAAATCATGAATTAATGTGTAATAATGATATGAGTTTTTATAATTGGTATTAGAGTAAAGTCAATTTCATTTTGGGATTATGATTAGACAAATATAGTAAAATCCACAAGGATAAAACTTAGTAAATGAAAAAATCCCAACTTTTATATATATAATAGATTAGGTGGTTTCTAGGAAAATAAATCCATATCTGGATACATTATGTTCACGTGGATCTGAAATATATGTACCTAGGGATAACAAACCTCAAAACATTATATTTATATATACATCATTGGGAACTAGTGCATGAAAATGAAACTTTCTATACACATGCTTTGACCCTCATATGGGATTTTAATTGGTCTGTTCACAAGATCATTATAAACCACTTTTAGTGGAACAAAATATTATTATTATGTTTTGATGTTTAAAATTTGATAATGGATAAATGAAAATAAATCATAGATATTAATAAGATATGAAACATATGTCATTTTTTATTTATACATTTATTATCCATATTTTCACTTTTATTTATTTTATAATTAAAAAATCACCATCCATATTTCTCATATATTAGTATTCAATGGATGGAAATTGGATGAACAAAATCTAAAATTAATTTAAGGGGTAATGTTATAACTTCCAAATGGGATGGCATACCCGATAGGAGTAGTAAATGTAATCATCATGAATATAGTTTATTAACTAACTCATGTTTTAGAACATGATGTAAATCAGGAGGAACACCCAAAAACCACTAAAATAATAATGCTAAAATTGATACATTCATGTGATGAAGGAATCTTAATTTTAGTTGATATTTTGATCCCTTAATTGCAGATTAATGGATCATATCCATTAAAAATATGTTCTCCATCCATCAATACATTATGAGAGGGATATTTATACTAGATATTTATTATATGGAAAGAGATGATGATCAGTCGTGGACATTGATCAAGAATAAAAAGCTCGTGGAGGAGATTTGATCAATATAATGGAAGGAATTGTGGACAATATTTTCCAATAAATTTTTTCCCCACACTCATTGACTGAAAATGGAGAGGGACATCCATAGAATCATGAAAAAGAAAGATAAATCTATCAAGTAGTATGGGAGACAATTCACATGACATTCACAATACACCTATGGATTTGTTGTAACACCCAAATGTAAATTTGAAAATTTATATGGTGGACTAAAGTTGAATTTATGAAATGGATTTGAATTTGGAGTGTTTAATAGTTATGAAAGTTTTTTCCAATGTTCCCTCAAAGTTGAAATAAATAGCAACCAATCTAAATAGTATTATTGGGATTAAATGTGAAATTTGAAGATTAATTCTACAGATATGTTGAAGAAATATAATAGTGGAAAGATATTTTAGCATCCCACTTTTCAAAATTATGGTAAGAAGCACACCCTAAATTTCTTAATTAGGATGAAAAAATTACTGGGATGAAGAATGAAATGGAACCAAGCTATTGATTTTTGATGGGATAAAATCACACATTTGATAGAAGAGTCTAATGTTCCATAAAACCTTCATCATGTTGTCTAATGTTTTAGCTGCATGAAATAAATACACTATTCAAACAACTTCCTTAATCCATGGTTTTTCAAAGATAACTGATACCAATAACCACCCACTCAGTTGGGAGAGAAAATTTATTCACAACTACATAGGTGGATTTTGTCCACAATGTGGGGATAGGTATTGACACATACATGACTTATTTTAAAGTCAAATTTAATTTAATTTCCATTTATCCTTTGTTTTTGGGGTTCCTCAAGCTTTTATGGTGGAATGGGCGAGTTTTCGTGATTTGTGCCAAACCATGATCCCAATTCCAGATTTAAAAAAAATTTGATTCTTTTATAAATTTTTCATTTTTTTAATATTTTTCACCCATTCCAATTCCTAAATGTTCTACCCTGACATATTAACACCACTATTGTAGTTTGGAGCTTTTATAAATCCATAACGAAGGTGTATATGGGTTTTTATTTGAGGGATTGAGCCTGCCTGAAAGCCCAATTCCAGTTTTAAAAATAAAATTTCATTAATTATTAACTTATTCATTTTTAAGGATTTTTCAGTGATTCCAAGCCTCAAATGCGCCCCTTGAACCTGGTAGCGCGCCCAAGAACTCTCTCCTCTCTTTGGATTTCTTCATCATCACAATTGAGTGCTGAACATATTAGGGTTTCTAATATCGGGAATATTTGAAGAGGTAAATTCATTCATTCATATCTCCTTCAATATTTACTCTCTTTCCCCCATTTAATTCCCCACATGACCTCCTACTAATCAGTAGAGCCTATATATCAGGTTTTTCTTCTTTGAGTTTCAACATTTGGTTAATTCTGGGTAATTGCATTATGATTTTTCAAGGTTAGTGTTCCTCCCTTACACTTCTTCATTATCCTTAGGGTTTCATCCCTCTTTCTGGATGTTCAAAAGTGTCCAGAACCTAGGGTTCTTACCTAGGGATTAACCATGTGACTTTTTGGTGAAAATTTGTGGTCTAGGGATAGATTTATCATCCCTGTGGTTCCAGGGTGGTGCAGTTGCTGTTTCACAGCATGTTTTGAGGGATTCGACAATTTCGGTTGGTGATTCCGTGGGTAACCATTTAATTATGAGTTAGTTTGCTTTATTAAATAACTATTCTTGTTCCTTATATGTTGTTCATTATGAGGAAACAATTTTTGGTATCAATAGTAATGTATATGGTATTAAAGTTTCATTTTTCATTGAAGTGTGTATTTTTAAAATGTATTGCATTTGTTATCTCTTGTGGTAGTTTTGTAAAATGTGGAAGTGATTTATTAGTTGTTGAATGGGGATTCCAATTTTTCCTGGGTAATGATATAGTGACATGTGGGCCTAAAATGGGGGTTTCTTTGAATGGATTTATGTGAATAACCTTGTTATACTCCTTGAAAGTGTTTTATGGATTTGTGTGTTCTCATGGGTATCTTTTGTGATATTGTTCAAGGTGATTATATAATATTTGAAAGTGGATTATTACATGTTTATTAGGCTTCAAATTCTGTTTTGGTCGGGTTTTGGTGTTCTTTTGGCTTAAAAAGAGGTTTTTTAAATGGGTTTTATGTGCAAAGTTTGGGTATACTTCTTATAATTGTTTTATGATAGTTTTGAATGGTTTATTGAGATGTGTAGTAGGTGAAACTATATCAGCAAACTATTTTTGTAGGATTATATTTTTAAAAGGTCAATTTCATTTGTGAAAAGGTTGTTATGTGATATGTATCGTCTTGGAAATATTTTATTAAATTGTTCGATGGTGATATTGTGTTCTGAAAGTGATGTGAAATTGATGTGGAGTTTTTTGTGTGAGTGTGATGTGAAAAATTGAAATTTTAATTATGAAATAAGTGTTTTTTTTTCATGTGTGTGGGATGTTATATTAGTTGAAATATATTATAATTTTCTTATAAAATTGTTTAAATGTTTTGTGGAAGTTTTGACGAAATATGAAATGTGTTGTGGGCTATTTTGGTTTGAGTCGGACTTCAAAATCATTTTGAATGAAAAATGGATGTTTGTGACTTTTGTGGTATACATATGGTATGTTTGGTGAATTTGTGATGTGGAAAAGATATTTTCATGTTCAATTTATGTTTCATGACTGGTTGAACTTGTTTGAGCACAAGGGGAAAACCTGTGTATCTTGGTGGGTGGACGTGTACTAGTATGCTATTTAATCCATGGGGTTTGGCCTTTGTTTCACATAGCATGATTGATGGTTAAAACTCTAACTAAACTATGATTATTATGATTTGGGACCACTAGTTTATGGGTATGTTCCTTACTAGTGGCTCATGCATGAGAATGGAAATTTGTGATGGTTACTCTCACCGAGATACGAGGTACCTGGGACCCACATCTAACTAGTGCCTAGGGGTAATTTCCTATTTCTTGTGCTCATTAGTTACTTTATATATACCATCGGCATACAGTACATTTGGATGGAATATTCAGTAGCTTTGGTGTTCATTTTAAAAGTTTTAACCTATTAAAATATGCCACTTGAAAACTATATTTATTCATGGTCGCATCTTTTAGAAATTGTAACTAGCTTTTTTTATATTTTTGAAAACTTGCATTTTTTTCGCCTTTAAATTTTTATCACATGGAATCTCTTAGTGGTGGTATCCTATTAGGTATTGGCTAACACCCTACTTACACCCTTGGTTGTATGTAGACTTGGTTATTTTTTTTATCACAGGTTGGGTATAGTTTTTAGTACCATTGATTTGGGTTTCTAGCAGGTCCTTGTTGGTGAAGTCTTGTGGAGATGGCTTAAGGGAGGTGCCCCTTTACATGAGGGTTATTGGTCTGTTCTTATGTAACACCCCAAACTTCTACGGTATGATTCTCTTTGAATAATACGATAGCGTGTGTTGTACGCAACATTGAGTTCTAACACACCACAACCAATCAAACTAGCTGTTATGAATAGTAATACCTACTTTTTGAAATTTTATAAATTTTATATCTCAAAATGGACTTCATTTTTGGATTTGGAGTATCAAATTTATAATAAGGTGAAATTTTGGTACTTTTCGGATAACTTTAATATTTTGATGAATAGTGAAAATTACTAAATTTTAATTAAAAACAAATTCTTTAATCAAAATAATTAATAGTGATAAATTATGAATTTGAGTGGATTTATAGTATATTTAGAATATATTTTTACCATTTAATACAATTTTTGTCATTGGATATAATTTCACAACTAAACCAGAAATAAACAAATATCAAACTTTTGATAGTTCTTATATCTTACAAACATGCTTTTTGTTTTGATAGCGGCAATTAATTTTAAATTAATTTCTTCCACTTCTGTGTTCTGAATTTGGAAAAATGGATTCCATATTTGGAATCAGGATGTCCAAATTGTGTAAATTGATAACTTTTATTTTTAGACATTTTGAATATTTACTTCGGTAAATATTTTATTTGCCATGGTTAAAGGTAAATCCGGTAAATAAGGGTTAATAAATAATATTATAATAATACTAAATTACCGTAAAATGAGTCCTAAAATTAATGGTGGATATATTTCGGACCATGGGCATATTTGAGTCGATTTTAGGACCACATGGTACCTCTTGTAGGTGATAAAGACACTTTATTTTAATTAAGTTAAAATAAATACAAAATGGAAAAAGCATAAATCCTTTAGAAATTTTTTTTACAAAGGGTTATATATGTTGGATTTTCAACTATAAATATTAATTTTAAATCTAAAAATATTTCCTACATTATGATATTTTATTTAAAAATTTTAGACATTAAATAATTTTATTTATTTATGACACAATGATGATGCAGTAATTACCATAATAGTGAAAAATTAAAATAATTGATATTATAAATACCCAAATAAATATAATTTGAGATTTTTAATGAATTACAATAATTTTATAGTATACAATTACATATTAGTATTGATTTAATTGATGGTTTTCTAAGTAATAATTCTATTATGACTTTTAAAATAATCAACATTTGAATAGTGTCAAAATTGATATAAAATAGTTTTTAAAACATATATTATATTTTGAATTGATATTAAATTCCTAAAAATCTATATAGTATGTTGTATGTATACCCAGACTTATATCATGATAGGTGTATCATTAATGGACCACTTGGGGGTCACTTGTATGTATATAGTATGTTTATTAACCATATCATATAAAAATACAAAGAGACATTGTAAAAGTGAAACTAATTAACTAGGAGTTAATACTTAATGATAAGGATAGTATAATTATCCAAACCTGTCTAAATTCTATTGGTTGATTGATTTTTGACCTATCCCCGCCTTAACATTTAAATAATATAATTTGGAGCCATTATACACCGAAAATTAATTTATTATAAAATAATATGGCTAGCTTTTCTCAAAGGTGCCTCTCACTCCTCTTATAAAAGGGAACTCCCCCTTCTCATTAACTCCCACCTTCAATGCCTCTTGGTTCGGCCAAAATCTGCCCAAATACTCTCTAAACATCCCTCAATTCATCCTAGCAGCCTTCCTTTAGTCAGAGAGCCAAACTAAGATCCCTTTTGATCAAATCAAAAGGAAGAACCCGAAGAAGAGGTAATGATTTCACCACCCTTTTCCATGTTCCTTTCTTCTTCCACATCTTCCTTCTATGTTATTACCATTCTAAAATAATAACTCCAGTATCTTATATATACTGTGATGTTATTATAAATATGGTACAACCATATTCATTATTCTATCCATCCTTTGAATAACATGTCACCATACGTGCGTACGTACGACTTACTGTCTCAATGTCGTGGTGAAATTGTTATTCAATAAATTATTAATTGGATGGGTATAATATTGATGTGTAACTCATGTAAATAATAAATATAACATGATAATTATTCTTTATATATTATATAACATCCAATTATATATTATTTTAATATCAATAGAATGATATTGTCGCTCGTGCGTATATACGAACTACCGTCTCCATGAACGCGATGAGATTCAATCTCCATCGAATCCATTCAAGTATAATTTTCATTTGATGATCAATAATAGTATCTAAGGACTTGATACTATTCTGGATATTATTAAGATACAACATATCCATGACAAACATAGCTTACGTAAAAAATATATAAAAGAAAATGACTAAGTTATCACCCGAAACAACGATAATACTAAGATATTATTAACAAATTAGTGTTAAAAGATCATATATTATATCATATTAATGTATATGTTTCTTTTATAATTTAATAACAATTATTTCACCATTATACAGGAGGTTAACCTACCCTAACCAAGGAAAAGTACAAGGTAAGGGTTATTTCAGAATCTCTTCATTATCTGAGGTTGTTTATACGTAATAATCTATTGGAATTTCATTATCATCCACATCCATGTTTCATAAAAATGTATTTCAAAACATTGTTACTATTTACTATAATATGGGTTAAAGTAATTTATACCTTTTTTTGACTTTTTATTAAAGGTTTATAAAGGAATCTTTCCGTCATTTTCCAAACAAGGTGCTTTTTAACCTTTTCGACAGAATTAAGGTATGAAATTTCTCTTTGACTTATACAATGGGTGCATCTATTTTATACTGTTATAAAATCATCGAATCTTCCCTTACACGAGTATAAGAATATTTTCAAATAAAATGTTTTATTTTATATGACTCTTAAATGATTTCAAAATAAAAAGAGATATTTCTCTAAAAAGTGTTTTGATTTCATCTATATCAACATCCTTTGATGGATTTTATTCTTATTTGAAGTTGATTTATTATGATACAAAATTTCTATATAGTATTGATGGTTTTGTGATATGTTTAACTATGGATGTGTTATTTTTATACCATTCATGGTTTATGGATGAAGTATTTAAATTTCGTATTCTAGTTTAATACGAATGTGTATGTTATGTTTAAACCATTTCATATGGAAATTCATTGGACGTATTATGTGACGGGTGGAGCCCTCTATATCTTCTCAATGAATTAATTGGTCTCATTAGACAAACTAGTGTCTTGGCACAAGGCCTTAACAAAATCTTATTTGTAGTCTTGGGACGAGGCCTTGGCTATGTGGTTATGATAGTCTGGCCTTATGCATTCTATCATTATGAAAGCGGTTATTGATATTGTATGTGATTATTAGATTAGTAGAATATCCATGTGAATAAGTAAATGGCATCATTTCATTTTATATTTTCCATAATATGTTGATGTTCAAGTTTAAAAGGCTATTGATTTAGTTATAAATTTCCTTAAATGTTTATTCTTATTTATGAAAGATTCTGCTACATTGTTATCCTTACTGGGCATTTGAGATCACCCCTTTCAATGTTTTATCTTTCCCAGGATGTGAAAAAGTAATTTATGAATGAACTGCAGGGATAGTATGTGGGGAATTGAGTGTGGAATATGTTGAAAAGATGTTACTGTTGTTTTCATTTTTATGATTTAATGTATGACTTATGAATATATCTAGTGTTTCCAAGGCTACTAAACCAATCAGTCATTTGACATTTGATCTTTCTTGTAGTCATGACAATGTTATTTAATAATATACCGACTTTGGGTAACTGGGGATGAGGCGTTACAGTTGGTATCAGAGGAAGTTTAGTACAAACCTTGGAAGCTTGATTTAGATAAACTCTGATTAGTGCACATAGATTTAAGATGTACTTTGAGGATTAGTATAGAAGAACTTCATAGAATTTTGGTATTGTAGAGATTTTGTGAGTTTTCCGAGCAATACATCCATATCTGGATACGAGTAGGTAGAGGTGGCTCTGGCACAGATGTACCTAGGGGTAAAACCCGAAATCACCTCTTTGAGCTAGACTCTAATGGGAACTGGTGCACGACAACAGGCCTTGCTGCACTCAGGGTTACGACACTACCAGGGGATATGCTTAAGATAACTCTCATTTTCGTTATAAATCATTATGATGGGTTTATGAGTGTATACTTCCTCAAATAAAACATTTTTTTATGATTGTGGATTATATCCAAAAATAGTTGAATTTATGTTAAGTGTTTTATAAGTATAGAAGTATGTATTTTGATTCATAAACTGGTATATTTTATGCCATTGTTTAGAAATGGTGCCTAGTGGAAGAAATGGAAAATTTATCAATGCACACACTCCATGTAGGGATTTCCCTCCTACTCAAGATAATTATAGTGGAGATGGTGATGCAACTGGTGCCGATCAGCTAGTCACCATACTGGGACAACTCACTCTGGTTATGAATAATAACCTTACCCATATGGAGCACCATGACCCGCAGTGTGGAGGATCAATGTTAGATCGATTCATGAGGAAACAACCACCAACGTTCAATGGGAGTACAAATTCCTTAGTAGTAGAGCAATGGGTAAATTCCCAAGAGAAAATATTTCAAGCTTTGGGATGTAGTGAAAGGGAAAAATTTATCATGGCAGGTTACCGCCTCACTGGAGATGTTGATCAATGGTGGTCATTGATTCAAAATATGAAGGAATATGATGAAGTTTCAAATATGTAATGGAGGTAGTTCAAAGATCTATTTTTTGAAAAATACTATCCTCATGACCATTGAGCGGATATGGGAAGTAAATTTCTGAGTCTGAGAGAAAAAGAGGATTAGAATGTCGCAAAGTATGAGGCAAACTTTAGAAGGTTAGAAAGGTATTCAGGAGATTATAAACGTAACCCAAGAAGTAATATTGATCCTTTCATTTATGGGTTAAAACCATTTCTCTGTCGAACATTAGTCTCACAATCTTTCTCATCGTACGAAGACAATTATTAATGTGCTATCAAGATAGAAAAAGAATTATCTAAGTCTTATGACTTTAAAGCAAAGAAAGAGAAGAAGAGATCTGCTATTCAATCCGAGAATGTAAACAAGGGGAAAAAGGGAAAGGTTGAATATCCATCCTGTGGTAAATGTGGGAAGAAACTCCCTAGTACATTCTTGACGGGAATGGGTTTCTGTTACAAGTGTGGTGAAAAAGGCCACCAAGCTCGTGATTGGAAAGGGAAGAAGGAAGCTACCAATGTTCAATGATACAATTGCAGGGAGATGGGACATTATGAAAATGAATGTCCTGATCATCAGGGGAACATTCCTCAGAAAAGGCCAAGGGATCAAGGCCAAGATTTTTCTATCACTACTACTGAGGTAGAAGCACCAAACGACGTGGTGGAAGGTAATTTAATGGTTTCCTCAAGTTTAGAAAATGCATTATTTGATTCCTGATCATCTCATTGTGTCAGATCTCCCATGTTTGCTATGAAAAGTAGATATTTCCAATTAGATTTAACAAGGGAGTTGTCAGTTAAGACTCCTAAGGAAAGTATCATTGCAACAATGTTTTGTGAATCAGTCCCCATTAGAGCATATAAATGTTCTTTATCTTCTGATCTCGTCATGATATATATGATTGAGTTTGATATAATCCTCTGTATGGATTGGCTTTTGGACTATAATGTGAAGATTTATTTTAAGAATAAAGAGGTTACGTTTTTTGATGACGATGATAAGGAACACCTTATCTTTATAGCAGAATCGTCACCACCTAATTCTTATCTAGATCCACCCCTAGTAGCTCAACTAAATTCAATTATTGGGGAGGAAGAGGATGAAATTATAGTGGGTGAGGAATGGAATGTTCAAATAGATGATGTACCTATTGTGAAAGAATATGTAGATGTATTTCTCGACGATTTACCTGGACATCCTCCAGAATGATAAGTTGAGTTTTCCATTGATTTGATTCCTTGATCAAGGCTTATATCGAAGACCCCTTATAGAATGGACACTATAGAATTAGTTCAACTAAAGAAACAATTAGAGAAAATGAGTAATAAGGGATTTATTCTCCCTAGTGTTTCTCCATGGGAAGCCCCTGTTCTTTTTGTTAAAAAGAAAGATGGATCTATGAGGTTATGTATCGACTATTGGGAGATAAATGCTATAAAAATAATGAACAAATGTCCCCTACCTCGCATTGATGATTTATTTGATCAACTTCATGGAGATCAATACTTTTCAAAAATTGAACATCGATCTGGATACCATCAGTTGTGTGTAATGAAGGAAGACATTCTGAAGATAGCATTTCGAACCAGGTACGGGCATTACGACTTTACTATAATGCCTTTGGGATTGAGTAATGCATCCTCTATATTCATGGATCTGATGAATAGGGTTTTCAAGGAGTATCTCGATGAATTTGTGGTCGTATTTATTTATGATATCTTTGTATACTCCAAAATCTATGAAGGTCATGAAAATAACTTGCGCATAATCCTAAATACTCTGAGAAGACATGAATTATATGGGAAGTTTAGAAAGTGTGAATTCTGGCTTCATGAGATTTTTTTTCTTGGCAAAATTGTCTCTAAAGATGGAATCTCAATTGATCCTTCTAAGACTAGGGAAATCCAAGAATGGCCAGAACCTATGAGTATAACTGAGGTACTGAGTTTTATTGGTTTGGAAGGTTATTATCGATGTTTCGTCCAGAATTTTTCCGGATTGGATAACCCATTAATGAAGCTCACACATAAAGGGGTTAAATTTGTTTGAACAAAACAGTGTGAAGAATGTTTCGAAGAACTGAAAAGAATATTATTCAATGCTCCTATATTGACTCTACCATCGGGGAATGATGGGATCATTATTTATAGCGATGCATCGATGAAAGGACTTGGTTGTGTCCTTATGCGGAATGATAGGGTTATTGCCTATGCATCACAACAGTTCAAAATTCATAAGAAAAACTATCCTACTCATGATCTCAAGTTACCAGTTGTGATCTTTTCTTTGAATATATGGAGGCACTACCTCTATGGTGAAACATATGAGATTTATATTGATCACAAGAGTTTGAAATATATTTTCTCACAAAAAGAACTCAACATGAGACAAAGGAGATGGCATGAATTACTCAAGGATTTTGATAGCACGATACACTACCACCCGGGGAAAGAAAACAAGGTTCCTGATGCTTTGAGTAGAAAATATCATGGAGTTTTAAACAATATGAGAATATAAAGGGATCCAATTTTCATGGATCTAGTGAAGATGGACATGGGAATACCAGGGAAGTTGAAACATCAATGCTTTTTAAAATGGATGCCAAACCATCTTTACTATAAAAGATTAAGAGTTCTCAGACCGATGATAAAGAATTTCAAAAGAAGATTAAATATGTTAATGATGGGAGATTGAGAGACTTTGTGTATGTAGACGGAATTTTGAAATTTAGGAAGAGACTTTGTCTTCCCGATATACCTGATCTAAAAATGGAATTACTGGATGATGCTCATAGTTCCAATTTCTCTACACACCCTGAGATCACCAAAATGTATAGATATTTGAAGGAACATTTTTGGTGGGACAACATGAAGAAGGAGATTTCCGATTTTGTGTCAAGATGTATGGTTTTTCAACAAGTGAAAGCTTGAAGGAAACAACCTAGAGGAGTCATGCAACCTCTTCCCATACTGGAGTGGAAATGGGACAATATTATGATGGGCCTTGTCATGGGGCTACCAAAGACTCCTAGAAGAAACGATGCTATATGGGTTATTGTTGATTGTTTTACCAAGTTAGAACATTTTCTTGCTATAAGAGAAGATCTAAAAATGGAACATCTAGCAAGACTATATATTAATGAAGTTGTGAGACATCATGGAGTACCCTATCAATTATTTCAGATCGTGATCCCCATTTT
Organism: Viscum album; assembly: GCA_963277665.1. Lineage (NCBI taxonomy): Eukaryota > Viridiplantae > Streptophyta > Magnoliopsida > Santalales > Viscaceae > Viscum > Viscum album. Next base: position 1,049,877,359 of record OY728148.1, read on the forward strand.
ACATCATGATTATAGAAGAGTCTTCAGAAATCCATGGATACTGAACTTCATTTGAGCACTGCCTACCACCCTCAGACAGATGGACAATCAGAAATAACTATTCAAACCTTAGAAGAAATGTTCAGATCCTAGTCACATGACTTTCAGGGTATGTGGGATCAATATTTACCTCTGATAGAATTTTCCTATAACAATAGCTTCCATTCGAGTATTCAGATGGCACCATATGAAGCGTTATACGGAAAGAGATGTCGTACACCAACCTGTTGGGATGACGTTGGTGAAAGAAAACTTGTAGGACATGAACTGGTGGAGGAAACGATGTAAAAGGTGGAGGTAATCCAAAATCACGTCAAAGTATCTCAAAGTAGGAAGAAGAGCTATGATGATAATCAATGTAAGGATTTGAAATTTCAAGTCGGTGATCATGTTTTCCTGAAGGTATCTCCATGGAAGGGAGTCATACATTTTGGTAAGAAAGGTAAATTGTGTCACAGGTACATCGGACCTTTCGAAATTCTAGGACAAATTGGGGTTGTAGCTTATCAATTGGAAATGCCACCAAGTCTCTCCAATGTTCACAATGTGTTCCACGTATCTCTGTTGAGGAAATACATGTCTGACCAAATGCATGTACTCACCTATGAGGAATTAGAACTGGAACCCGATCTGTCTTATTACGAAGAGCACGTCCGGATTCCTGATACGAGAGAACAAGTGCTGAGAAATCGGACGACGCGTCTGGTAAAAGTTCTATGGAGAAACCATAAGTTGGAAGAGGCAATGTGGGAACCCGAGGAACTTATGGTGAAGAACCACCCAAGTCTTTTCATGCAGTAGTAATCGAGAAATTTTGAGGACAAAATTATTTGAAGTAGGGGAGAATGTAACACCCCAAGCTTCTATGGTACGCTTCTCTTTGAATAATGTGATAGCGTGTGTTGTATGCAACATCGAGTTCTAACACACCACAACCAATCAAACTAGCCGTTATGAATAGTAATACCTACTTTTTGAAATTGTTTAAATTTTATCTCTCAAAATGGACTTAATTTTTGGATTCAGAGTATCTTATTTAGCCTAAGGTGAAATTTTGGTACTTTTCGGATAACTTAAATATTTTGATGAATAGTGAAATATACTAAATTTTAATTAAAAACATCATTTTTAATCAAAATAATTAATAGTGATAAATTATGAATTTGAGTGATTTTATAGTATATTTAGAATATACTTTTACCATTTAATACAATTTTGGTTATTGTACATAATTTCACAATTAATCAAGACATAAACAAGTATCAATCTTTTGATAGTTATTATATCTTAAAAACTCGCTTTTTGTCTTGACAGCGGGAATTAATTTTAAATTAATTTCTTCCACTTCTCTGTTTTGAATTTGGAAAAATGGATTCCATATTTTTAATCAGGATTTCAAAATTTTTTAAATAGGTAAATTTTATTTTTAGACATTTTGAATAATTACTTTGCTAAATATTTTATTTACCATGGTTAAGGGTAAATCCAGTAAATAAGGGTTAAAAATAATATTATAATAATACTAAATTACCCTAAAACGTGTACTAACTGTATTGGTAGATACATTTCCGACCATGGGAATCTTTGGGTCGATTTTGGGACCCCATAGAGCCATTTGTAGGTGATAGAGACACTTTATTTTAATTAAGTTAAAATAAATACAAAAATGACAAAAGCATATATCCTTTAGCAAAACAATTTTTACAAAGGGTTATATATGTTGGTTTTTCAACTATAAATATTAATTACAAAGATAAAAATATTTCCTACATAATGTTTTTTATAATTATTAAAAATTTACTAATTTAATTTATTTATGACACAATGATGATGCAGTAATTACCATAATAGTGAAACATTAAAATAATTGTTATTATAAATACCCAAAAAATATAATTGGTCACTTTTAATGAATTAAACTAATTTTCTATTATAATATGACATATTACTATTTATTTAAATGACTTTGTTCTAAGTAATCATTCTGTTATGATTTTTTCAAAAATCAACTATTTAATAGTGTCAAAATTGACATAAATGAGTTTTTAAAAAAAATATTATATTATTAATTGATATTAAATTTTTAAAAATATACTGTTCGGACAAGAGACTTATATCATGATAGGTGTATCATTAATGGAACATTTGGGGGTCTATTGGATGTATATAGTATGTTTATTAACCATATAATATAAAAATACAAAGAATCATTGTAAAAGTGAAACTAATTAACTAAGAGTTAATATTTAAAGATAAGATCAGTATAATGACCCAAACCTGTATAAATTCTATTGGTTTAGTTGTTTTCGTCCTATCCCATCTTTAAAATTTAAATAATCCACTTTGGAGCCACTAGAAATCGAATATGAATTTATTATTAAATAATATTTCTAGCTTTTCTCAAAGGTGCCTCTCACCCCTCTTATAAAAGGGCACTCCCCCTTCTCATTAACTCACACCTTCGAAGACTTATTTTTCGGCCAAACTCTACCCAAATACTCTCTAAACATCCCTAAATTATTCCTAGAGTCCTTCCTTTATTCAGAAAGCCATCTTAAGAGTCCTTTTGATCAAATCAAAAGGAAGAACCCGGAGAAGAGGTAATGATTTCACCACCCTTTTCGATGTTCCTTTTTTCTTTCACATCATCCTTCATTGTTATTACCATTCTAAAATAATAACTCCAGTATCTTATTTATACTGTGATGTTATTATAAATATGGTACAACCATATTCAGTATTCTATCCATCCTTTGAATAACATGTCACCATACGTGCGTATGTACGGCTTACCGTCTCAATGTCGTGGTGTAATTGTTATTCAATTAATTATTATTTGGATGGGTATAATAATGATGTGTAACTCATGTAAATACTAAATATAACATGATAATGATTCTTTATATATTATATACTATCCAATTATATTTTATTTTAAGATCAAAAGAATGATATTGTCTCTTGTGCGTATGTACGGACTACTGTCTCCACGAACGCGATGAGATTCATTCTCTATCGTATCCATCCAAGTATAATTCTCATTTGATGATTAATAATAATATCTAAAAACATGATATAATTCTGGATATGATTAAGATACAACATATCCATGAAAAACATAGCTTACTTAACAAAACATATAAAAGAAAACGAGTAAGTTAACACTTGAAACAACGATAATACTAAAATATTATTAACAAATCAATGTTAAAAGATCATATATAATATCATATTAATGTATATAATTCTTTTATAATTTAATAAAAATTATTTCACCATTATACAGGAGGTTATCCTACCCCAACCAAGGAAAAGTACATGGTAAGGGTTATTTCACAATCTCTTCATTATCCGAGGTTGTTTATACTTAATAATCTACTAGGATTTCTTTATCATCCACATCCATGTTTCTTAAAAATGTATTTCAAAACATTTTTACTATTTACTATAATATGTGTTAAATTCGTTTATACCCTTTTTTGAATTTTTATAAAAGGTTTATAAAGGAATCGTTTCGTCATTTTCCTAAAAAGGTGCTTTTTAATATTTTCGACAGAATTAAGGTAAGAAATTTCTCTTTGTCTTATACGGTGGGTGCAACTATTTTCCGCTGTTATAAAATCGTCGAAGCTTCCCGTACAAGAATATAAGTATATTTTCAATGAAAAAGTTTTATTTTATATGACTCTTAAATGATTTCAAAATAAAAAGAGATATTTCTCTAAAAAGAGTTTTGATTTCATCTATATCAACATCCTTTGATGGATTTTATGCTTATTTGAAGTTGATTTATTATGATACAAAACTACTATATTGTATTGAAGGTTTTGTGATATGTTTTACATTGGATGTGTTATTTTTATACCATTCATGGTTAATGGATGAAGTATTTACATTTCGTATGCTAGTTTTAATATGAATGTTTATGTTATGTTTAAACCTTTTCATATAGGAATGCATTGGACTTAACATGTGACGGGTGGAGCCCGCTATAGCTCCTCGATGCATCGGTAGGTCTCATGAGACAAACTAGTGCCTTGCCACAAGGCCTTCACAAAATCATATTTGTAGTCTTTTCACAAGGCCTTGGCTATGTGGTTATGATAGTCTGGCCTTATGGATTCCATCATTATGAAAGTTGTTATTGATATTGTATGTGATTATTCGATTAGTAGAATATCCATGTGAATAAGTAAATGTAATCATTTAATATTATTTTTTCCATACTATGTTGAAGTTTAAGTTTAAAAAGCTTTTGTTTTAGTTATACATTTCATTAAATGTTTATTCTTATTTATGAAAGATTTCGATATATTGTTATCCTTACTGGGCATTTGTGCTCACCCCTTTCAATGTTTTATCTTTCTCAGGATGTGAAAAAGTAATTTATGAATGACCTGTAGGGATAGTATGTGGGGCTATGAGTGTGGACTATGCAAAAAAGATGTTATTGAAGTTTTCATTTTTATGATTTAATGTAAGACATATGAATATATCTAGTGTTTCAAAGGCTACTAAACCAATCGGTCTTTCAAGATTTGATCTTTCTTGTGATCATGAAAATATTATGTAATAATGTACTAACTCTGGGTAACTGTGGTAGGGGCATTACAGTTGGAATCATAGTAAGTTTATTACAATCCTTGGAAGCTAGATTTAGATATACTCTAATTAGAGAAAATAGATTTAAGATGGACATTGAGGATTAGTATAGAAGAACATCCTAGAATTTTGGTATTGTAGAGATTTTGTGAGTTTTCCGAGTAATACATACATGTCTAGATATGAGCAGGTAGAGGCGGCTCTGGCACAGATGTACCTAGGGGTAAAACCCAAAAACACCGCTTTGAGCTAGATTCGAATGGGAATTGGTGCATGACAACAGGCCATATTGCACTCATGGTTACGACACTCCCGGGGGATATGCTTAAGATAACTCTCATTTTCGTTATAAATCATTATGAAGGGTTTATGAGTATATACATCCTCAAACGAATTTTTTTTATGATTATGGATTATATCCATAAATAGTTCAATTTATGTTATGTGTTTTATAAGTACGGAATTATGTATTTTGATTCATAAACTCGTCTAGTTTATGCCATTGTTTTGAAATGGTGCCTAGTGGAAGAAATGGAAACTGTATCAATGCACGCACACCATGTAGGGATTTCCCTCCTACTCAAGATAATTATAGTGGATCTGGTGTTGCAACTGGTGACGAATAGATAATCACCATACTGGGAAAACTCACTCAGGTTATAAATAATAAGCTTACCCGTATGAAGCACCCTGATCCACAGCATGGAGGATCAATGTTCGATCTATTAATGAGGCAAAAACAACCAACGTTCAATGGGAGTACACATCCCTTAGTAGTATACCAATGGGTAAATTCCCAAGAGAAAATATTTTAGGCTTGGGGGAGTAGTGAAAGGTAAAAAGTTATCATGGCAGTTTACCACCTCACTGGAGATGCTGATCAATGGTGGTCATTGATTCAAAACACGAAGGATGATGATGAAGTATCAAATATGGAATTGAGGGATTTCAAAGATCTATGTTTAGAAAAAAACTATCCTCGTAACCATCGAGCGGATATGGAAAACGCAATTTATGATTCTGAGACAAAAGGAGGATGCGAATGTCGCAAAGTATGAGGATAAATTTTCAAGGTTAGTAAGGTATGCTGGAGATTATATACATAACCCAAGAAGTAATATTTATCGTTTCATTTATGGGTTAAAACCATATATACGTCGAGAATTAGTCTCATAATCATTCTTTTTGTATGAAGACATTTTCCCATATGCTATCAAGACAGAAAAGGAATTATCTAAGTCTTATTACTTTAAAGCAAAGGAAGAGAAGAAGAGATCTGCTGATCAATATGGGAATGGAAATAAGGCGAAAAAAAGAAAATGATGAATATCCATCCTGTGGTAAATGTGGGAACAAACACCCCAGTACTTTCTTGAAGGGAATGGGTGTCTGTTACAAGTGTGGTGAAAAAGGCCAACAAGATCGTGATTTCAAATGGAAGAAGGAATCTACCAATGTTAAATGATACAATAGCAGGGAGATGGGACATTATTCAAATGAATGTACTTATTTTCAGGGGAACATACCTAAGAAAAGGCCAAGGGATCAAGGCCATGCTCTTTCTATCACTACTGCTGAGGTAGAAGCTCAAAAAGACATGGTGGCAGGTAATTTAATGGTTTTCTCAAGTTTAGAAAATGCATTATTTGATTCTGGATCATCAAATTTTGTCATAACTTCCATGTTTTCTAAGAAATTTAGATATTTCCAATTTGATTTAACATGCGATTTGTCAGTTAAAACTCCTAAGGGAAGTATCATTGCAACAATGTTTTGTAAATCAGTCCCCATTAGAGCACATAAATGTTCTTTATCTACTGATCTCATCGTCATACCTATGATTGAGTTTGATATAATCCTCTGTATGGATTAGCTTTCGGACTATAATGCAAAGATTTATTGTAAGAAGAAAGAGGTTACGATTTTTGATGATGATGATAAGGAACACCTTATCTTTAGAGCAGAATCGTCACCACCTAATTCTTATCTAGATCCACCCACATTAGCTCAACTAAATTCAATTATTGGGGAGGAAGAGGATGAAATTACAGTGGGTGAGGAAAGGAATGTTCAAATAGATGATTTACCTATTGTGAAAGAATATGTAGATGTATTTCCGGAAGATTTACCTTGACATCCTCCAGAATGAGAATTTGAGTTTTCCATTGATTTAATCACTGGATCAAGGCCTAAAAGGAAGACCCCTTATAGAATGGCCACTGTAGAATTAGTTGAACTAAAGAAAAAACTAGAGGAATTGAGTAATAAGGGATTTATTCTCCCTAGTGTTTATCTATGGGGAGCCCTTGTTCTTTTTGTTAAAAAGAAAGACGAATCTATGAGGTTATGTATTGACTATAGGGAGATAAATGCTATAAAAATAAAGAACAAGTATCCCCTACAACGCATTGATTATTTATTTGACCAACTGCATGGAGCTCAATACTTTTCAATGGTTTACCTTCGATCTAGATACCAGAAGTTGTGTTTAAAGAAGGAATACATTCTAAAGACAGCATTTCGAACCAGGTACGAGAATTATGAGTTTACTGTAATGCCTTTTGGATTGACTAATGCACACTCTGTATTCATGGATCTGATGAATATAGTTTTCAAGGAGTATCTCAAATAATTTGTGGTGGTATTTATTGATTATATCTTTTTATACACCATAATCTATGAAGATCATGAAAATCACGTGTGCATTATCCTAAAGACTCTGAGAAGACATGAATTATATGGGATGTTTAGCATGTGTGAATTCTGGCTTCATGAGATTTCTTTTCATGGCCATATTTTCACTAAAGATGGAATCTTTGTTGATCCTTTTAAGACCAAGGCAATCCATGAATGTCCAACACTTATGATTATAACTGAGGTACACAGTTTAATTGGTTTGGTGGGTTATTATCGACGTTTCGTCTAGAATTTTTCCCAATTGGCTAACCCATTAACGAAGCTCACACGTAAAGGGGTTAAATTTGTTTGGATAAAAGAGTGTGAATAATGTTTAGAAGAACTGAAAAGAAGATTATTCAATGCTCTTATATTGAATCTACCATCAGGGAATGATGGGATCATTATTAATACTGATGCATCGAAGAAAGGACTTGGTTGTGTCCTTATGCAGAATGATAGGGTTATTTCCTATGCATCACAACAGTTGAAAATTCATGTGAAAAACAATCCTACTCATGATCTCGAGTTACCAGCTGAGATCATTGCTTTGAAGATATGGAGGCACTACCTCTATGGTGAAAAATGTGAGATTTATACTGATCACAGAGTTTGAAGTATATTTTCTCACAAAAAGAACGCAACATGAGGAAAAGAAGATGGCTTGAATTACTCAAGGATTATGATTTCACGATACACTACCACCCAGGGAAAGAAAACAAGGTGGCAGATGCTTTGAGCAAAAAAGATCATGGAGTTTTGAAAAATATGAGAATTTAAAGGGATCCAATTTTCATGGATCTAGTGAAGATGTACATCGGAATAACCAATGAAGGTGAAATATCAATGCTTTTTCAAATGGATGCCAAACCATCTTTACTAGAAAGGATTAAGAGTTATTAGACCGATGATAAAGAATTTCAAAAGAAGATTAATGTGGTGAATGATGGGAGACTGAGAGACTCTGTGTATGGAGAATGAATTTTGAAATTCGGGAAGAGACTTTGTGTTCCCGATATTCCTGATCTAAAAAGGGAATTACTAGATGATGATCTTAGTTCCAATTTATCTACAAACCCTGGGAGCACCAAAATGTATAGAGATTTAATGGAACATTTTTGGTTGGACAACATGAAGAGGGAGATTGCCGATTTTGTGTTAAGATGTATGGTTTGTCAACAAGTGAAAGCTGGAAGGCAACATCCTGGAGGAGTCATGCAACCTCTTCCCATAACGGAGTGGATATGGGACAATATTACGATGGAATTTGTCATGGGGCTACCAAAGACTCCTATAAGGAATGATGCAATATGGGTTATTGTTGATCGTCTTACCATGTCAGCACATTTTCTTACTATAAGAGAAGATCTACCACTGGAACATATAGAAAATCTATATATTAATGAAGTTGTTAGACATCATGGAGTACCCCTATCGATTGTTTCAGATCATGATCCCCATTTTACTTCAAGATTCTAGAAGAGTCTTCAGAAATCCTCGGATATTGAACATCATTTGAGCACTGCCTACCACCCTCAGATAGACGGAAAATCAGAACGAACTATTCAAACATTAGAAGACATGTTGAGATCATAGTCACTAGACTTTCAGGGTATGTGGGATCAATATTTACCTCTAGTAGAATTTTCCTATAATAATGGAATCCATTTGAGTATTCATATTGCACCATATGAAGCGTTATATGGAGAGAGATGGCGTACACTAACCTGTTGGGATGAAGGTGGTGAAAGAAAACTTGTAGGCCCAGAACTGGAGGAGGAAACGATGTAAAAGGTGAAGGTAATCCAAAATCATATCAAAGCAGCTCAAAGTTGGAAGAATATCTATACTGATAATCATAGGAATGGTTTGGAATTTCAAGTCGGTGATCATGATTTCTCGAAGGTATCTCCATGGAAGGGAGTCATACATTTTTGTAAGAAAGTTAAATTGAGTCCCAGGTACATCGGACCTTTCAAAATTCAAGAACAAATTGGTGTTGTAGCTTACCGATTGGCAATGCCACCAAGTCACTCCGATGTTCACGATGTGTTCCACGTATATCTGTTGAGGAAATACACGCATGAACCAACGCATGTACTCACCTATGAGAAATTTGAACTAGAACCTGATATGTCTTATTTCAAAGATCCCGTCAGGATTCTTGATACGAGAGAACAAGTGCTGAGAAATCGGATGACGTGTCTTGTAAAAGTTCTTTGGAGAAACCATAAGATAGAAGATTCAACGTGGGAACCCGAGGAACATATGGTGAATAACCACCTGAGTCATTTCATGCCGTAGTAATCTAGAAATTTCGAGGACGAAATTATTTGAAGGAGGGGAGAATGAAACACCCCAAGCTTCTACGGTACACTTCTCTTTGAATAATGTGATAGCTTGTGTTGTACGCAACATCGAGTTCTAACACACCACAACCAATCCAACTAGCCGTTATGAATATTATTACCTATATTTTGAAACTTTATAAATTTTATCTCTCAAAATGGACATCATTTTTGGATTCGGATTATCGAATTTAGCCTAATGTGAAATTTTGGTACTTTTGGTATAACTTTAATATTTTAAGGAATACTGAAAAATACTAAATTTTAATTAAAAACAACTATTTAAATCAAAATAATTAATATTGATAAATTATGAATGTGAGTGGTTTTATAGTATATTTATAATATATTTTTACCATTTAATACAATGTTGGTCATTGGACATAATTTCACAATTAAACCAGACATAGATGAGTATCAATCTTTTGATAGTTATTATATCTTAAAAACACACTTTTTGTTTTAACAGTGGGAATTAATTTTAAATTAATTTCTTCCACTTTTATGTTCTGAATTTGGAAAAATGGATTCCATATTTGGAATCAGGATGTCCAAATTGTGTAAATAGGTAACTTTTATTTTTATACATTTTGAATAATTACTTCGGTAAATATTTTATTTACCATGGTCAAGGGTAAATCTGGTAAATAAGGGTTAAAAAATAATATTATAATAATACTAAATTACCCTAAAACGTTTCCTAACCATATTGGTGGATACATTTATGACCATGGGCTTCATTGGGTCGATTTTGGGACCCCATGCAGCCAATTGTAGGTGATAGGGACACTTTATTTTAATTAAGATAAAATAAATACAAAAATGACAAAAGCATATATCCTTTAGCAAAACAATTTTTTAAAAAGGGTAATATAAGTTGGATTTTCATCTATAAATATTAATTATAAAGATAAAAAGATTTCCTACATAATGATATTTTATTTATAATCTTTAGACATTAACTACTTTTATTTGTTTATGACACAATGATGATGCAGTAATTACCATAATAGTGAAAAATTAAAATAATTGAAATTATAAATACCCAAATAAACACGTATGGATGAGGAATAGTGGGGAGAAGAAACCTACCACCATGGATAGGGTGGATATGAAGAAGAAACTAGATAATGGTTCCCCATAAAGATCACATCACTTTATGAATAAGGCCAAAAACATTATACAGAAGATATCACGAAGACCAGATTTGTGGGACAATGTTGGTGATGCAACATATTTGGGCATTATACATTGGAATGTTGGGATAATCCCTTAATTTAAAAAGCACATAGAAAGCCTATATCAAATGGAAGACCGTCATAGAAGAAGAAGAAACATCTACAGGTCCAGAATCATCTGTTAACCACATAACAATTGGGAATTCAAGATAATAATTGTTACGTAGACAATGACAGTGGTCACATGGTAGGTACATGACCATCTAAACATGCATTCACTGTTGTAAAGAAAATATGACCTGTGAAGCTGGCTATGTTTCAAGAAGCTATAATTGGATGAAATCAGAAGATTACTGTGAACACACACTTCCCCAAGAGTATCTCAAGTAGGGAAGCTGAGAGGACCCAAGTTTTTAGATCCATGAAATTTAAGGATAATTCATCCAAAGGAGAAACTAATAATGATAATACTCATAAAATCCTGTTTGGACAATCCATACCTGTTGCAATAGTTCCAAATGGCTTGTTTGTCATATGGATAGAATATTCTAAATCATTGAGAAAACATGAAATTTAATAGGCTACAGATAGTGGTAAATGAAAATAAAAAAAATCATGTGTTGAAGATAATGTACAAGAGATGATGGAAACCAAAAGAAACACATGTGTTAAATAATTTTGGTGTAAGAGATGTCTGAAATCTGGTCACATTTCAAAAGGTCTCATAACCATAATACTAGTTCAAGAAGAAATCTTTATGATGATTAAGAATGTATCATCCCTGATGGATATTATGAAGAAGAACAATTCTCCATGAAATGAATATGTGAATAAGAAGATATCCATGCCAATTCAACATAGATTAGAAAATATGTTCATATGTGAAAGTATGAAGACTGTAGTAAATAGAAGATCTTGTTTTAGAAAATCATCTCAACCATGCATATCATATTAATGAAGCATGGAAGAACCGCCTTATTCCCAGAATCATTTTTGTATTCTATTTTTACTGATAATACATGTTATTAAAGAAGAAGAATGCTCTCAAGCGGAGAACCTGAGAAATAGTGACTGTTTTCAACTGATGATAAATTGGCTGAAGAATTTTTTATCCTTATAATATTATTAAATTGATATTAGAATATTAAAATGATGAAGAATCATCATCGATGAAGATTATAAGGAGTGTTTATCTTAAGGGGGGAGACAAATGAAGAGCTTCTATAATTATTATTTCAATTATTATCATATATAGTTGGTATTAAATTAAATTACAATGGAAAATAATTTAAGAACATTTCATTGGAAAATGTATTTCATTTTTTAATCTCTAAACCTTGGTTACTCATAATGAAGATCATTGTACAAAGGGGAGTAATTTAATTAGTCAGTTAAATAAGTAAAATGGAAGATACCCAAAGCCACTTATCATAATAATTTCTCTAAAATAATATTTGATATGTTAATTTAAGTGAGTGTAAGAGTTCTAGGTATATTATTCCCTATCACATTAATTTTTTTTAGCCTCACATAAATTTGGAAAAACCTTTAAGACAAAGAATATGAGTTATCATCTCATGAGGCACGATGATCAGAAAATAATGGAAAAACCTTGTTGTCTAAATCAAATCCCATTGTATTCTACATCGTGGATTGACCAAGTAGATGTACAATGAAATTATATATAGAAACATTCTTTAAAAAGGACTGATACACTTTTTCCATGAACAATGTATTTCTTGTCAATAAGGGGGTGAGAAAGTGAAATAATAGTTCAAAAATTTAGAAATAATGAAAAAAAAAGGGGGGTGATAATATTCTCATTATTATATTAACACATTAATTTTATGAGGACATTATAGTATTGAAAAAAATACAATGGGGGAGATTGTTTGGACAAAATTTTTATAAGTTTGTATATTTTGTCAACAATTGTCAAAGAAGATCTAAATGAAGAATGAGATGATGGGATTCATGATATAAAGTGATCATGAAACATCTAACTATTCATAGAGATAATTAAATAAATTTCATTAAAAGACATGAATTTTTTCATGAGGTATCATGTGGGAATTTTATGATTTAATAATGAACAAACAATGCTTACAATAAGATGCCAGTCATATTAAAGGTGGACTGGAATGACTGATTTTGTTAGAAGATATGAAAGTTGGTATGTTTGAATACATTCCCTGGAGAATCTGATGACGTTGGAACTGATTCTTCAAAGAGTATATATCATGGTGGAAGGAGTTTCTGATGAATTCCTCTAATGGTTGATGGAGAAAAATGACAGTGATTTAGCATTGATGTTATTGCCAAAGCAGATATTTAAGGTTTTTCTATTTCCTAGTGTTTCCCATGTTGATGGTCCTCAAAATCAGGATTTGTTTTGGAAATGGATTGATTTTTTATAAGAGTGAACAAGATGTAGAATGGAGATGTAAATTAGCATAGGAAGAATATGTTGTACCTCATAACATGAACCGTGTACCATGTTTCGAGAATGGACTGTGGACGTAGACCTGGTAGATGAAACGGTACGCAGAAATGTCTGTGTAACCAAAAATGGTTTTCAACGAAGATATGTGGTGATGGAATGTGGTAAGTGGGAAAGGTATTTTGAATGATTCATAGAACATGTCATGGTATTGAAAATGGTTTGTCGATGAAAGAGTTGCGGTATGCAGAATGGATCGATGATGGCGGAAGAGATGTAGTATGCAGACTGGTAGACACACAGTTCATGGTGAAGGATCGCAGTTTTCCAGAGGGTCGCAGTACATAATTTAAGCTCACAGTATAAATAATGGGCAATGTATTCTGTGAAGATTGTCCCACATTGAAAATTTGGGTAAAATAGATCAGCGAAATTTACAGAGTTGTTTTTTATATAAATATTGCTAATAACATCAGTAAGATAGAGAAAATTCGATAACAAAATATCATCACTATGGAAGAGCTCAGCTATGACTAAAAGTGATATGCAGAAGAGATTCTGTATAGGATGAAGTGGTTTGAATAATAATAAACAGTTCATGAAATTTGAAGGAGTATTTCAGGTAATACATTTTTCATAAAACATTTTGATATGTAGGGGATGATATAATTCTCAAAAATTAAAGAAGATGTACGTAGAAGGAAGAGGTGGTATGAAAAGTCTATATGTTAAGGCTGTACGTGAACGTGGTATATAAAGGTGTTATGTGAAGGCGTTACCTGAAGGTGGTATACAAAGGTGGTACATAGTGGCATGGTGTGTAATTTTGGTGCAGTGCAAGGAGCAGGCACGGTATGGGGATCAATAGTGGTACACAGAGTAGGAACGGTATGCAGAGATGTGGTGGTAGGTGGAGCAAAGGTCGTATAAGGAGAATTTGTTGTACCTAGAGTAGGGGAAGTACATGGAGCAGGCGCAGTTCCCTAAGCATGGGTGGTACATTGAGCAGTAATTGTATGCCGAAAAGGGTTGGTTCATGGAGCATGTGCAGTACGCCGAGCAGGGCGGTATGCAGAACATGCATAGTACGCAGCCCAGGTGTGGTACATTGAGTAGGCGTTTAACGTATATCCACGACAGTATGTTGAATCAGGGACAGTTCATGGAAACGAATATATAATAAAGGGAGTTTTGAAATATAGTGAATAAAAGGGAATATGTTCTAGTGCATTCAGTAATTGCTCTATGGGAGAAATTTGAATATAAAAGTTCTTCAATTATAAAAATTTATGCAAGTAGTGTGTCAGGATGAATGGAGACAATGTATTTTCATACAAATCTGTTGAAGTGGCCTTAAATTTTCTAAATAGAGTGAGATTTCTCCCAAGGCAATGAGTAAGGGGGATTCCATGAAAGTGATTTGAGGTAAGCAGTTGGCTATCATAAACCATTGTAATGTCATTTTATCAAGGTAAGAGTGACTATGATGAATCCTTTGTAATCCACTACTAGTGGAGATTAGTACAATTTGTAAAAACCAATAACACATCTTCATATTCTCCTTGGACGTATGCCATAGTGTTGAAGCAAGTAAAATTATGGTGTTTTCCATCTTCATGTGAATGATTTAATTACTGCACATATCCAGCATACATGGTTAAATTAGTTCCTACCCACATGAGAACGTGATCTATTAAAGAAGAGAATAAGTTGACACCATGATTCACCCCCCCTCTTAGGGTGGTCTAGGGTCCTTCAGTAACGTTTATAGGCTATGATGGCTTGCTGAACCTTACCCAGTGTATGGGAAATACTTGAATGACGTTTAATACCCAACATATGATACACATTATGTGAGATGTGGTGTCTCTGGGAAACTATATGGTTAATATGGTTATATGCTTATGGTAGATTTCTATCATGAGGTTCATGTTGTATTGTAATGCTCAGCTATCTTTGGGAAATCCATTTTGGGGATAGATGGCATAAAA
This sequence comes from Viscum album, assembly GCA_963277665.1. Classification (NCBI taxonomy): domain Eukaryota; kingdom Viridiplantae; phylum Streptophyta; class Magnoliopsida; order Santalales; family Viscaceae; genus Viscum; species Viscum album. The sequence continues at coordinate 1,049,892,633 of OY728148.1, forward strand.
TGTACGACAATGTTGAAAATTTGAAACACAGTTGGAAGTGGTAGATAAGTACCCATCATATTTTTTATTATAATATATACACTTCTATTTGATTTTTGGGGTGAGTAACCATGGTGAGACTAGGAACATAGTATGCATGTTTAAGTGATGAGTTAGTTTCACTTGTTGTTAATGGGGGTTTATCGTGCATTCAACAAAAAAAATTAGAGAGGCTCCAAGGGGGATCCTACTTATTATACTGTTATACTAACCTAGTGTGTATATAAACTATTTTACAGGTCACATGGATTTATTTAGAGATCAGGGGGGTTATTACATGCTTGAGGCTGTAGGAGCTGTTCTGGTATTCTGTTCATTGATATTTTTTACTTTCGTTTGATAATTTAGTTTTTCCCGTTATTTGTATTATTTTGTCTCTCTCATTAAATATATGTACATGGGTTTTCTTATATATTTAATTCTGATTAAGGGTTGGTTTGAATATGTCTTCTCTCTCTCTCTTCCACTTGTTTTAACTTAAAGGGTAATGCTTGCCATTTGTGTACTTATTATACACTCAGTTCTAGTCGCCATCCTGGGGCTAACTGGAAATTGACTCAGAGGTCACTATCTCCCCTCTCATATTATATTCTTAGTAGGGGTATACCTTTTGGAAACAGAGTCATTATAGGGTTTTTAGGGCTCTATAATTTCATGGATTACATGATGTGTAATTTTATTAAACAAAATTTATGACATATATGTTTGTAATTTATGAAATTATACAACGGATATCCCCTTAATTAATCTGTAATATCATTATATATTGAACTATGAGATATCCTTCACAATTTTGGGGACCTCCACTCCATATGAATCTCTTAGTTAATGTATTGATCTTTATTGTGTTTGGTTTTAAACACTCTAAGTGATAATTCATTTGGTTTTTGAATTTTATTCTATTGTGATAGCCCATTTGGTATAGTTTTACATCGATTGATCTATGATGTTGATTATTCTTGATTCAATATATATCCTTCATGTGGGGAGTGGAATTTTTTGAACCAAGTTGTTATCTTTTCTTTTTTATAACCATTTTTTATGTGAATCAATTCTATGAAGGGTGGATTGGTTTTAAGGAAACCATTGTCATAAATGTGTTCTTCCATGTTGTTAGATTCTACTATAGTTATGTGCACCCCATGTTTGAGGTAGGTGGTTGTAATGACCAAGAAATTTCATGGATAATTTTTTCATAAATACTTTGGAATTTTTTGAGTATGCAGTTTTTGACGGCACTTGATTCCAAGGTCCGATGTTCCCAGAATAAATTTCCGAATTTTTGTTCAGCTACGTTCAGTAAACGTACATGCGGGTTTTTCTATCATTTGTACCGGTACTTGGAATTGAAATCTAAGGACACCGATGAACACGCAGCGCCAATTTTCTCTTAAGATGACTTTTACAGAAGTTTCTTTTCATGATGGTTGGAAGTTATATTTTGTGGTTTAATCATAAATTAAATAAAATTGTGTGGTACACAATTTTATTTTGAGAATTGGTTATTTCTTCACATGGGGATGTTATTGGTGGGGCCCACACCCAAATAACATCCAATGTGTGGATATTTGTGAGGTGGGGCCAACACGATCCCTATTCTTTCATCTCCTCGTAAATCTCTTTAACTCCCTTAAACCCCGTGTTTAATTCTTGGAAACCCCCCTCTAATTGATAAACTCTAAACCTGCCACATGGTCATTAATATGATAACTCAGTGAATTAATTGTTTTGTAGACCACAAATTAATTAATTATTTTGGGTGGATTAGAATCTTTTTGAAATGGCATGTCAAGTGTATTAAAATAGGAGAAAGCATCATTTTAATATTTTCTTGGAAGATATTTTGGTCGAACAATTGGAATTAGAAGAGAGATTCATCCTTCCATAAAGAACGGTTCCCTCTTCGATGAAAAATGACGATTCCACAAAGAAAGATGACATTCCTTCTTTCCTCTTCTCCCCAACAAGTGAGGAGAGGCTGCTTCCTCCTTGGATGCACCCCAACATCCATAGAATTGTCGATTGTTCTCTGCGACGCTGTTCTCCACGAAACCATCTACACCGACACTCGTCTTCCGCAGCTCGACGACGTGCGACATCAATTATCAAGGTAGAGGTATTGTATATTCTTTGATTGAATAAATTGTACATCGTTATTTGTTAATTTTTGGAATTGACATTGGTAGATTGTTACCTCCTAATGCGGAGGGCACATGCTAAACAAACACGACCCAATGAACCTTCGATGTTTCATGTTTTATTTTCTATCAGGAAGCGGCGACGATCGAATGGGGCGGCCACTTGATGGTCACCTGAGACGGAACCACAACCTGCAATAGCGGGCCGCTTGGCTGATAAAGAACCGGTCGGCTAAATCCTGTCAAACAGAAGTAGGAACATAGCACCACAAAGGTCATCGAGAAGTAGAATACAGTGGCCCACAATCCATGGGCTGCTTCGGTAGTGAACCAGCAACTCGTCCGCCAGCTATAAGAAGAATCCACAACACCCAAAGGTGGTGCGCAGCCAGACCTCGGCCCACCCGAGCAGGCTACTTTCCCCAGGAAGGCCGGCCGGTTTTGGCCAGCTTGTTGGTAGGGCGGTGCCACCGGTTTGGGAAAGCGGGGGCCGCACCCACCCCTCCCTCTGACCGCTCAGCCAGCCGGGCCGAGCCGCACCGAGACGCGTAAGGCTGAGCTGGGTCGGGCCATCCTGAGCCGGGTTGCGCCGTGCCATACACGACCGGACCATGCCCCGCTGCACCGGGCCTCACCCCACAGGCAGTGCCACGTGATTCACCAGGGCGGCCTGACCCTCTGTCGGGTCGGACCCACCATAACCATGTAGACCCGACCTACCAGCCCACTAGGCTTAACGAGTCGGGCCCTTTTCACATAACGGTGAATAACTCGAAGGCCGCGCATCTGATCAATGATCCATCTATGACACTAGTACCCTCGTGAAATGGAGGTCGATTTTTGATACTTTAAGTGACTTTTAGAAGACCTTGGATAATGGACGTATTTGGAACGATCATATTTCCAACCGGGCCCCTGAAATTCTGGTTACATCAACTATGGAATTCATGACAGTTGATGTATCGACCCCTATGGCTCGAATAGCAGACCCTCATGGAATTGAGCATGCTATATGCAGGAACTATAGAGTTGGATGCGACTATAATGACTACCATAATACAATCTTCCATGGGATCAGAGATGATGACTACCATACGATAATCCTCCATGGTTTTGGCTACGACGACTACCGTACGTGAATCCTCCGTGGGTTCAGGGACGATGACTACCGTACCAGAATCATCCGTGGGTTCGGCGACGACAACTTCCATACTAGAATCCTCTAGGGGTTTGAAGATGATGATTAATGTACTTGTATCCTATGTGGGTCCTATAGTTTGACTTATGTTCTAGTATCCTATGTGGGTCTGACAGGGTAGTTGGTATAGTATCCAATGTGGGTCCAACAGCATAGGTGGACTAGTATTCTACATGGGTCTACCAGCATATATGAATCATTAAATACATATGATTATCTCTATCACTTTACGAAGGATGTATACCTGTGTGGGATGAGTCTTGACTTTCAATCATTATCATCGATGTGATTGAATTCTTCCTATGTGGACTGGTTTGTACTTGGGTTCGAGAGTTGGAGCCAAACTGGATTGATGACATAGGTATATTTATGGGAATATACCTAAGTAGAGATGGTTGAAAATTTTTTATTGTATATTTTCTTTGTGTTTTATCCTTTGTGGATTCAGGGAGAACATCAGGGGTCCCTGGGTCCCTACTGAGTATCATTATACTAACCACTACACCGGCAATGCCTGCACTACATTGTGTTGGATACAGACGATGGAAAATACTGATCATGGTAGAGGCTTGTAGAGCTAGACGGTACCTGGAGGTAGACCACATGGTGATACGTACACAGAGCAGACAGACGGACCCTTGGGGCTGGGGAGACTATCTATAACAACCCTTCAGGTGGGATTCCCAAAGGAAGACTCGGTGTTTTCTGTTTTACTTTACTATAGTTGTACTATTTTATCAGTTGTATTGTACATTAAGTTGGGTTTGTATTCTGGCCTATTTAACTTTCAACACATACTTTTTGTTCATCATTAATTTTTTCTTACTTAAGCTTGCATACTCTATTGTGTTTGTTTACTATCATAAACGTAATTAATTCCATTTTATGTCAGGATTTTATGCCTTTGGTGCTAGTCGCCATCCACTAGCCTATGGAAGACAGACTTGGGGTAGTCACGTCACGGGCCCCAAAGATGGGTCGTGCCAAATTGGTATGAGAGGATTCGGTTCTACGAAAAAACTCTAGACTTTGGTCGTTCATTTGTGTTAAGCAATAATTTTATGATTATTGAGTATGTTTTTAGTCCATGGTGTCTAGTGTTGGTATGACGACCAACGTATCCATACGCCAAGACCCTGACCCCTCACTTCTGACACATTGCATGAAAACACTAATTGCATTTGTGTTTCAAAAGTTTTCATTATTATTACTTGGTGTCAGCTCTCCAGGTTTACTGTTTTGACAAATGGCACACCTTTTTCTTTTTAGTATGGTCCAACGAAGGCAGCAAGCAAGGGTTCCGAATCGCGTACGAGATGGTAGCCCACCAAGCGATGTGACCTTGGTATAGGGACCCATCATAGCAGAGGCACCAGTTGTACCACTACCCTCTGAGCCACTGATACTACCAGCCCCAGAAGCAGAGAGTCCATGCCCACTGAGTGCATTTCATGACTTTCAATGACAGAGGCTGCCGATGTTTCACAGAGAGACGAACCCTCTGGCAGCCAAGGATTGGCTAGAGGCTGTCATCCGAGTATTCAGATTGATAGGGATGCTAGCCAACCATATGGTGATCCTTGACGCGATTCTCTTATACATAGTAGCAGGTAGATGGTGGAGCTTGAAGCTCCAGGTGCATGACGAGGAATCTTTTCTTTAGAAAGACTTCGAGAGTCTATTATGCTCGGAGTTTGTTCCCACCACCCTTCATGCGGTGTGGATTAAGGAGTTACTTCACCTGCTGCATGGAAGCCTAACAATAGTTCAGTACTCAGCGAGGTTTACATACCTTTCTCACTACTCCACAGACATGGTACGAGACCCAATCTTCAGGTCCCAGACCTTTGAGCATGGACTGAGGCACAAGATCAGGGCGTCGATGATCTCCCTCAACATTATGACGTAGGTGGGATTGCTGGAGTGATCCCTTCTTTTGTAGAGATTTCTCGCTGAGCCGAAACCAGCAGAGAGACCAACCACAGGGTGACACGTATCAGAGTCTTCTGCAGCCGACAGTAGAAAGATGTCACATTGGTCTAAGAGGAACACGCCATCAGGCGAGCAACCTTAGGATACAGGTTCAGTTATGTGGGGCACCCAAAACATAGCCAGGTATATGAGGAGCAGGAAGTTCTATGCGTGAGGCGGGCATGGTCACATGGCTCGAGACAACCCGATCCACCATGAAGATGAGTATCTGACAGTAGAGGGACCTACCAGGCAGAGGTAGAGGTTCGAACGTGGCGGTCCTCTAGGAGCAGGAGGACGATGCAGAGGAGCTGGCCGAGCAGCGGGTGTTGGATGACGTTTTGAGGCTCTACACCCATAACCACCATGAGGTCCACCATGACCGTAGGGAGATAGCAGACAGAGGCAGGCTCACCTCTAGGCAGTGGAGGATTATGACCACAGTGCACTAGATATGATTCAAGGTACAATCTGTGTCTATTCCACCCCTACTGCTATACTTATAGGTACTAGAGCGAGTCATTATTTTATTGCTGCTTCCCTTGTTCAGAGCTCGGAGATTCTAACAGACCTATTGGCTCGATCATTACAGCTAGAGACTCTTACGGTAGCAGACATGAAGATTACGCACTGGTCCTGGTAGTGTGATCTAACTCTTGGAGGTGAGAGATTTGGCTGGGATATTCTCATAGCGGTGTTGAGGCCTTACGACGTCATCTTGGGTATGGATGGGTTTTCTACATTCCCTACTGAGATTGAATGCATTAGGCGAAAGGTGCATTGTGTTAGAAAGGATGGGAGCATATTAACCATCATTAGCGAGAAGCGAGCCTTTGCAGTGTAGGATGGACATTCATAGAGGAGAGGGCAACCGAGCACACATCAGTTGGCTAGTCTCATTCTTGGAACAGTTGATGTGCGGAGTCCAAGTTTTCCTATGGTGGTGGATCAGTATGCAGACGTTGTTCCTAACGATGTTCCTATACTATCTTTTCAAAGATAGATAGACGTTTACATAGAATTTTACCTCGGGACATCACCGATATATTCTCTAGCATATCGGATGGCTCCCACCGAGCTTTGTGTGATGTAGGTACAGTTGGAGGACTTGCGGGGAAAGAGATTTATTTAACCCAGTGTTTCACTCTGGGCTTCTCCGATATTGTTCACAAAAAAGGTGGATGGGAGCTTGTGACTGTTTTTCAACTACCATCACCTGAATCAGGTGAACATGAAGAACAAGTACCAACTCCTGAGGATTGACGAACTCTTTGATCAGCTAAAGGGAGCATGTTTGTTCTTGAAGATAGACCTCAGGTCAGGCTATTACCAGCTCAGAGTTCGAGACGAGGAAGTGGAGAAGGTGACCTTCAGATGTCAGTATGACCACTACGAGTTCTTGGTTATGCCCTTCGGCATAACCAACACTCCAAAAGTGTTCATGAGTATCATGAACATGATCTTACAACCTTAACTCAGTTGTTTTGTTGTATTATTTTTATCAATGACAAACTGATTTACTTGACTACTGAGGAGGAGCACACCTACCACTTGCGGGTTGTACTGGATACGCTCCGAGAGCACCAACATTATAGTAAGCTCTCTAAGTGCCAGTTTTGGAATTGTGAGGTTCAATTCTTGGGACACATCAACTCGGAGGGGGGATTTGCAGTGTATCCAACGAAGATCGAGAAAGTTCATTCTTGGGAGCCACCCAGGAGCGTGATGGAGGTGCAGAGCATCCTAGGTCTGGATGGATACTATCATATATTTGTTCCAGACTTCTCCAGTGTTGCATAATCGCTTTCACATTTGATGAATAATGACAAACCCTTCATGTGGTAAGATAGATTTTAGTAGAGCTTTCAAGAGATGAGGTAGAGATTGACCAGTACGCCCATTGTGAGGCTGCCGGAGGAGGGTGTTGGGTACGTAGTATACTGCGATGTTTCAGGGACCAGACTCGGGTGTGTCCTATTGTAGGAGCGAGCAGTGATCAAGTATAGTTCATGGTTGTTGAGGTATCACGAGGATAACTATGCTACCCATGACCTGGAGTTAGCAGCAGTGGTCTTCACCTTGATGATGTGGAAACAGTAACTGATGGGCGAGCGCTTTACAGCCTACTCTGACAACCATAGTCTCATGTACATATTTTCACATAAGGACCTAAACCTGAGACAATGGTGAGGGCTCATGTTCCTCCATTAATATTACATTGAGATAGTATATACTCCTAAGAAGGGGAACATTGTAGCCGATGCTCTCAACAGAAGATCGAGCATTCAGCTACTAGGAGATGCAACATAGCAACTAGCCGTGTTGCAGATATCCATTGTGGACAGAGATGTAGCATTCTTTCTATAGTCACTCACAGACACTCCTCCACTCTTTCATAAGGTTAGAGAGGCACATCATAGGGACATTGACATTGAGATATGACATGCTCAGATATCCACAAGGCATGCACCTGATGGATTTTTTGAAGGAGGAGATCACGACATCCTCTTCAGGGAACATACCATGGTACCAGTTTCAGTACAGGTTGAAGTGATGAGGGAGTTTCACACATCTCCTCTAGTGGTACATCTTGTAGTGGCGAAGATCCTCCATGGCCTCAGATGACAACATTGGTGCCCGAGTATGAAGAAGGGTGTAGTAGAGTTCATTTCACTATGCCTCAATTGTAAGCAAGTGAAGGCAGAGCACCAGGTACCAGTAGGCTTACTACAACCCTTAGAGATCCTGGAGTGGATGTGGAATGGGATATCCATGGATTTATTGATGGGGATTCCACGTATATCCAGAGGGAACTAATCTATCTGTGTGATCGTTGATAGGTACACCAAGTTGGCCCACTTCCTACCGATCCGTGTGCATGGCTCAGTAGAGAGCTTGGTATGCCTCTACATTTTGGAGATCGTATGGCTTCACGGTGTGCCATCTACTATCGTTTCGGATCATGATTCTCATTTCATATCACAACTATGGAAGGGGATACATGATGTTTTCGAAACACAACATCGCTTGAGCACCGTGTTCAATCCTCAAACGAATGGTCCGACTAATAGGACCATACAGACACTCAAGGACATGATTCGTTCATGTTTCCTTAACTTTAGTCGCAGCTGCGAGGATCACCGACCCTTGGTAGAGTTTCGGTACAACAACAGCTACCACTCCACCAACGGGATGGAACCATATGAGGAACTGTACAACCGACCTTGCAGATCACCTCTATGCTGGACAGACCCTGGGGAATCAGCACTCGTAGGTCCAGTGATGGTTCAGGCTGTGACAACGATGGTGCAGATCATCAAGAAGCATATAGAGATTTCACAGTGTAGACAGAAGTCATATTATGATAGGAGGAAGAGACCACTGGAGTTTGAGGATAGTGACAACCTCTTCTTATGGGTCTCACCTCGATGGGATCTGCAGATATTAGGCTGGGGTAAAATGTTATCTCTACGTTTCATTAGACCATTTCAGGTCCTCATCAGAGTAGGCGAGGTGGCTTACCACCTGGACCTTCCACCTCAGTTGCACTGAGTGCATGACGTCTTCCACGTGTCACAGCTGAGGAGATAAGTGAATGACCCAACCCACATCATCGATCACCATTATCTAGACATCAATGATGAGGCGATGTTTGCGGAGGTCCCAGTGGAGATCAAGGATATTCAAGAGTAGGTCCTATGTGGACGGTCCTTTCTTCAGGTGCACATTCACTGGAAACACAGGAACCTCCAGGAGAGCACTACGGAGCCAGAGGCCTAGATGCGATATCAGTACCCCCATTTATTTTCCTAGTGTGTGTTCTATCTTTATATGGATGTAAAACCCTAAGGTGGGAGTAATGTAAAGACCAGTAAATTTCAAGGAATTTTTTTTTCTTAAATGATTAGGAATTTTATGAGTCTTCAGTTTCTGACAGCATTTGATTTCTAGGCCCGGTGTTCCCAGAATCAATTTCTGAAGTTTTGTTCGGGTATGTTCAATAAACGTACATGCATGTTTTTCTATCATTTGAACCTGTACTCAGAATTTTAATCTGGGGACACCGATGAACTCACCTCGCCGGTATTTTCTTAAGGGGACCTTTACCACAGTTGTGTTTCATGCATGTTGAAATTTAATTTTGTGGATTAAAGTTAAATAAAATAAAATTGTGTGGAAAACAATTTTATTTTGAGAGTTGGTTATTTCCTCCCATGGAGAAGTTATTTGTTGGACCCACACCCATATTATATCCCGTGTGTGGATATTTGGGTGGTGGCGCCCACACGACCACCAACATTTCATCTCCCCATAACTCTCTTAAACTCCCTTAAACCCCTTTTATACTTCTTAAACCCCCCTATAATTGTTAAACTCTCCACCTTCCATATGATCATTAATATGAAAACTCAATGAATTAATTATTTTCTACACCAAAAATCAATTAATCATTTTGGGTGGATTTGAATCTTTTTGAAATGGCATGGAAAGTCGATTAAAATAGTGGAAAGCCTAATTTTAATATTTTCATGGAAAATATATTGGTGGAACCTTGGGAATTATAAGAGACCATAATCCTTCCACGAAGAATGATTCCTTCTTTGATAATGAATGTCGATTCCACAAATAACCACGATGTTACTTCTTTCGACTTCTTCGCAACATGTGAGGAGACCCCACTTCCTCCTCAGACACACCCCGACATCCATGGAATCAACTTCTATTCACTGAGACACCATTCTCCGTGACTCTATCTTCGTCAACGCTCGTCTTCCATGGATCGATGATTTGTGAAGTCAATTATCAAGGTAGGGGTTTTTTATATTCTTTGAGTGAATAAATTATACATCATTCATTGTTAATTTTCATAATTGGCATTAGCCAATTGTTACTGCCTAATGTAGAGGGCGCGGGCCGAACAAACACGAATCAACAACCCTCCAACGTTTCTTGGTTTATTTGAAATCAGGAAGCAACGACGATTAAAGGCGGCGACCACGTGTCAGAAACATGAGGGGGAACTGTGGCCCGCAACCATGGGCCACTCAACTGACGATGAACCGGCTGACTAAAGCCTGTCAGGATGAAGGAGGACCACGACACCATAAGATATGCCATGTTGCGGAAGACCGTGAATCAAAATACGCGGGACGCTGCAGTGGCGAATTGGCCATCTCATCGGCTGACCGGGTGAAGAAGACGCAGAAACCGAAGGTGCCGCGCAACCGGACCATGGTCCACACGAGTGGGCCACTTGTGCCTAGAAGGTCGGCCGGCTTCGGCCGACCGGCTGTGCCACAAATAGCTAGGTCGTGCCCCACCGGGCCATGATGCGGTGAAGCGGGCCACGATGTGGCGTGCCATGCTAGACCATGCCCCGCCGGGCTGGGACGCGCCGTGTTGCGCCGGGTTGGGTCGGTCCTGGACGCGCCACGCTAGGCCAGGCATACCCCCGCCGGACCGGGCCATGCCGCGCCCCTTCTGGCCAGGACGTACTTCTCGGGCCGAGCCGCGCGATTAACCAGGCCAGTCTGACACACTTTTGGGTCAGACCTGCCAAAACCAGGTTGACCCGACCCACCAACCCACTAGGCCTAAACGGGTCGGGCCCATTTTCACTTAATGGTGAATAACTCGAAGACCGCACGTCTGATCGATGCACCATCGGTGGCAGTTGGACTCTCGTGATGTGGAGGACTTTTGAGATACTATAAATCACTTTTGAACAACTTTGGATAACATCCAGGTATGGAACGTTTGTATTTCAAACCGGGACCCCTAGAATGGAAAATCCAATATCTCTCAGACCTGACATCTGATAGACGCACTGTCTGTCGCTTCGGGTTCCTTTTAATGAGACGAAACGTCGGGATACATCAACTATGAACATTGCGACTGTTAATGTATCGACCCCATTGGCTCGGGGAACAGACCCTCCCATAATCAATCATGCAGTGTGCGGGAACCGTATAGCTAGCTGCGATGGCAACAACTACCATACTGGAATCCACCGTCAGTTCTGCGATGATGACAACCGTACTTGAATACTATATGGGTTCGTCAATGACGACTATCATACTGGAATCCTCCATGGGTTTGGCGACAATGACAGCCGTACTAAAATCCTTCGTGGGTTCGGCGTCAACGACTACCGTACTAGAATCCTATATGGTTTTGATGGCGATGATTACTGTTCTGGTATCCTATGTGGGACTGACAGTTTGATAAATATTATAGAATCCTATATGGGTCCCACAGAGTAGCTGGTCTAGCATCCTATGTGGGTTCGATATCTTAGCTAGTCTAGTATCCTACGTGAGTCCACCAGCTTAGATGAGTCAGTGACTACACCTAATCTTCTCTATCACTTAACGGAAGATTTATACCTGTGTGAGCTGAGTCTTGACTTTCAATCATTATCATCGATGTGATTGTCTTATTCCTATGTGGAATGGGTTTTAATTGGTCTTGACAGTTGGATCCAAACTAGATTGATGACTTAGGTATATGTATGGGCTTATACATAAATAAGGATTTTTGATACTTCGTTATTGTATCTTTTCTTTATTGTTTATCCTTTGTTGATTTCGGGAGTCCTTCAGAGGTCTCGGGGTCCCTACTGAGTATATTTATACACACCCGTACATGGGAAATACCCGCACTACGTTGTGTTGGATGCAGAAAACAGACAACGCTGATCGTGGTAGAGGCGTGTAGAGTCGGGCGATAGCTGGAGGTGGACCACTTGGTGAGATGTACACGGAGCATACGGACGGAGCCATGGTGCTGGGGAGACTATATGTATCCACCCTTCTGGTGGGATTCCCGGAGGATGACTCTGTGGTTACTGTTTTAATTTAGTGTAGTTGTACTAGTTTTTCAGTTGTACTATACTTTCAGTTGGGTTTTTATTCTGGACCATTTACCTTTCAGAAATTATGATGTATTTAGTATTACTTTGCGCTTACTATATATTGCATAATCTGTTGGTTTTGTTTACTATCATAAATGAAAAGCCTTCCCTTTTTATCAGGATTTACACCTTTGGTGTAAGTCGCTAGCCCATAGCCATTGTACGACAGGCTTGGGGTAGTCACAGCACGGGCCCCAATGACAGGTCGTGATAGTGGTTTTCACTTAAGACAATATTTGATGAACATTAATAATATGATATTTGATATATTACTTTATCAGTTTAATGGAATTATTGAATGATGGATTGTTTTTGTGGAAAAGGGTTTTTTGAAAATAGGTGGTGTTTCCCTTGTTTTGGATAAATGAAAATTTATTTTCAATGAGTTATGAATTTGACATATAAATAGGTTTTCAATGCATGATTTTGATAAAATGTTTCAGAAAATTGTTCAAATGGAAAGACATGGGTACTTATGTTGAAGGATTATTAATAGGCCTCATCCATTGATACTATATGGTGTTTTACTCATGGGGTGTTCATGTACTACGTAAAACTATTGTTCTAGGTTATTGTTTTATATTATTAAGAGGATCACATTCTATGATATTCGTCAACTACCGTGATGTGATGAATATTTCTAGGGGCATTAGGAACACATGATTTTCTATGTCAGTGTTATGAATGTCTTAGCAATTTTGAGAAAGTGTGATCCTTAGTATGATGTTACCTACTCTTTTTTAATTTTAAATTTATCATTTGTACTTATTCGGACATATTATGATTTTTGATCCATTCTTAGATTTTATTTTATTAAATATATGTGTATAAAATTATTTGAAATGGTTTTAAAAGGATTTATTGGGAAATGTGGAAAAATAAAGTGATAATTGAATGTTTTCCCACGTTTTTGATTTTAAAAAATTTAAGCTATCTATTATCCCTTGTTTACATTTAAGTAGATAATGTTCATATTATTACACGTGGATTTATTACTGAACACCTAAGGGAATCCTATTAAACCAATTTTCTCACACCCTGTTCACTAATTTGGGGGTGCATAAACCATTCAATGAATTTCAACATAGGGAAAGTCAATGTGATGTTGTGAGATAGTTATCTTTTCAGTAAGATAGGTATAGGAAGGTTGTGGTGAGGTTGTGGGAGTTTCCCATGTTATCTCATTGAGTAGTTATATTTTTAGTAGTTTTCATTTGATTTAGGAATATTACATTGGAATATTTTTACTATATTGAGATATATCATTTCTATAATCATATTTCAACTATGGTATATATTTATGTATTCCAATATTTATCACTATTTTATATATATTATATTATTTTACTTCTTGGATTCTATAAATCATTTCCCATGATTTTTTTATTCCTTGGTTCTAGTTCTTAACTGTTGAGAATCATAATCTCTCTTCGAGTATGTGGAAATATGTGTTAGATACTAGTTTTAGAGGGTATATGGGACAATTTAAACATAATTTGATATTAGTGGTAGTCTTTTGTCAAGAGATATTATCTAGAAATTTTTTTTACTCTGGATATAGAACTTTTTTGGACAATATTGGATGTTTGTGGTTAGTTTATGGATATATCATACCATAATGAGACTCATGTTACAATGATATGATGGGATATGTGTCTCTTGTTTTTATTTCATGATCATAATCTTAATTTTTATTTTATTTTTCTAGTTTGAACTAATATTATTCAATTGTATGATAATTTATTATAATTTTGTGCATAGAATTATTCATAAAATACATGTTCAATTCGATCCTCTAGTGAGTTAATTAGATTATCTTAATTGAAATCCTTTGATAGATCGCAATTCTATTAAGGCTATCAGGCAAGAAGCTCTTATTGTCCTACAGAATGTAACACAAGTCTAGAACACTCTTATTGAAAATGATCCATCCTTTTGAAGGTATTAATTAACCTTATAAGGAAAATAACTAGATGGATAAGATCAATAATATCTTTTACATCATAGATACACCTTAGAGTATCATGGTGATCTGTTTTATGTTTAGACTTGAGGGTATCAACAGGAAATGGTGGGAATACGCAGTATAAAAAGATTGAAATGTGGGAATTTATTTGGGGGGGGGGGGGTTCAAGAAACTATTATTTAGAATTTGTTTCTTGGATTTTGGATAATGATGGAGTCTCTATAGTTCCTCTCTATATAGCATGGATAAAATTCATTAGAACAACACAACTATCAATTTTTTGACATAATAAATATTTTATTAATAGTTGTAAATAATGACTAAATCAAGGCTCAGAAGTACATGCAGGGTTTGTGAGTAGATATTAGATCATATATTTTTATGTTTATTCTTTTAACCTATATATATATTATAGACAAGGGAGTGATGGAAGGGATGAAAATAGAAATCATTGTTAGATATTATGGACCATATCTTTTACCCCTTGGTATATTTTTTGGCATGATGAAGAAAAATATAATGTGGGAAGATTTTCCTAGGGGTGGTGGAGGTGGTTCTTAGGGGAATGACTCTTTTTCACCATCAATTATAGCTTGTAAAATGCCTCTAGATTTTTATCAATGTTGAAAGATTGGAAAAAATCAAAATTCTTATCCTTCAGTGGAAATTTTTTATGATATATGGATTTTATGGCCATCTTCCGCATTAATGATTAGTTAAATCAATTATTTAGTGTAGTACACTAGATGATGATATCACTGGAATTAAGGATACCCTTAATGTAGGGGAGACAGTATAACCTTGGCCTCTCCCATTAAATGCTATTTTCATTTTTAGGATCATTTTATAGTCCCAATATCAGGGAAGAGACTAGTATTATTTTATTTTCATGATTATTCATGAAATATTCATGTGGGCACTATGAATATGTATTCTGTCATTATACGGTGATTATAGTTGTTTCATATGTTGTTTAACTTAAAAAATTATGAGTCTCGCTATTACACCATCCAAATGATAATGTCAGAGAATATGAAACCTTCTAGTTTTATCTATCCACTTATAGTTATTGTTTTGAAATGGGATGAGGTGTCCTTGGACATTGTTAATGGATTAACATGGACTCCATGATGGATAAATTCTATCTATGTGGTTATTGATCAGTTGAAAATGTTATCACATTTCATTTCGATCATCAAACCCACTAAAGATGATGATATGCATAAATTTTATATACAAGAAGATAATGAGGTTACTTGGGGTTTATTCTACCATTATTTTAGATACTGATCTTGCATTTATTTTGGGGTTTGGATGAGTCTCTAAGAGGTGATCATGACTCTGGTTAGGCATATTAAAGAATACCATCTATAGATAGAGGATTAGGAAAAGTGTACTTTCATATCCTATAGGATTTGATCTTTTCCAGTGTATTGGATTTTAGATGATCTTTGGTTAGCCATCGAGGTATAGGTTGATTTTTATTATAACAACAATGATCGTTTCTCAATACAAATGAATTAATTTGAGGTTATGTATGGAATCCCATTCAGATCACCTCTTCGATGAAAAGACATCGGAAAAACCTATTTAGTGAGACTATGTCTTGTTAAAGATAAATCAATGGAGATTCAGGATATATATAAATGTCTGATTAAAACTCAAAGTCGGAAAAAAATATATGTGGATCAAGAATGTCATCCTTGTTATTTTTTAGGTGATTGTGATTTCATAATAGAATATTCATGGTTGGGTTATTTCCAGCTTAGAAAATATCTAATGTTGGATATGAGAAATCATTGACTATATGAGGTCACTTAATGACATATGTGGGTTTCATGTTGGTATAAATTATTAGATAAAATATTTGTAATTAATGTTTTTCAACATATTTAATCTCAATAAATACCCACATGATACCTATCATGTTCTATGATGGTAAGATATAGATGTAAAGATATATGATTTTATTGTGAAGTAGCTAGTTGGTATCATTAAATCTAACATGAAGAATTTTTTGGGATGTAAATTTTGTTGGTTAGAGTTATATAGAGATAGAGAGAAGATTCTAAGAAGTCATGCAAGTGAAATTCATTGATGTGGGTGTTGTGGCCTCCCCGTTTTACCAGAAATAATTCTTCAACACGACTTCTCCTGGATATAAATTCCTATGTTGGGGAATTAATAACATCATGTTACATTATATTAGATATTTCCATTATCATGATTTATTTCCTATCTATTTGGGTGCATCTTGGGGCTCCTAAGGATAGAGAAATTTTTTCTATAATAATGATATAAATGTTTTGAGGATGTATATTTTTTTTTTGAAATAATGGAGTCTTGGTATAAATTTTTTAAATATGTTGATGTTTTATCCTTGACATTGGAGAATAATGAAGGTGGTTTGTGTATTTCCTCTAAAAATTGTCTTTTCGCTGACTAAAAATGGAACAAACAGTATGTAATGGGTTTACGTGTCATATATGATCTACTATGATGAATCTGTGAGTTTGGTAAAAAAAATGAAATTCTTATACTCTATGTATTTTGTTCAAATTTGTTTTGGTAAAAGCTAGGTTTTTGTAAGAAATGAGACTTTTTTAGGAATACTTGAGATTCATAGATTACATGATGTGTAATGAGAATACATGTCATGTAAGCCTCATGGGTTAGGATTTTTGGGAATAGTATGGATGATCTCTCTTTTAGTCATTACCAATATTTTTTTTATAAACCTAGAATCTCTCATCAGTGATTTTGGGCACATAGAATCTATAAATATCACTTTGTACAACGATTTATCTTCATTGTAGATAGGTTCCATCTCTCTGGGTAAGAATCATTTAGTTTCATTGTTTTCTTTTATCACAATTTCTCTATTGTGCTAAAGGTTTTGATATATATATCTTTGATGTTTATTTATCATGATTATTTAAAGATCCATCATGTCATCTCCCTCTTAATGATAACCCATTTATTGGTTATGGTGAAACGAGGGTGTTCATTGATGTATGATGTGATATATTCATTCTTTTGACCTTTTTTTTAATCAATGTTGAGAAGTATGGATTGGTAATAGGTCATTTTTCTTCATTTCTGTGTTCTGCTTTATTTTTGTATTATATTGTTGGCACATGCGACTCGAGTCTGAAGATGGATTTTTAATGTCTATACTATGTTGTATGGAACAAATTGCTAATGTTTTTTGAAAACATGTTTTTATAAATGATGTGGCTTGAGTTAATGATGGATTATTGTGTGTTTAAATGGTTTTTTTAAAATAATTATGGTTTTCTCTTGTATTGATTGTAAGGAAATGTTTGGGATACCCCAAACACAATGATGGGGGAATTTGTGATAGAGACATTTTAATCCAACTTCATCTTTTTTCCATATACCTCTTAGACAGTTTTGGATATGGATTCTCTAATTCCCATTCCCCCATCGCATGCTTGTATATGAATGCAGCAAAGACAGAGTATGATGTTTTTACAAGGTTCACTACTCAATAAGTGTTTCTAGTCCCTAGAATGGTTGGAAATTGTCTTGACCACACAATCCACTTGAATACACTTCTTTTGTATGGATTACAATGAGTAGGATATGACATTACACTTTTGTAGTTCAATGTAAACAATTCAATAGTGAATATTTTACAGATCTAGGATAGATCATTATACTGACTTCAATGATATTATTCTCATTATTGATAAGGGTTTGTAACAGTAAGAATGTACTCTTGTAGTCGATTCATATTTGATGTCATAATTCGTCTTTGTTCTTCCTCTCCTCACATGTTAATTTTTTAGAATCATAGATGCAACTATTCTTAAATCTACCCATATGGTAAATTATATCTTCATAATATTGTTATTTGATGAGTTACCCTAATATGAATGTGGTAGATTGATGAACATAATTATCACTATACACAATTATAATAAATAGATGTTAATTTTTTCAGTAACTTCCTCTTCTTCCTATAATCTATGACACAAAAATATATGCTTTGTTATAGTGAATTATCTCTCTATCATATTTAGTGAGAAACCAACTACAATGAACAACATTTTTTATATCATTATATAACCTAAAAACATGTTTGTGATTATCAAAACAATAATTATCATCTCAACAAAGCATTATTAGAATTTATGTGGCCTAAATAAATAAATATAGATGGAAAAATATCTTCATATTCGTTGAATTAAAATAATATGGAAAAGTTGAGCTCCATCCTAATATTTTTCATCAATAAAAAATACCAATAAATTAGTGTATTGGTATATTTTTTTCTTCCTTGGTGAAGAAATGAGTTTAGTTTCACATCAGATTCGTCAAAAAAAAACTAGGTTAGTTCACTCTTCTTTATATGATATGTATCATCCAATTATAAACATGATCTCACTTACTTAAAAATAGTGGGAGTATTATACCCAAGTATTAGACCACCTAAAATATTTATTTGAAATAATTTTTCATGATTCAAACTTTTTTTGTAGAATAAACTGGATATGCGAACCTCACTGAGTCAACAAAAAATATACCATCCATGAGAAACACACATTGATTATAAGCATTATAATCAGTCAATACCTTATTATTCTTTTTGCAAGGATCAATATACCATAGAAGTATATGTTCAAGGATCTCTTCTACCTTCATGATATCAACACGATTTTATATTTTATTATTATTTATATTAATAATGAAGTGGTGGCCACCTCATATTTCTATGCTTGGTTATTCATGATTCACCACCACCTATTGCACATTTTTAATCACCCAAAAATATCTTCATTGTTCTCCTCCATTCATGATACTCAATTAATAATTATCAATTTTCCAAAGATCACCATCAAACCATCATGTAGTCACAATGATCGCATTCTCGTAATCATATAGATTACCATGACCATGCTTTACGCATGTCTTAATCATGGAGATCACTGTAAAAACCTTGATGCCTATAGGAATAATTCCTTGTGAAGCCAGTATTTACGAAAATCGTGCATTTTTCATATTTTCATAAGACCATTATAGAAATCTAATTTTATCAATTCTAGATATTCTCTAAATTTTGGACCCCAAAATCTTTGAAAACTATAGGAAAAAGTTCACCCATACAAATCTACATCGATATGATATCCCATATTAATTTTTTATCATCTTCATTTTTCAACAAACACAATTTGATAAGTCATTAAAACATCAGAAATATTCTTCAAAACTTTTCCTCATATCAAAAACTCTTGATTTCTTCCATCATAAACCCCATATGTTAGGATATTTAATATTTTATTGATCATCTTTATGATCATCATATTTTAAAATTAACCTACATTAACTTCCCTATCTTCTAGAAACATCATTTATTCCAACTAAACCAGAATAAAATTGGAAACACCTTTAATCCTCATTTCCTTCATAAGGATAGTATCACATGTTCTCCAAAAAATATATGATATTTGATAAATTAAAATTAGCAAAACATCCTAATATTTACAAGAATAATTTTTTTACCTTGACATCAAATGTCAACGTTTGAATCCATAAAAAGTCTTCAAAAATCCCCTTGAAACTCAAAATAGTCAATACATTCACATTTTTTGGGAATATCAAGACTTGATAACATTATCCAATATCCATTAACATTGTAATGACATTATCATATTCACCATAATGATGTCTTATTATCTAATTTAACACCATGGAAGACCACTGATTATCAGTAGAAAACAAATAAAATCTAAAAAAAATGTGGGATCATCAATCAAAACCTTTATATTTTTTTCAATAAATTCAATTTCCCTTCAATTAAATATGTCAGTATCTCTCTTCCCTTTTTATTCAAATGATACATTTCGATTTATCTTCCCATTATTGAAAAAAAAATTAAACACTTATTGGGAAAAGTGTATCATTTCATACAAAATTTATTAACCATAAATCATATCACTCGAAGTCTACATGATCTATGATCAGTTTGGAAAACAAGAATATTTGATTTGGGAAACACATTTTCTAGAACCAGCTAATCAGGATACTTTATAAAATGATAATTCATATAATTTTCTTTTAGGATTATTCACATTCATTCCATGTTGAAATTACTAAATGTGAGATGGATCTTTTCCATAGAATTGAACATGAAAATCCTACACTCACTTCCAAAAAATGGATAAATAACAATAATATGTAATATGAAGGATATAGGATAATGGGGAACATCGATTATTCTTATGTCACTAAATAAATCAATTTCTCCAACTTTGTAAAAATGATTTTCATTAATTTTTTTAACAAAGGAGGAGTTATTTGGAAAGACATACCTTTAACAATGACATGATCTATAAGAAATTTACAGAACAATTAGATTTGATAGTAATTGAAATAAAAATCATGGAATCTTATTTATTTTCCCCCTCTCAAGGATGTAACAAATCATCATATTCATAATGGTGGATCTCATTAGGAATGAATTGCTTTAAATTACATTATGCAGGATACACCAGAAAGGGTATTCATCTTCTGATAGTACTTATTAAAAAACATTCACAACATCATAAAGGATGGTCTTCAATAACAGTTTTTCATTTTAATTCCACGATATAATATCAAAAAAACATGGCATATTTTTTTATCCTCCTTTTTTATAACAGATCATTACATTATTAATATTTATAAAAGATGATATTATTATCATTTTCTCCCCCTTATAACATGATTCATATATAAATACTTTTATTATAAAAAAATACAATACATGATGATTTATGAAAATAAGGTGGATCTTCCATGATTCATTAATATGGAAAACAATGTTGAGATTCTTTTCTCAACCAAGTTTCTCTACAATATTAAGCATTAATCATTAACCATCTTAAATTAGTTTTTAATTTATGTTAAAGAAGCATTGATATCTTCACATACTCGTATGCATAGTGTGAAGAAATTTTATTCTTAATAGTTTTCATGGATGATACATCAATACTCATTTTAGGACTTCTTCTTCTTCAGATATTAAGATCCAACAACCTTTTGCAATTTGACCATATTTATTAAATTTCTATCATAAAACATCGTAATCCCAAGAGTTTACTTTTGTCTTATTCCTCTCATTCACCTTTTATTCATCATGTAGAGTCATTTAGTTTCCTATTGGACTACCCTATGTTTTTACATCTTCATGTTTCCTTATTAATTCAAAATCATTAGAAAAAATAAATAACATTTCATTAGGACCTATGGAAAAAAAAAATTTAGACATCCACATGGGTTTTTTCTAGGTTTCATCGCAGTTGCTGGTTCATTTGGATGAACCGCTCTTTATGATATTGGATTTATAATACATGGAGTTATCATTAGAATTCCATAAACTAACATATGGACAATTTTTATTCACAATATTCTTATTATTTATTTAAAAAGATTCTTATTAATTAATAGTTATATTTATTTATATTCTTTCTTATAAAATTTGGATACATGTTTAGATGATAATGTTCTAACATTGTGACCACCACCATTTCATAAATCATATATGTTATGCAGAATTCAAAATATGTATTTAGAATAGAGATTCTTCTATACCTTTGGATATTGCTTCTTCCTTTATAGATTTATCCCCTTTAAGATAGGTTTCCTTGGTGATTTTATTTTTTAGAACTACACTAAAAATTTAATACATGATACCCAAATATATTAAAGAAAAACAATTACCCACAAATAATTATTTCATCATATCTTATTTATGAGATTCTTAGGTCATCTTCTTGATTTATGGTTCATTTTCTGGGGAACGTCCTTCAAAATTATTATTCCTATCCACCATCGACATGGTGGTAGATAAATTATCATATTTGTTTTTCCATAATATTTTTTAATTTGTATTTCTATATTGACTTTTTTATAATGATTTAGAAATAGTAGTATAAGATAATATCGATACTGTGTTTTCCTTCTCAAACTGGTTATGATATATCAATGTAGGAAGACATAATCATGTTATCAGTTGATGATGTTCATTTAATTGGATAATTATATAATGATCATTGAGTACCATTACAATGTTATTCATTGTTTTTTGAAGACTCTGTATGTATCTTCCCATGATTGGATAACTAAATTTATAGTTCTAGTATTTTCATAATCATGGTGTTTTTATGATTTTCAATTGTAATCATTTTATCTTCGCAGACCGTATTTATTAATTCAAATTCATCATCATTTAGATTAAAATTTTTCTGAATGGATGACTAATGTTTCGTAATCTTGTTGGATATTTTTTCTATTTTCAATCCCTTATCATCATCATAATTTGTTAATTATTATTTAGGTACATGGTAGTTTAAATCTACAGTCCTTTTGACTACATCTTTTAGATCAAATTTATTAATTCATTTAGAGTATCTTATTTCAAGTTATCTCTTTATTGGTTAAATTGTTCCAAAATTTCTAGATATAATTAAACATTAAATAAATTTTTTCTGGAAATCCCTTCTCCAAAACAACATTTTATTATTCCATATGAGTAATAACTTCTTTCTTACACTAAAACACTCAAAAAAACAAGGGATGAACATTATTTTAGAATACCATGTATAATGACTCGTAGTCTATCAACTGAAAAATATTGAGAAGTGGTAGGCCGATCATCATCACCACTATTGATATAATTTTAATCTTCTTAAATGATTTTAAATGTACTAACACATACAAAATTATCACTAGATGTAGGAAGGTTATCCATATTATTAGTGGAAACATGAGACCCATGCTCATTACAATCCTTATCTAAAATTTATTCATTGTAAGAAACGCATGGAGAAACAAATTATTCAAAATTTTCTTATAATATGTAAATATTATTCAACATTCCATTCTCTTACTTTTTCCAGTTTCTCATTGTATTTCCAGATATATACTAATACTAATAGGTCACCGAATCTTCAAAAAACATAACTTCGTTGTTGAGTAAGGAATGAAACTAAATTCTTCAAAAAAAGAGTTTCTTTATTGTATAAAATCTAACATAAATTAATATTATATCTAATTACAATAGTAAGGACTTATTTGGGTTACATATAACATCAAGAGGGTGGTCATTCCGTGTTAGGGCCTTTTTTTATAAAATTTCATATTTTTTCCCTATAACTCTTAGCCCTGTTAAGATCATTATTATATTAATATATTATGCCCAACACATTAATGTATATGAAGGAACATAATATAGAACACAATATTTTTACAAGGTTCACTTCACAATAAAAGTAGCTAGTCCTTATCATGGTTGGAAATAATCCTTACCACAAAATACAACAGGGTAAAAATCCTTTTTTGTAGATTACAAAAAGTTGGCTATTACATTAAACTCATGTAGCACAATGTAAACAATTTAATTATGAAAATTTTATTTCACATGGTTGGATCATTATACTACCTCCCAATATAGTCTTCTCTTTGTTGACAAGGGTTTCCAACAAAATGAATTTCCTTCCCCAGTTGAGTCCTTCTTGATGTCACAGTTCTATTTGGCTCTTCCACACTTCAACTGTTACTTTCATAGAGGCATGGGAGTAAATATTTTTTCCTTTTCCCATCTGAAAACAAAATGTGGGAAAATAATCATCTTCTATCGGTCAAAATAATATGAATGTGGTATACTGATCGACTGAATTCTCATGGACCTAAATGATAATCAAATGATATATATTTTCACAGTCACTTCCTCTTCTCCCAATAATCTATGACACACTAATATATTATATTTTTGTTGTCTTATCTCTCATTCTTATTCAGTTTGTAACCAAATTCACAGAGTCATCTTCTTCCAATATATATAGAATCACAATACCCTATTTTGATTATTAGTACAATAATATTCTGCTTGATATATCACCATCATAATTGATTTGGTATGAATAAATGAATATATATTGGTCACTCTCTTATTCTTATTTTACATGAAATAATATTTTATAGTGATACAATATATTATGCTAGTACCTCAGCACTAAATACCAACACATGAATGTATAAATATACTTCCTTCTTCGATGGTTCATTTATGAGTTCAGTTGCACATTTGGTTATTCTTCGCACAAACTGACTATGTCTGTGATATCTCCTCTGACTATTGTATATCTACTAGGTACATATAGGGTCTCAAATAACAAACCAATTGGATATTTTACCCAATCACTGGTTCAACTAAACCATAAAATCAAAATTGTTATTCATGAATCTCTCTTGGGATGATCAAAACCATCATGAAGAACACCGCATTTACAGGACCAACTGGATTCACAAATCTCATTGAGTTAACATAAAATATTCAATCATCATGAAACAACCATTAATTAAAATCATTATAATCATTCAATACATGCCATATATATTAATGATGGTTAGTCTCGCATAGAAGTCTAGGGTTTTAGAGAACCTCTTCCTTCATGAAATCAAGATGATTATATATTTTCTCTATTAATTATGAAAAAATTAAGTGGTGGTCACCTCATATATATCATCTCACCATTTCACAATGTTCAAATAGCTCCTTCACATTTTTTAGATCACTGGATGATATCTTCATGGTTCTCCTCCATTAATTAATCTCTATCGATATTTTTCATTCTTGTGTATATTACAATAAAACCATCGTGTCTTCATGATGCTCCACATCTCATAATTTAGTATATTACCATCACCGATTACAATTCATGTTGTAATTTCTGATACCACTGTCAAAACATTCACACCATCACAAAAAACCATTCCTGGAGACCAATCTCCATAATTCTCATGCCTTTTCCATATTTTCATATGGTCTTCAACGAAATCAAATTTTCTTAAAGATTTCCATCCTCAAAATTTTGGGCCAACTTTTTTAAGAAATAAATGAGAAATGGAAACAACTTTGAAATATTCATCAGAAACATCTCCCATAATGATTTTTAATAATTTTGATTTTTTAAAAAATAGAAATACATATATTATTAAAGCTTCACCCCAATTCTAAAATAATTCACCAAATTTCAAAAATACGTTATTGATTACTTAATGAACCCCATATATATTATGATATTTAACTATTTATTGATTATATTTTGAATAATAAAATTATATAAAAAAATTAAATTAATATCCCAGTATAATAGAAACAAAAATCGTTCTAATAGAACCTGAATATGATTTAAAACACATTTACACCAAATATCTTTCATAAAGATTTCATCACAGGTTTTAAAAATTACTATTGATGTTTGAGAAATATATGTTTGAAAAGTATCAACATATTTACTTGGAGAATTATTCCACAATGACCTCAAATGTCATCAAATGAATCAAAAGTAATATATGGGAATCAACGTGAAACTAAAATTATTCAAACCAATCAAATTATTCTTAGATTATGTATACTTGAGAACATTATCTAATTTCTATTAAAATTGTAACTGATTCATCATATGGACCAAAGTGTGATCTTCTAATCACATTGAACACCATTTAAATCCATTGAAAATATTTTGAAAAAAATAAAATCCATACAAAAAGAGTTCTCTTCAATCTCTGGCGTTGTAGTTATTGTCAATAACATCAACGTTATTTCTAATGAATTGGTCAATATATCTCTCTCCCCTTAACTTTTAAAACATTCATTACACTTTACCACCATTTTATTGACAATAAATTCAATGTTCATTTGAAAAATGGTATAATCTCAACATATAGCAATGCAGCATCAATAAGTTCACTCTAATTATACTTGAGCTATGATCAATGCAATAAACAAGATGATTTTTTAGAAAAAAATATTTTGAATTACAAATATATCATGATACCATAAGAAATGATAATTCATATACTTTCTATTATTTATTATTAAATTCCATTCCAGGAAGAAATTATTAGATGTCAGAAGAATATTTTTAAGAAAAATCAATCAGAAACTCATGTACTCACATTAAAAAATGGATCAAAAACATTCATGTGCAACTGGAATGATAGGAGACTTTAAGGATATTCAATTAATCTAAGGTAAAATAATTATTCAATTTCACCCAAATGTAAAATAGTTTTTTGTTAATTTTTTTGTTTTTTTATTTCTAGGGATGTGAGATTAAAAGATAAATACATTTTTCAATGATATGATCTTCATGTAATTTCAATAATAATTTGATTTGATAAAAATTGAAATATAAAATCTAGTAAAAACATCATTTTTATCCTAATCAAGGAAGAAACACTTCATAATATACATAATGGTGGATCTCATCAGGAATAGAAATTCCAAACGAAATTTATAAAGAATACACCAATATGGGATTTCATCTTATTGTGGTTCTTATGGAATATATTCACAACCTCATCAAAGATGATCTAATATAACATTTGTTCTTTATAATTATGATATATAATTTCAAACCAATATGTAATTTTCTTTATCATTGCATTAAAAAACAGATCCAAACATTATTCATCATCAGAAAATATGATCAATATATCATGTTATTCCCATTTAAACATTATTAACCTTTTATATCTTATATTATAAAAAAATACAAAATTTTTTAATGAAATAAGGTGGATACTCAATGCTTCATTAATTTGAATATAATGGTTGTGATTATTTTATCAACTAATTTTCTCATATTAATCCACTCTTCATGATCAAACCACTTATGCTCCATTCTAATCTATGTTGAGGTGGTATGGATCACGTCACATCCTCTTATTCATTGTGTAGAGAAATTATCTTAATAACTGTCTTCACGGATGAAACATCATTAATCATTATTATACCACAATCTTGTTCTTATAATGATGTTTAAATGTCTTTTTAAATGTGACCATATTTCTACAACCTCTAACATTTATATTCTTTAACACAATAGTTTCATTTTTTTGAAACCTATCAGTCTCATTTTCATCAGCACGTCGAATCTTTTCATTTTCTCCTACACTATCCTTATCTATTAAATATCCATGATTCCACATTCTTTCCAACTCTTTAGGCTAAAAAAATAACATGAAATTAGAATCCATTGAATAATATTTGTATCCTTCACTTTGATTCCTATTAGATTCACGCATCTTAAAAGTTATTCTGGATGAACCACCCTTCAGCTTCATGGATTTAGAATCTGAGGACTAATCTTTATTCCTACATGAAATATTATGGGGGAATTGATTTTCTTAATATTCTTATATTTTATTCATAATATTTCTTCTTCATTCCTAAATAGATTTTGGGATATTATTTTCATAACAAATATTTATGTATTTTAAGATGAGAATGTTATCACCATTCATTAACCATAATTACATACATGATAGATGTCATAAAGAATTCCAAATATGTTTAATGTATATTTATGATTTTGAGAATATGGATGTTTCTTTTTCCTCTATGTATTTATCTCCCTTGAGGTAGGATTTCATTGTGATTATATATTGTCAGGAATGTACGAAAATTTTAATGAATGATTCGTAATCATTTTGCAGCACCCCAAATTACACAAATATCTGGATCACATTATATATTATGTATGATATTTTTGGGTATTATTCATTAATTAATGCACACTTTCTAGAGAACAAACTTCCAAATTATTCTTCTAATATACCATAAATGCAGAGAAAGGTATGTTATCACCATTATTTATTTGATAATTTTTTGGAATTTCTCTTCCTACCAAAAGTATTTGTTGAAGTATATTCATAATAATTAGTATAAGATGATATGGACGATATCTTTTCTTTATAATATTCTTGTGATAGATCATTGAGTGAATTAATGATATTTTTATCACATATTAGAGTTATTCTGATTGTATAATATTCCAATTAACATTGAGTACCGGTATAAACTATTTTTTTCAATTATGAAGAATCATTATGTGTCCTTTCATGATTGGCCAACTCATATTTCCGTTCAAATCTGTACACACTGAGGATGTTTTTTTGATTTTCAATAACAATCCTATTCTATTCAAAGACATTATTTTTTCACTAAAATTTGTCATTAGTTATCTTATCATTTATTTTAATCAATGATTTAGGTTCCTTGATATTAGTGGATATTTTATGGTTTGTAAACCCTTAACATGGTTTATATTTTTCAATTTCACATTTAGATTAGGGATTATTTATTCTATCATCCTTTTGACTAAATTTTTTTAAAATATAATTTGAGTCCTTTTTATGAAAATATTATATGTTCCTTGTTTTTTAATTAGTGGTTCCAACTTCTCTGGAGAGTATTAAACATTCATCATTTTTATCATGAAAGCCTTTTAGAAAAAATATATTTATTCTTCCAGTTGGGTTATATATTCATTCATAAATTAAGGTTATCCAAAAAAAGAGATATTTTTACTTCAGGAATAACCTGCAGAATAACTCTTAATCCACCAAAAAATAACTCTTTATAAGTCGTAGATAGATCAACATCATCACTTATGATAGCATTTTTATCTTCAAGAATTATTTTTAATATAATAACACATACCTCATCATCACTATAGGTAAGAAGGTTATCAATATTCTTTGTGGAAGCATGACCCACATTCAAATTACATTACATTTATGAAATGTGTTCATTTTTAGAAATTAATAGAAAAATATATACATACTATTCTTTTGAAAAGAGGTAATTAATTTAGAAATGTCTCCTCTATTTGTTTTTCTTTTTCATCATTTTATATGTATATATTGACATCTCTTTAAAGGTAACTAATTATTCAGAAAATCTAGAATTTATTTTGGTGTTAGGAAAGAAACTCAAGTCATCAATAGAGACTAGCTTCATTTTAGAGAGTCTAATATAGGTGATCCTTGGCTCTGATAAAAATAGTAAGGGCAAGTTTGGGATACAACTAATATTGAGAGGGAGGGTGAATTAGTGTTGGGTAATTTTTTAATGCAATTTAATATATTTTTCCTTGAACCTATTATCCCTGTTAGGATCATGATTATCTTATTGTCTTTCCCAAATAACATTTAAGTAAATTATATAATTAAATGTAGCATGCAATATTTTTATAATGTCCACCAATCATTAATAGTAGTTAATCATTCACATGGTTGGATTTAATTCAGACCACACAATACCCAAGAAAAATATCCTTTCGTTTGGATTAAAATGTGTTGGATATGACCATAGACTCATGTATGACTATATAAAAAATCTAACAGTGTGTGTCTTACAGAATACTGATGAATCATTATAACACCTCCCATGATATTCTTCTTCTTAATGACATGGGTTTATAACACCAGTAATGTCCTCAGCCATTTAAGTCCAATATAATTTCATATTTCTACATTTTTCTGTCACTCTCCTCTTATTACATGCATTGTATAATTAAAGTAACTCCTCTTACTGCTTCCTAGTAGCAGAAAAAATCTAAACAATCATCTTCTTCTAGTAATAACAAATATAATAATGTGATTGATTAATTGACCGAATTCTCAATGACCAAAATGAAAATCAATGGATTTCAACATGGGTAGTCACTTCCTCCTACCCCTATGACATATTACACACAAATATGTGATATATTGAAGTGTCTTATCACGTTTTCTTATTTAGAACAAAAAAGAACGCACATAACCACTTTCTTCTATTCATTCATGAATCATATACTCTATTATTATTATCATAAAATTAATGATCAAATCAACATAGAATCATCTCAACAAATATTGGCTAAATAACTAAATATAAACTATACTCTATGATATTATTCATTGACATGAAATAATATGGAATAGAGAAACAATGCCTTATTCAATTTCTTCAATACTGAACACCAAAACACGACTGTATTGGTATAATTTATCCTTCCATGGTATAGATATGTGTTTAGATTCACATTTTAAAATTCATCACACAATCAAACCATGTGTGTTTGTTCTTCTCTATCTTTTTTATATCAATCTGGTACACATAGGGTCTCACATATAGAATCACAGTTTGGGTTTTATTCCCAATAACTGGTTCACCTAAACCGGATATTTAATACTGCAATTCACAATGCTCCCTCATGAAGCTCACAACCTTCGCAAATAACAATTCCTTCATTAAACCAACGACCTTTACAAAGCTCGCCCAGTCTGCACAAAATATACCATCATCATGAATAACTAATTATTTATAAGAATTGGAATCATTAATGACATTAGGAGTATTTTTTATATTCTCAAGAGTACATATATGTCGTTTTTTTATAGCTCATCTACATTCATAAAATAAACATGATTCCATACTTTATTTATTATTTCCATATAAAGTAAAATGGGATCACCTCATATGTATAGGATCACCCATGCATGGTTCTCCACCACAACCTAATTTTTTTTTGGATCACTCAATAATATATTTGTAGCGATGCTCTATTCATAATGCTCAATTGATAATTTTCATTTTCACAACGATCACCGTCAAACAATCATACGCTCACAATCATCTACTACATATAATTGTGGATATTACCATTAATATTCGTGAAGCATTTTATAATCATGGAGATCACCATCAGAAGAGTTAACACATTGAAAACCACCATTCCAGAATCATAGACCTCTTGAAAATCAGGCCTTTTATAATTTATCATAAGGTCTTCAATGAAATCCAATTTTTACAGTGCTATAAATCATCCAAATTTTGTACCCAAAAAATTTGGAAAACACTAGGAAATAGTACCAACTTAGAAATATACATTGGTAACATATCCATTGCCCATTTTTGATCATCAGGGTTTCCAAAAATCACAAAGTGATACATCAGTAAATATTTGTCCGTCTTATACCAAAATTTAACTCATTTCAAAACAACTCAATAGCTTCAATCCTAAACCACGTATATTATGATATTTTTACATTTATTTATCATCTTTAGAATTATTATCTTTTAAATGGAATTTACATTAATATACATATCTTTTAGAAAATCATTATTTGCAATCAAACCAAAATATGATTTGGAACAACTTTACTCCTTATTTATTTTCCAGTATTGAAACATAAGTACTCAAAACAACTTATGATATTTGATAAATACAATTCAGAAAAGAATCATTATATTTACATGGAAAATTATTCAACAATGACATAAAATGTTACAAAATTAATCAATAAAAATTCAAT
Source organism: Viscum album (assembly GCA_963277665.1). Classification (NCBI taxonomy): domain Eukaryota; kingdom Viridiplantae; phylum Streptophyta; class Magnoliopsida; order Santalales; family Viscaceae; genus Viscum; species Viscum album. The sequence goes on from OY728148.1 coordinate 1,049,924,012, forward strand.
AGGAATCATCTTAAAAATCATCATATTGAAACCATTCACATGTTTGTTTGAATATCAATACGTGAGAACAGTTTCCAATATCCATTATCAATGGAACTGAATCATCATATTGACCACAATGTGTTCTTATTATCTCATTAAAAACCATTAAAAACCAATGTCATTCGGTTAAAACAATTTAATCTATATGAAAAGGAGGAATCATCACTGGTAAAAGGAAAAGTTGTTTTCATTGTATATTGAAATGGATTTATAAAATAGTTTTCAAAGCATTGTTTAGATTTATTTTTGGAAATGAAATGACATGAGAAAAATTGGGTACTTTTTGTATATGGTATAATAACATTTCTATTACATTGATATTGTTTTGGGGTTCACTCATGTGTTTTTTGTATTCTCTTTTGTCATGTCGATCTAGAGACATGATCACAGAATTGGGAGGTTCAAATTCCGGGGTGTTCTTATATATCATATTTGGTATGCATTTGTAAAAGTCTAAATATATGTGCAGTTTTCTATGTTGGGGTATGATTTACTCTATAAATCTTAACATAGTGTGATTTGTGGTGTGATGTTATCAATTATTTTGAATTTTACTTTTCTTCTTTTCACTAGTAGTTGTTTGTTATGATATGTGATGCATTCTTGGTTTGTATATGTCTTCTTCTATGTGTATAATGTTATTTAAAACTATTTTATGAGAATTTATTTTAAAACGAAATAAATAATAGTAAAATTCATTTTTTTTTCTATTCATTTAATATAGAAAATGTTAAATAGTTCGTAATTCTTTTTTCTATAAATATGAGCATATTCAGAGTATTATATATAGGGTGGTCATGGAACTCCTAGATGATATCCTACTGAGTCTGGTATCTCACACATTGTGCAACTATTTAATGATGTGTAGAAATATTTATATATTTCAATACCAGAAAATGAAATGATCCCCAATGAGGTTGAAATAATTTTAATTTATTAGGTTCTGGGTAGATAGTGGTGAGATGGTTGGTTTTTTACATGCTATCACATGGAATAATCACTTTTTGTTTTCTCCGTAGGTTGCACTGGGACATTGGGAAGTTATGAATTCTTTTATTTGCATAATTTAAACAATTTTATTTCATTTATGGAATATATTTATATTTTTCATTTTTACCCTATATCATATATTAATTTCATGTTTTTTACTTCTGGTTGGGAAAATTATTTTACATTGTATATTGTTAGATGACTAGGTTTTAGTCCCTATCATGTGGTGAACAATGAAATTATAAAGACCATGACTTTAGTTTCCTAGAGAAGACTCCTTATTTATTACATTTGATTATATACAGGTAAGTCATATCCTAATGAAACAAATAGTTTAGTGCAATTGGAAAATCAAATACATGCATAAGATAAACACTAAAACTTGAAATGATGTAAAATATAGTATATAAGTTATAAAAAATAATAATATTCTAGATTATCTTTGGAAGTCATTCATAATATACATATTTTTATTTTGGTGGAAAATAAAAAATATGAAATGGGTGATTTAATATGCTCAAAAGGGGTATTTAATACAATATAATTATAAATATAAATCATATTGATTAACTAAATGTACATAATCCATTAAAACAAAATATTGAGCATAAATAAAAGCAAATAAAAACTGATAATGCTATAATAATAAATAACCATGGATATTCTACTATTTAAATAATCACCTGGAAAATCAATTACTAGTTTCATAATGAGGAATTCATAATGTCGTACATCATAATCATACAGTCAAGGCATCACTAAAGACACCATACATAATGGGTAAAATCCTAGGCTAGTTTGCCACATGAGACCTACCAATTCATCATGTGGTTATAGTTGGACCCACCAATAACTTACTAAGTCCAATGCATTAATCATATGAAAGGGGACACAAATAATCAATGTATACATTCATATAAATGATTATATAATAAATTTAAATAACATTCCACAATCAGTAAACATAAACGCTGAAAATATGAAGTAATCTGGTGAATGGTATTGGGATTACACATCTACAGTGAAACTAATAATAAGCCATACAATAAAAATGGTAGATGATAGAATTAAATAATAACTACTATTAGACATTATAATAAAAAATAGTGTGAAAATCGATGAAAATAATCTTATTAAATTATCGAGTAATTTAGTCCGTGAAATACACATTTTCATTGCTAAGAAGAGTTATTTTTGAAAAATATATGTCAAAAACTAAAAGTAAACTAATTCATTTTTATTTAAAATAAAAATATATTTTTATAAAAAATATGTTCTATTGAAATATACATCATTGTGTAGTTGAAAATTGGTTGTAATTAGAGATGTTACCTTGAATCAAGTTTGTTTGTGAGAATGAATTAGAAAAAGATCCTTTTCAATCATGAGACTCCCAATATAATAAATAGTAATTAATATTTTAAACATATATATATATATTAAATAATAAAAAATAATTTATGATGAGTACATTTGAATAATTAATAATTTAAATTGGGTACATTAAGAAAACAATTAACCTAAATGAGATTGAAGGTCCGGGTCGAGAACCATAAACTTATGTCTGAATGTGTTATGCACTTGACCGTAACATCCTGGATAATAAAAAATAAATCAATTAATTAATTAATTAAGAACCTACTATAGAATTATTTTATTTATTTTATTTTTATTATGGTAATTTATGTCTTTTTGAAGAGTTATAACATACAATGGTATTTCATGGGAGCATATGTTTCCTTTGTTTTAATTGTTATTATACTTTTATATGAGTGATATAGTTGAAATAAAATGGGTATAATTATCAATAATTGGAATTACAAGAAATTATTAAAATTTTATGTGTTATTTTTATTATTTATTATTTTTCCCATATATTGGGATGAATTAATAGATAACATTTTAATGATAACTGTTTAGCTTAGTTTTAGTGTTTTTTGGTTCACAATTAACTAGTTTTGTTTTATTATTTAAAATTATGTACTTAAAATGGTAAAATAACCATACATAAGATATAAATTATATTTTATGACCACATTCAACTATAAAAATTGTTTAATGACTAGCCTTGAATGAAAAATTGAAGAATGAAAGTTCCTCGTCCATGAAGGTTGTAAATCAGCTCCTCCTAGAAAATCATTTCATTTTTAAAATAGAAGATAGATATTAATTAGATAGATGATGTATATTCCATTAACATGATATAATTTCAGTATATGGGTGATAATAAAGTTTTTATGTTCATTTGGACAATGTATGTGAGGAGTGGATAGGAAATGAAAATAATGTGAAATGAAATTAAATGAAAACGGAAGAGGGTTTGGATCATGAATTATAATCTTTTATAACGTCCTTAGGAAATGGGGTATTGGTGTTGTAGAAATTGAAAGAGATATTGGTGGTGGGTGGCAGACTTTGAATGAGTACTTGGATATAATTTAGACACTTATCAAGTCTTAGTGGTGTGACGATAAGAGGGGGTGATGGTTATTTTTATAGTGGAGGAGAGGTGTGAATTATCATTATTTTATAATTATTCGGAAGACAAGAAATTATAAAATAACATGGTTCTCAAAAAATAAATTGAAATTCATGAAACATTACAATAAGTAGATATTTATAACTATCCTATAAGAATAATTTTTCCACTTATATGTTTTGGATTTCAAATAACTGTCATCTACAATTGTGTTCAGTAATTTATTTGGAGCATAAACCAAATTGTTTTTTGGTGAATTGTAACATACCCTTATGAATATTAATATGAATATAATGAATAGTTATTTGTATTAATATTTTATTATTAAAAGGATTTAGGATAATGACATCCTGGTTAAACATTCAATGTGATATAAAATCAGTTATAGAATAAAATTGTCTAATTTTGTAATTAATTATGATTTGATATAAAAATTAAATTAATAATATTTAGAAAATTATATTCAAAAAATGGATTTCATTTTTTAATTATAAACATCAAGAAATTTTTTTTGTTAATTATAATGATTTTCTTAAAATTTTTAAATTTTAAATGATTAGTGAAATATGAAAAAAATGTCGTATATTTAAACTATCAATTAAATAAACTATTTATGACATCATAATTTATTTAGAAACACATGGTTAGAAATAAAATATCATTATTAATTATTTTGGTAACATGAATTAATACTATTCATTTTATTGAGAAAACCTATTATAGTAACTATTAAAATAACGAAAAATAACCCCTCTCCTCCACTATAAATACCACCCTCATTTAACTCTGCATCCCACATCTGTCAAGCCTTGAAATTTACCTATGATCATCCCAGTAATTCTCCCAAGGCTCTCACCCACGTCCTATATCTTTGGGTCTCACCAAAATTCCAAAATCCAAGGCCTTAAGAAGGATATGATGGATAAGAGATCAAAAGGTAAACAACCTGTTTTGTTTTCTTTATTTCTATTCATTTTATGTTATGATTTTAATTCCCTTTGGATCATGTTGTGATATATAATATATATCCCCCTTACATCCCATATTATATATGAATGATTAAATAACCCTTTTATATCATGATAATATTTTATGAAATTTGAAGTAAGGATACCGAAATTTAATAAAGTATTTATCAACTCTTCATTTATTTTGAGTTCCATTATTTTCTTTTAATTTACTCACCTAATCTTATACAGGAGTCATGAAATCTCCATAATCTTGTATGTTTTGTATGTTCTCATTTTCATCCAAAATTATTCATCAATCATCCTATCCTCTCCAACTTATTCAAGGAATAAGAACATTGTCGATGATTTGTCGAATTACCGACATCGTGGATTATATGATTTCAATATCCATTAATTAATTCATGGAAATTAATGAAACCATTTTTATTGGTGAACCAATTTATGTGTATGTATTATGTCTCATCCATGTTTCTTGAATCAATTTATACACATTTCATTAATTTATTAAATAAAATGAGTTCATTACAATCGATGAATCGCAAAAATGACCAAATTTTTTTCAATAATTATTTAAATTATGAATCATCCTCATGTAATATTTCAAATTGATAAATGGTATAATTTATTGATATGGAAATATGTATATATGATTCCAAACCAATTATCTGGTTTCACTTCCAATTGACATGAATAACAAACATGAACCAATCCTATAAATCATGTGAAGAACTTACCAAAAACAGTGCAAGGAACAAAATGCTGACAATTAAATGGTGAAATGATTTAATTAAATTATCATATAAGGTAATAGAAATATGGATATGTATCCATGAGATATTAATAACACTCTTTTGACCCTTATAAAATATTTTTAAATTATTTGGAAGTAATACAATCTTGATGAAGGGGAATTATTAACCGAATTTACGTCTTTCATGTCATCCTTATACTTCAATGTTTATGAGGTATTAAAATTTTCTGTGTTATTAATTATGATTATATTATTTTGAATTATTTTAATTTACACATTAAATGCATATTACATCCACTCTATTAAGTCTCTATTCAATTATATGAATTTTTTAATGGGTTTTACTTTTAAAATCCTCATTTGAAAATTCGATTTAACAAGGTTCAAAAGAAATGTTTTTATAAAATTATTAATGTTTTATGATTAGTTTTTATTTCATTGGAAAAGTTTATGATGAATTCTGGGACATATATCTCCCCCAATTCATTTATTATTTGTATGTTGGAGGTCTTCTGTATGGTTACTCCAAGTTTAACTGCGATGGTTACATAAATTGTAAGGTAGTTGTGAGAGTTACAACTTATAAGGTATCCAAGAAAGTTAAAATATTATGTATATAATACCCTAGGAAATCTTTATTGTAATATTTATGCTCATAATTTTTGTGTGGATAATCTATAAATCTCATGCTTCAAAATGTAAATGTATATGGATGAAAAGTATTTATTTTGAAACTGATTTCATACATTACAAGTGATCACATACAACTATTATTTTCCTTTTTTTATATCCATTAAAGAGATTTTTTATCATCAAATGTTTTATAATGATTTTTAGGTTATAATGATGTTTAAGAATATTAAATAATCCATGTTAATTGTTTGAATGATTGGATAAATAAATCAGGTTTTATGTGAATTGTTTTATATGTTGAAATAAATGATTACTATTTTTAGTGAAACTACTATGTAAAAATGTGTAATTTTATGAACGTATTAGGGCCCAGTTATCTATAGATAAAAACATGAAAATATCCTCAATGTGTAGGGAAGTGGTTTCTTGAATAAATTCATGATTATGTAATGTAATAATTATGGGTCCATATATTTTGTATCCGAGGATGGTTTAGATAAATTTTGGGGTTTTGTTGATGTTAATATATTACCATAAATATTTTTTTAGTCTTTGGTAAATTTAATGTGGTATAGAATTTAAATATTACCTTGTTTATTTGACTATGATATGTTTATTCATAATTTTTGTCCATAGTAAGAATAAGGAAGCTGAAGAGAAGAGGCACCGACAAAACGAAATCCTTCTGAATCTATAGCCCGAAATTGTAGGGATAGGAACTGAGCAGTTTGTGATAGTAATGGATCAGATAATGCAAGTAATAAATGGTGATTTAATCCATTATAGTGAAAAACTATAGGTACCACAGCATAACATAAAAATAGTGTCACATTTTATGAGACAACACCCTCCTTCATTCAATGGATCTTCTGACCCTCTAGTACTTGATGGATGGATTATGTCCCTTGAAACGATATTCTATGGTATGGTATATTCATAAAATCCAAAGGTAAATCTTTCCATTTATCATTTTACAGGTGAATCTAATCAATGGAGGTCAATGTTAAGGAATATCAGGGATAGAGAGGATTTTGATTCTATAGAGTGGGATGAATTTAAAAGTATTTTCCCTGAAAAATATTTTCATATAGAGGTGTGACATAGGAGGGAGAAGGGATTCCATGAATTGAAATAGAATGATGAAGATTCAATGGTCGTGTATGAAGCAAACATCACCAGTATGTCAAGGTATTCTCCAAATATTTTTTATGATATTGATATAAAAATCATCCTCTTTTGCATAGGACTGAAGATAAGGTATAAAAGGGTCTTCCCTCCCCTGAATTAAAATGTTATAACAAACATTTATGATGCACTGAGAGGGTAGATATGTAGTTTTATGATGATCAAATTCATTTTTGAAAAAAAGGATAAGAAGAGGCCCATATAAAAAATGGTTGGTAAGAATCAAAAAAAGAAATATGATGGTATGAAAATCCAGTTTATAGTTTGTGAAATGTCTGCCATGAATCACCCAGGGGAATGCCTTACAAAAACTGGGAATTGTTTTAAATGTGGTATGTTTGGACATATGTCCCAAAATGTTAATTAAAATGATCCTAAGACTAATCTTGATTTGACAACTATAATGTTTGTTAAATGTGATGATATGGGTCCCTATGTAAATTCCTTCCCAAAGAAAGATCTAAATAATTCAAAGAAGTAAGACTATAAAAAGATAGGTGTAGTTAGATCTTTTACAACTACATCATCAGATGATAACTATGAAATAATGTTGTACTAGGTAAATTGTTTTATTACACATATTTTTACAATGTTTTGTTGGTTATGGGGTCTACACATTCCTTCATCTCTGATAAATTGTATTCGAAATTGGAAATGTGACCTCCAAATATGAGACCAAAGCATGTTTTAACAACACAACGAGGAAATATTAAAGAAAAATGGTATTATAAGAATATTTATATTGTGGAATCTATAATTAAATTACCTAAAAACCCTATTGTTTTATCATAGTCAATTATGATGTTATTCTGGGAATGGATTGGATTTCTGTATATCAAGATAATATAAACGATAAAGCTAATGAAGTGGTTTTTCACATATATTTTCAGTTTGTATATAACAACGAACCCATAAAATTGATGACATATTAGGAAGATGAGAAGCGATTGAAATATAGATATGAATGTTATCTGGATCATACTGTTAAAAAAAATGTCCTTTTCCGATTAATGATATTCGAGAGATAAATTAATACCTTGATGTTTTTCCTAATGAGTTACCCAGTTTCATACCTAATCCGGAAGTCGAATTCACAATTGACATAGTTCCTAAATCTAACCCAATTTCAAAACCCCCATGTTTTTTGGATCAATTAGAAATTCATGAATTAAATAGTTTGTTGCATGATTTTCTAGATAAAGGATTTATTCATCCCATCACTTCACCATGGGTTCCTCCTTTTTTTTTTGTTTAAATGAAACATGGTTAGATAAAACTATGAACAGATCACATAGCGTTGAATAACATAACAATTAAAAAAAGTACCATTTTCCTCATATCGATGTCCTATTTGATCAACTCTAGAAAGATCTGTACATTTACAAGATTGACATGAGATCCCGATACCATTAGCTGAAGGTGAAGATGGATGACATCCCAAAAAAAGCCTTTCATACTAGATAGAGGCATTATGAATTATTTGTTATGCCATTTTGGTTAACTAATTATCTTGTGGTATTCATGAATATTATGAATATAATGTTTCATGAGTTATTGGATAAGTTTGTGGTTCAATTTATTGAGGATATTATGGTATTTTCTAAAAATTAAAAGGATCATGAAAAATATCAAAATAATGTTTTAGACACCTTGAAATAAAATAAACATATAGAAAAATAATAAAGTGTCAATTTTTGTTGCAAAAAATGTATTTTCATGAGAACATTGTAAATAAGGACTGATTAATAGATGATAATGCAAAAAATTTGTTATTGAATGGAAAAGACTTACAGATTTTACAAAGGTTTGTAGTTTTCTTGGATTAGCATGTTATTACCAACAATTTGGTAAGAACTTTTCACAGATAACTAGCATGATAATTAAGATAACAAAAAATTGGGTTAAATTTATATAGATAGATTAATGTGATGTTTTTCTCAGGAATATAAGAAGAGATTAGAGAATGCTCTAGTTTTGGACCTGCATTCCCGAAATGGTGTGTTTTTCATCTACAATGATGCTTTATTGATGTGACTTGGTTGTGTTTTGAAGAAAAATGATCCAGTAATTTCTTATGATTTAATACAACTAAAACATCATGATTTAAATTATCCAAAACATGATTTGGAATTGGCAACTATAGTTTTTTTCTTTGAAAATTTGGAGGGATTATTTATACATACTCAAATGTCAAATATCTACCGACCATAAATGACTTAACTATATATTAACTCAAAACAAATTAAACATGAGGAAGATAATATAGTTTGAACTTATAAAGGATTATGATTCCAAAATTAATTACAATCTGGGAAAATAAAACAAAGTAGAAGATTCCTTGAGTCAATGCATTCATTCATACATAATCCCTTGATTAATGAGTTGAAGAATTTTGATTTAGAAGTTGTTGGGGTAGAAAATACTTTTGTATTATTTTTGGGGTTATAAAAGTCATTGTTATCTGATATAATTAGTAAAGTACATAATGAATACCATGAGCTACAGAATAAGGTAGAATTGGCTAAAATGGGTAAGTTTCTATAATATATCCTTGATAAAGATTGTGTTTTATGAATTTATAAAAGGATGTGTGTGCCTTGTGATTCCCAATTGAATAAATACTTGTTGTTTGAAGTTCATTGTTCTCAATTTTCAGTTCATCCTGGATGTGGAATGATTTACAGAGAAATTTTTTAGTTTACTAGTGGAATTGGATTATAAGAGATATTGCTAATTTTACCATGAGATGTTTGACATGAAAACAGGTTAAATAATAGAATAATTAATCAAAGCGGATACTTTATCCTTTTCCAGAGATAGAGTGGAAGCGGTTGAATGTATCCATCTAATTTTTGGTATGACTAAATAATACATCTCAATATAACAATGAAATTTGAGATAATTTTGATCTTCTCACAAAATTTGCACATTTTCATTCTATTATAGATATAATGTATTCGAATCAGCTTTCATGATTATACCTCAAAGAGACTTTCAGGTTACATGGAGTTCTTATTTCCATTGTATTTGACCTAGATCCCAGGTTAACTTTTATCATTTCGAAGGAACTTCAGAAGTCATTAGGATTAGAATTAAATATCAGTACATCTTTTTAGCCTTAATCATATGGGAAATCAGAACGAACGATTCAGACATTGGAGAATATGTTTTGTGCTTATTGAATGGACTGACAGGGAATTTGAGATCATCATCATTCTTTAGATTAGTTTTCTTAGAATAATAGTTTGCATTCTGATATACAGATGGCATATTTTAAGGAATTGTTTGGAAAGTGGTTTCGGAATCCATTATTTTTGGATGAAGTCAGAGAAAGATAGTTGATGGGTCCAGAATTAGTAGACGAAGTGGCTGAGAAAGTGAAGATGTCCCAGCGACACATGAGGACAACTCAGAGCAGGAAGAAATGTTATGTAGATAACATATGTAAAGAAATCTCTTTCGTGGTAGGTGACCATGTTATCCTTAAAATCATTCCATGGAAAAGTGTGATGTGTTTTGTTAAAAAGGGAGGATATGTCTTCAGTTCATCGGTCATTTAAAAATAATGGAGGAATTCGGACCACGTGCATACTCAGTTGAATGTCCTCTGAGTTTGTTTCACGTAGACAATGTTTTTCATGTTTTGATGATGAGAATGTATGTGCCAGATTTATCACCTGTCTTGAGCCAAGAAGTATTTCAGCTGGAAGAGAATATTACATATGAAGAGAAACCAGTTCATATTCTTGATTAAAGGGAACCAGTATTGTTGAATATAGAAATCCACCAGGTAATGGTTTTATGGAAAAACCACATGGTAGAATAATCAACATGGGAGTCGAAAAATTCTATGAGAGAAAGGTACCCTGACATTTTTAATATATACATAAAATTGTAATGATTCCATTTTCATAAGGTGGGGATAATGTAATACCCCAATGTTTTTAAAATATAAATGCAAATTTATGTGACTTTCTTTTATGTAGATATTTATATCTAGAACTTTAAAATTTATTTTCAACTTTTTTGTTTTGAATTTTAAAAGACTGTCATCTAGAATTGTGTTTAGTAAGTTCTTTAGAGCCTAATAGAACCAATTAGTTTTTTGGTGAATTGTAAAATACCCTTTTGAATACTAATATGAATATTAATAGGACCCTAATGAATAGTGATTTTTGTTAAAAAAATTTCTTACGGATGTATTTTAATGAAATATTGTTTAATTTTTCTATGTGATATGAAAGCAGTTGTAGAATTAAAATATTAAATTTTTATATTAAGTATGATTTTATATAAAAATGATATTAATAATATTTATAAAATAATTTCAAAAATATAGAGTTTATTTTATGATTATATATGTCATGAAATGGTAATGGTTAATTTTGGGTATTTTTCTGAATATCATGATATATCAATGAATAAGGAAATATAGTAAAATACTGTATATTAAAACTGTCAATTAAATAAATTATTTATGAAATCATAAATGATTTAAAATTACTTGGTTCAAACTCACATGACATTGTTACTATTTGGGGTCACATGAAATAAAAATATTCATTATCGTGAGAAAAAATATTATAATAATGATTAAAATAATGAAAAATACCCCATCTCCTCCACTATAAATACCACCCTCATTTCTCCCTTAATATTGAAACCTCTCAATCCATGAGCCATAAATATGATTTGTCCAATACTCCTCTTAGGTATCCTCCCACATCCTATAGTTCATGGTCCCACTAAAAGGCCAAAACCCAAGGCCTTAAGAATGATCTCAAGGAGAATAGATCTATAGGTAAACATCCTCTTTTGATTTAATTATTTTCTTTAAATTTATTTTATTAATTTAATTCCTTTTGGAATATATTAGGATATTCCAATAAATATCCCTCTTACTTCACATATTATATACTAATTATGAGGGTCCCATTTTATATCATCAAAATATTTTATTGAATTTTAAGCGACTCTGTTAGGCTGCTAAAATTTCAAAAGGGATTTGTCAACTCTTCTTTTATTTTGTGTTCCTTTATTTTTTATCTTCATTCATATCCTACTCTTATAAAAGAGGAATGAAAGATCCATAATCATTTAAATAATTTATTTTCTCATTTTCATGTAAAATTTCTCATTAATATTCTTCTTCTCTACCACTTATTTAAGGAATAAATACATTTTCCTTGATTTGTCGAATTACCGACATCGTGGATGATGCAATTTCAATTTGCAATAATTTCATCATGTACAGTCATGAAAACATTTTTATATTATAAATAGGTTATGATATATTTATTATGTATCATCCATTGTTTTTTAATTAATTTATACACATGATATTAATTTATGAAACAAAATTAGTTTTTACGATCGAAGAATCGCTAAAATGTCATTAACAAATTTGAACAATGTTTTATCTTATGAATCATCCTCATGTAAAAAATCAAAATGATAGATGGTATAATATATTTATCTAGAAAAATTTATATACAATTAAATTTTTGTTCTGTATTTTCACTTCCAATTGACAAGAACAAACATTATGTCCCAATCATGGAAATAATGTTAAGAACGAACCCAGAATAGTGCAAGGAACTAAATACAGGAAATTAAAGTGTAAAATGATGTATTAAAATGATCATATAAGGTATTATAAAGAAGTATATGTTTATTTAATATATTAATAACTCTTTTTTAACAATTATAAATGAGTTTTAAATGAGTTGGAAGTAAGTCATACCCAAGGAAAGGAAATTCATAACCCAATTTCCATCCATTGGGTTAACCTTATACTTCATTATTTATGGGATATTTAAATAGTTTCCAGGACTAATTATGACTATATTATGATGAATTATCATTATTTATATATTATTCACATATTACATCCACTCTATTATGTCTTACTTCAATTGTTTTATTTTCTTAAATGGATTGACTTTAAAAATCCTCTTTTAAAAATTCTGTTTTACAAGGTTCAAAAGAAATGTTTTAATAAAATTATTAACGGTAAATGATTATGTACTGGTTCATATTCATTTTTTATGATGATATGTGGGACCTAAATATCTCTCAAATACATTGTATATGTGTATGTTGGTGGTCGGTCATTTGGTCACTCCAAGTGTAACTTCGATGGTTACACAAATTGCAAGGTAGCCGCGAGGGTTACAAATTATAAGGTTGATGATAGTGGAACAATATTATGTAACTAATGCCCCTAGATACCATTATGGTTATATTTGTGTTCTAAATTATCATGTGGATATTTTCTAAATATCTTGTTTCACACTGTAATTATATATGGGTGTCAAGTACGTCTTTTTGAAAGGATTTCATATGTTACAAGTGTTCATGGACTAATGTTTTCTTTACTTATTTTTATATCCTTTACAGAGATTTTGTGGTCATCCAATGTTTTTTATGATTTTTACATGTTATATGGATGAGTATGTAAAAGAAATAATCCAAGTTAAATGTTTGATGATTAGTCAAATAAATAATGTTTTATATGAAAAATATTATATTTTGCAAGAAATGAATAAAATTTTATGGTATCAAATCTATAATAATGAGAAATTTTATGAAACTATTTTGTCCCAATTATTTAAATATCAAAAATATAATAGATCCTAAATGTGAAAAAAATTTATTTATTTACTAAATTAAAGATTATTTAATGTAATTTGGTTGGTTCCTTATATAAATAGCGTGGATTCTTGTGCAAATTATAGTAATATGTTAATGTGGGATTAAACCAAGGATTCATACATCAGCCATGAATCAAGGAATAGTGTGTTTAGTATTTAATGAATTTATACTATAAATTAACCTTTATTGTTCATTGTTTTCTAGAACTCGATAAAAAATTCATTTTTTTTAATTTTCTGTTTAAAAACAGGAAATGTAATTTTTTATTAAAATCATTATTTATGTAAAAAATACAATTTTTAATGCATGTATAATTTTATAAAACATTAAAAATTTAACTAAAGTCTCATAAAATTATCCACAAATAATATGGAAACAAAATATTGATTAATCAATAATATTTTATTTAACTAATTTTATTAATTATAATATTGTAAATAAATATACATGACTTAAAAAAATAACAAAACATAAATACTCATTATTAAATTATTCATTTACATACACTAATATATAATTATTTCATCATTTCATTTATGATAGATATAAATTTTATTTTTAATTTCATTGGTGATGATACTATTCAGAAGTGTCATATTACAGTTCAAAAGTGAAACAATACTATTCAAAAGGGTCAAATTACTATTTTCCAAATAAATTAGTTGATTCTAGAAGACTCTAAATTTCATACTGATCCTCACTTTGTATGTCTGTTTTTTAAAATTCAAATCACAAAAGTTAAGAAACTTTATTTCATGGTTAAGTTATAACTATCTTGTTTAAATAATTTTAGTAACAATGTGCTATTTCACTGAGATTCGGTGTTTCTTGAATTCCATTCTACATTAATTTTATTTGTAAAACCATGGGGTGTTAAAATTATCCCTTCCATCAAAAATTTCATCATCAAAATTCTAGAATATCACCTCATAAAAATATTCCGATTGATCGTCATCATAAGATCCTCAACCTCCCACACTGCCTCTTTAATTTTATGGATTTCTCAAAGTAGCATTAAAAGCTGAGTTGTCCAATTAATCAAGACCTATTATTTAGTGTATGTAATTCGGATAGGCTATTTATAGTATGAAAAATCAGGGTCCATATAGATTATTAAAAATGTGACCACATGCATTGGGTTTAGTGCATACAATCGTAAAAATTAGATGTTGAACACATTTTTTACTTTAGAGACACTGTGTGGAATTTACAAAAGATAATACACAACTATAACTCTCTATAGAATTCCAAAAGGACCAATGTACTTAGAGATTTGTCTCCCTTTTATCCCAAATCTAATAAATCCCTTCCATGAAGATAATTTTTAAAAAACTATTATCTCCCACATACAATTTGAAATTCTTCATTCGATTATCAGTGTATATATTTTCAATTATTTGAACGGATTTG
This sequence comes from Viscum album, assembly GCA_963277665.1. Classification (NCBI taxonomy): domain Eukaryota; kingdom Viridiplantae; phylum Streptophyta; class Magnoliopsida; order Santalales; family Viscaceae; genus Viscum; species Viscum album. The sequence goes on from OY728148.1 coordinate 1,049,939,127, forward strand.
ATATTGGTTTTAATATTAACTAATTGGTTGTTGTTTCCTCTTTATTCACTACGCTAACACGAATCCTTTCACTAACATCAACCCAATATATTGGTGAAAAACTTCTCATTCTGTACAATGCTTTACATGGTTCCATTTAAATTCTATAATGGAAACTGTTATTGTAGGAAAATGCTACCAAAGGGAAATACTGATCCAACAAACCTTGAAAGTCAAAGGAAAATGAACAAAATATGTCTTCTAATGTTCTAATGGTAATTTTATACTGCCCGTTAGTTTGAGGGTGATAATAAATAATCAAATAAATATTAGTATACAAATATTTTTGAATACATTAAATTTTTTTGATATAAATCATGGATCACGATTAGAAAAAATATAATAGGTTCTTCATAAAGACTTAAACATTTCACAAATATAGATTCATTGAAGGAGCTCTAGTGGTAAATCATCCTTTATCATGAAGAAATTATTAGAATTGATATGTCTATCCACAATCACCCATATTGCTTCAATAATTCTATGAATTCTATTAAATATAGTGACAAAATCTATAGTGATATCATCCCAATTGAGTGTATAAATTAGTAGGGGTATCATGAAACCTATAGTATGATGTCTTTCATCCTTCAGATTTTGATAAACTAAACATTGTGACACATAATTATCAATATCTCGCATAATATTATCCCACTAGAAATGTTCCTTTAGATCTATATACGTAATAGTTATACCATGGGGAAAGGAAAAATCTTAGTTAAGGACATCATCCAATAAGTCCTTATTTAGAAAATGTATAGTGGGAACATATATCCTTCTCCATAATATTCGAATTTTTTCCTTAGACACAATGATTGGAATGATTCCATCATTCATATCATTAATTTTTTCAATTAATCTCATCATCACACTAAGATCTTTTAATTATTTCAAATAATGATTCTTGGGAATCCATGTAAAAATGTAATTATGTTTCACTTCCTTGGAAATTCAAATATCCATATTTTCTAGATCCATGTACATAGGGTCCTTATTAATCTTTTTTTGTTCAAAACACCATGATCCTTCTTGATTAATTCTTCGAATACTCTATTTTACTCCCACGGGGGTAATATATCGAATAATCATAATCCTTGAGTTATTTGAGCTATATACATTGCCACATTATGAGTTCTTTCTGTGAGAATATATATTTCAAATTAATGTGATCTGTACGTATCTCAAATTTTTCACTATATATATATTGTCTTCATATATTCAGAGAAAATATTACTGATGCTAACTTATGATCATGAGATAGATATTTCAGTTCCTTAGTTTTTAACTACATTTATATATTAATAATAACTCTATCGTTATACATAATGACACATCCATGTCCTTTCATTGATGCATCTCTGTAAATTTTAAATCCATGAATTTTGAACGGTAGAGTTTCGATTTCATCATTCACTAACCTCTTTTAAAATTCCTAAAAGCATACTAGAAAATAATTTCTATATCTGAACTTTTCCCCATTATGAGTATGTTCGATTAATGGGGTAGATAATAAGTTGAATTTCTGATTGATATACTGATAATAACCTGCTAAACCAATAAAACATCATACCTTGATTATGTTCATTAGAGTAGGCTATTCCAGAAGTGGTTATTTGATTTTAGTACCAACTAAGATTCCATCCAAGAAGAAAATATGTCCACTAATAGAAACCATTTGACAAAAAATCACAGTTTATAAGGATCCCATATTTGATGTTTCCTATAATAGTATTTAGAATAATGTGATTATAAATCAAATGATGTTCAAATATTAGGAATTATACTGTGATATCATCATTAAATACCACAATAATGTAATCAAGAAACTACATGAAATCCTTATTCATTAGTTCAAGAAAACTAAAGGTATGTTAGTTATTCCAAATATAATAACTATAAACTATTAATTCCTATACCTAGTTCAAAATGATGTATTTGAAATATCATACATCCTCACACGCAACTAATGATATCTAGATCAATATGAAATCTATGAAAACTATTGGTCTCTATGAATATGATCAAAGAAATCATCAATGAGATGAATATGACACTTCATATTTATTATAATAGAATTTATTAATATTTAGTCAATGCATAGTCTCATATATCCATCATTATTTATAACGGAAATGATAAAAGATCCCCATGGAGAAACATTTGATTTAATAAAACCCTTACATCTAAACTCATTTTGTTATTTACTTAGCTCCACTATTTCCACTGTGATTATCATTTAAAGAGTCTTTGATATACATTTTCAACACGAATTAAATCAATAGAAATTTTAGTTTGTTTCCATGTAGAATGTCTAGGTAAATCATATAGAAATAGATCAATATATCTGTTCAAAAAATTTACAACCTCAATTTGATGATTTATTTCCTCACCCGTAGATATTGAATTTTGATCCTCCAAAGGAAATGAATTCCGCAGAGCTACTAGGGGGTCTAGATAAGAATAATATGGATAGGTTTCTGCTCTAATGATTAGGTATTCTATATAATACTCAACAATTGTAACTTCATTCTTATTGAAATATATTTTTTCTTCATAATTTTAAATACAATCCATATAGAGTATTATATTAATTAAATCATTTGTATGATGATAATGTCAGTAACTAATGAGTGATTATGTGTCATAAATGGGACTGATTGAAAAATTATTGTTTCAATGATACATATCATAAGAGTTAAGACCAACCACTCCTTTATTAAATCAAATTCTAAATTTATAATTTTGCTAAAATAATTATAAGATATAAAAGAATACGATGAACTATAATTAAATAAATTAATTTCAATGTTTGATGAAACAGTTAAATTACCATCCACCACATCATTAGGAACATCAATCTCAATAGTTGTGACAATATAAGCTTGGCCTTTATCCCGTGGAATTCTTTTGTGAATGTTTCCTTGAAATTGATGAAATCATTTGAATAATGTCCAATCTCATTGAAATTGTATCATTGAACATTGGTAGATTAAATATTTCCCATACAATCATTGGCCTGGTCACATTTTCCTCCACACATTTAAGAACACCATTACCCTTTATTCAAGTTCCATGGTGTTTCTTCCAAAAAAATATCGTGGACAGAAAATAAACTCTTTAATTCTTCCCCTTTTCCTTATTTCAATTTTTAGAGTGTTTAGTAGACCACTTCTAATATGGAATTCATTTAATTTCATAAAAAAAGAGAATTTTTTTCCCTTGATATCACAATATATTATATCATCATTTAATGAGAAATTTTGGGAGAAATGTTACTTTCAGATTAATGGTTTGAAAACATCAAAGAATCAATAAAACATTATACATAGATTACATATGTTGTCTTTAGAATTCCATGGTAACCTTGTAATGTTGGATTCATAATTGGAAACATTTTTACCCTCTTTCTATCCCAGACTCAATTATTTCCTCTCTATGTCTGCTTACAGATCATGTGGAAAATAGTTTTCAATGTATATTTTCTTAAAATACGTCTAATATATTTATTGTATTTATTATATGTCCTTCGTGTTTTCAATTAATAACAACCATTAATCCATGTCACTTGGGAGGTGATAAACTTCAATGATATCCATTTCCATTTCTTTACATCCCAAAGTGAGAAATATATTTTCCAATAAACCTATCCATTATTCTATTATATATGGGTTTGTAATACCATTGAATGATGGAGGTTGTTGTCGCATAAAGTGTTATATCACTAATCTATGAAATTTTTTATTGGGACACTCTATATGGGTTAGGTTATTTTCATAAACTATAACAGTTGTCCATGTATAATTATATGTTGTTCAACAATAGTTGGAGCTCCAGAACCAACATCTTTATAATACATAGGAGGTAAATTACTACAAGGGTTATATTCTTTAATTTTGTCTCCATTTCTTCTATTTGGTGAAATTTCTAAATAAATAAATACACTTAATTATGTTATGAATCATTATGAATAAAATCTAAATATAAATAAACATCTCATAAATTGAAATTTTATGCATATATAATCTCAAAATCATCATTATGTTTTTTGGGAAACATTTAAATATAAGTTCTTCACAATGGTTTGTAAATAAAATGTGAATTATCATAAAAATATCCCATGGTAGTGTCAAAACATGTTTCTATTAAGGCCCAATGTCATGTACCAAGTTACCCCGAGTAAGGCCCAAAACACCTTGTCAGAGTTATTACTCATAGGTACATCTGTGCGAGAGAGACATCCACCTGTAGTATCCTGGAAGGGATTTATTTCTAGGATGATCCAAATAATCCCTACATTACTAATATTCTAGGATGTTATCATATTATTATCCTCAAATACTATCATAGGTTTATGTTACCTAAAAATATTTTTTTTCTAAATATAGTCTCCAAGGTTTCTACTAAACTTCTTATGATACCAACTGAAAGGACCCCAACCCCATTTTTCCATAGTTGGGACCTTATTTATTAAATTTTAATAAACAAATGAATTTTTATCTCAAATGAATGATTAGTTTTTTAGTATTTAAAAACAATATACCTACATATGTTCATAATTATAATATTAAATGAAGTATAATATAGTAACTATTTTGGAAACACAAATAATATTCTAGATTATCCTCACAAGTCATTCATTATATAAATATTCAAATCCTGGGAAAAAAACATAATAATGATGGGGGATCAAATTCTCAATAAGGTTATGTAATATAGAAGAGTCACATAAAAAACACATTGATTAACTAAAGGTACAGATTTCATTAAATCAAAATCTTGTGCATAAATTGAATGAATTGAAAACTGATAATGCAATAATAAAATATAACCACATATATTATATTAGTCAAATAATTAGTTGTATAATCAAATAGTATTTTAATAATCGGTTAACTAATAATTTTGGACATCAAAATCACGCATTCAAGGACTCATCCAAGACAAAATACATAATGGGTTAAAACCTCATCTATTTTGTCTTATGAGAAATACTGATGCATCAATGGGATATAGCAGGACCCATAAATCACTTATTAAGTCCAATTAATTATTAATATTAAATTTTAAAATAATAATAAATATATACATCCATATTGATTCAAACTTATGAAATGTAAATAACTGTCCTCAATCAGTTACAATAAACACTTACCATTCAGAGTAATATAGTTAATGGTTTCAAGATAGAACATCCATAATAAAAATAATAATAAACCATTAAATTAAACATTTTAGTTGATATCATATAATATTAATCCAAATTAATAATAACAAATTAACAATAGAGTTAAAAAGTGGAATATACTCTTATAAAATCTTTGTTTAATTTTTGAGAGAAATTATATTTTACTTTGTAAAGAGGTATTTTTTGGAAAAATATTTTTCAAATCTAGAAGTAAAATACGATATTATTTTCATAATAATATTAGTATTTATCTAAAAATATTTGTTTCTCGATATATATTATGGCGTTCACTTCAAAATAGGGATGAATTCAAGAAGTTCCCTTGAAACAGAATTGTTTATTGGAAATGTTTTCGAAAAAGATACTTTAAAAAATGTAACTCCCCAAAAATTATAGATGGATTAAATTTGGTACATATATATAGAATATTCACATATAATTTCTGATTAGTAGATAATGATAACTAATAATTTCATTTAGGTCAATAGAAAAAAAATGTAACATGGTTGAAATTCAAGGTTCTAGTAGAAAACCATTAACTTGTTTCCGAATGTGTTATGCATTTGAACATAACATCTAGTATAATAAAATTAAATCCATTAATTAATTAATTAATCAAGAACCACATATAAATGTATTTTATTTATAATAATTTTATTAATTTAATTTATTGATTTTTTTGAGTAATAGGATACAATTTTATTTCATAAGAGTGTTCGATTCTTAATTTTTCATAATTGGTAAATTTGTATACGAGTAATGAAGTTCAAGTAAAATTTGTATAAATAAAAATAATTTAAATTAAATGATACTAATGAACAACTAAATGTTTAATTGGTATTTTATTTATTTTTCCAAATATATGGATGAATCATTAGATATATAGTCCATGATAATCATTTAACATAATTTTATCTTTTATTTATCACAATGAACTAGTTTTTCCTATTATTTAATATTTTGTTTATAGAATAGATCCAAATACATGAATAAGATTCAATACATATTTTATAAGTTTTTTAACCTTAATAATGGATTCATGAGGATTTGGGTTGGAGAAATTAAAGAATGAAATATCGTCCTACACAATGGTTTTAAATTGGAACCTTCCCGAAAATGATTTCATTTTGAAAATAAACAAGAGAGTGTAAGGATACTGATGGTGTATATACCATTAAAATTATATTATTTCATTATATAGATGGTAATAGATTTATTAAGATCATTTTAAAAATGTATTTGAATATAGGATACAAGATAAAATACAAAAAAACTAAATGAAATGAAAAAGGATAAGGGGTTACCTATTGAAATATCCACCTTGATAAAATCATTATGGAATGGGGTTTTGTTCTTTCAGAAATTAAAAGCGCTCTTTGATGTGGGTGACAGAATATGGAATAGTATTTGGTAGTATTTTTATATCAACCCTAATTTTTATTACACACTTAAACTATATTTATTACAAAAAATATTTACCTGATAATACATAGAATATGGATAGGTATAGTCTATTTGGGGCTTAGAAACATTATATAATAGCTTAGAACATAAATCACACAACATATTTATTGAAAACATCCCTAACATGACCACTTAGCTCCCTCGTACATAACATTGCATGGGATATCTGAGGACATGTATAAAAAAGGGCATGCTATAAAGCCCAGTAAGGGAATAAACTTGAAATGACATTTGGAATACAATACATGTTAAACAATAGGAATATAAATATATCACAAGAGAAACATAAACATAAAGACATGATAATACATGATAATCATAACATGGAAATGTGGAAATAACACTTAACATGGAATTAGCATGAGCCAAGGCTCATTGCACATGCAGTATGAGTAAACCGTCAGAGCATATGAAGCATGAGAAAAACCTCATTGCACAAGAATTTTCATGAATCAGCACCAACTACACATGAAATATAATGATACTATACTTTTCTGAATGAATTGGAGAGCTATTAGGGCACACCCTTTTTAATCATTTCATTTCATGCATAAGTGTATCACATGGTTCATACAAAATGGAATCAATCATTATAATTTATTCCATGATAAATAGATGTGGAATAAATTCATGAAGAATTATAATCAATAATTAAATTTTCATGAAGGTTAATACCCTCTATAGTGAATGATCATGGTATTCACTACACTATGATATTGGCTCAGAAAATTGTCGTGCAATTTTGGCAGCATAACAACACGAAATAAGAACTCATAAATTTTTTTTGATGAGATATAAAGGGGTTAATACCATATTTAAATGAAATTGACATTAATGGGGTCATATAGATGCATTTCCCATCAATAAAAATGGAATTTAGATGCATAATTTAAAAAAAATTGTTGGAAGTAAAAGAAGAGAGTGAAATTCCTCGAGATATTTCAACATTGTAACATGTGTACATGGGAGGAATTAATGAGAGTGAATGGGGTCTCCCATTATCCAAACATAAATAGGGTAGTATGGGGAATGTTTTAAATCATACCACATGATTTGTAACTACAAACAAAGCGGCATAAAAACGCAATGAAAATTTTACAAAATGAGAAATGAGGAAAACCCTTACTTGGATGTTGGAACCCAAAGGCTTGAGAGAGACTTGAGAGAGGCATTTTCGGAAATTAGGGAATCCTATTAGGATTATTGAGAGAGGATGATAGGGTGTGGTCTAAATCCAATGGATTTGAGTGTAGAGTAAGTGGGAGCTTATGTGGGTTTATATAGGAAAAGAGAAGGAATTGTTTAATATTTTGATTTGGGACCCCTCATATTAAACTATTCAAAACCACAAACCAGACCATGGTTTTAGCCTATGTTTTTTTCCAAATGGGATTGGAAAACCAATATTTTATAAAGAAAATTTCCTAAATTATTATAATAATATGGGTTTTTTATGTGGGGGTGAGTCTTACTCTCAAAGAAAGAAATTTAAAAAGAAAAAATGTTTTATAAGGCTTGAAGGGTCTACTAAAGCATTTTAAAATAAATCAAAAAACTCAAAATCACATTTTTTTAGTGCGAAAACATATATTGGCCGAACATAATGTTTATATTTTTTTATAACATCACTATTCAGTCATTATGATGTCATGAAACAGATTATGTAATTAAACGGTATTTCATATTTACCCAAAAATTTGACTGTCTCGTAAAATTATGAAAAATTTACCATTGGATAAATTAGGCATTATGATTCCAAAAATAATATTAATTATATAAGAATAATTTTGAATATATTTTAATTTTTAATTTTCAAATATAAACCCATATTTACTGAAAATTCATGGGTTTTGACAAAACACTTTTCATACTTTAATAAAAATTAATTTTCATTCATAAAATTATATGATCATTTAAATTTAAAAAAAAAGTAATTTAATTATAATAATATTTTCTTAAAATATTGTTTAATTAAAAAATCCATTAATTCGTCAAAATATATTTGTGAGTTGAATATTAACTAAAAATACTATGTGTGATTTTAAAAACTATTTACAAACTAACAATAATAAAATGAATTCACAATCACTATACAAAAATAATGTACATAGTCATAGAGCTAGGGTCTTGTTACATAATCCCTTGTAACACCATAATAAGACCGAAGGGTAAGTTGTGTGATGGTGACACAGTCTTGGGATGGCTCGAAAAACATCACTCGGGGGGTAATCTCTGTTAACTTCCACTTATCCCGTAGTCAGTTCCGCTCAAGCTTACTGTGTTCAAGCTCGACATGGGCTTGTTAAAGAGTGGAACCCAATGAATATAGCTCCATTAAGAGCTCTGAATAATGGTCTTCGTATGGGGAAAGTCTGTTGGATGAGCCCATCACTTCCTTTTTTTGAATAAATTGGATTTGATAAATCCATATTTTTATACTAATCATGTGATCCCTGTTCAATGGATATATTAGAAATGGTCAAAATTCATAACGGTATTTTAGAATCCAGAAAAATAAACCAATGATGTACAAATTTTATATAACCATCGTAAGAAATATAATTAGATCAATTGCCAATAATAAATGTTTAGGTCATTATAATTTTTCCATGCTTCTAGTTTTAGAGGTGTGAGGAGAAGAGGGGTTGAGTGGTAGTTTTTATAGTGGAGGAGGATGGTGGTTTCTAATTATTATATTCAATATTTCTTTAATTAAAGATAGTCAAGAAATTGAGTCGATTACAATGAAAAAATACTTTAATAACTGCAAGTGAGTTCAAACCAAAATTTTTTAAATCATCCACCACTCATGGAATAGTTTATTTAAATTATAATGTATTTATTCTCTAAATTACTGAATTTTACTAATCACTAAAAATTCAATAATATTATATAAATCTTAAAAATTCACCAAAACAATTTATCAATATGTAGAACAAATAAATTAATTCGATTTTTTTAAATTAGATTTCTTAATATGTGAAACTAAATTTTTAATTAAAATTACTATTTAACCGAGAAATATAATTTTAAATTTATAATTGATTTTATAACAATTTCAAAAAATAACTATGGTATCATAAAATTATGTTAAAAAAATCTAAACAATTATTTACTTATTAAATAGGTTTTCATAAATAATATTCTTAATTATAATATTTGAATTAAATATTTATGACATTCAACATTTCAAAGGAAAAACTATTAATTTTTAAAATTTCGATTTACCTAAAATATCATATAATTATAGCATTATTTTATTTATAAGATGGAAAAATTTAATTTATACATTCATGGATGGGGTAACTATTCATAATGTTCATATAACTATTCATAAGGGTCTTGTTACTATTCCCAAAAAATAAGTTGATCCCATTAGTCTATAAATTTCACACTGATCGCAACAATGTATTTACGTTTTTTGAAATTTAAATCGTAAATTCAGAAAAATTATGATTTAGGGATAAGTTATAGTTAATTTATTCAAATAATTATAATAAAAAATTGTAATTTAATAGAGACTCAATGTTTTGTTAATTTCATTGTACATTAATTTTTTGTAAATCTTCATGGTGTTACAAACACTTTTTATATTAGTGGAAATTCGAGTCAGGTTCCAGTTTGAGATGTTATTATTTTCGAGATCATCACAAATAATATAAATAATATCTAGAAGTTTTAGAAAATTTATTTGGAAATAATAATTTAACTCTTTAATTAATCATGTGAAAATTTTATAGGGATTATGTTTTTAAAATTTTTAGATATGATTAATTTTGTAATGAATAGTGAATATTATCAATTTTTATATAACATTAATTTTTTATGACATATTTACTTTTAGATTTGAGTTTTATCTCAAATTAATTTCTCTAAACTTTATAAGATATAATATATTTAAATATATTTTAATAATCAATTTACATTGTTTGTATATAAGTACATTTTTAGGCTTAGAAACACCATTTACAAAGTAACTATTTTATTCAATGCTTAATGGGATTAATTTTAAATTAAATTATTCAAATCTTGTGAGTTTAATCAATAAAAATAGATTTATAATTTGGAATAAATTTTTTTGTTTTTTTTTAATATTTCCCTTTATGTTTTTGTCATTACGGAGAGTTACTAATGAAATATTATAACCAAGGTAAGGGAAAATCAAAAAATTTAGGATAAAAATTATATGATAAGGAAAAAAAATAATCCAAAAACATTCTATAATTTTATTGAATGATTCCATTTGATCCATAATAATTCAAGGTTTTTTAATATGTAATTTTTTGTCAAAATGGATGATATTATAAGCATTATAATATTTTATTTCAATAAAAGTCAAACTTATCACAGTAAAATTTTTAATAACTATGAAATGATTAATATGGTGTAATCAAGGGGATATGTAAGAAAATAAGTAGTCTTTAATGAATTGTAATATTAATTTCCATCATTATTTTTTGAATATTTAGTGATGGATTGATTACCTTACATTCTTAGATAACATTGACATAGTAATTATTTAATTAATAGAAATATCAAATAAATAATATAAAAAATATTAAAAGTAGTTTAATATGACATAAATAATATGATGCATTGATTTTATTTATTACCGTGACATTTTTTCGATATAATATTTTTTATAATTCATCTTTTTAAATTTATTTTAATAAATCCCAAGAAAAAAGGATTTCTAAATATTGAAATTAATTATATTTTAAATTAAATAATATTTTCTTAAATGATAAAAATTCATAAATATATATATTTGGACATTTTATTTGGATTTGGAAGATAATATCAAACATATTCTATTTATTTTACTTTTTTATATTTATATTATGTATATTGACCTTCAAAGAGTAAAAATACTTGTTTTCACAATAAGTTTTAAAAGGGTTACCGAGGGGATGTAACCAAATTATGAAGACAAAAATGTGAATAAATCATGTAAAAAAATATTTTATGGGGTTATTTAAACCAATATAAATACATTATTATATATAATGGATTTCTGAGAAATTTTAAATAGAATATTAATATATATTAATTTACTATTTTTATAAATTCTAATAATTCCACTACACTCTATTATAAAAGTGTACCTATTCTTATCTATAGCTCCAAATTTAATTCCCATTATTTTGCATATTAACTAACAAAATAACATAATTTAATCGATACTGTCATTATATTGGTATTTATTAGTAATAAAACAATCATTTTTCATTCTTATGGTGTTAAAAATGATTTTTTCTTAAAGAAGATTTATCATTTTTCATGACGTGTGTCTTATTTATTTCCAAATAAAACTCATTGACACCTTCTTCATAAATGTTAAAACAATAAATTTAGTATCCTAAATATACTTTTATCTTATTATTTTTATTTAATATCTGTTATCCAACTCCAACATCAATCAATTGTGAGAGGAATTTATCGTTAGTGGGTATGAAAGAAAATAACCTGATGAACAGATGTAATTACTTTTCCATCATCATCTCACAAGTATAGATATAAGTATCTAGTAAATGTTTATATGAATGTAATTAAAAAACTATAATTATTAAAATATAATATATCATTTACCTTGTTATGATTCCATTTATTAAAAAATGATATTATGGTTTGTGCATATCTTTGTACTATCACGAACACAAAGCGATGCGATTTCATATTCATCAAAACATTCCATAGATGGTATAAATTTTTTTATTTGAAAAAATAATATGTTATTTATTATAATATTATGATTATGTAAATATTATTAATACATACAATATTTACATAATGATATTTGAAATTTTGAAATATAAATCATGCATACATTTAACCAATTTTTTCCATGATTATAATGCCAGATAATTTTCATTACCAAGTTTAATTGTATGATTAAAATGTATAAATTATTAAATTAAAATAATAATTATTTCATGAATAATATTATAATTTTTTTTAAAAATCCCATATTTTTTAATATTTAAATTAAAAAAATAATTTTTATATTATTTAACAAATATCATCTAAACATCTAACATGGAACTAATCAATTAAATAATTATAAATAAAATTATATTATGTGATGTAAATGTAATTATACCCTAGAAATGGTTTCTTAATAATGTGTAATATTAACCTATATTTATTATTCATGAAGAAATTGATCTAATGTGATCATTTCGCATTAAGGTAGAGGATGTTCTTTTAAATCCCCTTTTCATGTAACTCTTTCTACTCTTTTAACAGTACAAAAGAATGTATTATTTAAATATAATACATGAACCAAATTTATTAATGTAATGACCCATAATTCACATACATTTATATTATATATAAATTTATGTATATTCATTAAAAATTTAATGAATAAATAATATGATCATATAGGTATAATGTCTTTAGAAACTGAGGTACATAAAAAATGGTTCATAAAAAAACAACATTGTCTCTAACTTATTTCTTCATAACTAGACTCCTTTTGAAATATATTTATTAATAAACTTATTCATGACCTGTTGAAAAAGAACATTTCAAATGGTGAAAAAATTTCTCAGTAATACTAAATTAGGGAAATTTCAATCATATCATAATCCCAAGACATAAGAACATAACATCTGGATGTCTTATCCTACATATGAATGAACATGATATCATGTCATGGGTTAATTTTTTTTAGTAATAAATGGGAATAATCATAAAAGTAAAAACATAAGACATGATGATTTTTGGTTTCCACATATGCTTAGAAAATAATTTCAAATTAGACAAGGAATATTCCGAGGACCATTATAGTGGACAATGACCACTACTCAACTGGGTTTATATGGCATTCCAGCCCTGTATTAATGAACTGGAATTAATTTTCTTTATATTAATTTATATATAATGAGATATAAATTATACCCAATGCATTGGAGTGAGATATATGTCCCACCCATTTCGTAATGAAATCATTCTTACATGTGCCACAAAAACATAAATCATTCATCATAGCATAACACATAGAATAACATTGGATTATTAAACATCATTACTTCAAAATTATAATGAAACTAATTTTATTAAAAAAACCTTGAAAAAATTTAAGTGTATATTCATGGAAATAAGGAATTATGAATTGTTATGAATCCATCAATGTCGTGTAAGATAAAAAAACATTCTTCTCATTAATATTCAATAAAAGTCAATAAGTATCTTGTATGGAAGGAAAATAAACATTTATTTCAATCAATGTAGTAAAAGATAAAATGGGTAAAATTGAACTTAAATATAAATAGGGTAATATTAAATAGTTTATTTAATTTTATAGAAAACATGGATATTGATGATTAATATGCCTTATTAAATAATAATGTATAAATAATGTTAGGAAATAATGAGATAGAAAAGTTATCATTTACCTTAGATTAGTTATCCTTCATATGTATAAAAACCTCCAATATAATGATTTAAATAATTTTATATAATAATAATATAATTATAATCATTTTTATGATATCATATAGGATTATAATATCATTATTTTTTAGTAACATTTCAATTCCAACGTTATTTTCATATTAACATCCTTATGATTTCATGTATGTTTTGTCTGATAAGATCATGTTCCGGATTATAGGTTATAGTAATATCATATAAATAATTACATTAGTACATTATCTATCATATTTATTAATTTAATTTATGTATATAATCTTGTTACAATTAAGATATTGTGGAATGAATTATATCGTATCGTGGAGATTGTAGGCCGTACATATGCCCGAGCAGTGATATCATTCACTTAATAGATAAATTGTATGGAATAGGATGTTATATTACTTATAAAAAATAATTATCATGTTTTATAAATTGCTGAAATATATTACATCCATCATTATAGCTTTAAAAATAATATATTTTTGAATAAAAAATTACACCACATCGTATAGGCTGTAAGATGTATGTACACATGAATAATTATATTGTTATTAATATAATGGATAAAATGATGTATATGGATGTACCATAATTAAAATAATGTCTCAGTATATATAATATAAATAATTTATTACATTTCTATGTAGAAAACATAATAAAATGAAGTATAATAAGAATAAAATTTTTAATGTGGTGAAAAAACAATTACCTTTTTTATAATATCTCTTATTGATTTGCATTAATGATCTCCTTAAGATGTCATTATTCCCAAAGTGTATACTCTAAAATGAATTGAGGGATATTAGGAATGGAAATGGGTAGGGTTTCTTGTAAAAATGCTTTATATGAGTGATTAAAAGTGATGGAGAGTTTCCCTTTCATAAGAGAGGGTATGAGCGCCTTTGCAAATAACAAACAAATTAAATTATTATAAAATAATATTTAAATTAAAATGAATCTAAAGAGGATTATTTAGAATATAATATGGGAATGGGTCTACATTTTCTCAAGAAATATTCTATTGACATGATTTTATTTTATTTTAAAAATTATAATTATAATTTATCCTTATTTAAACAATTTAACTTTAATTATCATAATAAAATTAGATATATTTAATGGATAAAAATATTTACATATATGGTTTTCTTTTAAAATAAATGGATTTTAAATGATATTTAATCCCTATAATTACCACTTTGTAATTATTAAGTATTTTTCTAATTATTAAATAATTTATTAAAATGTTATTTTTCAAAAATATCAATATTTTCAATTTTGAAAATATTAATTTAATTGATTTTAAATAAAATCCTTAAAAAATACAACTTCGAATAAAAACCTCAAATATAATCCAAGAATTTGATAATCTCCGATTAAATTCGTGGAGAAGCTTAATTAATTTAAAATACATTTCATTTATTATTTTCAAAATCATTTATTAGATATTTCAACTAATAAAATAATTTTTACATCATTGTTGTATAATCTATAATGGTAATTATATAATTTATAAAAATTATAAATTAATTTCTATGATGTTGATAATTATTTTGTCACATTCATTAATTTTAATAATGTTAGAGTTATATTCATGGGAAGTGGCCACTAAGTGATTATATTTCGAACCATAGATAATATCAGTATAATATAATCACCTAATAATATTTTTATAGGTATTAAGGTTATTTGATAATATTATTTTTTCCTTTATTTATCCGATATACCATTAAACGCGGTAATAAAAAAATTACTAAAGTTACTATTAATAATGTCTATAAAAAATAAAAGTAACCTATTAACATAATTATAACCCAATGACTCCAAATATGAAATCCATTTTACAATATTTAAGGCACATAAGATTTAGTAATCAAATTAAAATTGTTCCAATTGTTGGAAAGGGAGAAAATATTTTAAATGCTAAATCGTTGAAAAAGATTGAAATATTTTTACGTCTATATTCCATGTAAAATTAATGAAA
This sequence comes from Viscum album, assembly GCA_963277665.1. Classification (NCBI taxonomy): domain Eukaryota; kingdom Viridiplantae; phylum Streptophyta; class Magnoliopsida; order Santalales; family Viscaceae; genus Viscum; species Viscum album. The sequence goes on from OY728148.1 coordinate 1,049,955,218, forward strand.
ATTAAATTAACTACATAAAATTATAAAAATATAATATATTTATAGTTTAAAACATTTCAAAATTATAATTTAACCATCAAAATTATTTCAATAAAAATGTTTTTTTGTATAATATGTTGTGTATTTTTATTATTCAACTAAATTTAAAAGTTATGATTACAATATCTGAAATTCATCCAATGTAAATTATTATACACACCATAAGAAGAAAATTTTTATGTTCTCATGTAAATATTTTAAACATCTCAAAATATTGATTTAAAAGGGCTTCTTCATTCGAATGAGTAATGTTAAACATTTTAAAAAATATATGTTTTTCTACATCCTATCAGGTTTACTCATACCAGATAACTAATATATATATTGGATGAAAATAAAAAATATTTTATTATGTATATAACTTATATATATCTCATTAATTTCATTAAAAATATTAATTTAAACAAAATAGAAAATATCTAATGGATTTATATTTTTCATAAATAATTGATAGCCAATGAATTTACAAAGCATTTTCATAAGTTAGTTATAGTTATTCCCACTAACAAAATGAGTATTTCATAACGGTAATTTTCTTATTAGGGTCTCTCATTATTTTTTATACTAACTATTGTGTATAATTAAATAAAGTGATTAAATTAAATTATTTTAAAAAAATTCATAGAAACATCTGGGTGTTACATTCTACCCCCTTAAATTAAATTTCTCCCTCGAAATTCGTTACTTAAAGAAAAACAGATGAGGATAACTCTCCCTTACAATATCCTCAAATTCCCACATAGCATTATAAAATTGGTGGTTCTACCATTAATCATTAACCAAGAGATTGGTATTGTTCCATAGATCCTTTTCTATACGATGTAGAATACAATATCAATTGTACTTCTTAAGAAAGATCATGCTTCAGCTGTATGGATTCTGAGCTTAGTACATATGAATGATTAGGTATGTACTTTATCATGAGAGACACATGGAATACATCATGAAATTCAAGGGTATTTTTTTGGATGTGACTATCAGTATGCTACCATCAAAAAATGATCCATAATTTTAGATGGAACGATATACCTAGGGATCAACATTCACTTATTTCCAAATTGCATTACTCTTTTACATGAACATATTTATAGAGACACCATATCACCAACTTCAAACTCTTGGTATTTTCTTATTTTTTCAATATATCTATTTTCTCGAATATGATATTCTTTTATGTGTTGTTGAATTGATCTATCATGTTCTACCATTTCATCAACAATATCAGGTCCTAATAGAATTCTTTCCCCATCTTCATCCCATAATGTTGGAGTTATGCACTTCTTTACATATATGGATTCATAATGAGCCATATGAGTAATAGAGTGAAATATTTTGTTGTAAAAACATTCCACCAAATATATATGTTGATCTCAACATCCATTGAAATTCATAGATAATGGTTTCAAAATGCCTTCCAGAATTAGAATTTTCTTCTCAGGCTGACCATCGGGATGAGGATGATATGTTGTCTAGAAGCTTAAATATGTATCTGGAGAATTCTTAAGACTTCACCTAAAATTTTAGGTAAACATATAAACCTAATTAGATATAATTTAATGTGGTACTCCATGAAATATTACCACTTCAATTACATATATCCTAGAAACTGAATAAAGAGAGAAATCATCTATAATATCAATGATGTGTACCTGCTTCGTAAGGTAATAATCTATTACCCAAATAGAATTATTTACATTTGATGTTTTGGGATTTATGACGGTAGTTTCCATATTAATGTTTAACTATTTATTGTCTTGTATGGGTAATGGTTTCCACAACCTCTAATACTTCTGTCTACAATCCTTAAATTTTTGGGAAACTAAGCATCAAGAGACATATTTGACAACATCTCATTTCATGTTATCCCACAAGAAATGTTGTTTCAATTCAATTTAAATAATTTAGCATCTATGGATAATAGAGAATGAATAACTATGATCCTCGTACAATTGGAAATTATTTAATACTAGTAGTATATGAATACAATCATCATCCATAAATATTATTATTTCATCACAATCAAGGTTTAATTGAAGAACATTTCTCACCTTATTTTATAGCTCTAATTCTTTCTTCTATGCCTCCTTATTTATCACTTGTATATATGGTTGAAAATTCAGTTTAGATTGATAATAATTTTTCCCATATTTTAAAATTTCATTATAAATCCTTCTTAAATAAATAAATATTGGATCTTTTGTGTTCCCCGTCACGGATAGGTTAGCACAGTCTTCTCGACTGAAAGCATCTTCCACCATGTTCACTTTCCCAGGGTGGTAATATGTTGTGAAGTTGTAATATTTAATCAACCCCAACTATCTTCATTTTCACATATTATTCTCCCTTTGAGTTAAAATATACTTTAATATTTTATGATTAGTATAAATATCACACCAATCACCATAATGATAATTCCTCCATATCATTAATGAAAAGATTACCGCATATAACTCCAAATCACGTGTTGGGTAAATTTTCACATGGAATTTCATCTTCCATTAGGAATAGGCTATCACTATATCATATTTCTTGAGAACATTTCCCCTACTCTTCTTGGATTAATCACTAATGATCTCACATATTTCTCCAATACATGAATGTGTGAGTAAAGGCGCACTGGACAACCTTCATTTTAGCTCTTTTAAATTCTCTTCAAATTCCTTCATCCATACTAACATAACTCTTTTATGATTCAACATGGTGAGTGGATTATAAAATTTTGAAAAATTATTATCAAACATTGATAATATCCACCCAAACGAAGAAAAATTCAAATCTTATGTGCCAATTTTTGTCTCAACCAACATTCAAAAAATGTTATTTTTAATGGGTCTACATATATCACTTATCTAGAGACTATTTGACCTAGAAATTAAACATTCTAAAGACAAAATTAAAACATGGTAAATTTTTCATATATATTATCCATTTTATGGGTCTTCAGTACAATTATTAAGTGGTATTCATGTTATTTCTTACTCTCCCAATAAATAAGAATATCATCCATAAAGACTACCCCAATGTTATCAAGATAGTATCTAAAATTCTATTCATTAGAACCGAGAATATAATGGAAGATTTATAAGGACAAATGGAATTAATATAAATTCATAGTGTCTATAACTTTTATGAAATTCATTATTCAGTATATTTTCCTTCTTGACCCATAATTTATGATATAATAAATGAAGATCAATATTGTTAAAGTATTTATATACACGTAGTTGGTCAAATAAATGCGAGGAAGTGGTTATTTTTTTTTGATTTAGATCTTGTTATGATTTATATGATCAATGTAGAGTCTCATTGATCCATCATTATAAAAAATAAAAAGAACATGTGTTCCCCATGGTGACAAAATAGGGTGTATTAATACCTTATCAATATTCTCTTGAAGTTTCTTCTTCAATTAATATAACTCAATTTGGAAAATTGGATAAGGAGACCATGAAATAGGAATATCACCATATATGAGTCCTAATGAAAACAAAACTTAGTAATTTGGTGGGAGACTTAGATATTCCTCCAGAAAGACGTCATAAAACTTTCATATAGTGGGTGTATTGTTGATCATGAGTTTCTACCCAAACATTTGAAATAAAAAACCTTCACTTATATGAATCAAGACCCACAATATGGATGAAAATTGTAATGGATATTTATATTCATATTTTTATTCATAAATGATCATAGATTTTTCTAGAATAAGAAATGGGACTTCCCTTTCCTAGAAATGGATATGATCTACATATAGAGAAAGCCAATCCATGACAAGAATCACATAAAATTCCACATTATGAAGGATCATAAGATTTGTAAGAAGAACCTTCCCACAAAATTCCACTGGAATAAATTATAACCTTTTTATGCAATAGTTATGCCTTTAAAATTTATCACAAATAACTAAATATATAATATTTTAGGTAATAAGGTGATACTATTTTAAAATTACTCAGAAATAAAATAGTGGGAGGATCTTTCATCAAATATAATTTTTAATAGTTTATAGTGGAAGGTAAGTGTACCTTTCACCACTTAATTATCGTACTCCACATAGACGACAGTGATTTCGTTGGAATTTACTATGTTTATTCCATTGGGAGTTTTATAGAATCAATCATCATTAATAACTCATGGATTATGGAATTGATTGGCATAATTCCCCATTTAATTACAGTTGTTGCAATGACGTGTAGGTGGTTAATTATTTGTAGTTTTTTTTTGTATTTTCATCATCAGACATATTTTACCCATCACTTTTTCATTCAACTTCCTGATGACAATCATTTCCATAAATAAAAAATTTACTAGTCCCATTAAGAAATGGTCCTCTATGTTTCATTCCATGCATTGAGAATAATGGAAAATCATGTTAAATTCAGCATGGTCTTTAGCTTTTCATTTGAAATCAAATTTTCTATTCTTTTCAAACCCATATGACTGATGGGTCACTCCATTTTTCATCTCAACTTTCAGATCCCATATAATGATTTCCTTGTTGTTGTTAAAGTTTCTTATAGGTAATTACAGTCAATGAAATGGTTTTAAACCACTAAATAATCGATCAATTATACTCTCAGGTTGGATAATAATTCCATTAGTGTATCTTGCATGTCTCACAAAATTTTCTTCATAGTATCAAAAAGATTCATCATCCTGTTTATTATGTTCATGAAACGCCTTCTAGATTATTTTTCCATGAATAAAAATGAATTGATTATTAATTAATAAGTTATTGAACTTGTCCAATTTTGTAGATTCAAATTACATCTAATTTCATTGTATTCTTGTTATGATTCCACCATTGATCAGATTCACCTTTCTAAGAGTATAATTATAATATGAATTTATTAGGTTCAAATGATTATAGACCTAAAAATATATTTTCAACGGTACTGATCAGTTTTTCAACTAATAATAGATCAGAATAACTACTGAACGAAGGTGGATGCTACCTCAGAAAGAACACAACATAATGTTTCCCCCACCATTGCTAATTTGAAAGTCCTACATGTTTAATAGCATGAGAATGTTTTGTGATCATAGCTAAAATATTTTTCATTCAATCAACCATAATATTTTGATTCTCAGGAACAAAATCATTGTATTTCCTATCAAATTTAGCATTAATGTGGTTCTTTGGATTCCATACATTGAATAAAACCAAGAAACATATTGTGGGAAAAAATAATCATAATAGAAAAAACAGACAATAAAGAATAAAATTTCAAATTAGGAATCATTAGTTTTAATACTTTATTATTCTTGTAAATTTCTAAAACACTAGGATTGTAACATATACTTAGACAAATACATAGGGTTATTACTAAGGATTCCTCATCCTACATTCTAAAGGTTAATTATTCCTTTCCTCTGATACAAAATATAACAACCCATTCTTTACATAAATTGATATTACATCAAAATTGAATTATATTCATTAAGACATATAATAAAGACACAATAGGACTATATATATATATATATTATACATAAAAAATGGGAAATATAAACAATGGGTTCATAAAACCTCTACATTATCCACCGAATATTTCTTCATAAATAGAATCCTTTTTGGCACATCTAACTTAATACCCTTCTTCTTGACCTGGGGAAAATAAAAATTTGAATTGGTGATCTCAAATTCATATTAATAGTAAACAAGGTAAATTTCAATCATTAATAATCATCAGACATAAAAAAATGGAAGTATTATCCTACTTATAACAGATTGTGATATCATGTCAGGGATAAAAGTTTAAATTAATTAATAAAAATAATTCCAAAAAAATAATACATGATGTTTTGTGGCATACACATAATCATAGAAAATAATTTCATATTAGTGAAGAAATATTGGAAAAACACAAAATCCAAAGACGTCCATTACTAAATCATGTTTAATTGTCATTCCACCCTTGTATTACTAAACATTATTTACTTGTTTGTCCAGTCATTTATATATCATGAGATATAAATATAACCCAATTAATTAGAGGGATGTATAGGTCTTAAATATTATAATTAAATTTTTCTTAAGTGGTCCAGAAAAATATAAATCATTCATTATATCATAACCCAAGGAATAAAATGGATTTCTTAAACTGCATTACATCATAATCTAAAAAAAAATATTTTATAAATATAATTACTTACTTAAAAATATAAAATAATTTTAATAACAAGGATATAAAATAAACTCTATTTAATCAATTTCATATTAGATATAATATAATTTTGATAAATCACTTGAAATTATTTCATTAAGAAAATATCATTTCTTTTTCAAAAAAATTTTATTTTCTTAAAATATTGTGAAATTTTGAAAGAAAACAATTTCATTGAAAATATCCTTGAAAACATATACGATATGATAAATGGAATTAAGGTTTTTTGAAATCATAAAAATTAATTCATTCTGTATAAGTATGAAAAACATTATTTTCATACTTTTTCTGAAAAATTCAAACAGTACGTCATTTAAAAAATAATTAAAATATTCCTTTAAAACCATGTTGTAATAGTAAAAATGAATAAAAATGACTTAAAAAGTATATAAAATTATATTAAAAATTTAATAAAAACATTATTTATAAAACATGGACATTGATGATAAATATACCCTAGAAAATAATTATGTATAATCAATTTCAGATAATAATGAGATTGAAAAATTATACATCACCTTTGGTCTAATATCATTCAAATGTCTCCAAACCTCATGTATATTGATTTAAATTATTTTATTGAATTATTCAAGAATAATAATAATTTTTATAAAATAATATATTATTATTTTTGCATCTATTTGTTCTTAATATTTCATTGACACTCTTTATTCAGATATTTTCTACTTTTTGTTCTAATGAATGTTTTGTTAGATAAGTTCATGTTTCACTTCCTAGTTTGTAGTTATATAATTTATAGAATTATATTAGTATAATTCATATAATATTTATTCATTCCATTCATGCATATAATAATTGTATAATGGAGATCATGTAGAATGAATAACATCACATCTTGGAGATGGTAAGTCGTATGTACGTACACACGACAATATCATTAAATTAATTGTTAAATAGTATTGAATTGGATGTTATATTAATTATATTGAATAATTATAAGGTTGTATTCAATATTTAAATCCATTAAAATAATAATTATAGCCATCCAAATAAATTATTATTGAATAAAAAATTACACTATGGTGTGGATATGATAATCTGTATGTACGCACGCATGGTGATATTGTTATACGAAGGATGAACTAAAAGAGGTATAACATTATCCCATAATAATAATAACATATAATCATGTGGAAAATAGTTTATTTATTAAATTATTATGGAAAAAACATTAATAGTAGAAGTATAAGAAGAAAATAATTTTGAAAGAGGTGATAAAACAATTACCTCTTTTTAGAGTAACTCTTTTTGATGTGCACAAATGGTTTCATTATGATAGTTTCATTTAAGATGTGTGGCCATTAGGATGAAATGAGGGATGCTGGGTGAGTAAATGGGAATTATTTGTATGAAAAAAGGTCCTTAGATGTGTGAATTAAAGATAATGAGTGGTTCCATTTTAAAAGAGAAAGGAGGGGATCCTTTGGAAAAACGAAAACATTTAAATTAACATAAATTAAAATTTTAAATAAAAATATATAAAAATATGGTTATTAAGAAAGATATTATGATTATGGGAATACAAACTCTCAACCAATATACTTTATACTTGTTTTCATTTTATTTTATATCTTATAATCTTGATTTATCCTTATTTAATCTATTTAATTTCAATTGTGGTACTAATATTCTTAGTTTTTGATATTTGTAAATATTATCATATATGGCGTTAATTGACCATAAATTGATATATTACGACATTATAGACCTCATTATTATAACATTTTAATTTTTAAATATTTTTATAATTTTTAAATAATTTAATAAAATGTTATTTTTTTTAATATCAATTTTGTCAAGATTGACAGAAATAATTTCATTGGTTTTAAATAATGTACCCATAGAAGATAAATTAAAATGTTAATAAACTCCTAAAATGTCATAATAACTTATAAAAATCATGGATAACTTTAATTAATAAAAACTATATTTATTTTATTAATTTTTTTGTGTCATTTATTTGTTATTTCTATTAATAAAATATATTTTTCATCACTACTATGTAATACTTAATGGTATTTATTTATTTTCTAAAAGTTAAATATATATTTCTATGATGTAGTGATCTTGAAAATTCTATTTTTTTTATTTTTAGAGAACCACTTTGTGGATAAGTGGTAATGAAAGAAATCAAGCAGGATACCGAAATAAATGATTCAGACCGAATTAGAAATTCAAATGGGGCACCCAACCCGAGGAGCCCTCGAGCTATGTGACATCCGCGGCAGCCGGAGTCTTGTCGCCAGCATCCACTATCATCAGCCTATTGAACCATCATCGTCCTCAATGCCATACATCACCGTCGGAGCAAACAAAACCATAAATCTATTCAATCCTAATTGAAAAACATCAAATAACACCACTGATAACATCGTCGCCCATCGACACTTTCGTCGCTACCATCCACACACCACTCGGCAGTGGTCGTCATTGCACATCAAACACATAAACACGAACAGAACCCAACCAGAAACAAAAAAACACCGAACAAGCACCAAACCTTTCAATGATGACAGGAATATGAAAAAACCAAACCAGATCCAAAGTCGACGCTGCAATCACCAGCGAGATTGATTAAGATCGCCACACAAGAACAATCCACATTGAAGACCAATGAAGATCACCGCAGCTCAGATCAAGGCCCGAAATCGCCTCCTGGAACACCATTACTATACAATCACACATCCCAAAGCCTTCTTGAAACTATCACAGCAGTCTGACCTGGAGAGTGGTGAAGGCACATGAGGCTAGAGCAGTGATGAATCAGACATGGCCTGGACAGGGAAGCATCATCACCAGGGCCTCCAACCCAAACCGTTGAAGCCACCACTACCACCTGACAATCTCACCTGAAACAACATTGAAGAAGCAATAACCACTAATAGATGCAGCACCGAGAATGATGTGGTTGGACGCAAGCCATGGACCTAGGAAACCAATGAGACTTCGACGTTCACGTCCCAAACCATCCCGAGAAGAACCAGCACACCATGCCAGAGTGGGGTCGGAAACACGGCCAACTAGGAGGGCAGAGTAGGGGAAGAAAGAACATGTTTTAAAATATTTAATCCATTTTATTCAATTAAAAATAGATAAATTTCCATGATGAAATTAATATTAATCTAGTTTTTGGAAAGACAGAACATGTTTTAAAATCTAAAACATTGAAAAATATTGAAATGTTTTTGCATTTTCATTCAATGTAAAATCAATTATCAGGACATAAATAATATAATGTGATAATAATATTTTATATTTATACATTATAACCATTAAATATTATAATTTAACCGTATAATGTATTTTGATGAAAAAAGATGATTTCACATAAATTTCACCGTGTTTTTACTATTCATTAAAACATGACTGTTATCATAAAATTATTAAAAAGTCATAAAATGTAAATTTTATTATCCCATGAAAAATGAAAAAAATTATTTTTTCATATAAAAATTAATAATGTGTAAAAATTTTATTTTAAAAGGGGTTCCCCATTCAAAGGCGTAAAATTACATTTTTTTAAAAAAACAATTGGTTTATACATATAATTAGGTTTATTCATACCCTATGACTAAAAAATCCATTGGATGAGTGTGAAAAATATAATATTTAGTATATATAATACATATCGCTCAATAATTTCATTACCATGAGAAAATCACTCAAAAAATAAAAATACATAATTGTTTTTTATTTTTCATAAATAGCTCATATTAAAAGAATTCATAATAAATTTTCATAAGTTTTTAAAACTAAATAAAATTATCTTAACAACTAAGATATAAGGATAATTATATACTAAGGCTATCTCATTGTTCATTTTACGTCATGATTATTTGAAATACATAAATTTATAGAATTAAATTTATTTTGAGAAAATGTTTCAAAAAAACCTCTCAGTGTTACAACCAACATCATGATGACTCCATTATTTTATGATTCTATTAAATGTATTCAATATAATTTTAAAAGATAATTATCACTTAATTCTATGTTAATTTGATATATTTTAAAATTTATATTTATATGAAAAGTGAATTTTGATATCTAAAAGGATTTTACACCTAGGTTTAAAATAATTTTTTCATGTTATGTTTTATATATGGTACATAGAAATTATTTATAAAGGTTTTATCCCAATTATATCTCATGAGTGAGAGCATTATATTTTATAGGATAGGTTCACCCATATATTAATATGAATAAGTGGGTAAATATTCTTTTTTATAGAGGATTATATTTGATGTCGAATGTCTGGTTATTCCAATTTGATAATGTTGTTGTATGGTTTATGTATGGGATCTAAAATTATGATGTACCATGTAACCTAAAATACTATTTGACGCTTGTTAAATATTTTTCTTGGATATAAATTTATTTCAAATATTAATACAATGATATTTTTAAAGTAAAATTGATTCTCCCTTTTGGATTTTATTGACTATTTTTATAAACTGAAATTTTATGGGATTTATTATTTTATATTGGGATAATAGTTTTATTATTTTATGTCTATTACTGATATTTTTATTCACGTGTCAGTTGTTTGAAGAGAAATCCATATGTTTTAAGTATGTAAAATAGAAAATAAGAATACAAGATGAAGGTTGTAACGATTTTTCCTGAAAATAATTGATATTTTATTTTTATTTTTTAATATAATGGAAAATGGATAATGATATAGAAGTTATAATTTGTATATGTGTTTACTTTTTATGAATGAGTTATGACATAAATTGTTTAAAATATAAAAATAAATAATATGTAACAATTAATGAAGGTTAATTTTTTACTAATGATACTGGATTATGTGATGTTTATGGCCGAGTCCTATCATGTTCAATGCTTTTTTAAATATAGATGTTAAAAATGATTAAATGAATTATAATGTTGTGTAAGAATTACAAAATGATTATAAATTCCATATCCTTTAATATTTGGTAAATCAAGAGGTCAAAAACATCATTTTATATTACATTTAGTATTATCATCATTTATTCTTGTTTCATCCTTTTAACAAAAACCAAATATCATATAATGTGAAGTAATGATATTAATGTAAAAGCACAAATCCATGAAAAATAATTTATACGTTTTATAAATAAATACACATTTTTTTAAATAAATGACACCTACATTTTAACCTAGTTTATTCATGGTCATCATATATTTAAATCCTTCACAATAGATCATACAAAAATGTAAATTAAACACGATATATCTTCTGTGAGTGTCCAACCTAGGGCACAGTAAGGATCGTTGTTGTGTACCAGTTGATGGTCGTGTCATGCCCAACATACAATTTTTAGATATATTACCACTAGGTACATTTGTGTCAAAATGATGTCCACATGTATAATCCAGGCATGGATGTATTTCTAGATAAACCTCTTAATGTATTCCTTATAAAAACATTATAATGTTTCCCTATAATTACACATAGCCTAATGTTTCTCACTAATATTATCTCATCATAGTTTCCAAATAATCTTTATACCCATCCTATTATACCATCTATAAAAACCATGTATTTTCATACATATATATTGTATCATTATTTATAAACACTCTTTACATTATAAAAACGTCCATGAGATGATCATAAAGATATAATTACATTGGAAAAATGAAATATAAACATACGATTCATAAGAGTTATACATCATCTCCCACATAGCTCATCATCATTATCATCCTTTTTATATATATCCCATGTAATAGACATAATTATAACCAAGGGAAAAGATACATGAGAGAGGGTGAGATCATATTCTATGGATAAGTAAAAAGGGAAATGCCCAACCATATCATGAGAAAATGGGTATAAAAACATGATCATAATATATGAAAACCATACATCACAGATTAGATATAAAAATAATTATTAATGATATAAAAATTGGTTGTTCATAACAGATGTAATATAATGAAATAAAATAATATATTCTATGATAGAATAACATTGAGATAACAAATTAAATTTTGTAATACAAATAAGCATTGAATGTAATTTATATAGTAGTCCTAGCTCATTGTAAAGTCTGTCATCATTGAATGGGTTCACTCTCCAAAAAAACTTTGTAGTCATGGATCACTCAAAAGACTATCATAGTTGTCAATTTCCATTACTAAACTAGCTTCAATACCCATTATATTCCAATTTATCTCTTGAGATGTCTATATTTACACATAACATTAGGGTGATATATAGTTCCAAACCATCATTGAAGGAACATAAATAGTTTTTGTTCTATAAGTTCATACAACATTTATCATATCACAACCCATGAAAATACATGGTTTTCAAAAAAAATCATCATAACATGACTTATGGAAAATAAACAGGTTTCATAATCATTTCATTATTTCAATATAGAATAACCCATTAAAGAATAAGCGTGTTTCTGAAGAATTTAAAATCCCATTGAAGAGAAATGGTTTTAATAAACATCTTATAGTAAAAAATATAAACCATCAAATGAAATAATTTTAATTTTATCATGGGATTATAAACCTTGTATTCAAAAGTAACATTAAAGGATTTCCTCATAGATGGAAAATGACTTTGAAATATAACTTGAAATATTTCTTAAAAAAAACATTTTCATGAGAAATTTTTTATTTTTAAACTATAAATTCATGGAATTTTTTTAAATCCATTCTTCAAAGAAATATATAAAAAATATAAATGAAGAATAAATAATTTTTTGTATATATCATGGTGGGAAAATATTATTGATTTCATACTCATTTAAAAAATATTTCTTTCATATTTTCTGTAAATCCAAACATGCATTTTTTGATAAAATAGAAGATTGTTAATTTAAAAAAATTGTATAATAAAAAATACAAGGAAAAAATTATCATTAAAAATGATTGGAGGGTAATAGAAAAATTGCTTATTTTTGTTATAAAACATGGATATAGAAGAAATGTTTTTTAACCAATGAATGAAATAAGGTAATATTATCTCAAAAAATATATTGAAAACTGTTTAGTATATATAAATTATAAAATTAAGGGAAATTGTATTATCATGGAATACAAATATTATATGAAAATTAATATGTTTAATAAGTGACAGCTCTGAATATTTCATCATGGGAAAAATAAACATAATCAATCCTTATAAACAATCAGATAATATATTTAAATAGTTTCTATTATGGTAATATTTAATCATAAGACCCATGAATGAATAAAATTAAATGAAACATAAAATATAATGAGAATAAATAAATTTATTATATTACATGCCAATGGGGCTATATATACACCTCATAAAACATGATAGGTGCAAACTATAATGTTTGTCACAAAGATGAAAAAATTAGAAAAAAAATAGATATCTTTTTTCCTTGAATATATTCATACATATTTTAAACTCTTATATAATAAATAAATTTTTATTATACATATGTTAAATAAAAATTACCATATGTATCATGTAACACCCCGATCCCAATTACCCAGAGTCGGTGCATTATTACATAACATTGGCATGATAAAAGGAATCATGTCCCAAAAGACCGATTAGTTTAGTTGCCCTGGATATACTAGATATATTTTTATGGTCAAAATTAAAACATGAAAAGAAAAAGACACTAAATTATTCCATTGGAAAAATACAAGATTCCTAGATTATGCCTACAAGAAACTCATAAGGAACTTCTTCACATCCTGGGAAAAAAAACATAGATAGGTGTGTGCTCAAATTCCCAGTAAGGATAATAATATAGTAAATATTTTTGTAAAAAAGCATAAACATTTAAGGAAATTCATTACTAAAACAAACTCCTTGTAAACTTGAACTTCACCATAATATGGAAAAAAATGAAATAATGCCATTTACTTATTCACATGGACATTCTACTAGTCGAATAATCACATGCAATATCAATAACCACTTTCATGATGATGGAATGTGTAATTCCAGACTATCATAACCACATAGTCAAGGCCTCGTGCCAAGACTACTAATAAGATTTTGTCAAGGCCTTGTTCCAAGACAGCAGTTTGTCTCATGAGACCTACCGATGCTTCGAGGAGTTATAGTGGGTTCCACCCATTACTTACTAAGTATAATTCATTCCTCATATGAATAGGTTGAATCATAACATAAACATTCGTATTAAAACTTGCATACAAAATGTCAATAATTTTCCATAAACAATGAATGGTATAAAAATAACACATCCATAGTCAAACATATCACCAAACCTTCAATGGAAGTTTTTTATAATAAATCAACTTCAAATAATCTTAAAATCCATCAATGGATGATGACATAATGAAAATGAGGAGTAAAACTTTTTGAGAGAAAAATATTTTTTGTAAAATCATTTAAAAGTCAAACATTTATAAAGGAAGTAATTTAAAAGAGATTTTTGAATCAAAGTGTCCCATACCACTTTGAAATTTTTTAAAAGGATTTCCATTTCATGACATTCATGTCCATATAAATAAATCCTTAAAATCATTTTGAAAACATGGACATTAATTAAAAAGAATTAAAGAGATAAATCATTAAAACATTTGAAATTCTAATCTTCATAAAGAGTACCTTTAAAAATCCTTAAAATCATAATTTTGAAATCACTTTTATGAAAAATGGACATTGATGATAAAAATGTCCCAGTAAATACTTACACATAAACAATCTCGTACAATAATGAGATTGAGGAATTAACCCTTACCAATATGGTAACATACGAAACATAAAACCCATAAAAGAGGTATCATAAAATTAATATGTAAATAAACATAAATTAAATTTTATTACACAAAGAATACAATTATGGGCAGTACATACACCACACAAAAGGTAATAGTGGCAATATGGCATGAATCTCACGGGAATAAGGAGTGATATGAAAACCCCTTACTTTTTACTTTTTCCTCGGTCGAGGGTAGTTTAACCTCCTGTATAATGGTGAAATAATTTTTATTGAATTATTCAATAATCCTATACATTTAAATGATATCATATATGATATTTTAACATTGATTTGTTAATAATATCTTAGTATTATCATCGTTTCGGGTGTTAACGTATTCGTTTTCCTTTATATTATTTGTTATGTGAGCCACATTTGTTATGGATTGGATGTATCATATTCATTCCAGAATTATATCATGTCTATTATAATAATATTTAATGAACAAATGAAAAATAGTCTTGAATGTATATGATGGGGAATGAATCTCATCGCGTTCATGGAGCTGGTAATCTGTACGTACGCACAAGCGAAAATATAATTCTTTTGATATTAAAATAATATATAATTGGATGGTATATCATATATACAAGAATCAATATCATGTTTTATTTATTATTTAAATTGATTAGACATCATTATTATTCCCATCCAAATAATAATGTTTTCAATAACAATTATACCACGACGTGGAGACGGTAAGACGTATGTACGCACGTATGGTGTAATGTCATTCAAAGGATGGATAGAATACTAATTATGTTTGTACCATATTTATAATATCATCAAATTATATATAATATACTGGATTTATTATTTTATAATTTAAATAACAAATAAAGAATAAGTTGAAGAAGAAAGGAACTTGAAAAAGGGTGGTGAAAACATTACCTCTTATTCGTGTTCTTTCTTTTGATTTGATAAAAATTGCTCCATAGGTTGGCTTTATGATCAATCTAAGACCACTAGGTGGAAGTGAGGTAAGTTTATAGTGTATTTGGGTAGGTTTTGTACAAGCTAAATGGCTTTGAATGTGTGAATTAGTGAGAAGAGGGAGTGCCCTTTTATAAAAGGGGTGAGGGGCACCTTTGGAAAAGCTAGAAATATTATTTTATAATAAATTCATATTAAGTTTCTAATGGATCCAAAGTGGATTATAAAAATTCTAAGGTGGGGATGGGTCAGAATAAATTCAAACAATAAAATTTAGACATGTTTTGATCATTATATTAACCTTATCTTTTAGTTTTAACTCATTGTTAATTAGTTTGACATTTACCATGTCACTTTATATTTTGATATTATATAGTAAATAAACATACTATATAAATCCAATAGACCCCTAAGTGGTCCATTAATGAAACACCTATCATGATATAAGTCCATTGGCCGATCCCTATATATTTAGGAATTGAATATCAATTAATAATATAATAATTGTTTTAAAAACCCATTTATGTCAATTTTGACACTATTCAATAATTGATTTTTTTTAATGTTATAAAAACTTTATTAATTAGAAACAAATTCATTTATGCAATCCTATAATGTTATATTAACCAATAAAATTCATGGATGTAATAAAAACTTTCAAATTATATTTATTTTAACATCTATAATACCAATTATTTGATTCTTTCATTAATAAGGAAAATACTGCATCATTATTGTGTCATAAAAAATATTAATTATTAAATGTCTAAATTTTTTAAATAAAATACCATTATGTAGGAAATCGTTTTATTTTTCTAATGAATATTTATAGTCGAAAATACAACATATATTATCCTATTTAATTTTTTTTCTAAAAGATATATGCTTATGTCATTTTTGTATTTTTTTAACATAATTAATATAATGTGTCCTTATCACTTACAAGTGGATCCATGGGGTCCCAAAATTAACCAAAAGATTCCAATGGTTGGACATGAATCAACCAATAAGATTATGACATGTTTTAGGGTAATTTATTATAATTATTATATTAATTTTTTACCCTTATTTGCCGGATATACCTTTTAACCATGGTAAATAAAATATTTACCGAAATAATTATTCAAAATGACTAAAAATAAAAGATAACTATTTACAAAATTTGGAAATCCTGACTCCAAATATAGAATCCATTTTTCCAAATTCAAAACACATAAGTGGCACAAATTAATTTAAAATTAATTCCCATTGTTAAAACAAAAAATGTGTTTTAAGAGATAATAACTATCAAAAGTTTGACACTTGTTTATGTCCGGTTTAATTGTGAAATTATGTCCATTGACCAAAATTGTATTAAATGGTTGAAGTATATTTTAAATAAACTTTAAAATCACTCAAATTCATACTTTATCTCTATTAATTATTTTTATTAAAAAAGATGTTTTTAATTAAAATTTAGTAATTTTCACTATTCATCAAAATAAAAAAATTATCTGAGAAGTACCAAAATTTCACCCTAGGATAATTTTCATATTCCGAATCAAAAAATGAATTCCCTTTTGAGAGATGAAATTTATAAAATTTTAAAAAGTGGGTATTACTATTTATAACGGCTACATTGATTGGTCGCAGTGTGTAAGAAACTCGAAGTAGCGTACAATGCTAGCTATTGCAATATTCAAAGGTAAATGTATTGTGGAAGCCTTGGGAGTTACATTATCCCCTACTTCAATAAATTGAATCCTCACAATTTTTAAAATTGGTCATTGGAATATAATATAAAGTCCCACTTCGGAATAAGAGTCAATAAAACTATCACTTTAAAAGAATGAAAGAGAAGTTCAAAGGTAACCCGAGATAACCTATAATAGGATTCCATGTAGAAAAAAATGGATATGGATGATAAAATAAGTTTCAAGTTCTGAGGGAGATGGATAGAAAACACGATCAGAATAAAGTTACCAACAATAAACCCACACACTTGTGTTGGGACAAACAGTCATTAGTTTCCCAGTAGGAAAAGTAAACAGACAACATTTTTATTTTTGATTTTTAATTTACATTACATAAAGATGATGAATTAATTTCTGAGATTGACTATGATCATAAAATTATATACAAAATTTTTAAGTAAATTTTCTTTCTTTAATATATTTCTACTATTAACTCATTTTTAAATAATGACTATTATAGAATACTTGGTCACACTAAAAGAGATAGAATAAAGAACTTATAGAATCACATGATGCATGAAGATTAAACTATATGTTTACCTTGTCTTTAGAGATTAATCAAAACCAAAATGGACAGTATAAGATCTGGTGATCCCCAAAAAGGTTATTCCATTCGATAAAGAAACACTAATCTTAATTTCTAAAATTAAACCAACAATACCCCATAGTCAAATAAATAGCATTCAATAAACAATTTTCATTAAAATCCTTCAATAAAATCCAAAATAATATTGAAACCCAATACTTATAAGTATTTGGTTATGTATTCATCCACAATAAATGGTATCTTTAAATTACATCAAATATTATTAATGTCAAATACATAAATGTAATTAACCTAATCACATATTTACTATTATAGGTTAATCATTTCCATAAACAACCCAAATCACTATAAATACACAATAAAAATATAGATAAAAATCCACCATTACTCCTCAAATGAATTCCCATAGTATTCTAATTTTCTTGGGCATATAGTGTTCCCAAAAAAGTGAACATCTTCCAAAATAAAATTTATCACTTAATCACCAAATCATTTTCTATACTAAGGGTATTAATTTGTTAAGATATAGGATCCCTAATCAACTTATTATTGATCAATAATATAATTTAACTAAAAATAATAGTCACACTAACCAGGGACTTCACGTAGTCCAGTGGTAGGTGATAAATCCCAATCTCACTTTGGTTGTGGGTTCTATTCCCACAACATTATCTGACGCGACGAGTTGTCACACGGTCTGTGTGTTGCCCTTTTTCAAAAACTATATTTTATAACATTACCAAAATGAGATAAATTCCACATAATAACCATAACATAATTTAACCACAAATTTTATCTCATACCTTTCATTTCATGCCAAAATATAATAACTTGTTATTGCCTCACACCCAAAGATCATATAAAACCAAATGGTTATTTATAACTATATCCACATGAAAAAAGATAAGTCTTCCTCAAATATCATTCTCCCATGGAAAACTGCAGTGTTAGAAATACAAGATAAAATTATTCCAAAGTAATCCCATCAACAAGGATCACTTATACTTTTAGACATTTCTCCAACCATTAATTCTCGCATAGATTCTTCTTTGACAAAGAAAATATCCTATAGAATATGGAATTCACTTGGGTAATGGCCAGCTCCCCTAAATTTACGGAAAATTACTGTTATGGATTCTTGGGACCATTTTTATTTTATTCAATAGTACTCTTCATTTTTTCTCGGCAATTATTCAGTTTATGTCCTTCTTTCCCGCACATAAATAATTTCATTGTTCCATTGAGACAATTTCTTGGGTGAATCCTTCCACATTCCCTTCATGATGGAAATTGAGAATTCTTTTCTCCATGGTCTCCATTGTTGGAGCTCTTATAACTCATTACCTTTCACTTTTTTGTTATGTACGAGAATTGATTAATATATATATTGTTGATCACATTTTTGGAAAATTTATTTGGCATGAAGATGATATATTTTATGCCTATCAATATTCCATTTTTTAGTACATTTCCACCACCATTCCCACCATGTACATTATTCTCAATGTCTCTATGACTTCCTTGGAATACAGCCATTGACTAAAACCAGATAGCATTGTGCGAGTAACAGTAGTCATAAAATTATATTAAAAATATCATGAAATAATATTTTCAATTTTGAAACACCTTAGGATTAACTAAGGTCATTTAATCTCATCTTCGATTAAAATCCATCAAATCAGTTTGTAAAGAAAATGTAAATTATCCTAATCATATCCCATGGTAGTTTCGTAACCACGAGTACAGCAGGGCCCATTGTTATGCACTAGTTACCATTCAATTCAAGCTCAAAGCTGTGTTTTCGGGTTTTACCCCTAGGTAGATCTGTGCCAGAGCCACCTCTACCTGCTCGTATCCAGACAGGGTTATATTGCATGGAAAACTCACAAAATTTCTATAATACCAAAATTCTTGGAAGTTATTCTATACTAATATTCAAATTCTATCTTATATCTATTTTCTCTAATCATTAATTATTTAAATATAGCTTCCAAGGTTTGTACTAAAGATCCCCTAATACCAACTATAACTCCCCGATCTCGGTTACCCAGAGTCAATGCATTATTAAATAACATTGGCATGATACAAGGAAATAATGTCCCGAAAGACCGAACCATTTATTATCCTTGGATATACTAGATAGATTCATAAGGTCATAATGACAACTTGAAAAGAAAAAGACACTAAATTATTCCATTGGAAACATCAAATCTCCCTATATTATCCCTACAAGTAATTCATAACTAACTTCTTCACATTTTGGGAAATATTATACATAGAAATGGGTGAGCTCAAATTCCTAGTAAAGATAACAGTATAACAGAAACTTTTGTAAATAAGATTAAACATTTAAGGCAATCCATAACTAAAACATGTTTCTTTTAAACTTTAACATCAGCATAATATTGCAAAAAAAATGAAATAATGTCATTTACATATTCACATGGATATTCTACTAGTCAAATAATCACATGAAATATCAATAACCACTTTCATGATGATGGAATGAAAAATGCCATACTATCATAAACACATAGTCAAGGCCTCGTGCCAAGACTACAAATTATATTTTCTCAAGGCCTTGTGAAAAGACACAAGTTTGTCTCGTGAGACCTACTGATGATTCAAGGTGCTATAGTGGGCTCCACCCGTCACCTACTAAGTCCAATGCATTCCTCATATGAATAGGTTTAAACAAAACATACACATTTTTATTAAAACTAGCATACGAAATGTCAATACATTCTCCATAAACCATGAATGGTATAAAAATAACACATCCACGGTAAAACATATCACAAAACCTTCAATGGATGTTTTGTATAATAAATCAACTTCAAATAAGTTTAAAATCAATCAAAGGATGTTGACATAGATAAAAATGATGAGTAAAACGTTTTGAGAGAAATTTCATTTTTTTAAAATCATTTAAACATCACAAATTTATAGAGGAGGTAATTTATAAGAGATTTTTGAATCAATGATTGTCATACCACTTTGAAACTTTGGAAATATATTATCATTTCAAAACATTCTTTCCCATATAAAGAAATCCTTAAAATATATTTGAAAACATTGACATTAATTAAAAATATTTATAGAGATAAATCTTTAAAATATTTGAAATTCTGATTGTGATAAAGTGTACCTTTCAAAATCCCTAAAATGATTATTTTGAAATCAATTTTATGAAAAATGGACATGGATGATAAAAATGTCCCAGTAAATACTTACACATAATCAATCTTTGAGAATAATGAGATTGGGGACTTAACCCTTACAAATTTGGTAACTTACGAACAATACAACCCATGAAAGAGGTAGCATAAAATGAATATGTAAATACACATAAATTAATGTGTATTACACAATGAATACAATTATGGTCAGTACATACCCCACACAAAGTGTAATAGTGACAATATGACATGAATCTCACGGGAATAAGGAGTTAGATGAAAACCCCTTAATTTGTACTTTTTCCTTGGTAGTGGTTATTTAAACCTCCAGTATAATGGAGAAATAATTTTTATTGAACTATACAAGAATCATATACATTAATATGATATCATATATGATTTTTTAACATTTATTTGTTAAAAATATCTTAGTATTATCATCGTTTCGGGTGTTAACAGATTCGTTTTCCTTTATATTATTTGTTATGTGAGCCATATTTGTTATGGATGGGATGTATCTTATTGACATACATAATGATATAATGTTTATAATAATTATTTTTAATCATCAAATGATATTTAGTCTTGAATGGATATGATGGGGAATGAATCTCATCGCGTTCGTGGAGGCGGTAATCCGGACATACGCACGAGCGACAATATCATTCATTGGATATTAAAATAATATATAATTGAATAGTATATAATATATACAGAATCATTATAATGTTATATTTATTATTTACATGGATTACACATCATTATTATACCCATCCATATAATAATGTTTTGAATATCAATTACACCACGACGTGGAGTACGGTAAGTCGTACATACGCACGTATGGTGACATGTCATTCAAAGGTTGGATAGAATACAGAATATGGTTGTACCATATTTATAATAACATCATAGTATATATAATATACTAGATATAGTATTTTAGAAAATAAATAACAAAGAAAGAAGAAGTTGAAGAAGAATGGAACTTGAAAAAGGGTGGTGAAAACATTACATCTTCTTCGAGTTCTTCCTTTTTATTTGATCAAAAGAGCTTATTAGGATGGATTTTTGATAAATATAAGGCCTCTAGGATGAAGTGAGGTAAGTTGATAGAGTATTTGGGCAGGTTTTTTCCATGCTAAAAGGCTTTTAATGTGTGAATTACTGATAAGGGGGGTGCCCTTTTATAAGAGGGGTGAGGGGCATCTTTGGAAAAGCTAGAAATATTATTTTATAATAAATCCATATTCGGTTTATAATGGCTCCAAAGTAGATTATTAAAAATATAAGGTGGGTATGGGTCGAAATACTTTCAACCAAAAGAATTTAGACAGGTTTCGGTCATTATATTAACCTTATCATTCAGTTTTAACTCTTAGTTAATTAGTTTGACATTTACCATGTCACTTTATATTTTTATATTACATAGTAAATTAACATACTATAAACATCCAAGAAACCCCCAAGTGGTCCAATAACGATACAAATATCATGATATAAGTCATTTGGACAAACCCTAGATTTATAGGAATAGAATATCAATTAATAATATAATATTTTTTTAAAAAACTCATTTATGTCAATTTTTACACTATTCAATAATTGAATTATTATTAAAGTCATAAAAACATTATTAATTCGAACAAAATTCATTTAAGAAATACTATAATGTCATATGAATCAATGAAATTCATGTATGTCATCAAAAAATTCAAATTATATTTATTTTAACATTTTTAATACCAATTATTTGATTCCATCATTAATAAGGAAAATACTGCATCATTATTGTGTCATAAATAATTTTAATTATTAAATGTCTAAAAAATATATATAAAATAATATTATGTAGTAAATCCTTTTATATTTCTAATGAATATTTATAGTCGAAAATACAACATATATAACCCTATGTAAAAATTGTTTTTCTAAAAGATATATGCTTATGTCATTTTTGTATTTATTTTATCTTAATTAATATAAAGTGTCCTTATCAATTACAAGTGGATCCATGGGGTCCCAAAATCGACACAAAGATGACCATGTTCATACATGAATCAACCAATAAGGTTATGACACGTTTTATGGTAATTTATTATTATTATAATATTAATTTGATACCCTTATTTACCGGATTTACCCTTTAACCATGGTAAATAAAATATTTACCAAAGTAATTATTCAAAATGTGTAAAAATAAAAGTTACCTGTTTACACAATTTGGACATCATGATTCCAAATATGGAATCCATTTTTCAAAATTCAAAACACATAAGTGGCAGAAATTAATTTAAATTTAATTCCCATTGTTAAAACAAAAAAGCGTGTTTTTAAGTGATAATAACTATCAAAAGATTAACAGTTGTTAATGTCCGGTTTAATTTTGAAATTATGTACATTGACAAAAATTGTATTAAATGGTAAAAATATATTTTATATAATCTTTAAAACCACTCATATTAATAATTTATCAATATTAATTATTTTTATTAAAAAAAGATGTTTTTAATTAAAATTTATTAATTTTCACTATTTACCAAAATAAAAAATTTATTCGAAAAGTACCAAAATTTTACCCTAGGCTAATTTCAATATTCAAAATATAAAAATGAAGTCCATTTTTAGTGATAAAATTTATAAAATTTTAAAAAGTGAGTATTACTATTTATAACTGCTACTTTGATTGGTCGTAGTGTGTTAGAAACTCTAAGTCACGTACAGTGAAAGCTATTGAATTTTTCAAAGGAAAATGTACCGTTGAAGCTTGGGGTGTTACATATCATACCATATATGATTTACTTATATATATTTTTACTCGTTATCATAAATTCCTTGGTAAAATGGAATTTTGAAAAATAATTTCTTCATATTTTGTTGGATTTTTAGTTTGG
Organism: Viscum album; assembly: GCA_963277665.1. Classification (NCBI taxonomy): domain Eukaryota; kingdom Viridiplantae; phylum Streptophyta; class Magnoliopsida; order Santalales; family Viscaceae; genus Viscum; species Viscum album. The sequence continues at coordinate 1,049,979,448 of OY728148.1, forward strand.
TATTTTTGATATTTTTTATTTGATCATAAATACATCATATATATAATGTTAAACATGGTATAAATATCATATATATAAAATATATATGTATTTATATTAATCCATTAAAGTTACATGTATAAAGATCAAATTGATGTCTTTAATTTGGTTAAATCATACTTTTCTAAAAGAACCCTTCCTCTTTATTTTTATTTCCCAATTAATGTCTTTAATTGTAAATGTAAAAAATCCCTTCGAAATTCATATATTCATAAACATTTCTCTTAAAAACTATTTATAAAATCATATAAAAACTTATATAAAAAAAAGTTGATTATATTTCTAAAAAAATTGTCTATTGGAAACTGTATGGATACCTCAAAGGTATAACAATTCCTGAATGCATTTGATCGGCCTCTGAATGCTCAAATAAATTATAGAAATATATTATTGTTAGAATAATTTATATTAAACTCAAAATTAATGAAGCATTAAACACTTTGTATTGATGTTTTATTTATATTAATCTTAGAAAATTTGTCTCCAATGACAATTTTTTCAAAAAAATAAGAACCCATTTTTGTTATGCTCACATCTCAGTTATGATTAATGGTTCCCCAAATGATTATTTCAATTTCACTAAAGGTTTAAGGAATGTAGAACCACTATTTATAATCTTTTTTACTATTTATTGTGATTAATTAATAATAACTATAACTAGTTTGATTAATAGTGTTTAAATAAATCCCATTGTTACCACTAGTGACCTGATTGTTCCCTCGCAAATCTTTAATGAAGATAAAGACATCATATTTTTTACATAGATGAAATATTAATATAATAAATATTAAATATTACCTCTAAAAATTTGAATATGGGTTTGTTCAATCCATAATATAATAAAAATATTTCATTTTCTTTTGAAAAAGTCTTCCAATTGCTAGAAAAGCTATCATGATAAATAAACTTGTTATTAAAGAAAGATCATTCCCATTTACTAATATTTAGGCCTCTATATTTTTAGGAATGCATAAAAATCAGCAATTTTTTTAATATAGTTGATGAAGATTAAAATCAATTATCTTCTTTGAAATGGAAATATTTAGCTATGGATAGATAAAATAGTCTGGTCAAATACATATTTTTTTAAAAAATGGTTTATTCTATGATGTATTGTAATTTTCTTGTTGTTTTGATAAAAAATCATAATGTATGTATAAAAATGTTATTTGTGTTGAATCAATGTAGAATGAATGCTTATAACGGTTCCCTCGATCAATTGTTGCAAGACCCTTGCTAATGGTTGTCTTGGTATCAAGAATCTAAATCATTTGAATTATTCCCTTTATGTTAGGCTTACAAGGGACATTTTAAATAATTACTTCACAGATTTTAATTTCCATAGAGGTATATTTTTTTAATAAATATTAAAAATGAAATCACTTATATTTTGATCCCTCAATCTGGCTATCCATTAATAATACTTTCGTGAAGATTATTTGTCACCTTAGAAGGATAGTTAATAAAAAAATATTTTTTGAATTATTGGTTTCATAATTGAAATGTTTTCACCCTTATAATTATAGAATACCCTATGAACCTACCCGATGATACTAGTATTTACATGAATGAAAATTTGAAATCCCAAATCAATGAATTAGATAATGAAATTGATAGTATAATTAACAGTTAATTTTTGGGAAATTTAGATGATTGTTTTCAGGATCTAACCAAATAAGTTATATTAGATTCCAAACATTACTAAAACCATAAGATCATCATTGAAAATATATAATTTTATTTCATAAATAACACTGAAAACCCATCGTTTAGACCATTCAAGTATACTCTTTTCTATCAAATAAACTATAATTTAATTACCACTAAATTTTATTTACAATTATTTGGTATCAAACTATGCTCTAAATTTCGTTTCTATAACAAAAATAGAGAGGATACATAAAATTATTTATCTTGTGTTACTATATAAACATTATTGAATTAAAAATTTGATTTTTTATCTAAGATGGAATGATTCAGACTCAATTTATCAGGATCTATGATGATTAACTCTAACAGAAACTTCTCAGTATATAACATAGTTTTTAATAACTTCTATAATTGAATTGATGCATGTCTTATTGTATGACAGAAACATGATTATTCACCATAATACTGCCTTAAATTTTTATTCATATAATTTTATTATTTTCACTACAATGAAATTGTTTCGAATGATATAAACTAGAACGTATCCCAACTATATCATGGAACTTATAGTTCTTAATAAGCTAGAAACTCAAGGAATGTTTATCTAGTGGAGGGGCATGCTCAATGAATTATATAAAGTTCATCCAATATATTGTTTCATAATTATTGTAGAAAGTTACTCAAAAGTAATATCAAGTCCATAGAGCTGCATAATGATTTGAAAAGATCATAATGGCGAAATTATTGAATGATTCCCTAGAACATGTGGTATTTTCTCTTCTATAGAAGCTAAGTCTTTAGTGTCATTATTATGGTTGATATTATCAATCAAATAGGTTGGAATAACATTTGTCTCGAAATAGACACCACGGTAATATTTCAGTCCCTCAAGAATGGTATATTTCACCCTTCTTGGACTCTCACAATAAGATGGAAGAACTCCATCTATAACCATTCCAAAATCAATCACATAATCACTAATACTTATCGTGAGGTGAACTCACTGGTTGATGTTTTTCCAACAAAGGAGTTAGCAATGACATAATGTGTTTTGAAAATATTTCCATTGATCAAATCCATTTGATTAACAATAAATTAAATAAAATTACCACTTTTAATATATTTTTTCTTTATACTTTTATTATTTATATATATTTGTGCCTTGATCAATTTTACCAAGTAACAAACATTTAAAAAAGATGATATTGTTTCAAATTTCAATATGTAATAGATAAAATGAAGGTAAATAATATTTCACCTTTAAATAGTTTTTAGATTTTATATATATAACATTTTTTAAATATATTTATATTTTATTAGATTTCATGCAATGCCTAGGTGAATGATAGAGCACATCACTTCATGAGAAAGAATTATGTCAGACCCCTAAAATATTATATGATATATTAAATGGGAGGTAAAGAAATACATGATATGATATATTTATTTAATATAATTTTTAATATGTCATTATTATCATTTAGAAACATAAAATTAATCCATATTACTTCTTATTTAATCAAAATGTGATAAAATAATCACAACACTTCGGGAGTCGGTAGTCCACCGCACACACAGATAATGTAGTTGTATTTTCAATTGATGGAAATGTATTAATTTATATGAAATATTTATTTAAATTAATTATTAATATGGTTTAAATATCATATATTATCATCAAATTGATTTTTACCTTCCTTGTATATCATAAGTGAAAAAATAATTACACCACTTATTGAGGCAGTTGTTCTCTGTACACAAAAGCGATAATATCCCATTCTCTACAGAATTTAAAGTGAGAAGATATATGATATATTAAATTTAAATAAGTATAAGGAACCGACCTTAATACATACATTAAATTTAATTAAATGAATAATTCACATTGAATATCTATTCAGGTTTAGAATTTTAGAGAATTAGAACATAACTATTACATCTCAGAAGATTACAAAGTAGACACTTCAACATAGTTTCCATGTTTTTACAAAACATGAACTCTTGAAAAGATGAGTCATGTATAGCTCCATGTCTAAGAAAGAATGTCTTTTCCTTGATCCTATCCTTTACCCTGTTCAACATTATGTCCTATGAAAACATTTCAAAAACATGGGATGGGAATAAAAAACTCAGTCAGGGATACACAAAGAAGGAAAACTGTTAGTCTTTCAAAACAACAAGTAAACAATTAATACTTTAACAGACGTTATAATTTTCACCATTATGATGTAGGAAATACTCTTCACTGAATAAATGATCACTACATAGCCTTTTGTAACCAAAATATTACCCACATAAAGAACATATAACATATAAAGGTAACTTGGGACATAACCATACATAAATAGAATAACCATATGGTTGACATCGAAAAATATAACTAAATGGAATAGCCATATGGCTTAAATTCATACCCAATGCATTGGATGGTCTAAAGTAACCACCAGTCCTTGTATTCACCGCACCACCCGTCATTTGGTTTATCATGTAACCACCTATCAAATGTCTAAGAAACATTATAAAATCATAAAACATAAAACAAATATATTGGAAAGAAAACATTTCCACATTTCAATCACAATATATCAATTAAATATATTGAAATAAAAAATCAATTATCAAATCCATTTTCAATACCAAAATACATAAAAGACTATATGGTATTTATTTTCTTTCAAAAACATTACGGCTTGTTGAGAAAGTCAATGATCAAATAATACTCGTAGTGGCAGAAAAGTTCATTGTCACCACTTAGGTTAAGAGAAACATTCCTTTATTCCATTTAGTAAAATGCATCTTAGAAAAATATTCCCTTTTAAATGTCAAGGGTATTTATACAGAGTATAAAACAGAAGGAGTGTATTAAAACAAAACAATCCTCAATGAAAGGAGATTGAGACGAAGTCCGTTACTTCATGTCCTACTTGACTCCATCATTATTTAATATCCTTAATAATAAACTAAAGTTAATTTCTAATTGCTTCAGAACATTTTCATGTTTATTATTCCTTTTATATCACTTTTTACCAGTTTATAAACATTATGAAATCATTTATGTTAATAACGTTTGGTTTGTCGATATTTGGTACTTGTGTCAAAAATGGACTTCTTATAATCACATGTTGATCATGTTGTCAAAGGTTCATTATATCCATAATGATATTCGTGATTTCGATATCATATATATCATATATATATCCATCATAAACATGTATTTATAATAGTACAAAACATTTAGAGGTATGAAATAAAATGCACTGTTCATGGAGACGGTAAGCCGTACGTACGCATTAATGGTACATTTATTTCTAATTAATATTTAATGGAATTAAAACATAATGATACATAGTAGAATTATAATTCCAGTATTGTATCATATATAATATCATCAAATCTATCCTTTATATATACCACATATGGTATGAATGAGTCATATCACTTTGAGGGGGAAGTAGTCTGCACTTCCTCAAATGACATTATCACGTATACCCATAATGGAATCCATAAAGGTATGCTATAAATGGAAATTACATAAGAATAAAAAATATATTATATATCATATATAAATACAGTTCCATCATAATGCCCACCATGAGATGCAGTAGAAGATAATCAAACAATTATCATTTCATGAGGCGTCAGTTTTCCATACACATAAACATTATGTTCTTCACCCATTAGATGGAGGTGTGTGTTAGTGTAGTTTGAATCCTTCCATTAAACATTCTAATATATTGAAAATACTGGTGTTGTTACAAAATAAAGGAATAAAAATACTTTAGGGGGTTGGATAAGTAAAATAAAAAAACAAGTTAAGAGAAATCGTTACCTTTAATTTGGGTAACTTCTATTGGATTGAACCAAAAGGACTTCTTGATGTTCTTTATGCATAAGGTACGACTTCTAAGAAGAGTATATGGATGAAATGAGATTAATTGGGTAGATTTTAGAGTAGAAAAATTTCTTGATAGGTGTGTGAAATTGGTTAGAATTGGTCGCCTTTTATAAGGGAGAGGAGGGGCTCTTTAGGAAAGTTTGAAAACATTATTTTGTTATAAACATTTAATCATTTTAAAAAGGTCCATAAATCATTAAAGTCAATTATATGATGACTAATATTCGAAATAAAATAATCCAATCAGAAATGGACAGGTTTTGTATAATATTTTAGACATTATAATCTTATTTATTTAAATAATTTATTAATGAGTTAATACTGCAACATTATTGTGTCATAAATAATTTAAATGACTTGATGTCAAAAAATTATAAACAATTACCATGATGTAGGAAATAATATTATATTTCTAATGACTATTAATAGGATACATTATTCCTTATATGACACCATATAAAAATTAATTTACAAAACGATTTTTGTTTATGTCATTTTTCCTTTACATTAAATTAATTAATCTAAAGTGGCTTTTTCTTGCATAAGTGGATCCATGGGGTACCAAAATATACCCAATGATGTCCATGTTCATCTATTAATAATCCAAAATGGTTATAACAAGTTTTATGGTTATTTTGATTAATTATAATATTCTGTTTACCTTAAAATACCCTATTTACCTTGAACCGCGGTAAATAAAAGTCAAGAATTACTATTCACCAGAAATTATTTTCATCTTATTAAACCAAATTTTACATTCTATTAACAACCATGTATATTGGATTTTCTAAATTCAATTAAATGAAGTGGTAAAAAATCATTTAAATGAAAAGGTTAATTTTTTTAACTTCTACTAAGTGGTTTCACTATTGATCAAAAATTGATGTTTTTCATAAAAATACCAGAAATTTAGCCTAAGAATTATTTGATATTATTAATTAAAAAATGATGTTTATTTTTCCAAATTAAAAACAAATATGTGGCGTTATTTAATCTATATTAATTCTCATTGTTAAAACAAATAGTGTGTTTTTATGAAAAACAATAAGTATCAAAAGATTGGCACGTGTTTATGTTCAATTTTAAAGTGAAATTAATTCCAATGACCAAAATTGGATTAAATTGTAAAAAATATATTATAATTTCACATTATAACCAATTAAAAAAATAAATATTATAAAAAGGAACCTTTGAATTAAAATACAATATTTTCCCTATTCATTAAAAAATTAACTTTATCGGAAAAATCCCAAAAAATTACACAAAATAAATTTTGATGTCCCCATTATAAAGAAGGAATTTATTTAGAATATTAGAATATATTAAAGTGAAAAAAACATTATTTAAAGAGGGTTATCCATTAAAAGGTGGCAAGTCAACCTTTTTAGTGTAAATTATGCTTAAAATTAGATTCATTCACATTTTATGCCTCTAACTGTTTATTTGATAAATGTAAATACATTTAACAATCATGTATAATAATATTTTAGTTAGTTTCTTTCATTCCCACCAATACAACTTCTATGAGTTAACTACCATTTAAAATAATAATATTATATTTTTAGTGTGCAATGTAAGATTACAATTAAACTCGTTGTTGTGTATCAGGTACGCTATAGAACATATCAACCCCTTTAAAGTAAAATTAATATTTAATTCACAATTATTAATAAATATGAAAATCTATTATTATTCATTTACCTAGGATGTTACATCCTTCCCACCAATTTTATATTGGGTCCTTGCAAATTTTATTCACCTATCAAAATAAGTGGGTGTATTTATCCCTCATAGAATTTTCAGATTCCCATGTTGCCTCTTCAATCAAATAGTTTTACCATAAAACCATTACCTCGAGAATTAACTTATTCCGCAACACATTCTCTCTAGGGTCTAGAATCTAAACTAGTTGTTCTTCATAAGAGAGATTCTCTTCCAACTGAACTACCTCTGGTCTCAAAACATGATATTGATCTGGCATATACTTTCTCAACATCGAATCATGAAAAACATTGTGTACCTGGGACAAACATGGAGGTAAATCCACACTGTATGCCAATGATCCAACTTTCTCCAGAATTTCATATGGTCTAAGGAACATTGGACTCAACTTTCCCTTCATACCATAACAAATCAAACATTTCCATGGAGAAACTTTGAGAAAGACATGATCACCTACCTCAAAAGAAAGATCCTTCCTCCGGTTATCTACATAACTTTTCTATCTGCTCTGAGTTGTTCTCATGTGCTTCTGAATAAACTGAACTATCTATTCCATCACTTCAACCAATTCTAGTCCCATAAGATTCATTTCATCTACTTCCCCCAAAAAAGCGATAGTTCAATAATGCTTTCCATATAATTCATCAAATAGAGGGATCTGTATACTAGAATGAAAACAGTTATTATTTGAAAATTCAACCAATGAATAATGTTTGTCCCAACTTCCCGAGTAACCCAGTGAACAAGCACATAGAATATCCTCCATGGTCTGAATTGTTCATCATGACTGCCCATCTGATTGAGGATGAAAATATGTAATAAAGTTTAATTCAGTACCTAATGACTTCTGAAGGCCTTTCCAAAAGTTATAAGTAAACTTGGGATCACAATCAGGTACAATGGAAAGGGGAATTCGATGCAACCTGACTATATCTTTAACATAAAACCGAGAAAGTTGATCTGGATAAAAAGTATCTCAAATAGGATGAAAATGAGCAGATTTAGTCAATCGATAAATAATTACACAGACTATATTATTACATCAATATTTCTTTTTTAACCCCACAACAAAGTCCATTGATATATTTTCTCATTTCCACTATGGAACTGGTAAAGGTTGAATAATTCTATTTAGTAACTGGCGCTCTACTTTTACCTGCTATCAAGTCAAACGTTTCATAGTAAAATCAGAAATATCTATTTTTATTCCATCCCAGCAGTAATACATCTGAAGATCCTTGTACATCTTAGTACTACTAGGTTGAACTGAAAATGGGGAACTATGAGCTTCACATAACAACTCATTCTTCAACTGTGAATCACAAGGCACACATAATCTCTTCCCAATACACAAAACACAGAAATTATCAATGTTAAAATCATGCAACATACCCTTCTGAACCAACTCTACCTTTTTCTGTAACTCACTATCTTCATTCTGCGCTTGCATTATTCTGTCTGATAGAGATGATCTCACTGACACCTGATACAAAAAAGAATAATTTTTTGCACCAAATAATTCTATGACAAAGTTCATCAAATCAAAAACTAATATATCATGTTTCAAACATAACATAGTTAATGAATAATTACATTTTCAACTCAAAGCATCATCCACTATATATGCTTTTCCTGGATGGCAATTAATCGTGAAATCATGATCCTTGATTAATTCTAACCATATCCTTTGTCTCATGTTCAATTAATTTTTAGTGAATATATACTTCAAACTTTTGCGATCAGTATATATTTCACACATCACTCCATACAAATGATGCATCAAAATTTTTAAAGAAAAAACTACAGTAGCTAATTCCAAATCATTTGTAGCGAAATTTAACTCATGGGGTTTCAACTGACGGGAAGCATAAGAATTTACATAATCATTCTACATAATTAAACAACATAGTACTTTCAACGAAGCATCACAGTAGATAAAATACTCACCATTTCTAGAAGGCAATGCTAAAAATGGATGATTCAATAATCTTCTTTTAAATTCCTGAAAACAATCATCACATTCATTTGTCCAGATGAACTTAACAACTTTTCAAGTTAACTTAGTAATTAGACTATATAACTGTTAAAATATTTCAACTAACCTTTGGTAATAACCATCCAAACAAAGAAAACTATGAATCTCGGTTATATTTGTGGGTGTTGGCCATTATTCAACCACTTTTGTTTTTGTAGGATCAACAGTTATGCAATCTTCTGAAACAATTTGACCAATGAATGAATTTTTTTTAACCAATACTCTATACTTTCTGAATTTCCCAAATAGTTTCCTTCTTTTTAGGTTTTCAATACAACCCTTAAATGACTTTCATATTCCTCTATAATTTTAGAATAAAACAAAATATCATCGATGAACACAACAAAATACTTATCAGAGAACACATGGAAAATTATATTCATAAGATCCATGAATACAACAGGTGAATTGGTTAACCCAAATGGCATAAATACAAATTCATAATGACCATATCTAGTACGAAACACGGTCTTTGGAACTACTGCTTCGTTTACTTTCAACTAATGGTACCCTGATCTCAATTCAATCTTTTAAAAATACTGAGCTCCCTGGAGATGATCAAACAAATTATCGATATGAGTCAAAGTATATTTGTTCTAAAATGTGATGTTATTCAATGCTCTTTAATCAATGCAACGTCTCATTGAACCATCTTTTTTTAACAAACAAGACATGAGAATGTAGGATCGAAATATAATATGAGATTCTCAATATACAAGAGGGGGGGTGAATTGTATACTTTAAAAATTCCTTTGGAACCTTTAAAGTTAGTTATGAATAACTAGAGTTTCCTTAAGAAAAGGAAAGAGCTAAGTTTAACAAAGTTAAACTAAGTAAATTCACAACACCTCTAACACTGAACTGAACATGGAAAGGGATTCCAAAAGAAGGTTCCGGAAATATGATTCCGGAAATTGAAACTTAACAAAAGTTACAATATGAGATTCTACCTTAAAGCGTATAGAATCTAAACTAATCAGAGTAAGTAAGAAAGTATAAGAAAGTTATACTTTCCTTAAGATACAAATTGTAGCGGAATAAAGAAATGTAGTAAAACTACTAGTAACAAGATAATAGTCTTTTAACCCAAAGAGAAGGGTATCCAACAACCTTGGATAAAGGTCCCTTGATTTATACTTTCAAGAAAGTCTGTCTTACCCACACCAGGGTAAGCCCTCGATACGAAGATCGGTGTCTCTGTCTTGCTATCCCCGCAAGCCCTCAACTTCAAGGTAGTTGCCAACCTCTGTCTTTCTCAGCAAGAAACCCCTCGATCTTTAATGTTGTCGGCACCTCTGTCTTCCAATCCCCGGAAGCACTCGAATGTAATCACCAACATTCGGAGTCGCACGAAGCTTTGAGAGTTAATAAGAGACTCTCTCTCAAGAAATCACTTCAACAGCATGTAAGCACTTTATCAACAAATCGGCACCGAGCTCTTTCAAATGAGCTCCAATTTATAGGTAAGGTCGGCTCCTCTCCAACGGTCATATTTTCCTTAAAGTTTGGAGGGACCTGTACACGTGTCACTTAGACAACGGTTAGTTTATAACAAAATGGACGGCATCTTTTTATAACAAAACAAGTGAAACAGAATGTACGACATCGTTTTAAACTCTAACATAAAGGTTCGGAATGAATAAATTCAGAGTGTATAAAACAATGATAATCAGATTCTGTTTAATAGGAGAATTCGGAATGAGAATTCGGAGTAGGAATTCGGAATAGGAATTCTTCATCAGAAATCGTAATGAGAATTCGTCATCAGAATTCGTAATGAGAATTCGGAATGAGATTTCTTCATTAGAATTCGTAATGAGAATTCTTCATTGGAATTCGTAATGAGAATTCTTCTTAAGAATTCGTAATGAGAATTCGGAATGGGATTTCTTCATTAGAATTCGTAATGAGAATTCTTCTTCAGAATTCGTATCCTGAATCTGGAATAGAAATTAGTCAGAATTCATATCCGGAATTCGGAATGAAACTTCCTTATAGTTCTTGTCCAGAATCTGAACCCTAAAACAGAATGCTTTTATATCAAAGTTTTAATGACTCCGAGAAAACGAATCCGAAACTTATACTTAAGAAAAATATTGATAAAAATATGATAAGGATAATTTTCCTTATAAAAGCGATTTTCCTTAAGAAAGCAAATTTCCTTATAAAAGCAATTTTCCTTAAGAAAGCAATTTTCCTTATAAAAGCAATTTTCCTTAAGAAAGCAATTTTCCTTATAAAAGCAATTTTCCTTAAGAAAGAATGTTTCCTTACAAAAGAGATTTTCCTTAAAGATAAGGTGTTTGTAATTTTCAAAACAAGAAGGAATGGAAAAGTCATAAGGAAACCCTTATTGACTCAACAATCTCCCCCTTTTTGGAAAGCACAAACATCCTTACGAAAAAAACTATTCTAAGAAGAAAGAAAGACATTAAAGCTTATCTCCCTTGGTTTAAAAAATATAGATGAATACGACTAAATCCCCCTTAGGATTTGAATCTCTAAGGATTGTATTCATATTTCCGGAGTGATGTTTCTTTAAGAAAAAAAACTCCCCCTTAAACAAACTCTTATTAGAGTTCTTTTTCCTTGGGTATTTTTCTTTCTCCCCCTTTGATACGCACTTATTAGATTTCCTCTTTTTCTTAAGAATCTTTTCCTTCTCCCCCTTTGTGATTTTCAAAAAGAATTGGAGGGAATGGAAAAAAATAACAATGTACCTGAAAGATTAGTAATGACAACAATAGAAACAACAAGCACAATTCTCCTTATATTTGAAATGTCAGCAACAAAAACAGATTACAACAAAAAGATCGGATTGGTCATTTTGGATCTTTCTCCTTCGACATGAGCCCCTTGAGAATTGTCTTGATCTTCTTGAGGTCCTTATGATCTTCTTCAGCTTGCTTTTCTAAGGAAACTATTCTTGCTGACTGGGCTTCAATTACTTCTTCCTGAGCCTTCAACTTTTCTTCCTGAGCTTTCATCTTCTCTTCCTGAGCCTTCATTCTTTCTAGAAAATCAATCCGATGATCCCTTTCAAATTTCCAACTCTGATTAACGGAGTTGAGCTTTCCATTCAGATCTCTCACTTCCTGAATCCGAATGTTCTTTTCTTCTATCAATTTCTCATCGAATGATGCAGTCATCTCCTGAAACTTCTTGTCCTTGGTTTGAAAAGCATCCTTAACATTTTCCGGAAACTCATCCAGCAACCTCATCTCTTCCACATTCTTCTTCGACCAGCTTGTCATCCTCTTGAAAGATCTTTTATGTGCTTCGTAACCAACGAAGAAAGTTTTGAACTGAGCTTCAATCTCAACACACTTATCCATTACCATGGATACGGAGTCGGTTTTTCTGATTCAGCGCATGTTGAAGCATCTGGCATCTAGAGTCAATACTAGAGATGGATGGAATGGTTCCCACCAACTTCTTCAAGGACTGAACAACAAAATCGTGCCCCAACGATGATGACTCGGAATCTGAAATCTTGATAGGAGAATTTTCTTCCTCAATAAGCTCCAACTTCCTCTTAGAAGAACTACCAGCTTCCTTCCTCATACTCTTTTCTGAACTCAGGGTATCAGCAAGAATTTGTTTCCCCTTATCTTTTTCCGGAATAGAAACTTGTTCCGGAGATTTCTTCTCGCTATCAGACACTTGAACAACCAAATCTTCCTAATCAGCAACTTCTACATTTTCCTTCTGATCAGCATCAAGTGAAATATGTTCTTCTTCTCTCAGACAAAAAACTTCTTCTTCGCCTTTCTCTTCTTCCATAGTCGGAGTAACAAGCTTTGAAGATTGAGCTTCAGATGTTCGGAGCGACAGGTGTTCCGATGGAGTTCCATTATATTCATCTAATTGTTTGAGCACATCTCCTGTCTCACCACTTCCTTCAGCAGCTTCTTCAACTTCTTCTACTTGCTCTACTTCCTCAGTAGCAACAGCCTCTTCCGGAGTAACAAGATTTCTTCCTGGAGTCTCAAGTAGAGATTCCAGAGAAAAAGATCTCGGAACGGGAATGGTTGCTGAAACCATTTCGTTGAACTTTAACAAGGCCTGAGCTACCTCAGCCTCGAACATTTTCTTCTTCAGTTTCTTCTCCTTTGCTTGTTTCTCGAGCTCATCAACAGCCTTCTCTTTCAGAGCTTTGGCCTCTGCAGGATCCAATCCGAACTGCGGATCTCCTTCCTTCCTCTTCTCTTTATCAGCTCTCCACTTTGCTGCAACCTCATCAGTATAGGTTTTCTTCTTCTTAGACTTAGGAGGTGCGGAGTGGACTTCCTTAGACTTGGGTTCCTCAGCTTCGACAACCACTTCTTTCAGCTTCCTCTTCCTTACCGGCTTGGATGATTCCGGAGCAGCCACTTTCGGAGTCACTTCTACTTGTGGAGGCAGATCAATGAACTTCCCTGGCTCCTTGTCAAAAGCTATATTCATTCTCTTAAGAGTGGCATCACTAAGCAGCATGATCTTACAAACTTTCGGCTTAGAACTGCAAGCTACCTTGAAATATTCTAGGCACCGAACTATGAGCTTTGACAATATTGTTGGGTACATCACAATCTGAGCTCTCAGATTCCCCTTCTTCAAATTTTCAATGTTAAGAAGAATATGCTTCATCAAGTTTAACTTCCTTAGATTTATCTGAAAATCTAAGATATATATCTCACTTTTCTTCAGGCTATCCTTATATCCTTTTCTCGGTACAATAAGCCCTTGCACCCATAACTCCAGAATCCGGAAGTTTGTAGAAAGACTTGCTATTTTCGGAGCTTTGTCATCATCCAATCCGAGAATTTCTAATGCCTTTTCCTTGTTGAAACTACCCAAAGAGTCTGGAAAAACGTGGGAAATAAACTCAGCTTCCCCTTCATAACCTAGCCCTACCAAGCTTGCAGCCTTTGTGTAAGAAAACTTATATTTCTTGCCATACGATTTGAAAGAAAATTTTTCTCTATTATCTTCCTCGAAAAAAGCAACCGACTCATAAAACATGACAAGCAAGTCAGAGTAGACTTCATCTTGGTTGCCGGTTTTTGATACCACAACACCTTCCCAGTCATTCAGCTTGATATTCTTTGAAATAATAGAATCGTAGTTGCTGAAGAAATTCGGATGAACTAACCTCTCTCTGTAGACTAACCACTGAGAAATAGGCTTGGTTGAAGACATTTCTTGAGAAGCTAACTCTGCAGACATTCGGATTAGAAGTCCTCTGAGATATTCGGAACAGAGAAGACTGAAGTTCGGAACAGAGAAAACTGTGGTTCGGAACGGCCTTAAATCGGAGAGTCAAAGCTTCAGCACGTAAAAGCTTGAAATCGATGTGGGACGAGAAAATAGGGTCCCCTTTATATAGGCAATGGGATGACGGTTCAACTTCCTCGGTTGATCTAACGGTTTATAATGATATGAGATCACATCTAACGGTTGAAAGCTTGAATCTGATCTTTTTGAGGTTTTATTAAAGTAAAGAATTAAGAAATCCAAAAACCAAAAACAAACTATATGAAATTTCCAGCAAGTAAAATATGATTACGAAAACTTCGGTAAGAAAATCATACCTTTCGGATTAGCTTAGGAAAGTTATTCGTAATGGGTAATATAAAGACGACTACGAAAAACTCAATACGAAAAAGTAAATACGAAAAGTCAATACGAAAAACTTAATATGAATAACTTAATACGAAAAGTCAATACGAAAAACGTAATACGAAAAACTCAATACGAAAAAGTAAATACAAAAACTTGTTATGGAAGATTCAGTACGAAAGTTCCGTTATGAAAATACCAGTACGAAAGTTTTCCATTCCGGAAATTTTCAATACAAATACTTCCATTCTAGAAGTATTCTGTGAAAAAATATCCTTTCTGGAAAATTGTAGTTCCGGAAGTTCCATTCCGGAAATTTTTGTTCCGAAAAGTTCGAAAACAAATTTTGAAAAACTTTGTTAAACAAACAATCAAATGTACTCCCCCTATGAAAAGGAGTTTATTACTGTAAGGAGATTTTTTCAACAGAAAGTTAATTAAGGAAGATTACCTTACGGTTATCATTCCTATCTTTTGTTTAATATATTCAAATCTATCAGAAGGCAAGGATTTTGTGAAAATATCAGCAAGTTGATCTTGCGTTCCGATAAACTGAAGAATAATATCTCCTTTGAGTGTGTGATCCCTAAGAAAGTGATGCCTAATATCTATGTGTTTTGCACGAGAGTGATGTGCAGGGTTTTTACTTAGGGAAATGGCACTTGTGTTATCACACAAAATTTGAGTTTTAGTAAAACTCAAGCCATAGTCTGTGAGTGTGTGTTGCATCCACAACACTTGTGCACAACAACTTCCAGCTGCTACATATTCAGCTTCAGCAGTGGAAAGTGCAACAGAATGTTGCTTCTTGCATGACCAAGAAACTAACAAATCTCCTAAGAAATGACAAGTTCCGGATGTACTTTTCCTATCCATTCTACATCCACCAAAGTCAGCATCAGAAAAGCTTTTTAGAACAAAATCATTTCCAGAAGTATAAAATAATCCTACATCCATGGTTCCCTTAAGGTAGCGAAAAATTCTTTTTACTGCCTTTAAGTGAGATTCCTTAGGATTGGATTGATATCTTGCACATAAGCATACTGAAAACATTATGTCTGGTCGACTAGCTGTTAAGTAAAGTAGACTTCCAATCATACCTCTAAAAGATGTTTGATCTACTGGTTTCCCAGCTTCATCAAGATCTAAAGAGTTTGAGGTACCAATAGAGGTACTTATACTCTTAGTGTTGTCATAACCATACTTTTTAAGAAGATCTTTAATATACTTATGTTGAGATATGTAGGTTCCTTCTGGTTTTTGAGAAATTTGAAATCCAAGAAAAAATGTTAACTCACCCATCATACTCATTTCAAACTCAGATTTCATTAGACTAGCAAAAGAGTCAGTCAAAGATTGCTGAGTTGAACCAAATATAATGTCATCAACATAAATTTGAACAATCAAAACATTTTTCTTATCTTTCTTTATAAAAAGGGTTGGATCTGCATTTCCCTTAACATAGTTATTTTGAAGCAACAATACAGTAAGTCTATCATACCATGCTCGTGGGGCTTGTTTAAGGCCATATAAAGCTTTGGTAAGTCTAAAAACATGATCAGGATGTTTTGTATCTTCAAATCCAGGAGGTTGTTCAACAAAAACTTCCTCTTGAACATAACCGTTAGGAAAAGCACATTTCACATCCATTTGGAAAAGTATGAAATTAAAGAATGCTACAAAGGCAAGTAGAATGCTGATAGATTCAAGTCTAGCTACTGGAGCATATGTTTCTTCATAGTCTATTCCTTCTTGCTGATTATAGCCTTTAGCAACAAGTCTAGCTTTATTTCTAACAATGACTCCATTTTCATCACATTTATTTCTGAAAACCCATTTTACTCCAATAACAGAAGTTTCCTTAGGTCTTTCAACCAAGGTCCAGACTTTATTCCTTTCGAATTCATTTAGTTCATCTTGCATTGCTTTGATCCAATAATCATCACCTAAAGCTTCATCAGTGCTTTTAGGCTCTAATTGGGAAAGAAATGCTAGATGTTCTACTTCATTTCTTAAGGAACTTCTAGTCTTTACAGGTTGATTTACATCACCAATGATACTATCACTGGGATGATTCTTAAGAAACACCTGATTTGGGTTTTGTAAAACCTGTTCATCAACAAAGGGTAGAAAGTCTTCTGGGGTAAATGTTTCATAAGTATATTCTAGAACAATTTCCTTATCAGAAGGTTCTTCTATCAAAGGTTGACAATCAGTTTTTGAAAACACATCCGAAGATGTAGGTTGGGAGGTTTTAAAAACAAAAGGGTCTGATTCATCAAATTTTACATGTACTGTTTCCTCAACAGTGCAAGAATTTTTATTAAAAACTCTATAAGCCTTAGAGGTTGTGGAATAACCTAAGAAAATTCCTTTATCAGACTTTGGTGTGAATTTATGTAAGTTATCTTTAGTATTCAAAATTAATACTTTGCAACCAAAAACCTTGAAGTAGGAAAGTCTTGGTTTTCTACCATTCCATAACTCATAAGGAGTTTTATTAAGAAAAGGTCTAATCAAAACTCGATTTATAGTATAACAAGCAGTACTTACAGCTTCAGCCCAGAAATGTCTAGCAATAGAATATTCACTCAACATGGTTCTAGTTATTTTTGAAGAATTCTATTTCTTCTTTCAACTACACCATTCTGTTGAGGAGTTCTAGGTGATGAAAAGTTGTGAGTAATACATTTCTTACTACAAAAAGTTTCAAAATCAGAATTTTGAAATTCTCCTCCATGATCACTATGAATAGTTTTCAATGGAAGGTTTTTCTCATTTTTAACTTGGGATCTAAAACATTTGAAATAAGAAAAAGCTTCAGATTTCCTTGCTAGAAAATAGACCCAAGTAAATCTAGTGTAATCATCAACTAAAACAAATACATAGTATTTGCCTCCAATGCTTCCAGTTTGTGTTGGACCAAAAAGATCCATGTGCACTAACTGTAATGCATCGGTTGTTGAGACTTCACCGATTGACTTAAAACTAGATTTATGTTTCTTGCCATATTGACAAGGATCACAAACTTTAGAAGAATCAAATCTAAGCTCCGGTAGATCCTTAACAAGTTTCTTCTTAGAGAGTTTACATAGGTTCCTAAGATTACAGTGTCCTAATCTTCTATGCCATAACCAAGAATGATCTTCCATTGCACTTAGGCAAGGTAAATCTTGACTTCATAGGTCTTCTAAGTTTAAGGCGTAAACATTATCTTGCCTATTGGCTGAGAGAATAAATTCTTCCTTGGAATTGTGAACTAAGCATTTATCATTCCTAAAATTCACAAGGTAACCTTCATCACATAACTGACTTATGCTAATGAGGTTGTGCTTAAGACCTTTAACAAAAAGAACATTTGATATCAAATTTTTTCCCAAAAGAACTATATTAACAATACCAACAATCTCTCCCTTAGCATTGTCTCCGAAAGTTAACTTTCCTCCTTTCGTTTTGATAATCTTTTCAAAAAATCTTTTGTTACCAGTCATGTGCCGGGAACATCCACTATCCATGTACCAAATATTGTTGCTGGAACATTCTTTATTTTCCTGAAATTAAGAACAATGTTAGACTTTCGGAATCCAAACTTGTTTGGATCCGATATTTCCAGACAATAAAATTTTAGGTATCCACATTTTCTTAGAAAAGTAAGCTTTATGAAAACCTAAGGATTGGGTTTTGTTTAAGGAATAACTTCTTGCCCAGTGACCACCACATTGACATTTAGTGCAAAATGGGGCACTTTGAGGAACAAAATAATTGTTACTAAAAACTGGTTTTGCATGGGTATAACCAAATCCGGATTTATTTCTTAAAGGTCGTATTTGAGAATACATCTTATCAAAATTTTCCTTACCATGGGTAAAGTTTGATAAACACTTCTTTAAGGAAAAAATTTCGGACTTGAGTTTTACAACCAAGTTTTTATCCTCAAAATCATTAGTTTTGGAACTAGAGTTAGGCTCGAAAACATTTTTATTAGAAATTACTTTTTATAATTCTTTAGAAAGTTTATTCTTCCCAGAACTTACTTCCTCAAGATTTTTTGAAATACTTTCAAAATCAGCATTTTTCTTATCAAGATCATTAGAAAGATCTGATATCTCTTTAGTAAGAATAGAATTCCTAGAATTTGCCTTATCAAGTTTCTTGTTGAGTTTGGAGTTCTCAATCTCAAGAAGTTCAGAAAATCTAGAGACTTCTTCAAAAGTAGGTAAAGTATTTTCCTTATCAGAAGATGATTCTTCATCAGAAGAGTTATAATACTTACTATAATTAGAATTTAAAGAAACATTGGTCAAAGATTCAGCATTTCGTACCTTAGCCATAAGACAATTATTATCAATAGGTAATCTGGCTATAAGACCAAGATTCTTCTGTCCTGAAGATTCATATTCAGAAGATTCATCTGAAGTGTCACCACCACTGGCACTCGAGGTGTCATTAGCTTTCAGAACTTTCTTAGCTTTGGCTTTGTAATACTTCTTCATGTTTCTGTCTGAATGCCTTTCCTTCCTTTCTTTCTTTTTGAGCATAGGGCAATCTGGTCTAATATGTCCAGCTCTTTTACATTCATAACAAGCAACTTCTCCATCTTTCTTATATTTCCTGTCCTTCTTCTTATACTTGGATTGAAAGTTTCTCTGTCCAGCTATCTTGTTCATCCTTCGAGCAAGATTGGCTAATTAATTTTCTGAAACTTCACTTTCACTAGATTCGGATTGGAAAATAACTTTCTTAGATTTGGATCTGGTTACTCTCTCAGGATTCTTAGCTTTCATCTGATTCGAAGTTGTAGTAAAAGCAACAGTACCATTTCCATTCTTTTTCTTGATGTTGTCAGCATCTCTCTTCATTCTTGTTTCATGTTGTAGAAGAGTTCAAATAACTCATCAAGAGTAATTTGAGTGACCTTCCTGTTCTCATCTATAGCTGTTCTCTTGGATTCCCACTCATTGGGCATTATGTCAATTATCTTGTCCACAAGAGCTTCATCATCTAAACCTTTTTCTCCCATTGATTGTAGACTGTTGACGATTGTCATAAATCTTTGTTGAACTTTACAGATAGGTTCTCCATAAGGAAAATTGAAGCCATGATATTCAGCTCTAAGCATAGCTCTCCTAGTCTCAATCACCTTAGAAGTCCCAAAGTGTGTAACCTCTAACTTCTTCCATATACAGTTAGCTGCTTCACAAGAAGAAATTTGGCTATATATATTTCTAGTCATTGAACATAATAAAGTATTGTGTACCTTATAGTTGAGTTGATATTCTTGCTTCTCCTGGTTAGTAAAGGTTCTGACTTCCTTGTCAGGAATTTTATAATCACCAGTAAGCATCACAAAGTTGTCTACTCCAGTATTGATAACAAAGGTCTTCATACGATCTCTCCAGTATTCATAGCCATTACCATCGAATATTGGTGGCCTTGTAGGATTCAGATTGTCAATCGAACCAACATTAATTCCTGCCATACTAAAAAATAACTTTGCAAACAAACTTGTTAGAAGCTTAGAATCGAAATCACACAGTTCGGAATGGGAAAAGTTTAGAATGGATAATCCGGAATGACAAAGTTCGGAATAGAAAATTGTGCAAGAAAAACTTGTATGTGAGTACAAGTATTTCAGTAACCTTGGCTCTGATACCAAATGTAATAATGGTATAGAGTAAGAGGTTTCCAACCTCTGATACCAATTGTAGGATTGAAATATAATATGAGATGCTCAATATACAAGAGGGGGGGTGAATTGTATACTTTAAAAATTCCTTTGGAACCTTTAAAGTTAGTTATGAATAACTAGAGTTTCCTTAAGAAAAGGAAAGAGCTAAGTTTAACAAAGTTAAACTAAGTAAATTCACAACACCTCTAACACCGAACTGAACTTGGAAAGGGATTCCAAAAGAAGGTTCCGGAAATATGATTCCGGAAATTGAAACTTAACAAAAGTTACAATATGAGATTCTACCTTAAAGCGTATAGAATCTAAACTAATCAGAGTAAGTAAGGAAGTATAAGAAAGTTATACTTTCCTTAAGATACAAATTGTAGCGGAATAAAGACAAGTAGTAAAACTACTAGTAACAAGATAATAGTCTTTTAACCCAAAGAGAAGAGTATCCAACAACCTTGGATAAAGGTCCCTTGATTTATACTTTCAAGCAAGTCTGTCTTACCCACACCAGGGTAAGCCCTCGATACGAAGATCGGTGTCTCTGTCTTGCTATCCCCGCAAGCCCTCAACTTCAAGGTAGTTGGCAACCTCTGTCTTTCTCAGCAAGAAATCCCTCGATCTTTAAGGTAGTCTGCACCTCTGTCTTCCTATCCCCGGAAGCCCTCGAATGTAGTCACCAACATTCAGAGTCGCACGAAGCTTTGAGAGTTAATAAGATACTCTCTCTCTAGAAATCACTTCAACAGCATGTAAGCACTTTATCAACAAATCGGCACCGAGATCTTTCAAATGAGCTCCTATTTATAGGTAAGGTCGGCTCCTCTCCAACGGTCATATTTTCCTTAAAGTTCGGAGGGACCTGTACACGTGTCACTTAGACAACGGTTAGTTTATAACAAAAAGGACGACATCGTTTTATAACAAAACAAGTGAAACAGAATGTACGACATCGTTTTAAACTCTAACATAAAGGTTCGGAATGAATAAATTCAGAGTGTATAAAACAATGATAATCAGATTCTGTTTAATAGGAGAATTCGGAATGAGAATTCGGAGTAGGAATTCGGAATAGGAATTCGTCATCAGAAATCGTAATGAGAATTCGTCATCAGAATTCGTAATGAGAATTCGGAATGAGATTTCTTCATTAGAATTCGTAATGAGAATTATTTATTGGAATTCGTAATGAGAATTCTTCTTCAGAATTCGTAATGAGAATTCGGAATGGGATTTCTTTATTAGAATTCGTAATGAGAATTCTTCTTCAGAATTCGTATCCTGAATCTGGAATAAGAATTAAGTCAGAATTCATATCCGGAATTCGGAATGAAACTTCCTTATAGTTCTTGTCCAGAATCTGAACCCTAAAATAGAATGCTTTTATATCAAAGTTTTAATGACTCCGAGAAAACGAATCTGAAACTTATACTTTAGAAAAATATTGATGAAAATATGATAAGGATAATTTTCCTTATAAAAGCGATTTTCCTTAAGAAAGCAAATTTCCTTATAAAATCAATTTTCCTTAAGAAAGCAATTTTCCTTATAAAAGCAATTTTCATTAAGAAAGCAATTTTCCTTATAAAAGCAATTTTCCTTAAGAAAGCATTTTTCCTTACAAAAGCGATTTTCCTTAAAGATAAGGTGTTTGTGATTTTCAAAACAAGAAGGAATGGAAAAGTCATAAGGAAAACCTTATTGACTCAACAGTGAACCCCATGGTGATGTTCTAGGTCGAATGAAACCTTTACCTAATAACTTCTCAATTTCATCTTTAACACTAAAAGTTTAATTTGATCCATTCGATAAGGGGGTTTTAAAATTTTCTTAGCTTCATGAACTAAGTGAATAGTAAATTCAACGTCTCGATTAGGTATAATGCCAGGAAACGCATCCACAAAAACATCAAGGTACTCATTAACCACATGCACATCATTAATATGAACCGTTCATTTATTTTGGACAATATGTGCATGGTAAAATTCATTTTTATTTTTACTAGTTTCTCAGCTTCCGGAGTTCTTATCAAAAGAAAGGGTTTATTCTTGTATACACGCTGTAAATATTTATAAAAATAAACCACTTGAGATCTGTAATAAATCTTAGAATGATAAATAGAAAGGATGTATATGCCTAAAATAACATCAATCTTTATTATAGTCAATACAATAAGGTTTGCAGGTAGGATCTCTCTATACACAAGGAAAGGAAAGTTCT
Organism: Viscum album; assembly: GCA_963277665.1. NCBI lineage: Eukaryota > Viridiplantae > Streptophyta > Magnoliopsida > Santalales > Viscaceae > Viscum > Viscum album. The sequence continues at coordinate 1,050,002,287 of OY728148.1, forward strand.
TATAATATATTTTTGTCTCAACATTTCATCGGGGTGTTTTTACCATAAGTTAAGTATTTCATATCATGAGATTGAATTCAAAATTTACTAGAAAACTTTTCAGAAATGAAAGAGTGTGTAGACATTGAATCAAAAAACACATTGGCATATTATGAAAAAACAATTAGTGTACCTGATACTACTTCGTTCGATGTCCCAAAATATGTTGAATTAGTTTCAAAGGATTTTACCACCACTTTTGGCTTGTAGTTCGGCTAATTTACCTCATTTGAGTTCTTCACTGAACACTAAAATGCATAATAACTCATTTCATTACACTTAAAACATCTTAAGAATTGTGTTTCATTTCCTGGTTAATCATCTTTCTTACAATTACGAGAACAATGACCAGACCTACAACACCGGAAGCACTTTCCAGACATCGATAAACATACTCCAAGATGCTTTTTAAATCTAGGCTTATTTGATGAATTCTTCCCCTCTTCTTGCCAAATGGACTTCTTATTTTGTTGTTTGTCAAAGAACACTTGATCAACGACAAAATCCATTTCCAACTTCTCCGAACATCGAACACGGTTTTCATAACTTTTGAACTCACGAGAGGCTAACTCTCTCCGATATCGTGGCATCAGTCCTGAGTAATATAGATTTATCTTACTATCAATATCTCGGATGAAATTTGGTGCTTACCTTGCCTATCGAGTGAACATTACTTCATAAGTATCCACTAATTAATCCTCCTGCCTCAATTCTAGGAATTGTTTTTCCATCCTAAGATAAACCACATTTGGAAAATATTTCTCAAGAATCATACCCTTGAATTCATCCAAATCAAGAGCATCAATCTCCTCACAACCACTGATATTTTTCACCATTGACCACCACTAATCAGCATCACCATCAAAATGGTAAACATTGAGACGATACTGTTGATTTTATGAACTACCCATTACATCGATTATCATCACCAGTGATATAATCCACCCATTAGCTTGCACATGGTCAGATGATCCTCTGAATGATGGGGTATGTTGACTTGTGAAATTATCCACTATTGACATCTTCCTCTATGGTTGATTTGGATGATCTCATGCATAGAAACCACCACCATTTATAGCTTATGTCAATTGTGCCATCTCTGCAAAAAACTGTTCAGTTCCGATTCTGACCATCTTAGGTTGTTGATTTGGAAGGTTGTCTTCCTCCTGATGTCATCTCAACATAGCTGCCATGTTTCCTCTGCAGAAAACCATTCCAAACACAGAAATATCTTAGGCGAAGAAACATGTGAATCTGTAAATGCTATATCATTTCAATATTACCATAAATTAATTAATGGACATTTATTTAACAATACCCTAACTCCTAATGTTATCTAAACCGACCTCTAATACCAACTATAAAGACCCTGTGGTAAACCTTACAAAATGTTGAATAAAATGAATAATTCAAATTCAGGATGTTTTCAGGTTAAGTGTTTTAGAGAATTATGATATAACTATTACATCTCAAAAGATTACAAAGTAGACACTTCTATATAGTTTCCATTTTTTTACAAAACATGAACTCTTGAAAAAATGAGTCATGTCCAGTTCCATGTCTAAGACAACATGAATATGTCTTGATCACATCATTGACCCTATTTCACATTATGTCCTGTGAAAACATTTTAAAAACATGGGAAGAGAATAAAAAGCTCAGTAAGGGATACACAAAGATTGAAAACTGATAGTTCTCCAAAACAACAAGTAAACCATGAATACTTTAACATAAGTAATACTTTTCTCTTTTATGAAGTACTAATTACTCTTCACTGAATAAAATATCACTAAATACAATTTTAAGACCAAAATTTTACTCATATAAAGAACACATAATATATAAATGTAACTTGGGACCTAAACATACTTAAATTGAATAACGATATGGTGGACTTCCACACATATCACTAAATGGAATAGCCATATGGATGACTTCTATACCCAATGCATTGGATGTTATAACCTAACCACTCGTCATGGTATTCATGGCACCACACATCATTTTGTTTATAATGTAACCCCAATTAAAATGTCCAAGTACAATTATAAAATCATAAGACATAAAACAAATATGAAGGAATAAAAAAAATTTTACATTTCATTCACAATATATCACATAAAAATACTGATGTAACAAATCCATTTTCAAAACCATTTTCAATACCAAAATACATAAAAGACTATATGATATTTATTTTCTTTTAAAAACATTACCGCTTGTTGAGTAATACAAAGATCAAATAATATTTGCCGAGGTGGAAAAGGATGTCGTCAGAGCTTATATTAAAAGAAACATTCCTATTTTTAATTTATTAAAACTCTTCATATAAAATGATTCCATTTAAAATTTCACGGATTTTTATCCAACATATAAAAGATAGTCATTTATTAAAACAAATTATGCCTCAATGAAAGGAGATTGAGATGAAGTCCCTTACCTTGTGTCCGACTTGACTCGATCATTCATTAATCTTATGAATAAAAAACTATAGATAATTTATACTTTCTTCATAACCATTTTCAATTTTATTATGCCTTTTATATCACTTATTAGCATTTTATCAACATTATGCAATCATTTACGTTAATAACGTTCATTTCATCGATATTTGGTACTTGAGTAAAAATGGGATTCTTATAATCACATTTTGTTCATGTGGTCAATGGTTCATTATATACAGAATGATATTCATGATTTGAATATCATATATATTATATATATCCAGCATATACATGTATCTATAATAGTACATAACTGTTAGATGTAAGAAATGAAATGCACTATTCATGGAGACAGTAAGTTGTACGTACACATTAACGCTACGTTCATTTCTATTTCATATTTAATGAAATTAAAACATAATGATACATAGTAGTATTATAATTATATAATTGTATCATATATAATATCATAATATCTATCCTTTATACATACCACATGTGGTATGAACCAGTCATATCACTTTGAGGGGGTGGTAGTGTGCATTTCCTCAAATGAAATTATCGCTTTTACCAATAATGGAAAACATAATAGTATGCTATAAATGAAAATTACAGAAAAATTATGAAAACATAAAAATAATATATATCATATATAAATATAGTGCCATCATAATGGCCAACATGAGACGAGGTAGAAGATAAGAGAACAATCATCGTTTCGTGATGCGTTAGTTTTCCATAGAAAAAAACATTATGTTCTTCACCCATTAGATAGAGGTGTGTGTATGATTAGTTAGAATATATCTAATGAAAAAATAATAGTATATTGAGGATACTGGTTTTGTTAAAAATTGAACCGAATAAAAATATTTTTGGGGGTTGGATAAGTAAAATAAAAGAAAACAAGTTAAGAGAAACAGTTAGCTTTAATTTGGGTAACTTCTTTTGGGTTGAACCAAAATGACTTCTTGAAGTGACTTCTACCAAAGGTAAGGATTGTAGGAGGAGGAGGGAGATGTAGGCAGATTAATTGGGTAGATTTTGGATGATCCATAAGTCATGAGAGGTGTGTGGAATTGGTTAGAAGTGTTTTTCTTTTATAAGGGAGACGAGGGGCTCTTTAGGAAAGTGTGAAAATATTATTTTATTATAAACATATCATCTATTTAAAATGGTACAAAAATAATTAATATCGAATATAAGATGATTAATATTTGAAATAAAGTTATCCAAAAATAATTGTACATGTTTTGGATAATGTTTTAATCCTTATAATCTTATTTATTTAAATCATTTATTAATGAGGTATATACTGCATCATTATTGTGTCATAAATAAATTAATTTATATGATGTCTAAAAATTATAAAAAAATAAAATTATGTAGGAAAGATTATCATCCTTTCAATTAATATTTTTTGGAAAAATTTATACTTATATAACAACATATAAAAATCAATTAAATAAAAGATATTTGTTTTTGTCATTTTTTCCGTTACATCAAATTAATTAATCTTAAGTGACATTTTCATTCATAAGTGGCTCCATGGGGTCCCAAAATAGACCCAAAGATTCCCATGGTCAGATATTACTCATTATATAATTTTATGACAAGTTTTAATGTAATTTTTAGTTATTATAATATTATTTTTCCATGAATTAACCTAAATACTTTTAACCGCGGTAAATAAAAGTCAAAATTTATTATTCACCAAAAATTATTTTAATCTTATTAAACCACCATTTACTTCCTAATAACAATAATGTATGTCATATTTCTTAAATTCAATTCACAAAAGTGGTAAAATTTCATATAAGTGAAGAGGTCAATTTTTTTAACTACTAGTAAGTGGTTTCACAATTCATCAAAAAATGATGTTTTCCCGAAAAATGCCAAAATTTTGGCCTAATATTTATTTGATATTACGAATTCAAAAATGAGGGCTATTTTTAAAAATTCAAAACATAGAAGTGGCATTAATTAATCTAAAATTAATTATTGTTGTTAAAAGAAATAGCATGTTTTTATGAAACAATATCTATCAAACGATTGACACTTGTTTGTGTCAAATTTCAATGTGAAATTAATTACAATGTCCAACATTGGATTAAATGGTAAAAAAATATTATAATTAATCATTAAATACAATTATAAAAAATAAATAAGATTAAATTTCACTTTTGAATTAAAATACTCTATTTTCACTATTTATTAAAAAATGAACATTATCGGAAAATTCCCAAAAATGTACAAGAAGTAAATTTTGATTTCCCCAATCTAATAAAGTGTTTCATTTGGTCAATTAGAATTAATTAAATTAAAAAAAACTTTATTTAAATAAGGTTCTCCATTAAAAGGTGGAAAATCGACAATTTAATGTAAATAACGCTTAAAATTAGATTCATTCACATTTTAAGCCTCTAACTTTATATTGGATAAATGTAAATATATTTAACAATCATGTATAATCATATTTTAGTTAGTTTTGTTCATTCCGACCAATACAACGACTATGAGTTAACTACCATTTAAAATAATAATATTATATTAATAGTGTGCAATGTAGGATTTCAAAGAAACCTGTTGTTGCGTATCGGGTACACTATCGAACATAGCAACCCCTTAAAAGTAAAAATAATATTTAATTCACATATATTAATTAATATAAAAATATCGTAATATTCATTTACTAGGGATGTTACAATATGTATAAATATATCATTAATATTATATATAATTATTATATACATCAGTGTATTGATTTATAATTATTGGTGATAGGATATGAATTTTGTTAATACACATGGCAGTAGATCACTATACCCATGACTAACAGTTTTGATTCCCATTTGAGGGAGGATGAAAGGTTGGTATGTTGTTATATTTATGTAACAACATATAGGTATATTGAATATACTAATTTAATTATATCATCATGTTTTAATAATATTTATCATGTTCTTGAAGGATAAATAAAAGAAATATCTCGGTTAACAATGTCACTTATTCTTTAAACAATTTCATTAGTTTTTTCAGAAGATAATTTCTAGAAAGGATACATGAATAAAACATTGAATATTAGATGTTTCAAAGGAATTTAAAATGTTATTATGGGTTTTATATTATAAACCATAGTGTTTTTAATGTGTGAAGAGTTGAGAATATGGTGTCCTTTAATAATTCATCGAGATGATACAAATTGAATTTTTTAAAAACATTAATGTGTAACCAAGTTTTTAGCATTAAAATGATAAAAAAATGGAAATTATTGAATATAATAGATTATAATGTCAAAATATGTCCACAAAATTTTATTTTGAATGGTTTTCAGGTAATTTACCTCATATCAGGATTTTGTAACTCATAGTAAACTTCATTTTACATTAACCCTCATAATTTATTTTTATTATTTTTTATATTCAATCAAGTAAAAAATTATGTTAAAATTATATGATAATTATTATTATAATATATACATTATTTAATATATTTATAAATTTTTAATCCACATAATTGTAAGAGTTTAATATAAACGTAAACCTGTATACATGATGAAAAAGTGGTTTTCTAAAATGAAAAAGAAAAAAAATATTTATATTTATTTAAATAAAAACTCAATATTAAATTGAATAAAATGTACATTATATATTTAAATACATTTTTGTTGATGTAATTCTATTTGTAAGACCATTTTAAAACAACAATTTACCTTATAACTGTAATAAATGAAAAGATGTTTTCAACTAAATTATTAATTTTCACTATTCATTAGAAAATTAAACATTAAAGAAAAATATCAAGACCCTATGAAAATTTTTAAAATTCATTTCCAAAAATTAATTAATATTTTTAAAATAATTTTACTACAGTTTTCAAAAATTAATTTTCTGAATTTTTTTCAATAATAAATAAATGATTAATTGTGAAAAAAAATATATTTTGAAATATTTAATGACTTAAAAAAATTAAATACATTATTATCGATATCTTTTATTTATTTATATACATTATAAAAATATTTATAACGTGTTTATTCATATAAATTCCTCCATGTTTAACAACATGGTCATGAAAGCCATGTTAAATAGTAATATAAATAGAATATTTTTTTATTAGAACATAGTGTTATGTGTGACAAAAGAAATGAAAGAAATTATATTTCTTAAAATTATATATTACAAAATTTCACACTATTAAAAATAAATTTAACAAATAAACTATTTTTTTAAATTCATAATATAATTTATGATCTTGAGGTGTTGCATTATCCCACACAATTAAAATTAGACCGTAAAAATATTAATTTCTTCTCAATAATGAATGAATTTGAGTGTATCCACAAGATAAAAAATATATAATATTTAAATTCTAATAATATATCCAATATAATATTTTAAGTAGTAAAAAATGATTCATTGGGTATTAATAATGTTATGATACCAGTATTTTTCTTAGGATGTTCATATTCAAAATTTATATATGATCATGGCCTGATATAGAACATGTAGTGATGTTTCCAAAATAGAATATTGATATAATACCTTTTAAAATATAGTAAACACATTCATGAATCAATGTAAAAATATTAGAAAAAACTCGATATGTATGATGAAACTTCCAAATAACCTTAAATATGTTTTAATAATGACAATATAACTATGTGTTTTTATTTATAAGTCAATGTATACTTGTTTGTGGAATCATAAATTTAATATGATAGTGGAAACTATATAATGAATAATCACCATCCTCTTCAATTATAATTATTGAATACTATATTCCATTTTATTATGGTTTAGGTGGTATTTACTTATAATTTTTTCGACTCACCATCATTTTAGTGCATTAATTTTCAAAGATCCATAATTAATTATAATATAAAAAATGATTTTGTTTAACTTTTAAACTTCCATTAAAATGGTGATCTTGATGACCATTATTTTTTTTACATCATTCTAATTATGAAATACATAAGTCGATTCATCTAGTATTCCTAATATGTAAGAAATTTATGATTCTTTTCCTTCATAATCTATTTCACATAAAATTAATTGCCACTCAACCTTTCTTTATCTTGAGATATTTTTGTATTAAACTATTTTATTGTTATTATTCATAATTAACATATTAATATTATTCAGAATCCATTTGTTCGAAACATCAAATACTATCCCATTAGGTTTCTATTTTAGATAATATTTTTATTGTATATTGATTCTATTTTGATCATGGATCCTTAAATATTCTTCTATTTCTAAATCCAAAAGTATCTACTCATGAGTGAGGACTAATTAACACAATAATACCATAAGATGATGGAAAATATATGAATAATTCTACATCAAAATTTAGTACTCTTAAATATTATTTCATTATTTTCTTATTCAATCAAAATCAATCGTAGTTCAATATAGGTTTCATCAGGTTTTTTGAACCCCAAATTATAGTCATAATTAAATAACATTATCAATCCTCCACAGTTACTAGTAATGATAATTTCATTAACCAAATACTAATCCTCGGGAGTTTTAAGTCTAGTGTGTTGTTTTGATTCATTGATATGCCCCAGGTAATTCTCGAGTGGATACCCAATCCACCATTTTCCGGTTTTTATCACTATAAAAATATATGACAAATCCTATATTATAATCATTTATCTATAAAGAGATGAAATTTACATTATAACTATATGTCCTCCAATTTACCAAATAATCATAATCTAATCTTATGCATATAAATCTCCATTAAAAAATAATGATGTTTTCACTAATGTAATCTTATCGAAATCCCTAAAATATTTTATATTAATTTAACTAACATAAGGGTGTTTTACCATTGATATCACAATAAATTATAAAACATCACTCTTTAATGACATTTACATCCTTAATTTATATCGTCATAATCTCTAAATTCATTTAAAATTTTTTATGTTACCAACTATAGTACCCTGGACCCGCACTATAAATTGCAGTCTGAATAACACATACATTACATAGTTATATTTAAAATAAATGGTAATTATAAAAAATATATATCCAATACATTAATGACATAATTAAAATATTACAATAAAAATATATATCAATAAATGTTATGGTTTAAAACATTAGATAATTAATAAATAACAAAATCTAATAAAACCTATGGCTATATCTACTAATTCACACATTATTTATAGTATATAAGACTAATTAATCCATAATAAGGCATAAAAATATCTGGAATATTCTCTGCACAATCTATAAAATATACTTATCATGAATAATACATTTCAATACAACCTATGTAAAAAGAAACATATGAAGTGTTGATATGAAAAACACGATGATGGTAAAAAAATTGATAAGAATCTAAAATCATAATAATTAATAATATGAGAATAAATAATGTCATATGAATAGATATCCAAAACTAAATTCATAATTGAATGAAAATGAATGCGTAATAGATCCCTAGATAATGATAGAAATGAAAAAATAACATGGGTAACAACTACTGAATCATTAGTAATAAATATCATTACGTCAAATACCTAATTTATTTCTATAAGAAAATTCCTCAAAATTATACATCCATGCCCATGTTTTTATGAAATATCTATTTCTCTATAAATATATAACAAAATTGACAAATTTTATTGTCTCATTATACCTAATGATAATTCAAAGGGAATTAATGAACCACAAATGTTACTAATAACATCCAATGCATTCATTATAAAAAGGATTGAATGAGAGATAAAATATATATCTAATATTATATAATAATCTGTATTCATATTTCCTAAAATAATAAGTATATATATTTTCAATATGTCACCAATAATTAAATAATATATCAATTTGTGTAAGAATCCTATAAACATAAAATTTATAGAGGAATGGGTATATGATTAAGTTAATAATTTCTCTAATCAATAGATATATGTAATCTTGTAGAATTACCCATAAAAACTAAATAATTTATTATGTGTTCCCATAGTAAAGGGATCGAATAAAAATTTATGTGTTTAATAAAAAATTATTAGGAAATACAAAGTCATTGATAAATATCCACATGTTTTATCTCTCGAAGGAAAAAGTATGAGTGGATTTATAATGTAATCAATTTCAAATATACATATCCTAAAAAGGTAAAAAGTGTTAAAATACAAGTTGTATTTATTTTAAACAAATCAAAGAATGTGGATTGTTCATATTATGAAAAAATCAAATTCTCTATACCCATTATTTTGTAAAAAAATAAAGTATGTCCGCCCATTATATTGTCAAATAATATATAAATTCCCCAATTCATAATCACATTAAATTTAATATATTTATAAATTAATTGGAGGGGGTTATATGACTCTAACCATCATTATACACTTATAAATGGGCTATATGATATCAATTATATATCATATTATATAAACCCTATAAAAATGGGTTTCATATCATCTCTAAATGGTATTGCATATGGTGATATAAAAAATTGATGATTTGATACAATGAAGTGAATCGACCACAATATAATATTAATAATTAATTGATAGGGTCATATAAAAAACATATCCCCATTGAAGATATATATTTTGGACAAGGAGATGAAAATTTAATAAAAATAGTCTTTAGAAAACATTTCCTTATATTTTCATTAAAATAATATATTATATGTCTATTTTGTACCCTTGATTTTAATGAACACAAAATAAACTCATTTTTAAATAGTAGATGAGAAGGAAATTTCAATAATGTGTCCTCGAAAAGACTTAAATTTTATCCATATAAATTTTGGATTGAAAGATAAAATTTACTATCAGGAAAAGAGAAATGATTTTAGTATCTAAAAAATATAGTTATTGAAACATGACATAGAATGAGAGAGATAATTATTTTATTTTGAAATTATTAAGTATATATTTCAATATAAATATAAATATAATATATTTATATTTCAATATTATAATGGATATAAAGGTATGGAAGAGTGATCATGGATATACAAGGAAAAAATATCACTTATAGAGGATGTGAATTAGCCATAACATCATCAAATTTTCTGACTATTGGAATCTATCAATGTTATTCTTTATAGAGGATAAAAAATTGAATTTTAATATTATTATATAATTTTAGAAAATAGTCTTGTAAATCCATACTCAATGAAGAGAAATTATAACTCATTACAATATGTTAAATCATGAAAAACCCCATACCTATTACTTGTAACATCCATGAAACCTATTTATCATAATATAAATTATTTATAAACACCATAATAAACTATTTAAAATCCATATTAATTTTTATTATTCCATATAATGATTATTTATAAAAAATTATTATACATTTTTTGTTAGTTATATAATACATTCATCATTTTATGTTATCGATTTTGACTATTACGTGCATGATTTAAAGTGTTGACGTCAGTCCCCATTAAATTATAAAAAATAATCATTCATATATTATCCATTATAGTAGAACTCATTGTTAATGTTGATCTATAAAGTATAATTTAAATATAAGAGGTTATTTTTCAATGTTTATAAAGATGAATGTTGTGAAATCTACATTTTAAAATTTTATGTTATGAAAGGTGGTATATAAATATAAATATATTACATTAATATTAAATATCAATAAAAAATTATTAAGTCATTCATATATAATATAATATTAATTTTTTTTTTATTATCATCCATGATGAAAATTTCTAGCATTGTTCATGTAGGTGGTTAAACTGACCTAGACAAGAACATTTAATACTTACAGGAGAAGTACTTATATGATTTATTTAGATATAATATAACTATTAAATAATTTTAATTAACATATTTAGGTTTTATTAATTTTATAAATTATACTAGGGAATGTTTAGGTGAAGAATATAATTGATATATTATTATTACATAGGATGAATAAACTGTTTCACTCTTAGTATGATAGTTTTAGGTGGTTAAAATTTCTAGGATCACTTCTTTTTAATATTATTAAATTAATGAGAAATTAATTTTTATATAATTTTAATAATTTAATTTAAAGAAATTTTTATTTTTAAAAATATAGTTATAATTATCTGTTTAGTGTGGGGATGAAAAATGAGGTACATCGTTCTATTACGGTGGTAGTCTGCTGGTACACATAAAGAGTGTTTTCATTCTCTATAGAATGGAATGAAAGTAGAAATTTATTTTTATTTTTATAATAATAATTAAATTATATATATCATATATATTAATTATTCTCCCCCTATTTAATCATCCATGTATAACTATTATGGTAAAAACACATCCTTTTGTAGAAGAGGTAGTTTGTACATACACATAAAGTGTGTTTCCATTTTTCTAATGGAAAAAGAAAATAGTGGATAATGTTTTCTCTCCAAATAATATATTTAAAAATAACAATAATATATATTTAAATCATAATAATATTATGTTTAATTATCCTATAAAAAACACCTAAATAAAAGGTGGTTATGGAGTGATTACTCTTCACCGTGAGAAAATGTGTTTTCTATTGGTATCATCTTGGAAATGGAGGTATTATGAAAAATTATTATGAATATAGGAATATGGTAGAGTAATTAGACTCATTGGGATGTAAAATATTCTGGGTTTCGATGGAAAATCCAATTACAAGAGTATCTTTCAATTGGTGGTGGAATGCCCCTTTTATAAGTTGATGGAAAGAAATTTTTGTAAATAGAAATTTATAATTTTAAGGGATATCATATTTTACATAGAAAGTAAATACAATATGGAAAATAATAAAGAGGGTGTCTGTTTTTTTTCTATCAACAATTCATCCACTCATTTTAAGACATTTTATTAACAAGTATTTTCCATTATCCTTTATTTTAACCATTTTTGAATTTTTACTTTTACCACGGAAACTCATTTTTAACAACGATAACATGATTTTATATATAAAATTTAAATTGTGAATATTTATTAATTTTCTTGTTTATTATTACAAATAAAAAAAATTATAATATTATATTTCTTGAAATTTTAACAAAATAATTATGAAATAATAATGTATTGTGCAATAAAAACAGATATTGGCAAAAATATAATTTACGTTCTAAAATATAAACTATGTGTTTTTTTGTTAAAAATTATATTTTGAAATATATAATTTTAAATTTTAAATCATTATTTTGTCAATAAAATAATTTCCTGAAATTTATGTTATTCTAAAATCCTTATGGTGGCATATATGTTATATTATCTGTAATAAAAATATTTTTACACTATTAACCTAAATTTAAATATTCTTAGTAAACCCCAAAAACACATTATAAAAAAATTTAAATATAAAATATAAAATTATGTAATTTTTTAAAATAAAATTCTTATTTTTTAGAATTTATTTTTTAAATTGAAATGTAGAATATAAGGAATATCCTCTTTTACAGATATTTTATTTAAATTATTAGTTTTCTAAATCATATTTCATATTAAAAACACAAGATACATTAGTCCGTGTATTAAAATATAAAACCTTATCACAATATTATTTAAAAAATTAAGCAATTAAATTGGTTTGAATAAAATAAATAATCATTTAAAAATATTTCTTTATTAGAAATAACTATTTAAAACATGAAATATTATTAATTATATATACACTCTATATTTGATTTTTTATTTTATTACTCTATTTTTATTTATTAGAGGTTTTATTCTTATTATAACTTTACTTATATTGTTTATCTATCATTTTGTCTTTTTTATATCAAAATTTATTGTGGATGAAACTGTTCAACATTGTATTTATTTAAAGGGAAATTTATGATAAAATCTTGAATAATTACACACACACCTTGACATATTAATATTAATAGGATGATGATTAGTTATTTTTTATTTTCAATTCATAATTAATAATTTAATAACAATATAAATAGTTAGTGTCAAAATGATTTTGAAAATGAAAAATTTATTGGAATATATCTGATATGATGGACATTATATATAATTTATTCACCAATGAGTTTTTATTATTAGGATGTATAAAACCAATATAATATCAATATAGAATATTAACCAACCCAATGAATGTTGTTTTAGAAATGTATATATTTTGTTAATTGATTCTAATGAACATTTATTAACAAAATGAATCACTGAGTAGGGGTGAATTCATATATCAAATTCATTTATATTTTTCATTTAATCAAACCATGTTATATGTTAAGATGACTGAAAAACATGATGCTATTTAATTGTTTTCATATATTAGTTCAAATATTATCTTTTATTCACATAATTTAGTGAAAAAAATTCTAAATAAGGATTTTACATTGAGGGAAAAAATTAATAAGATTCTCCATTGAATATGAATGATTATATCCGTAGCATGATCTGAAAAACCAGTTATCGAAGGATTATATATAATAAGAATAAATACATATTAAAATATTACATAATTTTATTAATTTTAATTATATGAATAATATTTAATATAATAATATATTCTATAAGAAAAATTAATATCAATATATGATTCCACAAATATATCATTGAATATCCTAGAATAAACTTTAATTATCTATAAATATTTTCAAAATACACATCACTCCATTGTAAAATAATGATTTAATAAATGTAATGTAAAACCATTAAAGATAAAAACATAAAATATTATCATACCTCAATCTATGAAATATTGAGGATATTATAATCTTATTAAACTCGACTAATAGACAAAATCATGATAATTGATTATAACAACGCCATAATACATATTCCTCTTTTATATTAAATTCAATCATAAAACCCATTAATATATTAATAGAGATAAAAATTTAATATATATAAATATATTTGTCTTAATATTCCTCTATATTAATTATTACAGATTAGCAAATTTAGACATCATACAATAAAATCCACTAATATAATTTCTTTTTATGATTTTTTAATTTAAAATTAAATATCTAACCAAAAATCATCAATGTTCATAAAGTATTCGTCAATTATGAACCTTTATATCCCTATAATGTATGAAATCATCATAAAATATGTAAATATATCATAAATTTTTTATTTTAATAGTATATTTACCAATAATCCTATCATGTTTTCAAATATACATAAGAAATTATTTTCTATCAAATCATATTAAAAACATATTGGGTGTAAATGTAATGTTAGTGGTAAATTATCTCCAATTATCCAGTTTCTCAATAAATATAACTCTATTTTTTGAGAAATTGAAAAATTGGTGTTTGTTTTATAGTCAAAAATCTCAAATTAATTATCCCATGGAACAAAATTCACGATTAACAAAAAATATGGTGGTTAAGAAGTGAAATTTACTCATTTATTCCATGTTAAACCACAAAATTTATTTAAAAACATTATTCAATTGATCTTGATCTAATCAAAAACAATATACACATATATGTTCATGTGATCAATTATTGATCATTACTAAAAACAAAAGATAAAATAATTCATCTATGAATCAAATCACACTCTAGGAATCATCAAATAACTTCACACATAATCTCAACCATATCATCCTATTAAATTTCATGCTAACCATTAAAAATAATTATTTCTTTAAGTCCTATAATTATTATAAAATAGATATTATTTAATCAATTAATAGCGTATGAGAGAGTATTTGGTAATGAAAACGTAATAGTTAATTAACAATACCAATGTTGAGGACAATTAATTGACATTCACATCCAAAAACAATTTTATATAATATATTATGCTATTTTGTATATGTTCTAAAATTATTTCCAATACATACTCACAAAACTGTTATAGTAGTTCATAATTAATAATAAAAAAATGATGTTTTATATTATGTTTGTAATTATATCTTTGAATATGGATGTATAATTTTCAACTCCATTAGTTAATCTAAACCCTAGGAAATATTTTAAAAAAAGTTTTTGTATATAAATTTTCCTATTAGTTCTTAAAAGATACACCCTTTATAAAATGATATATGATATTTATATTTCTTGACCTAAAATATAAAACATTATTTTTTGAATGATTCGTGGAACATATATTATCACATCCATGTAATAATGGTAACCTCATCTACACTATGAGATATTTTAATGTTGTTTTTATCAATATCAATTTTTTTGGTTCCATATAATGGAACATTAATTATTTATTTTCCAATACATACATCTATCTCCAATTAATATAACACTACATGAACTATTATTATTTTAATCAAAACACCAATATAAATCTATATTGAAAATTACATATAGATCTAACAACCCTTAGTTTTAATATTTTATCCCAAAATATAAATTAATATTTATATAATATATATTTTATGTTGTTTTATTATAGTAATTCTCCATTAGTTAACTTCAAAAATGAGTATATAATTTTAAATCATACATTACGTCGTGTTATAATGTTTTCAAATAAGGGATAATAAAAATGTGTTTTTTAAAATTGTATGATTTTTTTAACTTCATCATCATTAGAAATTTTATTTTCCACATTAATTGGATGAGAACCCACATTTGTCATCCATTCGAAAATTCATAGATATTTTCTATGAATATTTTTCTTAAATATGAAATATATGATATTTCTATTTGGGAAATTTTATGGACTAATAAATACCCCATATCTATCAACATATATTTATAAATATGTAATAATTTTATTCATAAATTTATTTCATAAAGTTTCCATATTTCCAATCAATATTATATAAAAAATATATATAATTTTAATGAGTGATACCACATTTCTATATTTCGTGTAGAGTTAATTGTCCACTATTATGTTCTAGAAATTAATTGATTTCATGAAAGTATAAAACATATATTATCTTAATTATGTGGGGGTTTTAATCATTATATAACTATATTCTACCTAAAAAACACCTCTATTCATTGAAAAAAATAAGATGATATAGTATTACAAATATAATAATCCACTACATGTTCACCCCTAAGGGAGGTTAACATGACATCTATTTAAAAAATGAGGTTTTTTAATTTGAAAAATAATCAAATTAATATAATTATACATTAATAAGTGTAAAAAAATAACATTTCTATGTGAATTTTACATCTCTAACTTGAGATAAACATCATAAAGAATAATTTATTTGTTCAACAACACTTGAACATTCACAATTAACATGTTTTTTAACAACAAAATGATCTGAGAAACATTATTTTTGGTGTTTTTAAGATCTACCTACAAATTTTAATTCATCTCAATAGGATCCAATTTTTTATTAATAAAAAGTTATCTCTCTTGGTTTAATAAATATTCATTCACACTTCTTTTCCTGAGAAGATAAATCTGTGAGATGTGGATGATATCCTCCAATTTCAATTTTTTTAAGACACATATCCATGGTCATAAATGATTTTATACTCCTCAAATTTCAATATTAATTATTTATGAATATAATTACTTCATTATTAATCCATTTATATGTTTTAATCATAATATTAATCAATCCCATCACTCAAAAAATTATTTCTTTCAATACTTTTTGAATATATATCATGTTGGATAACAAATATTTTATTATTTGGATCCCTTATAGATCATCTTATTTTTTATATAGACTGATTAATTGAGTATTAGAACACCTTTAAATTAACATAATGAATAATATTAATATTTTGGATGTTATAAATGTTTGTTGTCCTTATGTTAGGTGGATTGATAATAAAAATGATTTTGAATCCCATTTGGTCAATCTTGTTCACGCATGTACCATCAACATTGATTGCATGAAACTACTATAAAACATAATAAAATTTAAAATAGGGGACATATTATTTTTTACATAACAATGTTACTTATGTTAATTTATATGATAACAAAAATTTCATTCCTATAAACTTTTATACTAGAAATTTTTTATAAAATAAATGTATATTATAAAGCACCACCATAAATGAAGAATCTATCCCAAATTATATTATATTTAAAAATTTGGAAGAACAAATTATTTTAGGGTATTTGGAGAACTATTCGAATTTTAAAGACAATAATATTATATATAATATTTATAGAAACAAATTTTTTAATCATCCATGTTGTCCCATTTCTTAATCTTCAAATAAAGTCATCATCCTTTTTCTACACTTCCAATCAAACTTAAACAAATCAAAATGTACAAAAATTTATATCTCCTAAAAATAATATATGTAATCTAAGTAAAATTATTAAAAAATTGATTTAAATTAATAATATATATATATATAACATCTTTCATTATTGGCTTGAAAAAGTATGAATAAATAAACTCCAATAGTTTATAATTTTTGAATATCTATTTTCTTGCTTGGAGACATGAAAATATTACAAATTTGACATATGGACTAAATAAAATTCACAAAAACACACAGACACACGTGTATATATATAATGAGAATAATAAAAAAATCCATGAGTAATCATTTCAATGTTTTTGGATGATGATTTCCACCCAATTAATACCATATTTACTTTTTTTATTTGAATAAGAAATGATATTAATTTTAATTATCTCCCACAATAAAATATCATCCACATATTCCTTAATAGTATATAAATACACAAACAACATTAATATATTTCCCCAATATTATTTAACATGACTTTTATTTATTTAATAAAATGTTGAGTACCACTTTGTTATTTGTTATTTAGAATAGATATTTAATGTGTACTCACTTATTTCAACATATCATCTACAATCATTATTATGATAACCAATTTTATTTTTATATTCCCCTCATTAACTTATTTATTTAATTTTTATTTGAACAATTAAATTTAAAATAAAATCCTCATGTTTTTTTTATATGAGAAGAACACACATCTTCCATAATCCATAGATTCTTGTTTAAAGATCCATTGAATGTGAATTTCATTGTAAGGTATATTTAATTTTTTTTTAAATCATTTAAATTAAATAATTCATTCTAAAATATTTTATAAATATGATAAATAAACTATTAAAATCATGACTTGAACGTATCATTTATAAATTTCAATCAACGTCTAATATTTATTATTTATCCTAACAAAAGAAATTTAAAATTTCTTATGACGTTTTCTTCTTGGAGATTGAATTATTCCCCATAACTCATACCTTTTAGTTACTATATATTAATATAAATTTCATTCAATAAAACATGGTATCCTTCAAATATGTTTCAAATTAATTGTTATTCCAATTATAAAAATAACTAAAAAAAATTTATCACATAAACAAGTTACAATCCAAACTATGTAACCTATTAGTAATAACCTTTTGTAACACAATTATTATAGTTTTTTATAAAAAAAATTATAGAAAAGTAATTACATAAAAAATTTATTATAATGAACTCAAACATAAATTTCTTATCATTCCATTAATATGATTACAGTTATTGAAAATGAAATTTAAAAATTTATGTATTTCATACATTTTTCTCCATTCACTAAAAAGTTCATTTTATTAACTTAATCTCATGTCATCATGTTATTATTAATATTTAATGTAATATTATATCCATTGAGTATGTTATTTATTGTTTAAATATTAATCATGCTTCATAAGGGATTTAATAATAATGAAATTTTCCTTTAATTATTTTCAAATAATATAGATTTATTTCTTAATGTTAAACATTAAATTTTTCATATGGCCTTATACCTGAAACACATTTTTTAGATATTTTTGTATTAATTATAGTTTAATTTTATACTCACCAACATGTCATCATTTTTCTTATTTTATTCAGTGATAAATACTATAGATGTTATATTATCCTTCAATAACATTGGATCATTACTAAATATCATATTATATTCATTCAACACTGATATGTTTTAAAGATAATAAATAAGATATACCTTCAAAAATAATTTTATTTTGTTTTCATTATCCATCAAATCACCATCAAATCCATAAATAGTGAATTCAATAATATTCACTTTTTATATAAAAACATATCTTTTACTACACATGATATCTCAACTTCAATCTCATATTCTATGAATCATTTATATATTAACTTAAATATTAAATTCCTCATTTTTGTTTTGTTGATAAATTAATACTTTTCTATCTATGAGAAAAAATTTATTGTTGAACATTGAAGATTTCATCTTTGAAAAACATAATTTTTTTTCATTATTCATTATTTTATCTTATTATAGTAGTATAGAATTGAATGTAACTAGTACTCCGCCCATGAAAATGCACATGACTATTCAATTTTCATTCAAATCATCTAGTTTTGTGTCATTCAAAAAAATATTGTATTGTTACTAATATAAAAATATATATTTTTCGAATAAAATGCTGATAAATGGTAGATATTATTAATACAAAAGTGTAGAAATTATTAATAGATAATCAATATTGTAGAAATAAATAAGTACAAATCATAAGGAATGTGAATCTATTTTGAGGATGGAGAAGTAAATTACATGAGTGACTATATATTTCATGAAACACTAAAAGAAATTTTTTTACTCTGAAATAAAAACTGTTGACAACTAAAAGATAAGACAATGGTTTTAATAATCAATATGAGAAAATATAAAATGATAAATTTTGTTTGGAGATGATAAAAATCTGATGAATAATTCCAAATAAATTATTGATATTTCTATTTTTATCATTAATCGAATATCAGTTGTTGTGGTAGAATGAACCAATGAAGGTATCACCTTTTACTGAATCATTAACTTCAAAATACTCTACCATGTTTTCTTGCATATACAATAGTGTTTAAAATTAATATAAAATATTAACGAATATTGAACTATGATAATCAAAATTTTCAATGTTAACATAAAAGAGATAATACAAAACCAGTAAAATAAAAAAATTTGTTTATTAACATAAGGACTTGTATCACAAATAGATGTATTTTTTAAAAGTATTAAATATGATATTATGTTAGCTTATTAAAATAGATATTTTTTATTTATATGTTTATATATAAAAATAAAAATAATAAAATATTTATTAAATTAATTTTAATGATTATAACTTTTTTTCTTAACATATTAATTTTTAATATATTGCTTAAGGTCTAGTAAATAAATACATTTATATGTAATCTCATTAGAATGAAAAAATCCAACCCCCCCAGTTAATAACTATTAATGTATTTGAATTTTAAAAAATAAAAAAATATAAAATAATGTTATAAATATTTTACGATAATAAAAATTAATTATCTATAATATATATATTATCATCGATATTGTTTAATTAATCTTGAAAACAAGAAAATTAGTTCCAAATGTTATGTCTAAACATAAATAAAAAAATTACAAAAGTTATAATATACTTAAAAACTCAAACAATAAAAATCATTAACATCACAATAAATTATTATATACAACAATTTATTCATAAAGGATCCATTTTAAATGGATAATGGTACAAAATGATTCATGAAAATATAGATAACAAAACTTATAGCATATTCAACATGAAGAAATCAACCTGAGGCTCCACTTAATTGTTAAAAATTACCAGCATCATAAGAAATGATTATATAAAATGTTATAAAATAAATAAATACTAAAAAATAAAAAAATAATTTACATCACAATAAATGATTATTACCAAATTTTTATCATAAATGATCAACTTCAAATGGATAAGGGTACAAAATCATTCAAGAAAATACAGATAACCAAACTTATATCATATACCACATGGGGAAATCTACATGTATCTCCACTGAATGGGACCTGGAATCCATTGGACCATCGATGATGGGTTAGAAGAGTATATGGTAAGAGAATCATGTACAAGCTATAAAGGATACCAATCTCATAACTTAAAAACTATGGGATCATTCTTTGCACTTTCACCACCACCAGTCGAGAACTGGATCACCCAAAACATAGCCGCCATAATCAGATCTACATCTTCAATTACCACCCATTCCCCACCATCACACAATGTCCACCCTATGGTTTTTACCATGTTAGAAAACACATGAACCGGAGAAAACAAACAATTAACCATAACTCAATGTTTCCAAATAAGTAGACTAGAAACCCCAAAAAAATGAAATTGCAAAGGGGGCCAAATTTTTTGGGTTCATTGAAGGGGACATGATTTTATAGGTTCATGGTAGTATATCCTGAGCACCAGATAAGACAAATATGTTATCATGGTTTGAATAAAAATATTTGAAACCATTATTTTTTCTACCTTTTTATTGTATGTTATGAGTTTTGTAATCATTTTTTAGTAACTGAGCCTAATTACATCACAAGGTGAAAAGATATCCATATACTCATTTATATGAGATGGTAGTGAGTACTAATTGTAAAAAGACATTATTTTTTATTTCATTTAAATATTAACTAATTTAAAATAATTATGATCGGAGGAAATATTTTTATACACTGAATACATATACAGATCAAAAAAATCATGCAGTTGTTTTAACCATAAAATTCTAGAGACAACAAACAAGGTTCCATAAAATCAATGATTAATTAACATTGCACCATAAAATTCATGAAAAGTCAACTGAACATATCCAATATTGAATTCAAGGACATCAAAAATGGATCACCAATGGATTATGTAGATGCATAAGTAGAAGGATTTAAATCCACATAATGCTTCGATCTTCTCTTTGTGATGCCATCACTCCAAGGATCTCACAGTTCCTTGAGCCTCGATGCAAGAATCTGTTGGTACTCAACAGATTATTGAATTGGCCTTGGAAACTATTTTATTATTCTCCTTAATCCTATGATGCTTCGTCTGATGAGACAAAAGGGTCCACAGCCTCTAGATTTTGGGAGGTTTGCTGCATTTTTTTGGGTTTCAGAAAGGATGTTTTGATGGTAAGTGAATTAATTCCAGACATCATCATTGTATTTTTTGTAGCAGTGTTATAATAATATAAATAAAGATGTGATATCAGAATTATATTATTGTATTCTAGTATAAAAAATTTGCAAAACATCTTTCCATAGATTTAAAATGAAATAGTTTGATTCTTTGGGTCTATCATTTAGAAAATGACAAAATATGTATCATGCACAAATCACAATGGTGTTTTTTTCTATAAATAGATGGATTTTTTTAAATTTACTAATACCAAAAGCGTTAATTTATTATGAAAAAATCACATGAGTTTCATGAATTTATTGTAAAAATTATTGGTATACAAATATAAAGACACTATAGAGGAAACATATCAATATACAACTATTAATTAAAGAATATATTTTTAGAACAATAATCAAATAATGTATCATGTAAAAAATTTCAACAACTTACTTGGTAATGTGATCCATCATCTATTTCATTATCTTTATTTAATGTTGAATCATACAGTTCCTAAAAGGTCTGTTAGATCCTGGAAAAAATACTTACCTTAAAACATGATAAAATGAAACAGGTATGGTTATCACATTAACAAAAAGTGAAAAGAATGAATATATTTTTAAACTAATAAGTTTGATTGAATCAATTAATCCATGTTTATGCACTAACTGCTAAACAGTTATGTAGAACACATAAATATGTTTTTATTTTCAGAAATATGTAAAACAAAGTCACATGGGTGGCTAGATTACAAGAATCGACCTGGCTAATACATTATCTATAATGTGATTCAAGTATATGAACTTATATAATGTCGACTATTTGTATTTTTTATGTTCATAATAACTATTGAAATAAAATCTGGATAAACTGGAATGCATGTAGTGGATATGAATTACTTATACCAATCTAAAAAACTATAAAAAACATTAGAATTATAGCTATTTATACTCGAATGATTCCAACTGTGCATAACAAGAAATAATCACTATTGATTCAAATACAAAAAAAATTATTTTTTAGTTTTAAAAAATGTAATTCTCTTAATTGAAAAATAATGTAAAACATATGAAACACATAATGTGATGATTTTTCAGTGATAGAAATCAATCAATCATAGAATGGAGCACCATAGTAGCTCCCCTACATAGCCCATTAGTCCCAGAATTACCTCTATCCATTTTACCATTCATCCCCTAAAATCTCCTAAAAAAGGAGTATTGTGCATTTAAATGAAAAGTGACCCGAAATAAGAATGTATAAAATTAGTTTGTCTTACCCAAACAACAACATGTTTTGATATGGTGGATCAAATAAGATAGTAAATAAGAATGTAAAAATGTAATGTTGAGAAAGAGTATTGTACATTGAAATGGAATTTGATCAAAAACCACAATTAATGTGTTTGATGGTAAATAGTATGATAGAAATGTATTTCATGAATTCTTATGAACATTATTGAAAAATGTATTGTACTCATAAGAATAATGTTTGTTGAACTTTATTGCATTGTATTATATCATATATATTCTGATCAAATTAATTATAGTCACAGTGGTTTCTACTCATATAGAATGTATGCATTATTGTCATACATATGCAATGCGTTGTGACATATCATGCATTCATAAACATTGATATTTAATTGGTAAAAATTAGATTATAAGGATCAAAATTGTCATATAAATAATAGAATGAAGCTTTTTTTGAAATGATTTATGAGAAGTAATTGATGTAAAAAAATAATTTAAATGAAAAGTAGGGTAATATCAATTATATTAAGATCCATTTGTTTTGGAGGCTACATATCAGGGTGCTTATTTGGGTTTCTATTTTTTGCTACCAAATTTACATTTCTTTTGAAATTTCATGATTCATGTGTTTGTTGGAATAGTTGAAAGATAAAATGATTGAATTCAAAACCTATAACAGCACAGACCAAAAAAGGCCGGCCAACTCAGCTCTAAATTTGTGATAATCGTATCACATGTTCATCAAGAGTAGAAATTTTTTATTCATTTCTCCAATTCTAAACATTGTTATGAAGTATACCCATCAAGTGTGTTAATTTCAAACCCATAAAAAATTCTTGAATTATCTACCAACCCATATTTAGTAAATACTTATCAAAAAAGAGAATAATTAACATCTGAAAGCATATATATTTTGTCAGGAAAATTAAATACACATGGAGATTCTTCTAGTTGTTGGGTGACTATTGGGGTAGAGTATGATCAACTCTAGTGTTTTGAAAAACCATCTAAGTCAGTAGAATGAATATTCATAGATAAGCTAATAAAAATCTAAAAAATATTCTTAAATGACCATCACAAATAAATATAAACTAATATTACCAAAAAAAATTAAAAAGAATGCACAACGAAAACATAATAAAAAAAACTATTTTTAATGGACTATTATAGGTTATGAAAATAACCTTGAATGTACCAGTATCAGTTCTAAAAATTATCCTATGACATTTTATCCAAATTGGGAAACTGCTGTACTTTTTAATTAAATATAAAAACATTAATTGTTTTTGAATTTAAATACATTAATATATTGTACATAGAAAAAACCTTCATAATTACCCAAAATTCCATTGGGGATAGACAGAAGTCGTGATTCTGAGATGATTGTCTGGGCCTAATTTCTTTTCTAGCTTGATTAATCTAACAAAATATTATCTCCCTTAAAAATAGCACCAAATACAAATAAATCATACACCAATTGAAACAAATATACACATCAATAAGTACATGAAACATTGATTTCTTTGATGATTTAAAAAAATAATGTATCATCCAAATATTTATGTCAAACTACAAACATATAAAAACATTATTCAAATTAATATAGAAATAATATTGAGATTCATTTACCTTAATTAAATGATAACAATACATTGTGAAGCATCAAATGACGATAATGATACCTGAATCAATGTAGACATGTATAGTCATTCAACATCGTTTCAATGATCATGCAATGTAGAATAAAATTAGAGATCGAGAATAATATTGAATTTGGTAGAACGTTGATCGAATAATGAATTAATGAATAAATAAAAATTAATAGAATGAAATAAAAGCATGAGAATGTAAATGAATATAGGACATTAGAAATATGGTTACAAAAATTGAAACAGATTATACACATATTAGGGGACTGGTGAAATGGGTTAAAGAATATATAAATGAATTAGATAATGAAAATTGAATAAAAGTAAGTGTTATCAAATAGTTCCTCAAAAATAATTATATCAGATAATGAATATGATAACTTTTCTAGTTAATATTTTAGCTCTCTGATAACATGTTAGTGTACTCGAATATTATTTCATACCATAACCATTCATGTTCTGTTATCACATACGAGCAACTGAATGTCCATTGAATCATAAATCCAACACTAAAATCTATAATGGAATGATTTTAGTAAGAATAATAAATAAACGTTTCCCAAAGGTATCAAGGTAAAAAAATCCTCTCCCACATAAAGATGTTTATAAATTACATAGTTAATGCTGTTGTTACATAGGGAACAATAAACATAGACTTATTTAGTGTCAAAAATAAAACAAAAAAAAATTGGTATGATTCCAAACATGAAAATGTTCGTTTTTAGGTATATTGATTACACAATCCAAAGTATAAAGTGGATCCATGAGTGGATGTAGAATAAAAGTTTGATAATAATACTTCATGCATAACAGTCAAACAACCAGCAATTTACAAATCTTCAGCTCCAAAATTGAAAAAGGAAGATTAATACATAGATTGAAAAAAAATGATGGGTAAATATAAATTATTTTAGAATAAATGAACTAGAAACCAATTAAAGTTTTTATTTTTCAGTAGATAATATGCAATATCAATGAATTTATGGGCTACCAAAAGGAAAAAAAGAATATTGGTTGTTGAATGCATGACAGATTAAGGTATAACTCCAATTAAGTTGTCGTAAATAGATCTGGGAACAAAATGAAGTAGAAGGGTTAAAATTTCGACGAGATTGAGATAACATACCTATTGCAGATGTAGATCTGAATTTTTTTTGAATATACTGTTTATGATGTTATCGGGGTTCACAAAGTGGTTGTCGTGCATTATATTCAATGGTTGAATGTGGATAAGATATTGGAACCGAGTAGTTATTTAGCGCTAAATCAAAGGTGCTGATATACAGATGAGGTGAAGATGAATGGAGATATGGAGTTGAGGTGATGTGAAGGATTTCCAGAGTCATGTTTATGGATTGATGTGAACATAGATAGAGAAGACAAGATGTTGAGTGCCATAGACGCAGGCCAAGAGGGAGACATAGATGATGATATGCTGAGTTTTGGAGACGTAAGAGGAGACGCTGGAAGAGACGCATGCAGAGACGAAGATGATGATCTAGGCTTTCTAGAGATGGGGAATCGAAGGGCAGTTTATGAAGACCGAGTCCTGTAGGTTGTATCTTAGACGATGAATAGAGGTAGCTTGATGGGAGGTAGTTAGAATCCCTAGGCCGCATGAATGAACATCGTGGGAGTGAGGGGTCGTGAATGGAGGAATGAATGGGAGTGGAATCAGGAGTGTTGTGGAAGATTGTGGTAGTGAAACATCAGCAAAAAATGACATCTTTTGTATATATAGATGTTTAATAACTAAAAATTTAAATAATATAAATTTTATATTCCCTCTAAATGATCCATTTCTATTCTAAACAACAAATTAAATAAATGGAATATACAAGTCAAATTCTATCATGATATCTTATTCATATTTTTGATTTTTATAATCTTTTTAAAATTTTCATGATTTTATTATTATTTAAGGAATTAAAATTGATAAAAATTACTGCTGTAATCATCTTATTATGATTAATTCCATTTCCATTTTCATTTTTAATAAAAATTAAATGTAATTTACTCAGTGAAAATGTTTCATTATCATGGTCAATAAGTGTTGGATACATGTAATGTAATTTTATAGGAATTATATAAATTATCTATATATAAATAATTAAATGTTATTGAGTAACAAAAAAAATAATATTTTGGTTCTTATTACTCCATTAAATTTCATATATTATTCATCAATAGATTCATCTTCTCGTATGTAAATGTATTTATATTATGAATTTCAAAAATATAATATTTATTTTTTACACTTAATATATATTTATTTTAAATCTTTTTATGAATTCTGACTACTATATAAATTTATTTAAATTTTATAATTTAATATTTCCAAATAGATTAATCAATTTTATTCCATACATGATCACCATTCTATGGTTCTTACCTTTTACATTTATAAAATTCTAATTCTTTTTTATTTTTTTCACCTTACGGGATAAAATAGGGTTTGTACCTCCTAAAAAAACCTAGAAACATTCACATTTTTCTATTAATGTTTTCTTTTGGAAAATATCATATTTTTTAAATATATTATGGATCAATTTTTATCATATCAGATTTAATATTATAACTAAGTAATTTCTTATTAGCGATTTACATTTTTATCAATTTACAAATTAAATTTTCATTTTACCTCATATGATAACATGTATATTTTTCATATCACATTTAATATTATAAATGACATTGAAATTCTATGAATTTATTAAAATTAATTTATTTGAGACACAGTTTGTTGAAATATGTTATTTTTCGAAAAATAATATGGAATAAAATTTGGTTATTTCCCCGATACTCAATATATGGTATTTTATTAAAAAAAATTATTAATTAGGTTTTTTAAATAAAACCCAACCCTAACCCATTATTTCTATTTGACTATAAATATATTTTTCAATTATTATATAATATTTCACAAATAGATTATGGTAACAGATTAGTGTAATTTTAAAAGAATATATATCTGCCAAATCTGGGTTTTCTGGAAAATCACTTATAATTTCATTCTATTTCCTCTAATTCAAGTAATGAATTCCCTACAATTAATTGTTTAAATTATTTTTTAAATTGATTATATTTAAAAAATAATAATCTAACAGTTAAGTTAAATGAGAATGAATATTTATATAAAAATATATCAGTCACACATTTATTCAAGTAGTATTTAATTTTACTACATAATTTTCGTGGTGAATCTATCACTTTCCAAGCAAATTGGTGTATGACACAATTGTTTGAATGGTGCATTAATGTGAGGGAATTTTTTTAGATGATAATGTTTAATAATTGGTTAATGTTTCTAGGCATAGAGGAATCTAGATGATCCTATTCCCAATAATAGTTTCCAAGTGGACACAAATAATAAATAATAAGTGCATAATAAAGAATTACAGGTATAAAGAATATTCATAATGATAGAATCCCAAAACACTAGAGTGGGTCATTTTATGTCATCATTTATATTTAATTTAAAAATAATATATAAACTTATTATTAATATCTTTATTTGATGTTGGTTTTGATCATTCAAGCATTGATTATATTGTACAATCATATCATCTATAGTATCCAATATCAAATCCTGATAGTAGTTTTCAAAATTATCATATTTGATCATGAAGCATCACTAATGGCACTCTATGTGCTAGTGCAGTGGTAATAAAATTCTTGCATCACTGCCATTTGATCATAATACAATACATCATGATTGATGGATATATTATTTTTTCTTATGATCAATAAAGTTTATGAATGTGGAAGTGATTATAATGATCTTCTCAGAAAACCCTATTGATGTTCTTCAAGGAGAGAATTATCTGGAGAGGATAAGTGTTGTTCATAACAAAATATTTCCACACCTTCATTGAAATTATTTAATTGTGTAGATAAAAATATATGGATATATTTTTTGTTAATTAAAAAATCCCCCTATCTAATATATCAATCTGTTTTGAACCCCATATTTAATAATAATAATATATTTTATTTTTTCATCAACACACACATTTATAATTGATAATAATAATGTAAGTAAATTAATTAAATTTTTAAATGATATTTATGTTATTATTTGTGTCATATTAATACATAATTAGAGTATAAACATTTGTTTTTATTTACTTAACCTGTTATAATAGATATTTATCATAATGTAATTAATAAAATAAATAATCTTCTAGGTGTCTTCCGAATAAATATTTGTTATTATAAAACACACATCTAATAGCAACTGAATATATATGATAAGTAATTCATAAATAAATATTTTACCTAAGGATTGAGAATAATATTTAATCCTATAATTAAACACAAATAGAATTTATTTTACAACAATTGTAAATATATGTGTGTTACAGTCATGGATTCTTCCCCAAAGACTTAAGATGAGGTTTTATACAGTATAATGTCAGCACCTAACAAAATTTAAAATCTCCTAATAGTAATTAAATAACTAAAAAATGATTAAAACCACAAAAAGAACATTTCCACAATATAATATTATCTTTCTTTATAAAAAACTTAATATTGTTTTAACCTCATTTCATTATAATATATTTTTGTTACATCATTTATTGAATTCCTCAAATGAACTTATTGGATTATTATGACCACAAAGTTCTATTTTATAGTACCATTTCTGAGGTATCAACATCCTTAATAGTAAAAGGGAAAACCATTTCCTTGACATATTAATTAATAACATATTATTCATAACACACCCAAAATTCCAAATATAACAATCATCACCAATAGAAGTTTTATTAATTATTTATGGGAATAAATATAAGGGTGATACTAATGATATGTATTAATAATAATCTTAAATACTAATGATAATTACACATGATTGTAGATATAAATTTCTATTGACATGTTATCAAGTGGAATTCCTATCATTGGTTTTGTCCAAATAATCTTGTATTATAGAGATTAAAAATAATGAATGTTATAAGATGAAAACTTATTTTAATTAGTGTAATCTCACATAGATTTTTTCATATTATATGTCTTATGAAACAATATCATATTACCATTAGTAATTTAATTTTAGAATATCATCATAAAAAGACAATTTTCTTATCATTATTGGAAAAATATAACCTTTTCAATATGACCAATACTATAGGATGTTATCATAATAATATCATATAAAATAAAAATAAATATGTGATAATATATTGATTAATATTAATTTATATAAATATATAAATAATATAACATAGAATGTACATTGCTCAAAGTAAATAACTAAAATATAGACACACTGAGACTAGTGTCATCTTCTAAGGATTTTATTCTTCTATCACTCACATTATTTTCATAGTTATGTTGAAATAGGGATTCTGATAATGGGTCCACCACATTGCATTATTTGGAAACTATACTTACAACCACATCACCTCTTTTGGACAAATCCCTCAAAATAAGATAGATTGAGAAAATATACTTCTTCTAATGATTTATACTTGGATCCTTTGAGTGAGTCATCACTATAGTATTATCACAGTATTGTGTGAAAATGTGTTACTAATAAAAAGATGATCATGACCTTCAATGATGATTCATATCCAAAGAAAATTACTAACTACATTATAATCTAAAATATATTAAAATATTATATAATAATTTATGATCATGATATTAATTAATATTTTCTATCTCACAACACCTCCATTTATAGTGACTATATATATTTATAGTGAATTCATATTTTCATTTTTTATTTAGAACCCATCATAAGTATATGAAAATATGTGTAGAACCTTATCTTATATATAAAAAAGATACATATCATTACAATACTTGAGATAATTCTAAATAGTCATTATTACCATCAAATAATGGTATAATAGATCAAAATGATAACTATTTAACAGCCATGAGGAATATTAGACATATATATTGGTACATATAATTTTATACATGACTAGACATATGAACATTAATATATGATATTGTTCATTCTTTATCTATCCATGATCATATGTAGAAACATTTTCTTTGAAAGATAAATGACATGTTTTAATGGAAAAAACCCCACTATATGAGAGTTACATAATAAATATCTTCAATATTTTTCAATATAAAATTCCTGACTAAGTCCAAGTATTATATAAAATCATTCATTATGGATCTTGATACCAATAGTGATTACAAATTCAGATTATTATATCATAGAGAATTATGTATTTATCCTCATATTAATAGACTATAATGATGGTAATTCATTTATATTTAGTAATATGTTTTCAATATATACTTTAAAGAAACAATCTTCACTCCTACTAAACCAATTGTAGGGACAAATTCCATATTCATTCATTATGAAACATATTTACATTATAGAATTATCCATGAGCATGTTCCATATCCACGATTATTTCTTTATTCCACAAATATATCTTTATAATTTTCCTAGCTTATTTTCATCCATTGGAGTCACAATGCCTTTTTTGGTGTAATATATACATCTTATTTATGGTTTACATTAATGAAATATATATTTATATAGATTTATGAAATCACATACACATGGTAGTCTATAATAGAGTGTATAATTATGATGGATTTCAACATATAAACAGGTGAAATGGTTTTATCATATTCTATGAAATGGTTTTTTTAAAACCTTTTAAAACAAATAGTGTCATGTATGAATTTTATATTCCATAAATTTATTGTTTATTCTTAAATATTACTTTGAAAACAATGATCATTATATCTATAAAAGGATAAAATAAAATGAAAAGTTTAATTTTTTAGGATATTAATTTTAG
This sequence comes from Viscum album, assembly GCA_963277665.1. NCBI lineage: Eukaryota > Viridiplantae > Streptophyta > Magnoliopsida > Santalales > Viscaceae > Viscum > Viscum album. The sequence continues at coordinate 1,050,034,256 of OY728148.1, forward strand.
AATTTTTGACTTCATGCATCTGTTAGTTTATTTGAATCTTATTTCTTATAGAGTAAAGGATAATTATTATCAACTAATAAATAGTCACTATGTAAAATGAATAAAAAATTTTATAATCAGGATCCTATATTATACTTTTATATAAGAATTTTGTCTCTAAAACATCCTCATTAATTAGTCTTTGTGGAATATATTATGTTTCCAACATTTTTCCTCATTGAGCATGAGCTTTATCATACTCAATATTTCTCTCACTACATTTTATAGCGATGTTTTCATCCTCAAAAATTATGGGATGTATGTTAAAATTTCATCCTATAAGAGTGTACATATAAGAGATATACGTTTTTTAAATAGGATACCTTGTATACATACAGTAATTAACTTATGGTGAAAATTTGATTCTAAAGATGCCCATAAAAAGACTTGAAACCCCACACTCTGGGATTTAGTAACAGGGGTTTCTTTTTCCCATTAATAAGAATATAACATTTTATTCTATATTTGATGGAACATAATTTAGTATGTATATTTTTATCAATAATGTGATTCCCAAAATGTATAATGGATGAAATGCATGACTCATCATTGATTTAACCATGTCAGGAAAAGTGTGTATCATATTCAATTTACACTATCCCATTACTGTTTATAAGGATTATATTACTAGGGTAATATCTGATATTCCCACAGATAACCAATAATAACTTTGTTAATATATTATCTTCATTTTAATAGGTGTATTAATTTGTTTATACCTAGTGGATTCTTAAAATCAATATTCAAATAAATTGTCTTTTCAAAACAATCCAACTTTTTCCTCCTTATGAAGAATTATTAATATATATTGATGACATCAATATGAGTTATAAATTACTATTATGCACTACTATCTTCAATTAGAAATGGTCTATAAAACTTTTTATGAACAAACTCACAAATCATAGTGGTCCTTCACCTCATCTCCAAAATTGCTTAATTTCAATTTTTCCTTATTAAATGAAAATGAATATAACTTGTGTTTTTTAATATAAAGGAATCTAAATATCCATATTGGTATGATTTCTTCAAATGTTTTTTCCCTGACCAAGTCTGTTATTTGATAATTGGGTGTGATATGAGTCCTGAAAACAAGATTCACTAACAGTCTCTATTACCCGATTTGTGTTGTACTTTAAATTAATTCCATTATTAAGATGTTCCTAAAATAAAAAATTCTATCAATTTAAAAGAAACAATTTTTTCCTAAATATGAGAATTAATCCATCTATTTCAAAATAGTGAATAAGAAATACTATTTTTAAAAAGTGATGGAGTAAAATAACTATTCATTACAACAAATATCATGATTGTTGGAAATATGAGGAGGTAGTCTCCAATAATGATTGTAGTGACCATAGACCCATTATCAGTTAATTTATCCACTTAAATATAATTAAATAATCATAATATACATTATAAATTTAATTTTATTGAAATATGATCAGTAAAAAATTTAACAGATACATAATTTTCTACTTATAAATATATTATACTTAATAATGAATACACCTCATGCTTCCCCTTTCTTATTTCCAATTTTATATTTATTCTCCCAATGTCACTTCCAATCACAAGAAAAATTAGTGTCTCATACCACCAATTTTATTCCTTGATCATACAATTAATGGATTTTGTTTGGGTATAATGTTTTTAATTGCAGTTAGTCTAACAGATATTCTATACGACGTTCTACATAATCACTGTATGTACAAAAATGTTGATTCAATCAGTTTCCTTACCAATATAAAGAAGAAGAGTGATCAAATATTGTACAATCTTATTTGTGTTGTAAATTTTAAAACTCAAAATAAACCTAAAGTTGATTCAATGGAATAATGTAAGGATAGTATCAGTGAAAAAAATCATTAGGAATCTTAAAAAATAGAATGTATATACACCAAATGTGTTTATTCATCATAACAATGTGAATTCAAGTAGCTGAATTATCTCCGTGATTTCTTGGGGAGAGTTCCTTTATGATCTAAATGAACTACTATCCTGCTCAATTTTGATAACAGTTATAAATATTCATTATCATTGTCAAGTAATCCATTCTCTTATATGTTTAAAAAAGTTTTCTCCAAATATATTAAAGCATAATATATTAAAAATATAAAATTTCATCTAGTTTTTTTCAATGATATCATTATCTTCATCATTCACCAACTTAGTAAGAGTTTCATGAATTGGGGATTCAAACCTATAATGATCTTGTTTCCCATGCAATATAATTTATAAGTTCTTATTCCATTCCTAGAAGATACTCTCAGTAATGAAATTATCATTCTCTATAATTTGTTATATGGATACATTATTTTATAAAATTTACATTTATCTAAATAAATAATAAATAAAAAATGTGTACTTAATCACCATTAGAAAAATATATGAGGTGAAATTATTTTATTTTATCTATAACATCGCAATAATTTACCATGTTATTACATCCCTCCCCATGGGATTAAGAATACATATTCCCATTCACATTATTCTAGAAAAGGATCCATTTTTTCCTTATCATAATCGGTAATTTGACAATTAAAATTATATGAATTATTTTATTTAAGCTGTCTTACGAACTGTTATATTCAAAATCCATGATCTATTGAGTGGACACCATAATCTTGAAATCCATAGTCTAATTTCAAAAAAATTTATATATAAAACTATATTGAATATAATTTTTTTATACTCAATTTAAATTAAGTAATGTATAACCACTATCATTTTTTTTATTTCCAAATAATTTATAGATCCAATGGTCTTTTAAAGCCTGGAACATTAGTTTTTGGAGATTCATAACAAAGATTGTGGAATTATTATCTAGAATTAATATTTTTTTGAGGTATTTTTTATTATTTGGAGAAATGTATTTTTAATAATATGAGTATGTATCATATTTCATTAATAATATTCTTCAATAAAATCAAATTAAGAATAATCCAATTATTTTAATTCTATCTTTCATCCATGGTAATTCATTTATTTTTGGGATCATGATTAAAAATCTGTTAAATTGACAATTAATTTATTCATGAATATAATTAAAAATTATTTGATCAGGAGATTTATAATGGTTAAATTATTTAGTTGATAATAAACTAGCATATGTCCCTAGGGGTATATAGTCCAGGACCCTATCTTTTTTTGAGTTTTTGCATTATTCAATCAACCATTGCATCTTCTGGGTTGATTTTACCTTATACCATGTTCTAAATTTCCTCATATAATTGGAGAATTTTCCTTTACATACAATTACATTGACAGATATGTGAGGAGGAAAATTTTAATTTTTAATAGGTTTACGTAAATGAAACTATGGACACAAAATTCCATTAAAATAATGTTGAAAGGGATATTGCATTTTCCTTTATTTAAATTTACCACCAATAAATCCAATTCCATTAAATCAAAAGAAATAAATGACATACCTAGGTCACTTCATGACCATGATCTATTATATAAATTAAATGGATATTCATTTAAATTAATTATATTATATTCGTTTTATTTATTATTTTATAAGATAAATTATTTGAATACTTTAAATTTATTATTAATTCATTCATTAATTTATCTTATATTCACCCAAATTATAATAGATATTAAGATCATCTATAATTTTAAATAAATTAATCCAAATTATTTGTATTTAAAGTTAGTTATTTAGATAGTTTGTGCTCTTTGTTATTACTATGTTTACCTTTTCAATCTACACCATGTATTACTTTTTATATTGTGCCCACACATAGTATATATTATTTACCAAATATAACATAATTAATTATTATGTGATATAATAAAATGAAACACAAAAGCATTAACATTACATGGAATATAAAACATTTAATTCACTCATAGAACACAATGTGTAAGGATTACAAACAATATGTAGTTTGGAATTTAGATTAAAACTTGAGTAAGAATTTAATGTTTTATAAAACCTATCACAATATCATCATGTTAAATTAATGACACAAGGAGATATAATGAATATATTTAAAAGTGATATTAGTTATTTTTTCATTCTTTTTAAATGATTATAGAATGGAGGGAATATACAAGGAACCCACAACATTTATATATCACAATTTTTTTATCATAAATAGATTCTCTATGATGGGTCAAGTATTTCCCTACCAAAATTGAAGATAAAAATAACATATACAATAATTTTACATAACACATATGCTATATATCCCACAAATACTTATCCTACATGTCATTTAATAAATACATAACATGTATTTCACCATATGGTTTCCAATAAGAAAATTTGTGGACTACACAACATGTACTCTAGGTATACACCATATAATCTCAAAAATACACATTCCAGTAAAGCATATTCATCTTATGGAATGTGATGATGTTGTGTGACAATTATTATAAGAAACATCAGAGTGAGTTACCAGCTACTCATTTTCCAATTAACCATAATACATGGTTATTACAATCAAGATATATTCCATATAGTTTCTTATTATCTAATCTAAATCCTTGGCATATCTAGATGGGTTCTTCAGATATCCATCGCTTGTTATCAACAGGTTCTTCATCATATGATAGTGAATGAAGAAAATATGTAATAATTTATATTAAATAAACAATAAAATTAAAATGAAATATCTAACAACAAATCATTAATTTAATAAATTATTAATAAAAAATAATAAATTTGAACATGATTACTGAAATAATGATTTATGGTTTCAGGCATAGCACATGCCTACAAGAAGACTAAATGAAATAGTTTTCCATTAAATGATGTTAATTAGTCATTTGAACAAGAATAATATTAAAATACCTTATTATTTAATCTGAATACTGATAAAGAATGAACTAATAAACTCTAAAGGGAATATTCTAATATTGTTATTTAAAATTAATGTAATAATAACACATTTTATAGGACTTGATATATTTATTCAATGTTGATTTATGTTTAAATATACATTTGGTTATAACATCATTATCATTATAGGATCAATAGTTTAACCACTCTATTGGTGACATATGCATTATCCTTCTGATCTCCAAGAATCAAATATCTACTCCAGGTGCTAGAATGTTTTTACCTATTCACATTATTTTCTCCCCTTAAATAACAATATAATCATTTCATTTTGATGTATGGATTATTTGTTTTTCATAATTGAGATAGATGTATAGAATGTAAGATATTCAATCAAACATGCGAGATATTTCTAGATAAGTTCAAAGAGGATAATATTTGATATTGATAAGAAATGTTGTGCACAATAAAATGATTCTCACACTATAATAAAACAATATAAGGGTGTATATATAGTGCTCATTATATAGAATAAGAAATTAAATAAAATCATATTATAAAATCTCTTAATATATTCTAAACCCCACTTCCAATAATTAAAATGTTAATATTATTATATATATGATTCACACATATATAGTATAGATAAAAAAATTACAAGTAAATTAATAAATATTTATCTAAATGATTAGATATATATCATATCCATTTCATGGATAATTACTCTTATCATCCACCTTCCTCAATAGTTTAAAATCCTATAATAATAAATATTATTAGGTTGATATGTAAATATATATATATAATATTTATGGTCATTTGAAAACATCATTATTTTAATATTCACATCATATAATATATAGACTAAATATATACAGAAAATAATTCATGTACTAATATTATTCCATAGGATAAAGAATTATATTTGTATATTTAATTTAATTTAAAAAATTAAAATGAAATCAATAGAAAAACTAGGTGGGTCACACTAATGACATATTCCATGGTGGATTAAGGAAATATATAATTATGTATAATAACATAATTATGAAACAAATAATTTCACCGAAGAAGAATATGTAAATTTCACAACAATAAAAAAAGTATGAACACTCACTAAAGAATATAAAAACATTGTACTAATATATAATCTCCCTAGATGCATTATCATGTAATCAAAAGATTTGTCTAGTACATCATTATTTAAAATCAAGAGACGAACCCATTAATACATTATATAAATGGAATTTAGTTCGAGAGTTACATTTTAATCAAATTATTGAGATATAAATATAATTGAATTTGAAAGGAACAATTAATTACTAAAATTATTCATTAATAATATAATTATTGTGATTCACCCACATATCCAACATCACCATGAACATATGTCACCAATGATTATAAAAATATATAACAATATGTGAATCATGATATGTATTAACAGTAAACATAATTCATATTGATCATTAAACTCATTCATAGATCGGAATATATAATTATATGTAACCATGTCGAATTAATAATGATGGTTTTAACTATATAATCTATCATATTGGCGATGAACAAGTTTTAAATTCATTAGATGGTGTCTCAACCTCTTATGGGAACATTCACTTGTAATTTTAATCATCCTTTTCCCATATGATGATTTCATGTTACAATCGAAAAAAATAATTTATGAATATCATCATTTATTTTCAAGGTACTCATCATAATAGGAAACTATTATATCTTTTTCAATGAGATAAAAACCCAAAAACGTTATCATATTTCATTCATGAAGAATTTAAGTCAACCTATGATAATACATTAATGAATATTAAATTATAGGAATATAAGAGTAATATAGAGTATAATATCTTTAGTTCTAGGGATCCAACATCATCGTCAATGTATTGTGTTAGGATTAATTCCTTGTTTAATAATCATTTAACTAACTCTATGTGATAAAGGATGATTCATGAAAAAAAATCAATATAAAATATTAATAAATATATGAGGAGGAAAACAAATGGCTAGTGAGATGGTGTCATCAGAGATCACATTTAATTAACAATGTTTATTGATATAAAGGGTGGTAATGATCTATATTGTTTTGTAATTGACTAAATCCATAACCATAACATATTCTATAATTTAATTTTCATACATAAAAAACTATTAAATTTAATAATGGGCTTATTCTGATAATAAAATTTTAAAACTGTTAGGTTTTTCATTAGTTCACTTTAGATTAATAAGTAACCTAACTTGTATTGTAATTATGTTTATATGTATAGAATATATTTCATATTTTTTTAATAATAATTTTATAAGACATATAACATTGTAATTTACATAATTAGAAGACATAATTATTTTCATGATATTAAAAAACATTTGTTTTTTAAAAGGAAAATGGTTATAAAATATAATATGTTTTAAGCTTATAGAATGGGTTCATTAGATATAGAGATAGAAAGTAAGTCAATTTTATTTTTTTAAAAGACATGTGATGTTCAAATTAACATTGGTAGTTTATTTTGAAATATGAACTCAGCCACAAACCATAATGGTCTATTTTATCCGCACTATAAACAATACAACATGACAAAGTTATTTCCACTTTGTTTGGTCTTGTCTGATGAATGTTTTGCACATAATTAATGGATAGAAGTTACAGTTGGTCATGTGGTTATTTGTTGAATTTGATATGGAAGAAGTGTTACTTTAGTGATGAATTATAAGGGAGGATGACCAGATGTGTGATTTTTTAGGATGAGTTCTATAGTGGAGGGATAAGGAGTTCCAAATTAGGGGTGGAGCATGGGATTCACGAAGGTGGGGTGGCTATGAAGTAGTACCTTGAGGAAATAAAGGCATATAAAATATGGATGATATATAATTAATGAAAGAAAAATAAAAAAATAAAATAAAACATATATAATAATTTTAATAATTCTAATAAGCCTAAATTTATAATGATAATATTTTTTATTACTAATATTTAGCCTTTTTATTACTATGATGAAATGATAACACTTAAAATAAGAGCATAAAATATATAATATCATAATCATAATATTTATATTAAAACATTTATTTTTAAAATAACTAAAATTATTACATGTGTATGATTGAAGCTACTTAAGATTGAAATATGGATGGATATTTTTATGTTTAGTGTTATAAATATATTGTAAACTTTACTCATGATATGGGTTCAGAAATTAGGGATCTATCTACTGGATCTCTTCACTATAAGTCACCTTAATCAATGGATAATGTTTCATTGTTATAGGATATCAGTAAAACTAAAGGTAATATTAATTCTATATTAGTTGTAGAATAAGGTTTCTCAAATTCTTTCTAAATATGATATTATATTTTTTGTGATATCATCCACAGTCCCTGTAATGGAGAATCTAGATACTATAATGGAACATTTTCTGTTGTTCAATCATGGAAACATAACCCTTATTACTCTTCTAAATGGGGAGAATACAAAGAAGATTGATGAATTAGTAAGAAGGTAGTCATCTATGAGGGGATTTCAAAATATGTGGTATATGGGTTTTTAAAAATACATTTCCCTTGAAAATATTGAAAGGAAAAATCACAGGGGTCTGATTCATTGTTCATCGACCATGGAATTATTCAAAATAAAGAAACTTGGTTTTATCAGTATTCCTTTTAATACCAAATATAAAATTTCATGAGACTCTATTAGAATTCCAAAAATCAGTTGGTTCTTACCGAATCATTGCATAAGTCATGACATAGATTCCTTAATTGAGGTCTATTTTATAATGGAAAATAAGATAATATAGGTTTGGTATGGTCACTATTCTTGTTGTGAGCTGAAAATCCTATATTGGAATATTGTGTTCCTTGAATTTACTCCTTTTTTAATAATATAATGGGAAAAGCTATCATTTTTTTGACTTTAACGAATTTGGAACTTGAATGTTTTAATGGAAATGGATTTATTGGCATATTATTTTCATAAAATAATTTTTTCAATTCATAAAATAGTAATTCAAAAATATTTCAAAATTTAATTTCTTAAATTTATTCACTTGTTAATATAAATTATAACAATCAACTTTTCTATATAAATTGGAATCCAAAAATTATAATATTTTAATATGGAACAATGATTGCAAGAATGCTCATAATATATTTATATTTCTAATGATTTATAAATTTATTTTAAGAAAACACTTCATAAAATAAATTCCTTAATTTAATGTTTTGAAAAGTGTAAAGGTATCACACGTAAAGTTTATTGACCACGTAGATAAGATCATTCATACCTACCCCATCACTCATGGAAAGTCACCGGACCGTGATACATTGCCACATTCAACCATCATGAAAACCAACCTTGCTTCCCACACGACCACCGTCCATGGTGACCTAAGCCTACTACGACCACCTACAGACCAATCTACACTACCACTCTTGGATAAATGTAAATATCCAACCCAGATATCCTCAATACTAAATAATAAACCCCTAATAAAAATAGATCGATAAAAAAATCTACCCAACAACATATTTTTTGAAAGGACTACATGATCCCCAATTAAATCCCAAATCCAAACTCACCAGATATCACTGCACCCCTAGTTCTGAGGAGGGTAACCACCATCATTCGGTCAAGAAAGGCCTCAAAAACTAAATTCTAAATTTTGAAAGAACCATTTAACATCACCCTCACCGCCAGAGTAGCACCTGATCCTCGCCTCCAAAAAAATTCAAAGAACACCCTTTCTTTTATGGAACATTTTCACTTCCATGAAATCCATTGTTCCACTATTTAAGAAGTCTATATATTGCCATGCCTATTGATATGTATAAGAAGAATAACCCATTTTTCATAATGGTATTCTTGTATAATAATAATGACATGGAAATCCCACCATAAGTCATTGAAATATGGGAATCAACAAATAAAATCATATGGATCGATGTATAATTATTCTAATTTCCATTTATCATTTATTACAAATTTCTGATATTAATTGTTCATAAATAGTAACATATTAGTTATCTCAATAAACAATAAAATCCATAGTGAATCTATATAAATAAATCACTGACAATTCGTGTCATGCTAATGAAATTAATACATTAAATCATTTCATTTAATAATCAATATTTTAATCACCCAGAAGGTAGCCACAAATTGGGTTTAGATACAATTTCATATAAAGGGACTCCAAGGAATAATATAATTCATTCCGTTTTTCATATCAATCATGATATGTTGGAACAATTTCTACCCAACACTACATGAATATTATTAACCCATGGGGTTAATTTTTAGACCACATACCCTTAATATAAAAAGAACACAACATTTCAAATGCCAAACAACCACGAGTAAGTAAGTGTGGATGATCGCAACGAGGATCCAATATCATAATCGACCATGATCAAAATCAATACGAAATATATTCAAGATATTACACCACAATTTTCCAAAAAAAAAATTGGATTGAAGGTGAATCATAACCAAACCACATACCATGGATCAGATGCATGATCAGGATATTTTGAATCAATAGAATACATCCAAAATCTACTATATGGTTTCCAGGGGTCGAGATGAGAAAGATGAAAGCGAGTAGGAAAAAAATTCAACCACACATCATTTTTAAAAAAATCATGTTAGGGAATTACATGGAGTGTAATATAGTTACATGTCATGTAATTATTTTCAGATGTATACACCGATAAATCCATTTAAATGGGTGAATATTAAATTCACCATAACATTACACAACAAGTAATCGATATACACGATGTATTAATATTTTTTTGGTTTATTTAATCAAATTTCCTTTATAACAGACTCAAACCCACTCATAGTCTTAATAATATACAATGAACATGTAGTCACACTTGACTCATTTATAACTAGTCATCATTATTTCCAAAAAATACACCCATGGATGTTAAATCATTTTCCCGAATAATGACTCTTTGTGTGAATCCCTCTGATTTGTTCATGTTTAATCAGAACCCATGATTGATTTTATTCTAAAAAACAAGGATCCATGAAGAAAACACAACCACAAAGGATTTAAGATTCTAAATAACTAAACCAAAAGAATATTATTAAATAGTGAGAGAAATGTTCCTAGGAAAAGTATGTGATCCTACAACCTCCCCACTGTATAATAGCTTGGCTCCGAGCTTCTAAGAATCACAATAGGGTTTTATTGAACATTTCTAACCACTATGATCCTATATCACACTCCCTCTTCCTGGTAACCACCAAAACATTCCAATACTTCCACTACACCTAAATGAAAAAATTCACCATATCCCAATGATACTTATAATTATGGTCTATAATATATATAAAATGTTATTTAATTGACCCATTTAAAGAACTACATACCAAAATGAGTGGGGGGGAATAAGGGTGTCACCTATTTCTCTTAAACTGATTGATCTTGTTCCAACATTGGTAGGAACTTATTTTTAACCTGCCATGATTGATATGTGTAGTAAATAAAATATTCACATGAAGACAGAAAACACATCCATTTTACATGGATGACCACTATGGTATACATGTAAGGAGTATACACTGACAGGTTTCCGATCCTAACAAATTCCATGAAATTTCACTACCTATTGATTACAAAGGTTCATGAATAATAACTATATCCCATGAACACTATTCTTAAATTGGATCAAGAATATCTCATTCATTCCCTCAGATCAAATATATTTTCTCCTCCTAGTTCAACACCATAGGTGAGGTTTCACTTAGTTTATCGACTTGAAGGTCTCATAAACAGATTAATATATAATCCATTGTCTTTGTTCAACATTATACACTTCTTGCATCAAAAACCTGAACTAATGCACTTATATTTAACCTTCTTCATTAGTGAAATAATAATGCACTATGAAATGTTCTTATTCTCTCATAGAATCACAAGTACCTATGTGATTACTCAACCAATGAAGATCAACTCAATGAGCATCATTAGAATTCGGCTCTTCATCTTTATTTCTCACATGTATGCATGAGATCATGCATGCGGCATTTAAATGAATTCCTCCATTTCTTTTAATTATTCTTCTTCTTCAAACACATATACCCACAGTTAGTATTTTTCATTAAATGCCTTCACATATGCATTCCATCATTCATATTCTCTTCTCATTTTAATTATTATTTCTCCAGAGATGCACTCAAATGATGTTAAGAAATAATTCAAATGATAAGTTCATGCATTTATGTACATTCTTTTTCCTTGTTATCTCATTCTCTTCTTCTCAAGTGCACACCTGAAGTCTTATTTAGTTCATTAATTGTCATGTGTCATATATGTGTTTATCCATGAATCCTCTTCAAACCCGAACGGGGTTAGTCAAATTTTTTGGTTATTCTTTCACACTCGGGTTTCTAGAATCATACATTTGAATTTCATGTGCATCTTTCCTGCGATCTCCATTTTTATTCAAACACATACACTACCACATGTTTTTTTGGTGAATGTGTTCTCATTCTTCACAAAAATTGTGGGAAATTATTCTATTCACAGTGTGTGAAATTATCCTTTTCAACCTGGATGGTTCAAGACTCATATACAAACATGGAATACGTGAAACTATTTTGCACAAATAGTGGGGATATCCTTCATGTAAAAATTGGTATGACGCTCTCCTGATTGATGTACGGTTCTCCATTGCGGAACCGAATGTTATGTAATTCACCTTTACAAACAAATTGTTGTGCGGTTCTCCAATTATCTAAACTAGAAATGGTTCTCAAGACATCACTATATATATCTATAATAGTACACGGTAACATTTTTTCAAAAAAAAATAACATTTTGTGGGACCACTCTTCATGATCCAAAATGGTTCACAGATCTTCTCTTCATGATCCAAGAGTGTTTCACAGTTCTGGGATGGACCTTTGGGAATTGAAGCACATAATGTCTATTTTTTCAAAAATAGGAGCTCTTGAATGCTTGTGAGTAGCATCCACTTATCATATTGGTGGTTTTTTTATAAAGTTATAAAAAATATTTTAGGTGTTCAAATTCCTCGAGATATGCCATGCAGATCACCAATATGAAATCTGGAGACATTCTGTCTTTGTAAATCATCAAATTCACATTTAATGATATGTAGAGATCTTTCGGTGTTTCCCGTTCAAATTGGGCACCTTATTTCCTAGGAGGGGATCTCATTTCTATTATGTGGATCACATTAAAATATTCATTTGATTATGGGCAAAAAACATCTAGGTGGGGAAAAAACTTTTTTTTTCCTCAGACGAACATTCTTCTTCAAGGTATTAACTTGTATGGAAAACAGACGTTTAAATCATGGATTTGGTTTGATACAATGATTCACATTGTGTTAAAATGATAGAGTATGGTAGTTAATATATTGTTCTTTATCCTCTCTAGTGGAGAGACAGTGACGATGTTGATTATCAGTGAATGTGGATGATAACTTGGATGGATCGAACATCATGGGAGAATCTAATGGCCCAGGTTCATACTCATGTGTTGTGGGATGGATGAGCGACATGTAAAGTGAGGGTAGGTGCTATGGTCAGCAGAATTGCTCCGAGTCTAACACTATATGAATTATAGTACAATATATATTCTTTACCCAAAAATAGTAACGAGAGCATAGGTGATGTGGTCCACCTACCTTTTAACTATTTAAAATATTTATAATAAGTATCTGATCGAAAAAAGTACTTCATTCATGGTCATCCAATATATTGGAGCTTCAATATGGGACAAAACCAAGATAAAACACTGATAATAAGATTATAAACCTAGAAATCATTAAATCTCAATTAAATTCTCTTGTTCTTCCCATGATACAATAACTTCCACCTTCTATGGGTCCACTAAATATCTTAATAACGATACGACACGAACCATGAAGAGAAATTTATCAATCTAGAAACTACATTTGGTTATATTTTTATATTTATGAAACTCTATTAATTTAATAAATATGATTTCAATATGTTGGGAATTATTATCAATATATTGGGAGTACAACAAGATTTTGATAAAAAAACAATCAATAAAAAAACTTAAAAAAGTTCAAATATACTATATATCAAGGCCATAAATAACATTTATGTTTTATGAAAACATTATAACATTACTGTGAACTCATTCAAGCCTTACCCCCTCCAAAAAGTAGTATGTGTTATTTTTATTGGTCCCGCACACAACTTATAGTATATGGATCACAAATATTCCATGGATAATATCTTATCACCTCCCATATGATAGAGTTGATCATTGATTAATAGAAGAGGATACCCATTATTGACCATAATCGAGTAGAATCTATGATAGTCCATAGACAAGATCAAAGTCACATCATACTTCTTTGATATGTGAACTAGAAATCCACAATGATATGTACTAGGCCATATGAAACTTTTGTCTTTTATATTGTCCATCTAAACCATAAACACATGAACCTATATCAGTGAATTTGTATAAGGTTTAATAGATTCATACTTTTCTCTTAGCATTAACTCAATCATAGTTGTGATATCTTATTTGGCTTATAAGCTATAGAAATCATCCGAAAAGACGTCATGAAAATGATCTTAAATCAGTGGATGGAATCCCACTTCAGTTCACAATTATATAGATAATAACAAGCTATCTAAGCCCTAAGATAATCCAATAGTCACTGAATTGTCCCATCAAAACCAGCTTATAGATACAACTCTCATTGGGGAGAATATCTACCTTTCACTAGAGATAGAAAGGTACCTCTCCTATGGAATCATTTGATATTAACCTAGTATAGAACTAACCAATCTATAACTATTATAATATCAATATCGTCCATTTCCAGCATAAACACTTCCTTGATACAACATTTACTAGAAATCTATATAGTACACACTATGAAACATTTGATATTCTCTTTTCTCACTCCCTATGGTGTGTCCGTGGTTAAATAACCTTGAACAATTTCTAAATATAATCCCAAACTATTTATAAAATGATTAGAAAAAAATAATTTGATTATTTTATAAGAAAAAAAATCAAGAACTGCTAGATGGTACAAGAATCATACCTCTAGCGGTAGACGGTCATGAATAAACAATTGACAGAGTAGTCTATATAACGTGAAACTTACCAACCCCTCCACCTTGGGCTTCACACTGACTCTCGTAATATTTTATATTCTCTTGGTATTATCATTCCTACAATGGGGGACCTTGTCCCCTTCCTAAAAAAACATCTTATGTAAATCCTACTACCCATAAAATGATGTGTAAATATGTCATTTCCAGACTCCAATACCTATCATATTCCCATTAAACTACTCAATTATTTTATTCCCATAAAGAACCTTTTAGTTGGCATAATCTAACAAATGAACGGATCTCCAATGTGGGGTACGGACACTGAGGCCATTTGTGGACCATCTTATCCCTCTAATAGAACAATAATGAAACATGAAACTGATATGGATACCAATTTATCAGACTTCTCTGACAATTGTTTCTATTGTAAAAGTTGTTATAATGGTGCTTCATTCTAGTAGAATAAAAGATCATAGTTTTCCCTTTATAAATATCCAACATACTGATCAGGGCATCTCTATGATTCTATTTAATGATGAGACACTAATTTACACCGTCATATTATTTTATTCTTAAGTATATCTTTGGAATATTAGTGATTTCAAACAAAATTCAACAATAGATGGTAAATAGGGGAATTATACTGAAATTATTCATTTAATTATATGATTTATAAAAAAATTAAGTGATGATTAATATCATAATATTTAGCCCTCAGTTTCATTTTCATTTCCTTCATTTATCTATTGTGTATAGCCTTTTACATTCACTTTACTGTCTCTATTTTATAGAAAACCAATTAACCACCCCTGATTTTTTTTAAAATAACAATATAAAAACTAAAATACATAAGTTCAGGGATAATGAGATTCCTAAAACATAATTATTAAGACACGAACCCGATCATCTACTATGCTCCATTAAGGGTAGAATTCTATTTGACCCAGTCCTATAAAAATTGTGGACATTTACATGGAATAGTTTCTAGGGAGAATGGTGTAGTTTTCACAATTATTACCATAACTGTAAATATTATTTTCTTATTTTTAATTGTTTTTTATCATTTTATTTTTCTAAACCTTGGATAATCATCATAGTTTGAAGATTTATTAATTAATCCACACCCAGAATCCCAGTACAAATTACAATAGATATCCCTATATATGGACATTTAAATGCATCCTCAATAACAACCTTAGGTACACACCAATTAATGGGAGCATGGAAGCTGCAACATAAATATACCCACCAACCATAAACAACATATTCCTAACACCATAAAAGTAAAAAACATACACAGAATGAAATTCAAAACTACTCTTCCTTTTTGAAAATATTCATGTCTACCAATAATTGTATGAACATTGAGACATTAATGATGAATTCAAGCTTCAATTAACACATCCATCAAAGAATTCATGGTGAATAGGTAGAAATAAAATTCTGAAGAACTATAACATTTAGTATATTCCAAATAATTCCATCATGAGGTAAAGGGAAATTTATTAGAATTAGTGGATCTACCCTAGTTCACACTAGATAACATCTCCTAGTGCTATGTATTAAGAAAAATAATATAATATCAAAAATTCAAGATGAATATTTAGTTTCAACGTTTTCATTCTATAGTTTTATTAAAAATCAATTTTCTATTGATATTACAAATATTTTAATGTAATCATAGAAGCAAATGATTTATTAGAAGTCATAGAGGATATTGCAACTAATGATGTTGATACACTCACATTTTATGAGAATATAGACTACCAATTCTCACCTATCCTTTCAAGACACCTTCAATGGGAATTTATACCTTGATAATGAATAACATGATACAACTAATATAGAATTTCCCTCTTAACAAAACTCCATTATTTCTATGTTTTTACAAAATGAATAATGTTCTCATATTCTTAATTTTATTTTCATAGAATTAATAGCCCTAATTTCCTCCCTAGATGATTTAGATAAATAATATGTTAAATATACCCTTAAAAAATTAGAGTTTTAAATAATATAATAGATCATAGAACATCCAGAAATTGAAAATTCATCTTCCAAGGAAAATGTGTATGTGGGGTTGGATAAAGGGAACATTGATAGATTACTTGAATATATTTTTGAATAATTTAATGAATATTACATAAAATTGGTGGATAATAAAGATAAATATTTCCCAGTACCATTAGTAAAGACACTCCTCCCTCAAAATCATATTAAAAATCAAATGAAGGATTTATAGTGGAGAAGAAGATCCTAGTGGCTACTGCACGTAATGTTGTAGAGGCATCTGAGGCGTATGAAAGGAAAACTATTGATCTTTTCAAAAACTCTTTTAATATTATTCAAATTAAATTTAATAATAACACCCCATTTTATTGATATTTTAGAGAATAAATATTTTAAGTTGTACTTGATAATGATAATGCAACGATCCACCTAACAGTACCTGAGGAGGGCATACTTTTTTTCCTTACAACCCAATCGTATCGTGTACCTCACACTATTAAGAGAGGTGTACATGTAGCACCTTTTACATGGTGAACTCCTGGAATATGTATAAGTGATCTGTGGAAGAACATACATGTGGTGGTTTGAATCACTCAACCCTCACACCTACATATTTTCGATAGTCGACAAACTATTTAGCTGGGCACAGTACAAACTGCATCATCTCTTGGTGGTAGAACAAAATATTATTTTCCCTCAGAATAATTTCATTTTCTTTATATTATTGATTAAATTAGCATTTTACAATGGTTTATAATCTTTCTATATTTTCTCTAAGATTATAGTTCAAACGACGTTAGTTATAATGTAAAGAAACACACTTAGGGGAGAGCATTCCTCTAAACATTATGGGGATAATTTAAGATTGTATCTTTATTTTCACAAAACATATTAACTTCTTTTCTTAATAATAATGTTATAACATTAATGAGAAGTGTTAAAAAAGTAATGGGGATAATTATTAAACTTAATTAAAATAATATTTAATAACAATAGTTAATTTTATAAATTCTATAAAAAAAAATTATATTTACTCTTTTAGGTGAATATTTAGAAAAAAAATTAAATTTCATAAATAAATAGATAAAAAATTGTTTGTTATTTCTTAAAATATTCCGTATAATATTTTTTATATATTTTTCTCTATAAACATTTATAAAATAAAGAAAAAAATAAAGAAATCTAGAAAATTATTAATATGTACAATCTTTTATTAAATATATATTTTCTATAATGAATGTTCTATTTTTCTATTAATATAACTTTTTACAATTTTATATTTTTAGTTACATCTATATATTAAACATTAACTATATTATTGCTATTGTAATATGTCAATTCTAAAGTTTAATGAATTTATTGGTTCTGGGATATATGATTTTAAATTGTTATTAAGTGTACTTATCACTATTCTATTGATACATGGACATAGAATTAGGGGATAGAGTCTTACTAAAAATATTTGGGTTGAATAAATTTTATAACTTTAAATAACTATATTTTTTAAGTTGATCTATTGTAAACCTGACCTCTATGATTGAAACCAACTTTTTTATTTAACATAAATGAAAATCATAATATCCCTTGACCAAAGAATATAATTTTGAAATTGGGAACATACAATGGATCTCTAAGACAAGATAACTGGTTGTGTTTTTGTGTTAAAATAAACAAATAAAAATAATTTCTATTCATAGTGTTTTGTTCTCAATTATGGATAGTACAAAATAAATAACAAATAGACCAAATAATAAATTATCCCATTTATGTGTGGTAAATATTGAATCCTTAAAATAACGGACAATTGACTTCTAACACATTTACTTATGTTTGATCAATGAAGTGAAAAATAATAGTGTGTTTTATGAAGCAGAATAAAGAAGAATGGATGGAGGTGTTTTTTGTTTAAATTTAGATTCTACATAAATCCATCAAATCCAATACAACACTAGAACATTGATTAAATTGAAGTAAATTTTTGTTTTGACTCAAAAAATTTTCATAATAAGATGTCTTGTGGATGAATATATTTTATATTTTCTCTATCTATTGAATTTATACCTAGGAAAAGTTACCTCTCATTAATTTTTTTGAACGATTTCAATTCAATGATAAATTGATCAATTGTAAAATACTCTAAGTGTGGGGGGATAAGGTATACTGAAAATTACTATATTTTTATATGTTATTTCTTTAAATTACCCTATATTTTTATCAAACATAGGGTAAAACTATATATTTTGTGTCTTTTATGAATCTATAACATTAATTTTTAAATTGATTAAATAATAGATTTTTTGATATATTATTTCAATAGATTTAATTTTTCAACCCATAAAATAGTACTTTTAATTGAATTCTGAACTTTTTTTCAAAAATGGATTGAATTTTTAGTATCAATTCTACCAATCATTTTTTTCTAATCTAAATGGATGAAAAAATCATAACTTTTTAATATAAATAACTATTTGAATAAATATCAAAGTGATTTGGTTTTTTAATTTAATTTAAATATATGAGAAAAAATTATACTAAATAAATTATTTACTTTTCAGATGAAAAAAGTATAAATTTATCACACAGTTAGAATAATTACCATGAAAAACTAAAATTATGTTAATATTAGTGTCACATGACCTAATCTAATACTCTTGTTTAGTCACTTGACCATGAGACACTCTGTCGCATCCCCCTTCCTAACGCAAGAGGCCACCACTATCACTGACCTAACAGTGAAGCTAATCCTAAGACGATAATGAGATATTATCAGGGTAATACATCCTACCACACATCATATTCTAACCACATTTGACTTTCATGGAACCACACCTTGTATGATTCCTGACCACTATCCACGGTCACCTATTCCCACCTTGTTGTGTCCACATAAAAACCTGAACACACCAACACCCACATATACCAATAAATATCCAATCTAGATATCATTTCCATTAAACCAAAACACCCATGATCCAATGATACCAACAATAAAATATGAGTCACGACATCTTTATCAAGGATATTCCAACATTGTCAAATATATTTGGCATATGATGACTACATTATGCCTCGACCAATTTAATTTGGGTTTATTCAATGTAATTTATTTTTAAAAATTTAATGTTCATTTTTTAATTTATCAACTACTAAGTTGTTATACTCCTCCTCCATTTTATTGCATTTTATCACTCTTGGGATGTCATAGGGACATCTGCATCCTTTATCATTGATATCGAACACATAAAGGGTTGTCCAATGGGTAATTTTAGTGATGATATTGAGTGTTTTCTTTAACTATTAATCTATATAATCATTAATTCTAGTGAAATAGTTGAAACAGAATTTGGAGGAAATTTCCACTCTAAAATCCATTAAAATCATCTCACACGCCCAACTGTAAAACCTAAAAACCTCCCTCCCTTCAAATCAGACATCATACCAATTGATTTTAATAATTCGATGGGAATAAATTCATGAGATTAGTTATATTTTTGAGAGTGATCTCATTCACTTGATTGGGGAATTATTGTTACCCATTAACATAGGATATACATGGAAGAACTTGTCATCTTGATGATACCATGATAAGATTAATGATTTCATACATAAAAAATATTATCGGGTAATAGGTGATTGAAGCTAAAAATATTTGTCGAATATGATGATTTATAATAGAAGTAAATGATGATTGATCTCACTATAATTCATCCATAATTCAATTTTAATTTATTACATCCATAATATCAACATTTTTACTATCTTTCTATTTTTTTTTCTATTTAATCAGAAACTAAAAATTGATATTTTCCAAAAAATTAAAAAATACATATTTTCTAGGATAGTGGTACTCCTAAGTATTTTTATCTAAGTGACAAACATTGTTATCCAATAGTCGATATATGGATTATAAATTCTAATTTATTATGACCCGAAACAATAGTGTGCATCAATTTTAGTATGTTAATAGATTTTTATTTTATCATATCATTTAAATAAATGTTTTTCTTTCAATTTATAGTGATTAGGTGTCCTTCAAAATAAAATTTTAAAAATTTCCATTATTTTTTATAGATTATTAATGGTTGGACATGATTTTGATAATAATTTGAATAATATAGTTTTTTCTATGTTATCAAAGTGCTAAAATGTAATGGTGTTGTGTAATAATGTGAAATTATAGGATGAAACTATTGACACAAAAATAATAGTTTTTATTGGTCAGCAAGAATGTGATCAACATATTGAGGGGAGGTGAGTTGGATAGGTTGAACACATAAGGTATCAAAAGGTAGTGTCACCAAATTTACATATGTTTCTCTAATTACGGATCAATACATTAATAATAATTGAAAATTTATACTAGGAAATATATACTGTCTTTTGAAAATATATGATATGGAATTTTCAATTAAGAGTAAAGAAAAATTCTACCAGAAGTGGGTTTGAGGTGTAGCTTATCTGGGGGGTTATATAAATTCATATACAAAAAAAGTCTAATAATTTTTTAGAGTATAATTTGAATATAAAATATTCAATAAAGTGGTTCATATTATCCCTTATGAGGATTGAGGCTAGGCCAATAGTGGAGGGTCATCTGGTTTAATAGCATGTGCATGATGCTTTACTCGGATTTGAAAAATTAGTTTATTATTGAGTCACTAATAATTGGGAGGATATTTCTACCATAGACCATGATATAGAACATACTAACGGTGATGGAATTTATGGTCTATATTAAAAATATATTCTATCAAATTCACAAGAATCATGTCGATATTAAGGTCTTCAAAACCATATCATCAAATATGGGTATTCATATGGATTAATATTATATTCAATGAATCTAGTTAACTAGTATCTATATTTAATAAAAAATGTATAAAAACAATTCCTCAAATAGAAATATTAATTTTAGGTTTCTTCCTTGATGATCATCTTATAAAATATTAATGGCATACTAAGATAGATGATGGTTTTCATTCTTATCATGATTTATTTATGGGACATTGAATGTAATGGATAGAGTATGATATATATACTATTTATTGTATCATGATCACATCTATCAATATTTTTATTCTTGTTTAATGTTTTTCTATATTTTTGAATATACATGTATCATTGATCAATTCATATCTAATTGTGTTGGTATGTGTGTGTGTGTTCCTTTTTTATAATTATTTTGCGATCAATTATTTTTATACCCAATTTTTATCTATTTATAATTATGATAATTTTACAGACCGTATAGTTGGGTAGGTGTTTTGGGTTTAGAATGGGTTTTATGAAGATTCCTAGATCAAACTCAGGATTAGGTGTATTTTCTTCCATAGAGTGAATTATGAATCTACATTAATTAATATAATTACAGAGAAACATGATTAGATTGAGATACATATAGATGTATATACCAATATTTAATGTAGACAAATTAATTATTTCAAGATGGTTTTCAAATCTGACACATTAATAGTTGAAATAAGTCAATTTCCTTCATACATTATAATGGTGAGGTATTTAAGGTGTTGGGATTCATTTCATGGGTGTTTTAGTTACCTAATTGTTTTGAGGGTTTTGATGCTGATGGCTAACCCATGACAAATATTTTAATGCAATACCCATAGTAAATTCTTAATTACCTATTTTAAATGAATATTTTTTTTGACAAATATAACATATAAAAGTGAAAAAATACTCTACATAAAACGGTTTCTCCATCAAATGGCTGTAAAGATATATTTTTAGAAAAATAAATCTTTTATATGTAACCCATGTATTTTATCATATATAATACCTATAAAACATATAAGATGAATTTAAAACATTAAATATAATACATAACTTATATTTTTCATCAATGAAAAAATCCATAATGAATGATATGATTTCATATGAAAAATTATTATATTATAAAAAAAATTTCATAAAAACACACCATTTATATTAAATTGGTTTTTATTTGAAATTATAATAATTGTGGTAACAAATGAATCATTATTTAATAATTTTAGGTAATATTTTCATAATTCAATTGATACTATTCATTCCCTGCATTCCAAAAGCTAGGTTATAATGGTAACATTGAAATAATAATATTTAGTTGTTAAATTATGCTTGATGTAGCGTATCACATATTTTATTGTGATATTATTTAAATTTTAAAACATCAAAGGTTAAAAATATCTTTTTTTACATGTTTTGGTAATTATAATATGTTTATAGAAAAATATTTTCTACTTCTTATAGTAGAAATTTATATTTTTGTGAAAATGTTATTATGTTATTTTCAATATTCAATAAAATCCACTATGAGTTATATTATTTCATTTATTTTTTATTAAGAAATGTTTTATTAAAATAGTTGGTATGAGAATTTGATATATTGGGTAAGAAAATATTTATTTGGAGCATAAATTTTATTATAAAAAAGGAAAAAATTTATATTTATTAGTAGACTAACAATCATCTTTTATTCTTTTTATATGTCCCTTACTAATATTTTTGTTCATATTTCATGTTTTAAAATGTTTTCATTACTGTGAAATTATAATTAGTGATGAGGAAATTATAAATGACATATGAATTCTTTTATTTATTTTTTGGCTTAATTTTTAAATTATTTTAATCATAGAACAATATTATTAATTTTTTTATGAAGTAAGTATTAAGGAATATGATGGTAAATCATGGTTAAAAAATTATAATGAAAATTTAATGATTAAGGTGTCAATATATTTATATATATATACTTGAGAGTTATAATATAATGGTGGATTTAAATATGAGAAGAATTTTAAAAGAATTAACATTAATTTCATTTTTATGTGATGGTTGTACCTTGGTGACTTTTGTGAGTCTTAATTGATGTTTTAGGTATATATGACCATTATGATATACAAGTTCGTAAATGAAATGTTATTGTAATAAAATTATAATTTATTCAGAGAACGTATATTAAATTATACTAATAGACTATAAGGTTAATATGATATTTTATATTCAGGTAATAATTAATAATATGGATAAAAATATTATTACATTTTTGAAATTATTTATTATAGATAACCATGTAATTGAAAAGTGGTTTTATTATTAAGTGATTAACGTTATTTTGGAATAATTTCATTATATTTTATAACATAAATTAATATGTTTAAGGGAAATACATTGGGATAAGTTAACATTATACTTCATGAATAACTGTTGAATTGTCATTAAGAATTATATATAATTTACTGTCGATTCATGAAATTTATGGAAACGGTTTTCAATTTTTGGAGATTATACGATTAGAGAATTTTTTTTTGTGATTGATGTTATGAGTGACTAATGTCAGAATTAATGTAAAATTAATATTGGAAAAAACTTGTGATCAAACACTATTGATTAATATCTTTAAAACATGGTTAATATTATTTATAGGACCATTATGGTTGGTTATTTATGGAATAATGTAGTTTCATTTTTGGGAATTACTGTTAAATTTTTTATATTAATAATATATTTCATCTTATGATGGTTTATTCAATTTTTTAAATTATCACAACTTTTGCTAAATGTGATGCCCAAACCCTAGTTAACCACATTCAGTGCATTATTACATAACATTAGCATGATCACAAGGAAAGAATGACCTGAAAGGCTCACCAGTATTGAATTATTGGAAACAATATTAAAATAAAAGTTTAACTTTACAAATTGAAAAGAAATACTACACTAATTTATTCCTTTAGAAATATCCATGCCTCCCAGATTATGCCTATATGTCACTCATAAAAAACTTTTTCATATCCAGGGAAAATGAAACATAAGAATGTGGTGAGCTCAAATACTCATTAAGGTTAATAAATACAGTGAAACATTCCATAAATAATAAGAATGGTGAATAATTGGAAACACATGCCTTTACCATTAATAAACATGATCATTTTATATAAGGAATATGAGATGAGTAAATTATTCCATAATTAAACATAATCATCAGTATTATACTAGTCGAATGACCACATGAACCATCAATATTATTTTCATAATGAGGGAAGTTATAATGCTGGACATTCTAAAATATTTTGTCAAGGCTTCAGCCAAGACGTCTAAAATTGATTAAGGCTTTATCCAAAACCATAGATCAAACTAGGAAAGGCCTCATCCAGTTCACCATTTAGTCATCTCATGATACCTAATGATGCATCGAGGAGTTATAGAGGGTTCCATCTGTTACATACTATGTCCAATACATTCCTCATACGAAAATGTTGAAATATAACATGAACATTCATATTAAAACTAGAAAACTAAATTTAAATACATTAACCATAAAACATGAATGGTATAAAAATAACACATCCATAGTCAATCATATTGAAAAAAATAATAATACAGTATTGAAGATTTGTATCAAAGTGAATCTACATTATACAAGTATAAAATCAATCAAAGGATGTTAACATAGATAAAATCATAACTATATAAGAAAAATATCACTTTATTTTTTTGAAATCATTTAAAGTTACATAAATAAAAAAGGAAACATTTATTTTGAAAATATTCTTATAAACTTGTAAGAGATTATTTTATTATATTATAACAATGGAGAATAACTTCATCGATCGTATAAGTTAAAAAAACATTCTTACATTAATTTGTTCGAAAAGGTCGTAAAGTACGTTGTTTGGAAAACAACTAAAAGATTCCTTTCAAAACATATAAGTTCAAATATGGGTATAAATGACATTAACCCATTTTATATTAAATAGTAAAATGGATTTTTAAAAAAATTTAAGAAACATGGATGTGGATGCTAAAGAGGTCTCAGTAGATACTTACGTAAAACAGCATCGGATAATAAAAATATTGTATAATTAACCCTTACCTTGTACATTTCCTTGGTTATGGGTTGGTTAAAATTATGTATAATGGTGAAATAATTGTTATTAAACTATAACAGAACTATATACATTAATATAATATCATATATGTTCTTTTAATATTGCTTTGTTAATAATATTTTTGTATTATTGTCATTTTAGGTGTTAACTGATTCGTTTTTTGTTATATTATTTGTTATATAAGTAATGTTTTTTATGAATAGGATGTATATTAGTTATATTCATAATGATATTAAGTCTTTAAAAATTATGTTTAATCATCATATGAAAATTGTTTTTGAATGGATATGATGGGGAAGGAATCTCATCGTGTTCGGGGAGACGGTAATCCATACATACGCACAAGCGACAATATCATTATTTTGATGTTAAAATCATATATAATTGGATGGTATATAATATATAAAGAATAATTATAATGTTATATTTATTAATTACATAAATTATACCACATTATTATACTCATCCAATTAATAAACTATAGAATAACAACTACACCACGACGTGGAGATGGTAAGTCGTGCGTACACATGTATGGTGACATGTCATTCAAAGGATTGATAGAGTAATGAATATTGTTGTACCATATTTTTAATAAAATAAATGTATATATAAAATAATTTATTTATTATTTTAGAATGGAAAAAACAAGGAATGAAGAAGTGGAAGAAGAAAAAACAAGAAAGAGGTGATGAAATATTTACCTCTTCTTCGGGTTCTTCCTTTTGATTTAATCAAAAGGGATCCTTATGTTAGATTTATAACTAAAATAAGGCCTCTAAGATGAATAGAGCAATGTAGAGATGATATTTGGTCAGCTAATGGCCAATCAAAATGGATTTCAAAGTGTGTATTTAAGAGAATGTTATGTTCTCTTTTATAAGAGGAGTGAGGGGAACCTTAGGAAAATATTGAAATATTATTTTATAATAATATAATTGTTGATTTCTAATTAAACAAATATGATTTATATAATGGATAAGGTGGGTATGGGTATAAATCCTCTCATAAAATTGGTTTTAGGTGATATTAGGTCACCATTTTTACTTTATCATTTAGATTTAACTCTTTGTTAAATAGTTTGACATTTACCATGTCTCACTGTATTTTTATATTATATAGTTAATAAACATACCATAAACATCCGAGAGAACCCCAAGTGGTTATTTATTAATATATATAACCTTATATAAGTCATTTGGCAGATAAATAAATTTTTAGGAATAATATATCAATTAATAATATAATATTTGTTTTAAAAACCATTTTATGTCAATTTTCACACTATTTGGTATTTTGTTTTTTCTATATTCATAATTGCATTATTACATAAAAAATTATTCATTTAATCAACCCAAATATTTAATATTAACCTATACAAATATTTTAATTCATAAATAGTATCAAATTATGTTTATTTGATTATTTATAATATCAATTATTTTAATATTTCATTAATAAGATAATTACTAAATATTCATTGTGTCATAAATAAATTTAATTATTTAATGTCTAAAAATTATAAATAAAATACCATTATATAGTAAATAATTTTATATTTCTAATTAAAATTTATATTCGAATATTTTTTTTGAATAAACCTATATTAAAAAGTGTTTTGTTGTTAAACTTTTATTTTAAAACTTATAACACTTCTTTGAATTAAATAATGATAAATGTCCTAATCTAATACACGTTGACCCAAAAGATCATATTTTATTCCTATGGTTGTTTTTGGTCGAATTACCATTATCTAATAGAATTAGGACATGTGTTAGGGTAATAATAATAAAATTTATATCCTTTATTTCCCTATTTATTTTTCAATGTGGAAAATAATTCCAAATGTTACTATTACCCAAAAAAATATTATTAACTTATTGAACCCCATTAAACATACTGATATAAACCGTGTGTCTCAGATTATTGAAATTTAATTCCCCGATGCAATAAAATTATGTTTTATGCAAATTTTCAAATGCTCTTAGAAGGTAAGTAAGAGACGGTGAAAAGTTCAATATAATTTTTATATATCTAATATTATTATTAACCAACTCCAATGAATTACATTGAAAATATATAAATAATATGTATCTATTTTGACCAAAAATAAATTTAAATAAAATAATGTTTTATTTAAATATAAAATATGTTTTAAACAATAACTCAGTGTTTTTCACTATTCATCAAAAATTGAATGTTTATTAAAAAATACAAGGAATTAACACTAAGATAGTTTTGATATTCAGAATCCAAAAATGAATTTAAATTTGAAAAATAAAATTTATAAATTTCAAATAGTGGGTATAAGTATTCATAATGGCCAGTTTAAATTGGTTGTGGTGTGTTAGAATCTCGAAGTTAAGTACAATGAATGCTATTACATTATTCAAAGGGAAACATACCGTAGAAGATTGGGGTGTTACATTCTCCCCTCATTCAAATAATTTCATACTCCAAATATCTATAATATTACTACATAAAATGATTAAGGTGGATCTTTATCATAAGTTCCTTAGGTTCCCACATTGCCTCTTCCATTTTATGGTTTCTCCAATGAAAACTTAACAGATGATTCATTCGGTTTCTCAACACCTGTTCTCATATATCAAGAATCTATATAGTTTATTCACAATAAGACAGATCAGGTTCCTGTTCAAATTCATCCAAGTTGAGCACATGCATTAGTTCACGCATGTATTTTCTCAAAATCGATATGTGGAACACATCAAGAAATTTGGAGATACATGGCAGCATTACCAAACGGTAAGCTATATCCCCAGTTCCTTCTATAATTTTAAAAGGTCCGATGTACCTAGCACTTAATTTACCCTTTTAACGAATCCTATAACTCCATTCCATGGAGATACCTTCATTAAAATATGATCCCCTACCTGAAATTATAAATCCTTCCTTCAGTTATCGGTATAGTTCTTCTCTATACGTTGAGCAGCTTTTATGTTGGTTTGGATAACCTTCACCTTCTCCATTGTTTCATACCCAAACTCTGGGTCTACGAGTTTTCTTTCACCAACATCCTCTGAAAAATTGTTGTGTGATATCTCTTTCTTTATAATGCTTCATATGGTTCCATCTAAATACTTTCATGAAACCTATCATTATATTAAAATTCTACTAGAGGTAAATATTGATCCCACAAACCGATAAAGTCATGTGAGAAAGATCTCCACATGAAATCTAAATTTTGAATAGTCCATTATGATTATCCATCTATTTAAGGGTGGTAGGTAGTGCTCATGTGAAGTTCAATATCCAGGGATTTATGAATAATTTTCCGAAATCATGATTAGAATCAATCGATACGGTAATTCCATGAAGTCTTACTACTTCATTAATATACAGTTTTTCTATACGTTTAAGTGTTAAATCTTCTCTTATAGAATGAAAATGTACAGAATTTGTAAGATGATCAACAATGACCCATATTGCATCGTTCATACAAGGAGTCGTTGATAGTCTAATAACAAAATCCATCATAATATTATCCCATTTCTACTCAGGTATGGGTAGAGGTTTCATGACTCCTCCAGGATGTTGCCTTCCATCAATCACTTATTGACAAACCTTACATCGTAACACAGAATCTGTAATCTTTCTCCTCATGTTCTCCCACTAAAAATGTTCCTAAAAATCTATAAACATATTGGGGCTCCCATGGTGTATATAGAAGTTGGAGCCATGAGCATCATCTAACAATTCCCTTTTCAGATCTGGTATATTGGGAACACAATGTCTCTTCCCAAATTTCAAAATCCCATATACATATATGAAGTCGATAAATCTCCCATCATTCATAGATTTAATATTCTTTGGAAATTCCTCATCATTTTCCTCAGAAATTTTTATCCTTTCCCATAAAGATGTTTTGGAAACCATTCTAAAAAAGAATTGATTTTTCTCCTTCCATGATTATTCCCGTATCCATCTTTACTGTATCCTTGAAAATAGGATCCCTTTCAATTCTCAACTTGTTCAAGACACCATGATTATTTTTTCTCAAAGAATCTTCCAAATTATTTGCCTTCCATGGGTAGTAGTGTATCGTGCAATCATAATCCCTTAGTAGTTCAATTCATCTCCTTTGTCTCATGTTGAGTTCCTTTTGAGATAAAATATATTTTAAGCTCCTGTGATCAGTAGAAATCTCACATTATTCACCATAGGGATAGTGTCTCCAAGTCTTCAAAGCAATGATTGCAGCTGCTAACTCAATACCACGAGTATGATTGTTTTTCTCATGATTTTCAACTGTCATGGTGAATAGGAAATAAATATATCATTATGCATATGGAAAAAACCAAGTCCTATCTTTGAGGCTTCACTATATATATAAAACCCATCATTCCCAAGGAAAGATTCAAGATAGGAGCATTGACTAATGTTATCTTCAGATCGTCGAAACATTCTTCACACTCTTATATCCAAACAAATCTAACCCCTTTAAGTGTGAGATTCGTTAATGGGATATCCAATTGGGAATAATTCTGGAAAAAATGCTGATAATAACATGCTAAACCAATAAAACTGCATACCAATGTTATAGTATTCGGTGCTGGACATTCTTGGACTGCCTTTGTCTTAGAAGGGTCAATAGAGATTCTATCCTTAGAGATAATACGGCCATGAAAATAAATCTCCTAAATCCAAAATTCACACTTGCTAAACATCACTTATAATTAATTTCAATTGAGGGTTTTCAGAATGGAGCGCATGTTATTTTCATGATCTTCATAGCTTTTATAGTATAATAGAATATCCTCAATAAATACCACTACAAAGTCATCAAGATATTCCTTGAAAACATTATTCATTATATCCATGAAAACAGAGGGTGCATTAGTCAGCCCAAAAGGCATTACTATAAACTCATAATGTCTATTCCTGGTTTGAAATGATATTTTTGGAATATGTTCCTTCTTTACACACAACTATTGATATCCAAATCGAAGGTAAATCTTTGATAAATATTGAGCTCCCTGATGTTGGTCGAACAAATCATCAATAAGAGGTAGGGAATACTTCATCTTTATTGTTAAAGCATTAATCTCTCTATAGCCAATGCTCAATCTCATAGATCCATCATTATTTCTTAACAAAGATAACATGGGATCCCTATAAATAAACATTAGGGTGAATAAAACCTTCATTACTCAATTCCTATAGTATTTTATTTAGAAACACAAATTCCACAGTGTATATTCTATAAAGAGTATTTGATGTGGGCCTTGAAATAGGAATTTAATCAGTTGAAAAATCAATTTATCATTATGAAGGATGTCCAGGTAAATCCTCTGAAAACACGTCAATAAATTCTTTCACAATAGGTACATAATCTCTTTGAACATTCTTTTCCTCACCCATAATTATTTCATTATCTTCCATCCCAATAATTGAATTTAGTTGATCTACTGGGGGAGGATCTTGATAAGAAATTTGTGGTGACGTTTCTACTCTAATGATAAGTTACTCCTTATCATCATTGTAAATTGTAACCTCTTATTCCTACAATAAATATTCACTTTATAAAACAAAATAGATTCCATAAAAAAGAATATTATCCTATTTAATCATGGGTATGATGATGAGATCAGAAGATAAAGAACATTTATATACCCTAATCGAACTGATTCACAAAACATTACTACAATGATACTTCCCTTAAGTGTTTTGACTGACAACTCCATTATTAAGTCAACTTGAAAATATTTAATTTTTTATAAATAGGGAATATATGAAACAATGCGATGATCTTGAATCAAATAAATCATTTTCCAAACTTCAAGAACTCATTAAATTACCTTCCACCACATCTTTTAAAGCATTAACCTTAGCAGTATTGATATCATAAGATTTTCTTTGTTCCATTGGCCTTTTCATAGGGATGTTTCCCTTTCACTTATGAAATTTATTTTAATAATGTCCCATCTCCATACAATTGTAGCAATAAACATTGGTAGTTTTCTTATTTCCCATAAACTCACTAGCAAGATGGACTTTCGGTCCACATTTATAGCATAATTGTTTTCCTTTTAGAAAGGAACCAGGGTGCTTCCTTCCATAATTATCATAGGGTGGAAATTCAATTCATCCCTACTTCCTTGTTTCCATATTTCCCTTCACAGAGTGTTTAGCAGATCTCTTATTCTCTTTATTTTCTTTAATGTTGTAAGACATAGTGAATTCATTTTCTGTCATGATAGCAAATGAGAAAATATCTTCATATAATGAGAAGGATTGTGATTCTATTGCTAGATAGAGAAATAGTGTTAACCCATCAATGAAATAGCCAATATTACTTCTTGGGATACATATATAATCTGTATAATGCCTATCAAACCTTGTAAATTTAGCTTCATAATTTTCAAAATTCTCATCCTATTTTTTCCTTAGACTCAAAAATTGTCTTTCCATATGTGATAGATGGTCCTGAGGAATGTAGTTTTCTAGGAAAAATTCATTAAACTCCAACCATTCAATACTGGACACTTCTTCATCTTCCATTGTCTTTTTAATGAATATATACCATTGATCACCATCTCCAGGGAGGCGATAAACTGCCATGACAACTTTTTCCCTTTCACTACTCCCCAAATCAGGAAACATTTTTATCTAAGGAATTTATCAATTTCTCATCCACTAACAGATTGTTAATCCCATTTAATTTAGGTGGTTGTTTCCTCATGAATCTCTCTAACACTGATCATCCGTGTTGTGGATCAGGGAGCTCCATACAGGTAAGGTTATTATTTATAACCAGTGTGAGTTGTCCCAATATGACGATTAGCTGATCAGCACTAGTTGCATCACCAGCTCCACTATTATTATCTTGAGTAGGAGGGAAATCCCTACATAGATTATGTGCCTTCATATAGTTTCAAATCCTTCCACTAGGATCCATTTCTAAACAATGTAAAGAACTAGATATGTTTATGAATCAAAATACATAATACCAAACTTTTAAAATAGTTAACAAGAATTAAAGAGTTCATGGAAATAATCCAAAATCATTAACAATGTTTTCTTTGAGTAAGTATATACTCATAAACCCTTCATAGAGGTTTGTAAATAAAATGAGAATTATCTTAAGAATATCCCCTGGGAGTGTCGTAACAATGAGTACTGCAAGGCCCATTGTCATGCACCAGTGCCTATTTGAGTCTAGCTCAAATTGGTGTTTTCAGGTATTAACCCTAGGTACATATGTGCCAGAGTAGCCTCTACCTGCTCGTATCTAGACATGGATTTATTTCTTGGAAAACTCAAAAAATCTCTACACTACCAAAATTCGAGGAATATCTTCTATACTATTCTTCAATGTCTATCTTAGGGTTATGTGCTCTAATAAAAGATTATCTAAATAATGTTTCCAAGGGTTGTACTAAACATCCTCTGATACCATCTGTAATGCCCCGACCCCTGTAACCTAGAGTCTGTGCATTATTACATAACATTGGAATGATCATAAAGAAATCATGTCCGTAACGATATATTAGTTTAGAATTATTGTTAACAATATTCATATAGAAGTTCTACTTTACAACTTGAAAAGAAATACAACACTAATTTATTCCATCAGAAATATCTAAGCCTCCCAGATTATTCCAATAAGTAACTCATAACTAACTACTTCATATCCATGTAAAAATGAATCATAATAAATGGGTGAGCTCAAATGCCCAGTAAGGGTAAGAAATACTGAAGAAGATAACATAAATATTATGCTTGGTGAATAATTGGAAACACATGCCATTACCAATAATAAGCCTGAACAATTTCCTAGAATGAATATGAGATGAGTAAATACATCCATAATTAAACATAATCATGGGTATTATATTAGTATAATTACCACAGGAACCACCAATATTATTTTCAAAATTAGGGAATGTATAATGTCGGACATTCTGAATCATTTTGTCAATGCCTTGTCAAATATGTATAAAACTTATTAATGCCTTAGCCAAAACCCTATATCAAATTGTGAAAGGCCTCATAAAATTCCACATCTAGTTGTCTCATGAGACCTACTAGTGCATTGATGATCTATATAGGGCTCCTCCTGTCAATTACTATGTCCAATTCATTCCTCATATGAAAATGTTGAAATATAACATAAACAATCATATTAAAACAAGTATACATAATGTCAATACTTAAACCATAAAACATGAGTTGTATAAAAATAACACATCCACAGTCAAAAATATCGAAAATCCATCAATTCAATATGAAATATTCGTATCACAATGAATCGACATCAAACAACTATAAAATCCATCAAAAGATGTTGACATAAATGAAATCAAAACTATTTTAGGGAAATATCTCTTTGTTTTTTTGAAATAATTTAAATTTATATATTTATGAAAGAAAAAATTTATTTTAAATATATTCATATACCCTTGTAATGGATTATTTGACGATGTTATAAAGGCAGTGAATAACAACACCCAATATATACGATAAAAAAATCATTCTTACCGTAATTTTGTCGAAAAGGTCAAAAAATACCATATTTCGAAAACAACTGAATGATTCCTTTCAAAACATATAGGATCAAATAAGGGTATAAATGAATTTAACCCACTATATAATAAATATTAAAATGATTTGAAATTAATTTTTAAGAAATGTGGATGTCGATGATAAGTATGTCCAAGTATATATTTACGTAATAACAACCTCGGATAATAAAGAGATTGTAGAATTAACCCCTACATTGTAATTTTCCTTGGTTGAGG
The DNA here is from genome assembly GCA_963277665.1 of Viscum album. NCBI lineage: Eukaryota > Viridiplantae > Streptophyta > Magnoliopsida > Santalales > Viscaceae > Viscum > Viscum album. The sequence continues at coordinate 1,050,068,852 of OY728148.1, forward strand.
GTTGTTTAACCTAATATATAATGGTGAAATAATTTTTATTAAATTATACCAGACCCATATACATTACTATGATATCATATATGATCTTTTAATATTTCTTTGTTAATAATATTTTAGTATTATCGTCGTTTCGAGTGTTAACTAATTCATTTTACTTTAAATAATTTGTTACGCAAGTAATGTTTGTTATGGATATGATGTATCTTATTCTTATTAATAATGATATGATGTCTTTAAAAATTATTTTTAATCACAAAATGATAACTATTCTTGAATGTATACGATGGAGAATGAATCTCATCGTGATTGTGGAAACGGTAATTCGTACGTACGCACGAGCGCCAATATCATTATTTTGATATTAACATCGTATATAATTGGATCGTATATCATATATAAAGTATCATTATCATGTAATATTTATTAATTACATAAATTATACATCATTATTATATTCATTTAAATAATAATGTATTGAATAACAACAACACCACGACGTGGAGATGGTAAGCCATACGTTTTCACGTATGGTGACATTTCATTAAAAAGATGGATAGAATAATGAATATGGTTTTAAAATATTTATAATAACATCACAGTATATAGAATATACTTGAGTTAATATTTTACAAAGGAAACAACACGGAAAGAAGAAGTGGAAGAAGAATGAATGTGAAAGAGGTGATGAAATATTTACCTCTTCTTTGGGTTCTTCCTTTTGATTTGATCCAAAGGGATCCATAGGTTTGATTAATGACTAAAGGAAGGACTCTAGGATGAATTAAGGACAGTGGAGAGGATATTTGGGAAGGGTTTGGCCAAGTAAAATGTATTTTATGGTGTTAATTTGTGATAATCTAAAGTACCCTTTTGTAAGAGGGTTGAGGGGAACCTTAGGAAATGATTGAAATATTATTTTATAATAAATTCATTTTAGGTTTATAATGGCTCCAAAATGATTTATTTATAGTCTAAGGTTGGTATGGGTATAAATAATCCCATAAAATTGGTTTTATCCATGTTTATATCACCATTTAACCTTATCATTTAGATTTAACTCCTAGTTAAATTGTTTGATATTTAACATGTCTCTTTATATTTTTATATTATATGGTTTAGAATCTAACTATAAACATCCAAGAGAACCCGAAGTGGTTAATAATAATATATAAAACCTTATCTAAGTCATTTTTATAACCTTACATTTGTAGGAATATTATATCAATAAATAATATAATATTTGTTATAAAATGTATCTTATATCAATTATGACACTATTTGGTATTTCAATCTATATTCCAAATAACATTATTAAATCAAAATAAATTCATTCAAAAAACCCTAAAATGTCATATTAACCTATAAAAATAGTTTAATTCATAAAAAGTATGAAATTAAATTTATTTGGGTATTTTTTATATCAATTATTTTAATATTTCATGAATATGGTAATTAGTGCATCATCATTGTGTCATGAATAAATTAAATTATTTAAGGTCTAAAAATTATAAATGAAATACAAAAATTTAGTAAATAATTTTATATTTCTAATCAATATTTAAAGTCAAATTTATCTTATGTATATCCCTAAATTAATAAGGGTTTAGTTATTAAACTTGGATTTTAACACTTTTAAATCTTCTTTGAATTAAATAATAATAAATGTCCTAATATAATCCAAGTGGACCTAAAAGATCATATTTTATTCATAAGGATTCTTTTTGTATAATTTCATTTATCCAATAGACTTAGGGCATGTGTTATAATAATAATAAATTCATTTTTACCCTTAATTACACTATTTATTTTTAACAGTGGTAAATCAAATCCAAAAGATTATATTCACCAAACATTATATTTATATTATTTAACACCATTTTACTTACTGATATTAGCATTGCCTCTCATATTTTTGAAATTAAATTCCGCAAAGCGGGAAAATAATGTTTTATTCAAATTTGCAAATACTCTTAGAAGGTGTATAAAAGACAGTTAAAAGATCGATAAATTTTTTAATATATCTAAATTTATTTTAAACTGGCACTAATAAATTACATTGAACATATATAGGTATTATGTATCTATTTTTACCAAAAATAAATTTAAATAAAATAAATAATTATTTAAATAAAAAGTCGGTTTTAAAAAAAATCAATGTTTTACCCTATTTATCAAAAATTGAATATTTTCAGAAAAATAACAAAAATTCATCCAAAGATAATTTTGATATTACGAATCCAAAAATAATTTTCATTTTTATTAATAAAATTTATAATATTTTAAAAATTGGGTATTACTATTCATTATGCCTAGTTTGATTGGTCGTGGTGTGTTAAAATCTCTTAGTTGCGTACAATGTAAGCTATTGAATTATTCAAAGTGAAATGTACCATAGAAGCTTGGGGTTTTAAATTCTCATCTCCTTCAAATAATTTTATCCTCCAAATTTCAAGAAAGTTACTGCATAAAAAAGGCTTAGGTGGTTCTTCATTAAAACATCCTAGGGTTCCCACATTGCCTCTTACATTTAATGGTTTCTCCATAGAACCTTTACCAAATGAGTCGTATAGTTTCTCAACACTTGTTCTCTTGTATCAAGAATATGGATACGATCTTCATAATAATACATATCAGGTTCTAGTTTTAATCCCTCATAGGTGAGAAAATACATTGGGTCATGCATGCATTTTCTCAACATTGATACATGGAACACGTCATGTACTTTAGACAGACTTGGCGGCACTACCAAACAGTAAGCTATAACCCAAATTCATTCTACAATTTCAAAATGTCTGATGTACCTGGGACATAATTTACCCTTATTGATGAATATTTTAACACCATTTTGTGGAGATACCTTCAAGAAAACATTATATACTACATAAAATTTAAAATATCACCTTCATTTATCAGAATAGTTTTTTCACTGACACTGAGCTGCTTTAATGTGGGTTTGGAAAACCTTCACCTTCTCCATTTTTCCACTACATGTTCTGGGTCTAAAGGTTTTCCTTCACCAACTTCATCCCAACAGGTTGGTGTAGGACATATCTTTCGATATAACACTTTATATGGTGCCATAGGAATACTTTAATAGAAGCTATTATTATTGGAAAATTATAATATTGGTAAATATTGATCCCACATACCCTGAAAGTCTTTTGAGAAGGATCTCAACATGTATTCTACTATTTTAATAGTTTGTTCTGATTTTCCGTAAGTGTAACGGTGGTAGGAAATTCTCAAACGATGATCAATATCCAGGGCACTATGAAGACTTTTCCAGAATCATGATATAAAACGTGGATTATGATTAGAATAAATCGATTGGGGGTTTCTATGAAGCCTTACAACATTAATAATATACATGTATGCTAATCGTTCAAGTGGTAAATATTCTCTTATAGAAAGAAAATTTTCATACATTGTAAGACGAACAACAATGAACTATATTACGTCGTTCCTTCTAGGAGACTTTAATAGTCCCATGAAAATGTCCATCGTAATATTATCTCATTTCTACTCATGTATGGGAAGAGGTTGCATGACTCTTCCATGATGTTTCCTTCTAGCTTTCACTTGTTGACAAACCATACATCATGATATAAAATCAGAAATCTCCATCTTCATGTTTCCCCACCAAGAATGTTTCATCAAATCACTATACATCTTGGTTCTCCCAGGGTGTATAGAGATGTTGGAGCTATGAGCATCATCTAACAAGTCCCTTTTCATATTAGGTATATCGGGAACACAAAGTCACATCCCAAATTTCAGAATCCAATCTTCATAGACAAAGTCGATCAATCTCCCATCATTCATATATTTAATATTCTTTTGAAATTCCTCATCATCATCTTGAAATCTATTTATCATTTCTAGTAAATATTTTTTTGGTAACCATGGGAAAAAAGAATTGATGTTTCACATTGCATTGTTATTCCAATATCCATCTTTACTATATCCATGAAAATAGGATCAATTTCAATTCACATTTTGTTCAATAATCCATGATCCTGTCTATTCAAAGAAACATCCACATTATTTTACTTCCCTATGTGGTAGAGTATCGTGAAGTGATAATCCTTAAGTAGTTCAATCTATTTAAATTTCCTCATGTTGAGTTTCTTTTGAGATAAAATATACTTCAAACCCTTATGATTTGTAAAAATATCACATTTCTCACCATAGAGATAGTGTCTTCAAATTTGCAAAGAAATGATTACAACTCTTAACTCACGATTATGAGTAAGATAGTTTTGCTCATGATTTTTCAGCTGTCAAGATGCATAGGCAATAACTCAATCATTATGCCTAATGAAACAACCAAGTCCATTCCTCGAGGCATCGCTATTAATAACAAACCCATCATTCCCTAATAGTAGATTCAAGATTGGAGAATTGAATAACGTTATCATTAGTTCATCGAAACATTATTCACATTATTAAGTCCAAACAAATTTAACCCTTATACGTGTGAGCTTCATTAATGGGAAATCCAATAGGAAAAAAATAAGGATGAAACATCGATAATAACATACTAAACTAATAAAAAATTGTACCTCATTTATAGTTTTCGGTTCTGGACATTCATGTATTGCCTTTGTCTTAGAATGGTCAACATAGATTTCATCCATAGAGACAATATGTCCATGAAAAGAAATCTCTTGAAGCCAAAATTCAGACTAGCTAAACTTCTTGTATAATTTATTTCATCTGAGGGTGGTCAAAATGGTGTGAATGTGATTTTCATGATCTTTATAGTTTTTGGAGTATTCTCGGATATCCTCAATAAATACAACTACATAGTCATCAAGATATTCATTGAAAACATCGTTCATTAGATCCCTGAAAACAGAGGGTGCATTTGTCATCCAAAAAGGAATTACTGTAAACTCATAATACCCATAAATGTTTCAAAATGTTGTTTCAGAATAAAATACTTCTTCACACACAACAGAATATATCTAGATCGATGTTCAATATTTGGTAAAACAAATTCTACATGAAGCTGGTCGAATAAATCATCAATGTGAGGTAGGGTATGCTTTTTTTATTTTTATAGGATGGAACTACCTATAGTCAATGAAAAATCTCATATTTCCATCACTTTTCTTATCAAAAGGAACACAGGCTCCCCATGGAGAAACACTAAGGAGAATAAATATCTTATTACTAAATTCCTCTAGTTGTTTCATTAGAAACAATAATTCCACAGTGGCCATTCTATAAGAGGTCTTCGATGTGGGAATTGAACAAAGAATTAAATCAATGGAAAAATCAATTTAGCATTCTGGAGGACGTCCAGGTAAATCCTCAGGAAACACATCAATATATTCTTACACAATTGGTACGTCCTCTCTTTGAATATTCTTTTTCCCACCATAATTATTTTATTATCTTCCATCCAAATAATTGAATTTAGTTGAGCTACTGGGGGTGGATCTAGATAAGAAATAGGTGGTGACATTTCTACTCTAATGATAAGGTAATCTTTATCATCATCGAGAATTGTAACCCCCTTATTCGTATAATAAATTTTCACATTATTCTCTGAATGCCAATCCCTACAAAGGATTATATCATATTCAATCATGGGTATGATGATGAAATAAGTAGATAATAAACATTTATATTCATTAATGGAACTAATTCACAAAACATTTTTGAAATGATACATCCCTAAGGTGTTTTGACTGACAACTCCCTTGTGAAGTCAAATTGAAAATATCTAAATTTTTTATCAAAAAAAGAAGATATGAAACAATGCGGTGATCTAGTATCACATAAAGTATTTTATTAACATGAGGAAACCATTAAATTACATTCCACCATATGTTTCCGACCTTTAACCTCAACAGTAGTGTTATCATAAGCTTGGCCTTGATCCCTTGGCATTTTTGGAGTGAAGATTCATTGTCACCTATGAAATTCATTTGTATAATGCCCCATATCCCTGCAATTATAGCCTTCAACATTGGTAGTGTCTTTCGTTCCCTCACAATCAAAAGCAAGATGTCCTTTCTATCTACATTTGTAGCATACTCTTTTTCCTTTTAGATAGGCACCGAGGTTCTTCCTTCAATAGTTATCACAGGGTGTAAATTCAAGTCTTCCCTTCTTCCCTATTTCCTTGTTTCCTTACCTAGATTTTTCAGCATATCTATTCTTCTCTTTCATTTCTTTAAAGTCGTATGACTTAGTGAATTCATTTTCAGTCTTTATAGAACACAAGAAAATATCTCCATATGATGAGAAGGATAGTGATTCTAATGCTCAATGGAGAAATGGTTTTAACCCATCAATGAAATAGTAAATCATACTTCCTGGGTTACATATATAATTTGCAGCATGCCTAGCTAACTTTGAATTGTTTTCATCATACTTTTTGAAATTATCATCCTCTTTTTTCCATAGACTCAAAATATTTATTTCCATGTCTGCTAGATAGTCATGAAGAATGTATTTTTATATAAAAATTTCGCTAAACTCCATCCATTCTATACTGAACACTTATTAATCATCCTTCGTGTTTTTAATCAATGGCCACTATTGAACAACATCTCTAGTGAGGCGATAAACTGCCATGGAAATTTATTCCCTTTCGCTTCTCCCGAAAGAATGAAATATTCTCACTAAAGAATTTATCCAGTGCTCACCCATTAATGGATTTTTACTCCCATTGATTGTTGATGGTTGTTTCCTAATGAAGCGGTCTAACATTGACCTTTCACGTTGTGGATCAGGGTGCTCCATATGGCTAATGATATTATTAATAACCTGTGTGAGTTTCCTAGTATGGTAATAATATGATCAACACCAGTTGAATCACTATCTCCATTGTAATTATCGTGATTAGGAGGTCAATCCCTACATGGATTACGTGCATTGATGTGGTTTTCATTCCTTCCACTAGGATCCATTTCTAAAAAATGGAATAAACTAGATTAGTTTATGAATCAAAATACATATTTCTAAATATTTAAATCACTTAACATGAATTGAAGATTGTATGGATATAATCCATAATCATAAATGAAAATATTTCTGGAAGTATATACTCATAAAACCTTCATAATGGTTTGTAATGAAAATGAGAATTATCCTCTGCATATCCCCTGGAGTGTCGTAACCAAGAGTGCAACAAGGCCCATGTCAGTGCACCAGTTCCTATTTGTGTCTAGTTCAATGTTGTGTTTTTAGGGTTTACACCTAGGTAGATCGTTGTTAGATCCAGCTCCACCTACACATATCCAGAAATGGATGTATTTCATGTAAAACTCAAAAAATCTCTACAGAACCAACATTCTAGGAATTACTTCTGTACTAATCCTCAAAGTCAATATTTTGGCTATGTGCAATAATCATATTTTATCTAAATATAGTATCAAAGGTTTTTATTAATCTTCCTTTCATACCAACTCAAAAACCCCTATCCTAGTTACCCAGAGTTGGTGAATTGTTACATAACATTTTCACGATCACAAGGAAATCATGTCTCTAAAGACCAATCAGTTTAGTATTATTGGAAATAAGATTAATATATTAGGTCAACATTACAACTTGAAAAGAAAAAAAACACTAATTTATTCTCTTGGAATCATCCAAGCCTCAAATATTATGCCAGAAATTCACTCATAACTATCTTATTCATATCCTTGAAAATTAAACATCAGAAAGGGGTGAGATCAGATGATCAGTAAGGGTATGAAATACTGCGGAAGATTAAATAAATTTTAACAATGGTGAATAATTGAAAACACATGATTTTACAAATAATAAACATGAACACTTTTATGGTAGGAATATGAGATGAGTTAATTATTTCATAATAAACCATAATCATGGGTATTATATTAGTCGAATGACCACCTTAGCCTTAAATGTTATTTTCATAACGAGTGAATGTATAATGTCAAACATTATAAAACATTTTTTTAAGGCATCAGACAAGAAGTCTAAAAATGATTAAGGCCTCAGCCAAATCCATATATCAAATTGGTAAAGGAATCATCAAATTCCACATGTAGTTTACTCATGAGATATAATGAAGTATCAAGGAGATATAAGGGACTCCACCAACCAATTACTAAGTCTAATTCATTCCTCATATGAAAAGGTTGAAATATATCATAAACATTCATATTAAAACTAGAATACGGAATGTAAATACATTTAACCTAAAACATGAATGGTATAAATATTACCCATACATAGTCAAACATTTAGAAAAACATTCAATACAATATGTATTATTTGTATCATAATTAATCGACTTCAAACAAGTATAAAACCCATCAAAGGATGTTAACATAGATGAAATCATAACTATTTGACATAAATATTTCGTACTTTTTTTGATATAATTTAATGTTACATAATTATATATGAAATAATTAATTTTGAAAATATTATTATATTATTTTAAGGTAATCTTTGACGATGTTATAATGGCAGTGAATAAATGCACCTGCCGTATAAGTTAAAAAACATCCATTCCTTAATTTTGTTGAAAAGGTCACAAAGTACCTTGTCTGGAAAACAACTAAATAATTCCATTAAAAACATAAAATTTCAAAAAAGGGTATAAATGAATTTATCCCATTATTTAGTAAATAGTAAAAATGATTTGAAATACATTTTTATGAATCAAGGATGCTGATGATAAAGAGGTCCTAGTAGATACATACGTAAAAACAGCCTCAGATAATAGTGAGATTGTATAATTAAACCTCACCGTGTAATTTTCCCTTGTCAAGGGACAGTTGAACTCATATATAATGGTGATATAACTGTTATTAAATTATTCCATAACCATATAAATTAATATGAAATCATATATGATATTTTAATATGATTTTTAAATAATATTGTAGTATTATCGTCATTTTGGTTGTTAACTAATTCATTTTCCTTTATATAATTTGTTACGTAAGTAATGTTTGTTATGGATTGGATGTATCTTATTCATATTAAGAATGATATTAAGGATTTAAACATTATTTTAAATCATCAAATGAAAATTTTTCTTGAATGGATACGATGGGGAATAAATCTCATCGTGTTCATGAAGACGGTAATCCGTACATACGCATGAGAGATAATATCATTATTTTGATATTAAAATCATATATTATTGGATGGTATATCATATATAAAAAATAATTTTCATTTTATATTTATTATTTACATCAATTATACTTCATTATTATAACCTTCAAAATAATAATGTATTCAATAACAACTACAAGACACCGTGGAGACGGTAAGCCATACTTACGCATGTATGGTGACATATCATTCAAAGGATGGATGGAATAATGATTATAGTTGAAAGATATTTATAATAACATAATAGTATATATAAGATACTGGAGTTATTATTTTATAATGGAAAAAATAGGGAAAGAAGATGTGTAAGAAGAATAACATTAAAGAGGTGAGGAAATATTTATCTCTTATTAAGGTTATTCCTTTTGATTTTATCAAAAGGTCTCTATAGTTTGGATATCTGACTAAATAAAGGCCTCTTGGATAAATGGAGGACACATTAATAGATATTTGGTTAAGGGTTCACTAAGAAAAATGGATTTGAAGGTGTATTTTTGATAGAAGGGGAAGTTCCCTTTTATAAGAAGGGTGAGAGGCACCTTAAGAAAAGATTGAAATATGATTTTATAATTAAAAAATTTTTGGTTTATAAAGGCACAAAAATGAATTATGTCTAGGATAAAGTGGGTGTGGGTAGATATACTCTCAACCAATAGATTTTAGTCATGTTTAGGTCACCATTTTCACCTTATTATTTAGATTTAACTCTTAGTTTAAAAGATTGACATTTACTATGTCTCTTTGTATTTTTACATTATAGGTATAATAAACATACTATAAAATTACAAGCGAACCCCAAGTGGTTAATTATTATTATATATAATTATATATAAGATATTTTTATGATCCTTATATTTATAGAAATATTATAATTATTAATAATATAATATTTGTTATTAAGAACGCTTTTATGTCAATTTTGACAGTATTTGGTATTTCATTTTTTCTGAATTCATAACAGCATTATTAATTCAAAACAATTAATATAATCAACCCTAACATGTCATATTAAACATGAAAATTCATTTAATTCAAAAAATTCTCAACTAACATTTATTTGGGTATTTATAATATCACTTATTTTAATATTTCATTAATAAGGTAATTACTGCATCCTCAATGTGTCATAAATAAATTAAATTTTTTATTGTCTAAAAATTATAAATAAAATAAAATGTTGTAGGAAGTTTTTTTATACTTCTAATAAATAATTATTTTTGAGTTTATCTTATGTGTAACCCTGTATTAAAAATGGTTTATTTATTAAACTTTGATTTTAACACTTTTAACTCTTCTATGAATTAAGTAATAATAAATGTCATAATCTAATACAAGTGGGGATAAAGGATCATATTTTATTCCTCAGGTTGTTTTTTTTCGAATTTCATTTATCCAATAGAATTAGGACATGTGTTAGGGTAATAATAATTTCATTTTTACCCTTAATTACCCTATTTACTTTTAGCCGTGGTAAATACAATTCAAAAGTTACCATTCACCCAAAATTATTTTTATCCTTTTCAACCACATTTTAATTAATGATATCAATCGTGTCTCTTGGATTTTTGGAATTCAATTAACAGAAAAGGTAAAATTATGTTTTATGAAAGTTTGGAAATGCTCCAAGGATATGGGTAAAAGACGATAAAATGTTTGATAAAATTTTTATTTATCTAAAATTATTATAAACTGGCTCCAATTAATTAAATTTAAAATATATAGGTATTATGTGTCAATTTTGACCTAAAATAAATTTAAATTTAATAAATAATTATTTAAATAAGAAGTCCGTTTTAAATAATAACTCTGTGTTTTTCACAATTAATCAAAAATTGAAAATTTTCAGAAAAATACCAAAAATTCACCTTAAGGTAATTTTGATATTCCATATCCAAAAATGAAGTCCATTTTGAAATATTAAATTTATAAAATTTAAAAAATTATGTATTACTATTCATAATGGCTATATTTATTGGTCGTGGTGTGTTACAATGTTGAAGTTGCGTACAATGCATGTTATTGCCGTATTCAAAGGGAACGTACCATAAAATATTGGGGTGTTACACTAAACATTTTTTTTTATAAAATAAAAAGTAATTAGGATTAGATTATAGATTATATGATTGATTAAAATTTCATTTTAGTGCTTCATGTATGAATAATGAACCTTTAATACTGATTGATTGGATCAAAATATGAGAGTGTTGAGGAAATTTATTAGAGGATAAAATTATAATTTTCAAGTAATTATATTTTTTTATGACATTAGAATGAATGGAAAATAAATTCTTTAAATATAGGAAATGTATATTGATAAAAATTTCTAGGAAATTAATTTTTGAGGAATCAATAGTATTTTGTGTTTATAATTTTTTATTTAATATCTTTATCATGATCATTTAGATTATTTTGTTAAATGATCTATGTCACTATCCATCGTTATTTTTTCATTATACTTTTCTTTTTTGCCTATAATTTGACTACAAAATATTGTTCACCAATTTTGAAATATATTTATGTGTTATTCTTGATGACCATCATATTGCCATGTCTCACATTTCTAGAAGATGTTTTTAAAACATTTTTATGACGTGTGGTTTTAAAAAATTAATTTCAAAACACCAAACCCTTGGGTAAAATGATATTGTTCAAATTTTGAGGAATCAAATTATAGGAAGGGTTATAATAGGACACCATGATTTATAACAAATACCATTCTGAAAATAATTATTAATACACCACATCGAGTTTCATGTGAATTGGGATATACTATAAAATTATTTTTCATTAAATGTGACCTTTATAACCTATCCATTGAATTGTAAGTTATGAATAATATTTACATCATTATGAAATATATATAGGTCATACTCAATAAAAAATTATTAATTAATTATTAGGACATAAGCACTCAAATTTCTAAAATTTTATTTTCACCATTAAATATTCATTTTAATTTTAAATTATTTGTATTCATTTTTTTGAGAAAATATTATAATTAATTTTATAAAATGTAAAAAATAGTTTTTATTAAAATTATATAGTTTTTAGATCATCATATATAAATTTTCATTGGGAGCTATTTTTTTATTTTTTAGAAAAAATTACTTTTAAAATAAATTGTGAAAATAGTAATTTTTATTGAAATGTTTTTTTCATTAAAAATATTAACAATGATAAATTGTATTCTTCATTAGTTTATAAAAATTAATATAATATTGTTAATAAATATAATACAATGAAGGTATTTGTAATTAATTTAATACATACATATGTTATAAAACCTTTTTTTAATTGAATTTCATTTTTCAAAAAAATAATGTTTTCTGTCACTTTTTCTAGGTTTAACATAAAATTAAATTATACCACTTCAGTGAATGAAATCATGAAAAATTAATTAAAAATTTTTAATCAGGTTTTTCAAATTTAGTAAATAGGATCCTATTATTTTTATGAAATTTTGAACAATAACCTTAGTAAATTTTGGTCACCTGAGAAAAGATTAATCAAGTAATTATTGTCAAAAATAATATGATAAGGACTAAATAATTAAACTAAAAGGTGAATTTAATTTATTATATTAGAATATTACATCAAATAATCATCCCGAATTATAAAATGTGAACCTTTATTCCATTTATATTTTATTTTCATCATTATAATAAATAAGTAATGGATAATGTAAAAAATGTCACTAACATAGTTTTAATATCTAAAATATTTTTTATAGGTATAAAATAAAATTATTTATGTTTCAAAATATTTATTATAAATATAAATTATTTTTTAATCATCTTATATAATTTGATCATTTTAATAATGAAATGATTACATTAAATGATTATATAATTATAAAGTAGTATTTATTCAATTAGTCAAAGAATAAAATAAATTATTATAAAATTATTATAATTATTATATGTTGAAATAATTATTCTGTTATATGAATCGCTATACTGTTCTCGGGTGATATTCTCTCAGGGGCGCCCCCTCTAGAGTTTTATCACACACTTCCGATGATGATTCCTCTGGTCTTCACCAGATTATGGATGGTTGTTGTCATATAGTTTGGGGTATCCTTGGGGATTATTCAATGGGCCTATGATGATCAAAAAATGGTTCCTCATAAAATAATTTGGATGGGTCATGATACCAGTGGAGGCATAGGTTTTCATAGACAACAACCTCCTTCGATGGCGAATCTAGAGATGGTGTAGTAATGGTGGATCATGGCTCACATGTGTGCTCCAATATGCATAGTATTTACAGCCTCGGCTGAGGGGCGTGGATGATAGCGCATGATAGATTATTTGACATCGACTAGCGTTTGGGGAAGCTGACATGTTGTGGGGCAGCCATGATCATAGATAAATATGATCTATAAATTGTTGAGGCAGTCATCGAAGACCAATTGAGTGGTTGTGCATAGTATCAGATGTGATCTTCAGTCTTCTGATGGGGTAGGTGATGGAGATGTATGAAGATCCCATCAATCATATTTGAGGGTGGCTAGCTCTTGGATAGTTATTAAATTGACAGCGTCGATAAGATTTTTGTGATTTGTGATTAGTGGATATCAGTACAAATGTTGGTGGATGGCTCATGTAGCATGTGTTTGGGGTGGGTCTAATGATGATTGTAGGTTACATCTAGCTTCGGCGAGCATCATCGGTTTTCTAGTCTTGGATTTCCAGGATGGTGATGTTGGTGGTATTCACGATTTATGTGTTTGATGATAACTTTATTGGTGTGAAGGGGAATTTTGTTAGATAAATTTGGACAATTTTAAACATGTTTTTTTGTAATGGGTTATGGGTCAATGGGTTTTTGATGCAAAAAAATATGGGGCTGTGTCTGGGAATTCATGATAGTAATGGGTTCTATAATAACCCAGTCTAAAAGGGATCTTTGCAACTTTTTCATTCACTTTTTTAAAAGGGGGTTGGTCCAAACCATTAATTTATCAATTTTTTTAATATAACAGTAATATAAAAATAAAAAATTAAAGATGAGTAATAGTATTTGATTAAAATTAATTTTAATCCATGTTGTTTTCAAATATGATTTAAATTAATAGTTAAAATAAAATTAATGATATTCTATTATAAATAATATTTTATTAAATGTTTTTAAATAACTAAAAATCATATGTTTATAAATTTGAATGATAAATGAAGTAAAATATCAACCATGTTCCATTTATGAATTAATTTTTTTTTCATAATATCATTGTTAACTACTTTATTTTAATAAATTATGATAACACGTAAACTGGCAAAATATTTAACGGGGGTGCTAAATTAACGATATAAGGGTGAAAACATAACCAAAACATATTAAAATATTATTTTATGATATTATTTAGTGTAGTAATAATATTATATTTAAATTATATAAATATTATCCATTTTTAATTCAAAATAAATTATATTAATTAAATATTCTATGTAATTCAATGATTGTCTCACCACTCACTTATAAAGGGGAACCTCTTCTCCTATCTTACTCAAAACCACATTACAACTCTATATAATTCAATTCCTAACCATATTACATATAATAAAAACCACATTTCTATTTCCAAGTTTTGATCAGAATTCCAACATGGGAAATGATTTTGGTGTTATCCTTTAGAGGTTTTACGAAAAAATGGGAATAATTCTAAACTAAGAATTTTTTATTCTATTAATTTCATACCTACCAAAAAATTTATTCACCCCTACTGAAATAATTATATCAATAACCTATATATATTTATATGTTTTTATATTATTTAAAATTTATATTTGTCTCTTATTCCATCAAATGGGAAACATAAACACTATTCAAGTGCAAGGAGGACTACCGCAATGTGAACTCATCTAATTAGTTTTCCATTTCTAACTCTCATGGATGGTTATATTTTTGAAATTAATGTACAAATGTGATATAAATGAATAATTTTTCATTATATAATTATAATAAAACTTTTATTTTCTTTACATCCCTTTCATTGAAAAATTACAACATCGGTCATGCATACGTTTGGAATACCACCTCTATAAAGGGATACAAATATTTTTTTCACCGTCGTATCTCATGGATGATATATATAATTGTATTTAAAGTAATAATATTATATTTATGACATAATTATAATTCATTTCTTATAATATAATAATTACCTTTTATCCATCATGATCATTGAAAAATGAAAATGTTACTCAAGCATACACAATACATGCTGACTTGATGATTGTAACATTTTTCATTTTTCATAAACATATTTTTTTGGTTTTTAATATATAATTTTTATATAAAAATTATTAATATTTAAATTTATTTATTATATAGATGATCAAATAATGATCTCTTAAACCATATTCAACCTTCCAATGTGATTTTCAACATATGAGCTGAATATCATCAAAACATGACGCATAAAATTTAATGAGTCAGTAACTGAATATACCATGGTAAAAAATAAAATGAAAAGAAAAAAATGAAAATTTTTAAGAATAATCTAAATAATTGTCATATTCTTATCATCAAATGTGACAAATAACATATTTAAAGAGTCATACTTGAGTTATTAGATACATTATATTAAACATCATTTTATACATTCTAAAGAATTATTTTATAATTTTTTTATTGAATGCCCATGTTCATGAAATAATTTTATTGATGTTTATAAAAATATTAAAATTGAAATTTATTGTAGCTTTTAAATTAATTTTTATGTTTTTCAGAAGGAATATATTTATATATTTTATAGAAAATGTTTTGAATTTCATTAAAAAAGAGATATAATGTTCTATTTAAATGAATAAAAAATTAAAAACAATTTAAATCACCACAACTAGTATTTATAATTTATAATCCTTTCTAATGATTACTTTTTTCATAAAAAACCCTTTATTCCATATATACTAGTAATTTTAGAAATAGATTTTAATGTGAATTGATATTTTGAAATTCAAAATTGTTAATCTTATAAGTGAAAAGAAAATTTGTATACATGATTTCATGTGTTTTGATAATATTATTGTTCTTGGAAAATTTTTATGATAATACGAGACTCCCTTATAAACCATGCATGTGTTGTAAAAGTGGGTTCCCTTGACATGACATTATAATCACTTTTTTATTAGCATAAAAGGTGTACAGTGGGTTTTACATGATGCACACTTTCCCAACTAGTGTCTATATTTCTACATCCACTATTTAATTGGTACTTTTAATATGTTAATTTTCATAGAAAATGTTATAATAGTTCTTAAGGAACAATGAAAATGTTAAGATAATATGAAATTAATCTTAAACATAGTTCTTATGGGGTAAAAACATCATACATACTAGACATAGTAGATGATTAAATATCAGGTTTTGGGGGATTATATATATTTATTCATATTCTCATGAATATTTCAGTTGGTGATCTATTGTAGGTGATATCATGAGAACATACCCTCTAATTAGAATACCACATGTTCATGTTTCATTGGTTCTTCCTATCTATAGAAAAGTGCATGAACACTTAACATGATATCATTATCAATGTCTTTTATTTGATAAAATTCAATAATGTGATGAAGAAAAAAATTAAATTGATGTCTTGGAGAGTTAGGTTGTGTTGGGAGCATCATTGGTGGCATAGAATTGGTTGAATGATCAAGTTAGAATTGTTCTCTTCTAATATGAGTATTCGATATATAATACATACTCGATTAGGATGGTTAGACTATCATAAATCTTTTTCCTAGTAGTCAAAGGTAGGTCAATAAATTTTTAACAAAAAAAAAATAATGAATGAATGGATGATGACAAAGGTGTGAATCCCAGATTATGAGATATCACGAGAAAAAGTGAGTATATTATATATTTTGTGTTCGAATGATGGTTTATATATTTATTAATATTACATATCTCTTTAGGGGTCATTATTGTGTTCTAGGATCCTATATTTATCTATTAATATAATTCACTATAATTTGTATATGGTATTACATGGTCACACACAATAGACTATTCAAGAATATGACATAAATTGGAGAATAGGTATATAAGTCAAGGTGGTCCCCAACATGGGGTTTGATATTTCTGAAGAATTAATGATCCATGAAGAATAAATAAAATTATTATTATTTGAGTATAGAATGATTGTGTTGAATTGATTTAAATTATTAACTATGAATTAAAAGAATATATTGAAAATATTATAGGAATGAACGTTAATTTAATATTTAATTTTTGATTAATAATAATAGAAATTTCAAGTCAATGTAATGACTCAAGTTTTATCATATAACAGATTTATTATAATACAAGGAGGTGATAAAATATAATTTTTTTATGAAATACTTAGTTTATAATAACTATTTATCTACTCTTTATTTAGTGGTTTTTTATTTAATGGGGTTAGGGAACCCTTAATGGGTATCTTGAACTCCCATAATATAAGTAGGAGAGCGGAATTAATTTGTTCAATAATTCATTCAAATGTAATGAGAACCACTATATCCTATATCTTTTTGGATCGATATAGACTCACCATGAGCATCGATCCAAGAATTACTTCAACAAATAGATGGGATGCGATTGATGTGATTGTTGCAATGCTCAATGTTTGTTTTGGAGTTTCATGCTTGCACTAAAAAACAATGAACTAAGAGAACATAGATTCTTTGATAATATGTAGATGATTATAGCTGTTTGAATTTCGATAATTTGAGAAACAAATCACTAGATCTGAGCTATAGTCAGGTGCACTTCGATTTTAATCATGTTACTATTTGGTTTAATTTTTTTTATTTTTATATTTATGTGGGATCATCACACCTCTAACAGTGATTAGATTGCTAGAAATGACACGATTTGTCACTCCATTTAAAAAATATTTTAAATACCCATCAAATTGACTTCTCTTGGGTCCCCTAATATGATAAATTAGTATCATAGGGGTCATGTGAGTTTTCTATCATCTGAAAATTAAAATTTTGTTAAATCTATATAGAGTTATTTAATATTGTCCCAAAAAATATTCCTACGAGTTAATTCAATTTCAATTAGAAAAGTGATGGTCAAACCAAAAGTTATATCTGATTGAATGTGTCAGTGTTATTGGAATTATAATCCATAGAACATATATTTTAATATATTTTATGTTTATCATATTATTATAGCCAATCATATTTCTGGTGATCTCCTTTTTTCGAGCTTGGACATGCTGAATTCCAGAGGCAACAATTACTCTGACCGATGACTTATGTTACATTTATGGAGGTCTTTACCCAATAAAGTTATACCTCATTTTCCTTTTCCAGATTCAAATATTTATACTTAATTTAAAATTGGAGATAAGATAAAATTTCGTGGTTTTTCGTGAAATTCCAAAAATATCTATTTAAATAACATTTGAAGGTGGGATAGCGGGGATTGTCAACTAGATGAAATATAGTGTTTTTATATTGTAAAAGGGGGATAGACTGTAGATTTCCATAAAGGAAAATTATAAACAATGGAACAATGGAGGTTCCAGTTGTTCAACATCCTCCTCCCCACATGGTACACCTGAGGGCACCCTCCTCCTTGTCCATGCTAATGCAAACACCTCTATCATAATATTTCCTAAATCCATCCACCGTAGTTTTTAACACCGTTGGATAGATTAATATGTCATCCTGGTTCACTGCATTCTTAATTGAAACACCATTGCAACCCTGAATCCTCTTCTATCCACAGTTAAGGATTCTCATCCCTTTAATTCCTTTTGGCCACCATTACAACCCCTGATCCCAGTGAGTCATATGAACACCGTATCACCCACAAGCTTGTTGGGGCTCGGAGCCTGGTGCCACAACATAAGTAGTCATTGCAAAAAAGACACAAGAGGAGAGGATTTCACACGAAGGCATTTTATCACCCAAATGAATTTTACATCACCCGAAGGAATTTTACACATAGTCAATCGAAGGATTTCTACAATACACCCGATGTCATTTTTACAACCCAAATCGGAAACCAATGAACATTACATTTTGATGTACCACTGATCATCGGAATCGGGACATGGTGCTTTATCTCTACAACCTAGAGGACTTTCCATACATGGAATATTTATGAATATCTTTGCACGTTGTCATCAACAATTATCTCTCTATCTTCTCAAATCATCATTTTCACATTCATAATTTCATTCTCCATCATTAACATTCCATCATAACCATCTTCATTTCCTCTGATTCATTTTTCTTCATCATATTCTCTTTTCTCTAGTTTCCGCAAATGTGGTGACCCCTTCACAATTCTCTCTTGGAGGATAGATATTTATTAACCAATGTTCCAAAACATGCTACTAGATCATCATATATAGAAACCTTTCCCATATCTCCAATATATTTTGTCAATAGACATTATTCTATCAATTAATATTGTGAATAACACACAATTAATTTTGTGAGAAAATCCTCAATTATTGATGTGAAAATCACTCCATTAATAATTTTCTATATCCTCATTATTTAGATTTTAAAACAAAAAATCCCAAAAATCTCAACCTTGATTTAAATTTCAAACACCACATTCATTTCCACCATCTTGGTCAATTTGATCACTGACTCCACAAAGCTACAAATGTCCCCAAATGAACGGAACACATCGCCTGAAACCTGCGGCCACGAAGAATTTAGATATTACAACAACACTACTCATACAACCATCATTTTCCGATGACATCCGAGTCTCGAGTCCTTGATAAGCTTCTCAACCATATGCTTGCCACTGTGTTCTGCAACAATGCACTTCATCCAATCTAATTGATACCACTTTTTGGGCTCAGAGCCTGGCACCACAACAGATGTCTTTATTATAGATAACAAACAAGAGGAGAATATTTCACCTGAATTCATTTAATCACCCGAAAGAATTTTATATCAACCAAATGAATTTTACACATACTCACCCATATGATTTCCACACAACACCCGAAGGAATTCTTACAATGCAACTCCAACACCCATGAACATACCATTTTTATGTATCACCGATCATCAAAACTGAGGCACTCTGCTAGATCTCCGCAACCGGGAGGACATTCGATACATGGCATCGCAATGAATATATTTGCACACTGTCTTCAGAAATAATCTCTCCATCGCCGCACGTCATCATCTTCATGTGAACAATTTCATTAGCCATCATTGACTAGCTAACATCTCTGACATCATCGCCTCTGATTCCTTTGTCTTTTATCATCTTCACTTTGCTCTAGTTACCGCAAACATTGCATCCCCATCACCATTTACTTTTAGTATCTACATCATTGTCATCCCATGTTCCTAAATATACTACCACATCCTCTTATATAGACACCCAGCCTATATATTCAATAAATGTGGTCAACATTCATTATTCTATCAATTAATATTGGGAATAACTCATCATTAATGTTGGGAGAAAATCTTCTATTAATGTTTACAAAATCCCTCCATTAAATTTTTTATCTCTCCTCATTATTTAGATTATAAAACATAAATTCCTAACAAACCTAGAATCAGAAAGCTGTCTCAGGTCGATATTTTCACCACCTGCCCCTGTGAAACACTGGCCAACTACCAATGTGCTCTACCTTCGTGGTCATCCATGCATAAGGATGGGATACTATGATTCATTCTCTACTTTGGTAAACTAATGACCAATCCCCTTTTCCATGAACCCAGACTATCACCTGCATATTTGGGGGTACCTGGGACTACATCTCATCGACACTATCAGTCATCACCATCATAAATCCATGTTGTTCATTCATAGTCCTAGGTAGATCCATATAATAAATTACCAGTTTCTATCCCCAAACGCCACCCAAATAATGCCCAATCCCAACCTAATTTGTCCTCATCCCTGTTCAGCAGAGAAGTATGCCTCTCTAAATCATGTTTCACCCAACCTGCCCTGATACAAGCTAATAAATATATGCCCAATTAAAAACATTTCGGGATGTGTTTCTAATGGTAAAATTGATTGACTGGGTTCGATCTAATCTTCTATTCATTCAGGCGGGGGTTTAGGGCCTGAAAAATTATTTTAATACACTCAAAATAAAATTATAAAATTTTCATTATATAGTTAATAATTTTAATAGATTGAATAATTATTTAATGTTTTGGGATAAATTAATATTTCTTAATTAATTTAATTACTGAAAAAAATTTAATTAATATTTTGAATAATAAAATTAAATTATATAATATAAAAATACATGTAATCTATTTAACTTCTCTAGTACATGAATTTATTGAATTAATTTTTTATCGGATTTTATTTTTACTTATTGAAAAGTCATGGGAACTAACTAAACATTTGTATGTCTGGATGTATATAATAATTATTTTTCAAAAATATCTATGAATTTTCAAATAAGTAGTTTATTTTATGATGGTCTTCACATCATCTTATTTTTGTTCAATATGTATATAGGATTACACAGATAATTCATATATGTGTATTTTATACTTCCCGATACCCCCTATCCTATGTGAAATTATTGATTTTCTTTTGATGATGACACTGTATATCACATTCCATGCCAAGTTGAGGGGACATTTAGGTGAGATGTTGAAACACTAGAAAAAGTATCGAGTTTTATCATTATTAAATCTACAACCTAGTTATGACACTTGTAGGTCATGGATAATCCATTGAGTATAAAAAAATTGAACAATATTTTATGCTCCAGAAAAAAAAATTTAATTTAATTTCATTATGAATTTTAAATTTTTGTATTCATTTTCATGAAATGAGAAACTAAAAATAATAAATCGTATAATCTATAAAAACCATATGAATGTTTTCTCAATTAATGTTTAGTTTTCAACGTGAAAACATATAATAAAATATTTAATAGATACGGATTACATTCATAAAAAAATATTAAAAAAACTAACACAAATATTATGTAGAAAGCACCTTCAATCATTTGAGCTTGAACAATGTTGGGTGTATGGGGTTCTCATTAGCTGAAACTGAGGCTGCCTCTGACTACCATGGTGTTCTTATGATTGTGATGGTTTGACATTATTGATGTTGAAAACAAAGAAACATATAAATATATGTTATTTTAATATTAGTGGAAATAATTGTTTAGATAATTGATATGATTTTAGAATCCATGAATCCTCTCAATAGATCAAGGTGCTACAAGTTAATGTTGTTTTCAAGTACAGTTCCTACATAGAAACTATCCACGTAGTGTTATATCTAAATATTGTAGACTGTTTGGTGTGTTTTCAAGAATCCTTTCCACTAGATGTCTTAGGAAGTATATTTATCTGATTCAAGTACAAGGGGTTCATAGATTATGATAAAATAGTGGGTGACATTTGATGATTAATGTAATTGGTAATTTCTCATTGATAATCAAAATAAAAGTAATAATCCATGAGATATTATTTTTTAGAAAATGAAAGGTAATACCACATATATATTATTTTATTGTTAGAAAAATAAATTTTCTAATGTAACACAAGTTTACAAAGAGTTGTATTGCTGTTTTCACATCGTACTACGATATCAATGAATCGAGGTACTAGTGTACCCAATACCTATTAATCCTCCTTATAAAGAAATGGTGGCATAAAATTATTATAAAAGACCCATGTATGAAGAATAAGATGGTTATTTTATAATTCTATCATAAATGTTCAATATGCATTTTGGATAAAACATTAACAAATGTATGCTTTCACAAGTTTCCTCATCTATGAGAAGCTTACAAGGAGAAAGTGAATAAACATAAAAATAGGTGATGAGGACATTTATTATGTATAAATTTAAATATATATCAATTCCTATAAAATAACCCATTCTTATAAAATTTGTACCCATTCAATATTGTTTAATTTTAAATTACTAAAATAGAAATAATAAGTGAGAAATTATTAATTTCATTTTAGGTATGATTCTTTATGTTAATAAGAACTTGCAATATGTATTTTTTATAATGTTGAACAAGTAGAAAGTCAAGATGGAAAAACCAAGTATAAGTGTGATGTCAAAGGCACCTTCACAATTTCCTTTAATGAAAAAAGATTTATCATCATATCAAATGTTATTTTCTATTCAAGCTATGAAATAAACTTGTGGAAGATAAATGAAATGAACTAATTTGGAGAAGCAAGAAATCACCTCATCATCGTGTTTATTCATTATGGAATGTATTATTATATTATACTACTTTTTTATTAAATTATATATTCCAATCAAATATAAATATTGAAATATGAAATCCATGTATGTAGAGAAACAATTCTAGAAGTGTGGTGTGTATGGAATTAGTCGAATGATCATGATATATTTTGTTGCTTCTGAGTTGATGAAGTCATATCTCATGACTAATTAATCAGGATGATAGTACATTCATATATCCTTATCCAAGGTGGTCAAAGGTATGTCTGTCCAATTATGTAAAATAATAATAATTGAAAAATGCATAATGTGCATGTGTGCATCCTACTCTATGAGATATCACGAGACAAAGAGATTATATTACACAACTCAAGTTCATAGGATGGTTATTGTTTCGTTCAATAAGACATGTCTATTTTGAGGCCATTATGGGTTGCTAGATTTTAATAAAATCCTATAAATATTATTCACTACTATTGAGATAGGGTTTTAGCGGGATACCCACAATAGGAAACTCATGAATTTATCGTTTTCTAGTGAATATGTATATATAATATAGTGGAACCAACCACATGGACTAAGAGTCACCCAAGAATTAATGATCACAAATGACTAAATAAACTAATCTATATTTGATTATCAAATATGTGGGATGAATATTTTAAATGTAATCACAAGATGTTAAATTAATACATGTAAAATATTTTATGAATGAATATTATTTTAATATTTAAGGTTCATTAAATATTAATAGGAATTTTGAGTCATATTAATGATATTAGTTCTTTCACATAATATATTTTTTATGTTACAGGTAGGTTATAGAATATAAGTAATTTTTATGACATAGTTAGTCCATCATAACAAAGTATTTATTTACTATTAGTTGGTGTTTTATTTCTAGGGGTCATGGAACCCTAAACAGTTATTTTTTACTCCCACTATATAATAAAAAGAAGGGAGTCATTTATTTCACCATTAATTCTGTAAAAATGAGAACCAATCACACCTCCCTCTTTTTAGAGTGATAATGTCTCTCTCTGATCATTGATCCAAGAACACTTTCAAAAGATTTATGGTACGAGGATGAGATTATTTTCACATCACCCAAATAGTTTTCAGATTTTCACACATGCACTCAGAATTAGACGAATAGTGATTGTGGGAATTCATGTAGAATATGTAGAATATTTATATGGGTTTGATTTCCAATAATTTTTTTACTTTTTTGTTGAAACGAACTTCATTCGATCACACTTCTACTAAAAGGAGGTAACTATTTGGTTTAGTTTTTATGCTAATTAAATACACATGAAATTATTATTCATCTACTAGGGATTGGATCACAGAAGACGAAAAGTGTCATCCCTTCAGAGCTAAAAAAACTAAAATCCTCAGCCCACTGAATTCCACTACGTACCACGATGAAATAAATATTGATGGTTACAATATAAACTCATGATATGTGATTCTATTATAACAATCCAATGAATTGGGAAATAATAATGATAGAAGTTGACCATATTTATTGTTCCACTACTAAGAGTGATTATAAGAGTGATATTAAAATGTTTTCCCAACTTACATACACAGTTTATTTATACTTTTAATGTGTTTTTACTAACATCTTATTATTTAAAAGGGTACGATAATGAGATTATGTTTCATTGAATGTATATTCCACATTTTGGTGAAATGTATAAATTTAGGATGAATTTATTATGGTTTTTTCAGGATAGAAATGTATCATTTAGGATAATATTCTTATTATGATTTATTATGAAATATTATTTAAAAATATTATTATAGAGAAGTAAATTTCATGTGAAAAAATGATTATTTAGATCCTAGTGTTTTTTTTTTGAAGAAAAATATTTTTTATAAGTATTTATGGAATAATTAGTGTATTTTATTTTTTTATATGACCCTTATTTTGTTTTCATGTGAACATGACATGTTTTTTCATTGGTATTTAAGGATTACCTGTGACAATAACAGGTTCCAGATAAAAATAATACATATACATTATGTAGTAATTTTTTATTATATTAAATGTTTGGTACTGTTGGAGAAATGGATAATGAGTGGATGTAGTCACTTTGTGTGGAATTTTTTTTATTGTTTAAGGTTTAAATAAAAAAAATAATAAAATTATCAAATCTATAAGATGGGAATAAAATTATTTTTCAATAGATAGTTGAAGTGTTAATGTTTAAGGACAATTCTTTATAAAAAATAAATTTAATTATCCCAAATTTAAATTACAAAACATCATAGTTTAATATTTAAATAAAATATAAAAATATAATAGAAGGTATTTGCATTTAAAAACAACTTTTTTAAAAAAAACAATTCGTATTTTTATTTCTTATTAATTACTAATAAAATTGGGTTTAATATATTATTCATATCAATATGAAATTTTATCCATAATTTTTTATAGTCTTACAAAAATAAAATAATTATAAAGATTACATTTTAAATCATAAGTATATAATTAAAATTATCATATGCAATAATTTTATATGAATCACTCATTTAATAATTTTAATAGAATTTGTTTTTATTTCTGTATATTTTTCATAATTTGGTTAAATTTATTTAAACACCATTACTACAACTATATTTGTAAAGTTATATAATGTTATAATATTTTTTTAGTTTAGGGTTGAATGTGAACATTATTAAAATATAGTATCTTAATACATATATATTACATCTATAATTTTTTCTCTAAAGATTCATTATTTTATTCAAACACATTTCTAAGGATTATAATGGTAATGTGCCTTTAGAAACAAGAAATCACAAAAAACTGGTTAATAAGTATTCTTCGTAGTCTCCCACTTAGTCTCTCATAACGAAAACACTTCGTATATATATTTCACAGGTAATACCAGTCATCATAAACGGGGGGATAGAAAAATAATAAATGCTCTTCTAAAATGTCTAATAAGGGGAAAGAAGGGACATTCGTGAAAATAATATAAGCATAATGGTATGATACACTAAGAATAAATTATTAAAATCTGAAATTATATAATAAATATCAAAATCAAGAGTTATAAAAAAATATATGTAGTTTAGATGACATGAATCACATGTAAATAAAATAACCCGATTTATGAGAGAATAATAATAAAAATAGATATGGAATTTTTCCAAACACAAAAACATACAAAAAATATTTCAATAGTATTCATATATGATTTAGTAGCATATCATAGAGGAATGGGTTCACTCATCAAACCATCATCGTACTCAAGTTTCACTCCAAAAACTATTGTAGTGTAAAAAGTCACTACTAAACAAGGTTCACTCTCCACTTTAGTCCCATACATCTCAAAGGATATTAATGAATACCAAATTCATTATTAAGTGATATAGGCCCCTCCCACCATATAATGAAACATATATATAAGTGTGTGTGTGTGCCATAAAATCATATAATATTTATCTGGTAAAAAACAACGAAAAGAATGAGTTTCACTAAACTTTTATAATATCATTACATGTGAAAATTCATGTTTCATAATCAGTTCATCATTTCATTAATGTAAAACTCCTAGAAAAATATATGGGATTCATAATTATTTTATCACTCATGGATGAGAAATAAGAATCATAAACATTGTATCATCATAATCATAAAATATCCATATAAATAATATGTATATTATCTTTGGATCATATCCCTATTAAATTATATGTTACATCAATAGATGTTATCTTATAGGGATTATTATTTTCAAAGATCACATGGAACATTTCTTATGGAAAATAACCATATATTGAATATTAATATTTGAAACCTTTAAAATAATACAATATATTGTAATTAAGAACTGTAGAAATATAAATCATCTAAAATAAATATTAAGAAAATTGTGTGATTATGTCATTGTTAATTATGTTCATGTCCTATATGTTAAAATAATTATTCATTCATCAATTTTATTAAAACTGAAGCACTCATTTATTGGTAATATTAATTACTGATTCCATATAAAATATGATTTCAAAATTAAAATCAGTGTAAAAATTTATTTAAAATTAATTATATGGCGGTATAAACTATATTAAAAATATTTTTCAGAAAACACGGAAATAGAAGAAAAGGTACATTCATATAAGTAGATAAATAAAGTATATTTTTCATAAAAATAACATTTTGAACTCTTTTATACATTATAATATGATAATGTTGGGAAAATATGTATTATAATTATATAACTATATGATAATAAATTTCGTATGTTATTTGTGATATTAAACATAATAGTTTCATATTGGAATCATAAACATAAAATTTCTTGGTTATCGATGAGATTGTATCATAAAATCCTTACCACTTTAGTAATACTAAATAATAAGAACCATGAATGAATAATATTTATTTAAAAAGATAATACCATGATAATAAATAAATTCATTATATTATATATAAATGGACCTATATATACTCCTCATAAAAGAATATTGTTTCGTAACATAACATTTGTTCTATAGAAGAAAAATTGAAACCAAAATACCTCACCTCACGTATCAATATCCATAGTTGATAATAAAATATAATGTGTAATAAATATATAATTATTATAAATCAATTAAAAAACTATAATATTTTGTATCATTACAGATATTATTTAATTTTTAATCTTTCTACCTGTTTATCAATAATTCCTTATTAAAATCATGTTTTAGGTAATAACTACATTGTTTTTCTTGTATGTTTTGGTTCGGTTTTTTTAATTCTTTTACTTTGGTCATGGTTTAATAAGCTTCAAAATTTTAACCATTATATAAATTATATATATCTATATTATATATTTATTTATAGTATTCCATCAATATTAGATATAGAAAATGAATTGCACCATTCATAGTGATAGTAAACTGAACATACAAATGAATATTTATTCCATTTTCTCAATGGATCGAAAGAAACGAAGGTAAATACTATATAACATATCTAGATTAATTATTATGTCATATATATAACATATATTTTTTAAATTAATTCTTTATTTCCTTCCATATAAATTGTAAGTTAAAAGAAATCAGATCACAACGTGAGGCGATAGTCTGCTATACACAATAACGATATTGTTATTTATTCATTATATTTTAAGGTAATAAATTGTTTGATATATTTATTTTCAAAAATTATTAATATTTAATTAATATCATATATAAATATAAATTTTATCTTTATTAACTTCTATGTAATGCATTATTTAAAAACGAATCACATCAATTCATGAGGTGTTATTTTGTCACATACACGAGCCATGTTGTAATTTATTCAATGATAGTATGGAAATAAATTATATATTATATTTATTTTTATGTTTTTTTAATATTTTATTAATATAATATATAAACATTAAATAAATTGTTATTAGCTTCCATAAAAAGGATTTTTAAAAATGATTAACGTTACTTCATATGGTAGTAATCTGCCGTACACACAACTAAGGTTATCGTATTACCTATTAAATGAGAAGTTGGTAGGTGTATGTGATATAATACTTCCTCAAGTATAAGTATTCAAAAAATATACTATATAATTATTATATACAAAATTATATTCAACTATAATAAGTGGCGATGGAAGATGAATTACAATGATTAATGAGGCAGTAGTCTGTCATACAAAAGATCAATTTTTTTGTTCCACAATTGAGGATGGAAGAGAAGGTTATAGGAAATGAAATTAACATTCAAATATATCATTATATCAATGGTACTATGGTTATTTACCATCCTAATTTATTTGTTTAATAAGGATTTAGGAATGATAAATAAAACAAATTTATCATTTAAGGATGTTTCCACTTATTTAAACAACTTCCTTAGTTTAAACCAAAGGCCACTATCAGATTTATTTGTGATCAAAAAAAGGATTCCTGGATGAGGGGAGGTAAGAATGGAAGTGATTTGAGATGGAATATTTAGAACCAATATGTTATGGTAGTGTAAATAGAGGAGGATTTGTGGTGTCCTTTTATATGTGGGGATAGAAAAATGGGGTTTGGACAAGTTTCTAGGTTATTTCAACACTTATATTTTTAGTTTAAACTATAGTAACTCCATTTATACATTATCCCTAATAATTAATTTTATATTTTTTTTCTAAACATTATGAAAGAAATTTAATTTCTAATTATTAGATAATATTAATTATATTGATTCCAAAAATGGAATCCAATTATCTAAATTAAATTCATTGATATGAAATAATTAATTTAAATTTACACCGAAATTCATGATGAAAAAGGTGTTTTCCAAATATTTTTTTAAAAAGATTCAAGGGTTGTTATTTCAAAAATATATATGAAATTTTTTCTAATGCAATATATTGGTTTAATTATAATATGAATAAACTGATTTTATTTTTAAAAATTTTTTTTATAAAATAATTTAACATTATAAACTAATTAAATGAAACTATTTTTTTCATTAAAAACATGTATTTTTTCTATTCATCAAAAAAATTAATCATTTTAAACAAAAAATAACCCTAAAATAATTTTTACATGTTGGTTCCCCAAAATAAAGGTAATTTTATAAAAAATTCAAATGCACTAAAAAATTACTTTTTTAATTGTTCAATAAATGTAATAAAATAATTTTTTTGAGAAAATATAATTTATAAAAAAATATATAAAGATTACCAATAATTGAGAACTGTTTTATAAAATTTTTTCCTTATATAAAACCATTATACCTAATATTTAAAATGATTTTATTCCTATTCGTAAAACCATGTTAAATGGCAAGGTCATAACACCCATGTTAAGTGGTAATATTAATAGTATATTGTGGTTTGTTAGAACATGGTGTTTCAGGTGTTGATATCTATCTAATAAATTAAATTTATTTTAAAAATACAGATTTCATAAAATATCAATGTGTTACATTCTACCCCCTCCACCCAATAAATATTTTCCAGAAAAATCTATCACATTGTTGTAAAAAATGAGGTTAATTATACCTCATTATATTCCTATGTTCCCACATAGCATCCTCAAAATGGGAGTTTGACCACACAAAAATTTACAATGTGAGTGATATTTTTTCTTATACCTTTTTATATATAATCAATAAATTCCAATAGTTTTTGCATATTAGAATTTTATTACTAAAGCAGTATAAATAATGTGTTATGTACATGTAAAGGGTTGGGTATATACTTATAGGGGAGAGATACAAAAAAATATCATGGTCTTGAGAGAGGTTTGGTGGAAGCACAGACTATCTAGCTACTATCTGAATTTGATTTGAATTTTAAAAGGGATCGATATACCTAGGGCATAGTTTTCCCATCATTCAAAATATTAGCACATTTTCTCATCAATAAATTATTAGTTACACATTATCACCATCTTGAAATTACAGACCACATCGATGATTTCCAATATAATGATTCTATAGAATTTGTGCCTCCCTGTTGTTTTGCAGAATTTATCCATCAATTAATTCCATTTTTTAGCTATCTTAGGACTTAATATATTTATTTCTCCAAATTCATTCCAACACATTAGAGCTCTACACTTCCCTATATAGTTGTCTTTATAAGAATCTATATGAATACTCTGGTGAAATATATTATTGTATGAAAACACATCTTGAGGAAGGTGTTCATCACCAATTTGTTTTAAATATAAATAAAATTATTTCAATATATATTCAAATGTATGAATTTAATTATTATATTGACCATGTGTTTAAGTGTGATACACAATGTTGAAACTTATCTCTGTATTAGTATCATGTAGAAGTATTCTATAGAAGTTTGAGGTAATCCATGGATCTAGATCAAACACAACGAAATGTTGTACTTCATGACACCTCGCTACATCATTAGTGTATAATTTGTAAATATGATCAGACAAGAAAACATATCTAAGTGATATGAAATGTGCTGACATTTTAAATATATCAATTAAAAAGAATATTGCATTATTCCCTTTAGAATTTTTGGTGATCATGATGAAAAAATATGTGGTGATATTTTCCAATCTTTATTCTCTTCTTCGTAATGAATGATACACCACATTATAATGATGTCTTGTTGTATTAATTTTGTTACATAACAAGAATCATGATAACTGATCTTTTATATCTCTCTTTGTTTCATCCCACCAGAAATAATCTTTCAAAACTATATACATCTTTATACATCCGAGATTTATATAGATTTATTATCTATGAGCCTACTCTAAAAAACCTTTCTTATAATCTTCTATTGGTGGAGAATATACAATTTTTTAAACGTCATCATTTTATCATAGTCAATGTTAAATTCAATAATATTCCTCACCATATTCAATAGATCAACTTCATCCTTATTCACCTTTTTAATCATCACTTGGATAGAAGATTTTAAACTCATTTTATAAATATATTATTTCTCCCTTTCCTTCAGGGTTTCTATATCCATTCTTTTCAAATCCAAAAATAAGAGATCTTTTGTGCTCCTTGTCGTTGATAAGTTAAAATGATCTTTTTTACTCAAATCATCATCCACCATGTTCTCTTTACCATGGTGATAAAATATAGATTAGTCATAATATTTAATCAGTTCTAACTATATTCCACAGATAATGTTCAAATACATCTATGGGAATATATAATATAAAATTCTATCACTAGTATATATATCACCCATTCCTACAGAATGTTAACTCTTCCATATCATTAATGAAAAATTTACCACACCTTACTCCAAATCATGAGTTGGGTAATTTTCATCCTGAATCGTTACTATTCTTGATACATAATCTGTAATTATGCCATTTTACATAATAATTATCCCTTATATCATTATTTACACACATCTAAATATTATATTCCCTTATATTCTATAGAATAATGTAATAATAGGTGCTCTGAATATTCATCTCTCCATTTACATGAAATTTTACTCGCATTAATATGTTTAAATTAAATTGGATCCCTATTGAATTGACATGGTGTGTGGATAACATATTCATGACATGATATTCATAAACCATCAATAATAACTATCCAAACAATGAAAAATATTGATATTATTCATAGTGGCTCATCTAGTCCATCATCCAATAACCTTTTTATTTGATGGATCAACCGTTATACCCTCTCTTTGGATTATATAACCCATAAAAGAAATATTTTATAGCCAAAATTAAATATCTATAAATTTTTTCATACAATATATCCTTCCGTAGGGTCTTCAATTAATTTCTAAAGTGATTTTCATGATCTTGATTTTTCATTGAATATATAGGAATATCATCTACAAATGCCACCACAAACTGATCAATGTAATATCTAAATACACTATTCATTAAATCCATGATGATAATTGTGGAATTATAAAACCAAATACAATCACTATATACTCATAGTGTCTATACCATTTCTGTAATTTTGTCTTTTGTATATTATCCCTGATTTCCCTCAATTTATTATATCCATAATGAAGGTAACGCAAATAAAAATATTGATCTCTCTACAATTGATCAAACATGACATCAATATGAGGAAGATAACAGTTGTTTTTTATTGTGATCTTGTTCATCTATTGATCATCAATTAATGTTTGTATTGATCTATATTAAAATTTAAAAAGGGGACTCGGTGCACCCCAATGTGACAAACTTTTTCAAATGAATCCCTTGTTATGAATCATTCAGTGTCTCTTCTTATAATCCTAAATCCAAGTGAGTGCCATTCTATAGAGAGTATTTGAAATTGGTGTGGCACCAAAAATGAGTTCTATTTAAAATTTACTTTTCCAATCCATTGATGAAAACACTTCCATAAAGACATTAAAATTCTCCCATGAAATAGGTATATCATCGATTTTTAGATTCTCTACAATAATATGAGATAAACTCTAAAGTATAATAGGAATAAAAACCCATAAAATAGATGTGATTTCAGTTGGAATTTCATATTTATCTTATAAATAAATAATGATTATATGTTGGATTTTAATATTAAAAAAATTACATACCTAAAAATTTATGATTGATTTATTTAATGAATGTCAATCCATTACTATGAAAACAATAAATTTTACTAGATGAAGAATGAAAATACATTCAGGAATAAAATTCATGAAAACATTAATCATAAAAAAATCATATGCTCAAGATGATATGTAAGAACACCTATCATTGTTTCTAGTATCTCTTTCATTACTTGTTGTTTTTGAGAAAAACATGAAATTCATGGAATTTTAAGAGTCCACGCTTTGTACTCAGTTTCCGCGGGTATCCATGTGTTGGTCATGTAACAACCAAACACATGGCCCTGTGGGGTGACCTAGAGACCGCATAAAGCAAAGCTCAATAATGGAAAGTACAAATTGTGTGCTTTTAAATAACATGCCATGAACTTTGTTGTTTATCATTATGTGGATCGGTGTCACGTCTTATAAGAATATCACGCTTCTTCTAGAAATGTCCCATCCATGAGCATCTGTATACAATGATCGTTCTCTGATCCCCTAAGTCGTCATCCATTATTCGAATAGTCTGTCGTCAACTGTTTTTGAATTGCCATGGTAAGCTCTTCCTTCTTCAATAGACTCATTTATTGATTCCTACTCTTCTGTTAGTTATCATTAGTTGATATTTTTTTATTATTTGTAGATCTACTTAAATATAGGTTGATTTAAGGCCTTATGTTCACATATATTTTTTGTACAATGTCGAGGTAGGTGGTTTGTTACTTTCTGTATTTATTATTTGAGTTATTTGTGAAAACGTCCCAATACCCTCATTCAGGGTATTGCATATTTAGGTACTTTTACCTTGTTAATTCCTGTTATGGATGTGAAGTTAGAATAGAAGTTGTTTGATTGTAAATATGGTTAATTTCCATGTTATGGATGTTTTTTACATGCTTGTTTATTTTGATCATTCGGTCTATCCTTTTCAGTTAAGGTATTTTTTTTCCATTACAAATTGTTGTTAGGATGGAGGGATTATTTATTTGTTATGTTGGGCCATGCCTTGTATCTAATTAGCCATGTATTACTTTTAGGTTTACTTTGGCACCTGATTATCGTTTGTTTATGAATTCTTTACACCGGGTTGTGGGAAACTGTTGTAGTGATACCATAAGGTAAATTGACGATGAGTGATTTCCGAGAGTGTCTATTATATTTTTATCACACTGAGAGACCATATGGGTGATTGATGTTGAGCCATTCCTCAGAGTGTCTATATATACATCATGACACCCCATGAGGAATTGACATTGAGTGCTTCCTTAGAGTGTTTGTAGTTTCCATTAAAAGTCTATAGAGAGAATTTTAGGTGAGTGCTTATTCAGAGAGTATTGGTTACACTATACTATAAGGGCTAATTTGTTGTGAGGAATTCCTTATAGATTCTTTATTATTTCTTTTTAATAAATTGAACTATAATGGTTAGGCCAAGAGAATTACCCTGAGGTTTACTTGATTTTTTTGGTAACCAGAGGAGGTAGGCTATGAGAAATTTCCTAGAGGGATGCTTATTTTGTGTTTTTTCATTAAATTGTTAAATATAATTGATGTAATGGAAACATTAGGGTTGTTTAATTTTGTGTACTTCTTTTTTTAATTCATTGTTTTCTTATTTCCTGCGGTATATATATTCTGTGATTGTTATTCATGGATCTTTGGGTGGCTGCCTACTGTTATTTATCTCACACCCTATTTATATCATGCTTTTGGACAAAAATAGATTATATTGCAGGTTGTATATATAAGGAATAGAACCCTTCTACTTCAGGTAATTGACTGTTGTGCATCTAGATAGAATGGGACCAAGCTGAGGATTGTGATGCTACTGTAGTTATTTGTCTTCCTTGTACTCTGTTTTAGTACTATGTTCCAGCATTTTGACTTATTTGTTTATTTTACTAGACATATTTATCATGAATCATTTATATATGTGTTATTAATTATTAATTTTGCAGTCTCCTCTTGTTTATTATCATAAGGTATTATTTTAACTTCCACTATTATTTTCAATTTATTTCCACTACATTACTCTTATAATGAGGGAATAATTTCCCCACTATCACACCCAAGGCCTGCACATCTATCCAGAAGCCTCTGTCATTTGGGGAAATGTGCCTGATGCCATGTGACCGACTGGGTACAAGACACCTCTCTGTGACTTTCAGAACCGGGGCATTACAAAGTGGTATCAGAGAGAGTTTTTGATCTTCTGAATGGTGGGCCATCCTAGCTAGGAAGGATAGACTAACTAGTCAAATATATAATTTTAAAACACATACATAGCATGAAATTTAAACCTATTCAAAATCATACAAATTATATTCAAACATAACATGAATCGAAAGCATTAGTAGTGTTACAATTCCTAAACATGCAGTAATTCAGACGAGGGTATTGGGAAATTTTGAACATATAACTCAAATAATAACTACAAAAAGGAACAAACCACCTTCCTCACCATTGTGTAAAGGATATACATGAACCTAAAGCCTTTAATAACCCTAGAAAGACATTGGTACAACAAAACGTCAAAAAAGTCAACCGAAGATAACTCATGGAAGAGGAGGAATCAAGAAATGAGTATCTATTAGAAATAATAGATTATTCTGGTGATTCTAAAGCAATTGACGATGATAAATTTGGATAACGGATGGAGATTTGGGGGATCAGAGAAAGATAATCGTCTACAGACACTCCTTGATGGGAATGTTTGAGAAGAACTATGTTTTTTTGATTAGACGTGACCCCATTCCATTTCACGTATGTCTAATAAACCCACACATGCCCATAAAAACTCAATTCCTTATCCTCAACTATGGTCCATATAAGAATAGGTTCTTCTCCTAACAGACATTCCCATAGGACTAGGACTAATGAATCTGATAGTAGCCACATTCATAAATGATCAAGAAGAGTAGAGGTAACAAATACAGAAGAAAGAAATGGCTGTCTATATCTATTATAACTATTAAAATTCATCTAATATAACAAAACCATAATCTACCACTCACTACTTTCCATCTAAAATGCATTTATCTGAGTCCTCCTTATCAAATCATCTTCCTCTACATTGCCTTTCCAAGGAATGTAGGCAAGCTCAATGTCAAATGACTGAAGGTACTAAACCCACCTTTGTTGACTAAAATTTAGATCACGCTGAGTGAATATGTATTTGAGACTTTTATGATCAGTGAACACCACAAAATAGTCTCGTAATAGATAATGTCTCCATCAACGTAAGGCATGAAAAAATGCAGCCAACTCAAGATCGTGTGTTAGGTAATTCTTCAAATGTGGCCTCAAATGTCAAGACCCATGTGTAATGAATCATTCCCCCTACATAAGCACTCCTCTCAACCCGATATCTGATGCATCATAGTAAACAGTGTAGATCTTGCTCAGATCTGGAAATACTAGTATCAGTCCTGAATTCAACCTCCCTTATAGATCCTCATGGTTGAATCAAAATAAAACATCCACAAAAACATCACACACTTCGTAGTCAGGCCTATCAGTGGAACTACTAAACATGTAATGTCTTGTATAAAATGCCTCTAGTATCCAACCATCCCTAAAAAACATTGTACCTTAAAGACATTATAGGGATGCTCCCTGGAAAATACTCCTCTCACATTCTCTGGTTTCGGTAGTGATTTCATAAGGATTTCGGTACATAATAATTGTGACTACATGTTACCACCCCCAGATAGATGGCCAATCTGAGCATACAATTCATCTGTTGGAGGATATGTTTGAACCATACATCCAAGACATTGGAGGATTCTAGGAGAACCACAATCCTTGTGTGATGTTTTCATGTAATAATTGCTTTCAAGAATATTTTCAGAAGGAACCTTATGAGGCTATGTATGGTAGGACATGCTGATCACACCTATGTTGGCTGGAGGCATGAGAGGACACTATGATGGGACCTAATCTATTCCAAGAGACCTCATAAAAGATATAGTTGATTAAGAATACGATGAATACTACACAAGGAAGACAAAAGTCCTATGCTTATTGGTGTAGAATACCTTGGAGTTCAACGTCGGGGATCAGCTTTTCCTACATGTCACACGGAAGATGGGAGACATGAGGATTAAGAGACAAGGTACGCTTTTTAAGAGGTAGGTCGGGCCGTTTGAGGTTTTGGAAAGGGTCGGGCCGGATGCCTATCGGTTATAGTTTCCTTATAAGTACTAATATGTGCATGATTTATTTCACATTTTTCAATTACAACATTACATCTCAGACTCGTTTCATGTCTTACAACTAGTGGAGGTTGAGCTAGAGGTGGGTGCCTCATTTGAGGAGCATCCTCTCCTGATTGTTGATCACAGTGTGAAGGTTTTCTGTGGCAAGCATGTTCCTCTAGTATGAGTGCAATGCCAGTATGGGAGAGTATAGTATGGGAAATGGGATAGAGAGATTGATGAAATATCATAGTTTTCAGAGTTGTTCAAGGATTCTTCTTCTACACCTCCTTTCTAGGAAAATTTAGGGACTAATTTCATTAAAGGGGAATTTTTTAAGAACTCGAATCTTCTTTTCAGGTATCTATTTCAATACTGGTTGTTTTTGAGAAAAACATGAACTTTTGGAAATTTCAGGAGTACACATCGTGTACTTATAAGTACATTCCATGTACTCAGTTGTTGTGAGTAGCTGTGTGCCGCCCATGAAACGGATGAACACTTTTCCTTGTGGGGTGACATGGAGACTACATAAAGGAGGCTCATTAAAGGAAAGCACACATTGTTTACTTTTTTTCATTAAATGGACCAGGGTCGTGTCAAATCAATAGAACTCACATCTTCTCGAGGTGTCTCATCCAGGAGCGTCTAAAGCTAGTGATTCTTCTCTGAACCCCTGACTCACCATCCTTTCTCCAAATTTACCTCCATCAATTGCATTGGAATTGCCACAATAAGTGAATCCTTCTTCTAGAGGCTTGTTTCTTGATTCCTTCACTTCCACGAGTTATCTCCAGGTGAATGTTTTTGACGTTTTTGGTGATCTATAACGTTCTAGGGTGATTCAAGTCATGAGGTTCACATATAACATTTTTGGAACACCGAGTTAGGTGGTCTGTGCCTTTATGTAGTTATTATTTGTGTTATATGTGAAAAAGATTACATTACCCACGTCCGGGGTATTGAGTGTTTAGGGATTTTAAGCATGTTATAGCTTTTTATGGATGTTATCTTTGAATAGATGTTGTTTGATTTTCGATAGGGTTAATTACAATCCTATGGATGTGTTTTCACATGATTATTAGTTTTGAACATTTGGTCTAGCATTTCTATTTAGGAGTTTTGTTCTCTATTCCAATGTGTTGTTAGGATGGATTTATTATATATCAATTATCTTATTCCATGGCTTGAAGCTAATTATCTAAGTAGTACATTGAGGTTTACATAGGTAGCTGATTATTGTTTTTATACGATTGATTTAAAGAGGTCTGTGGGAACCTGGTGTAGTGACACCATACGGGAAATTGACATTTTTGGCTTTCCAAAGGTGCCTATTATATTTTCATCATGTTGTGATACCATATGTGGGATTTATGTTGAGTTCTCCCTCATAGTATATATATATACGTTATAAGAACACAGAAGTAATTGACGTTGAGTTATTCCTTATAGTGTCTATAGTAATATTTAAAAGGCTTTAGGGGGAATTGATGGCGAGTTCATCCTCAAGGATTCATTGATTACACAATACTATAAGAGGAATTGATAGTGAGTACTTCCTCAATGAGTTTTCATTATATCCAGCTTATAAATTCAACCAGAGGGGTTAGACCATGATAACAACCTAGAGGGTTACTTGGGATTGTTGGCTAGACCAGAGGGGATAGGATATAGGGTCTTTCACAAAGGTTTTTTTATTTTGTGTTGGTTTATTAAATTGATAAATTAAAATAATGTAATAGAAACTATAGGATTTTTTACTTTTGATTACTTCCTTGTTTTCTTCTTTGTTTTTATTTTTTCCTGACATATATATATATATATATTCACTAACTATTAGCCACATATCTTTCAGTGGTTTCCTACTACGATTTTTCACACACCCTATTTGGGTCATGCTTTTGGGGAAAAAATATTAATTGCTGCATGTACAGATAAGGGAAAGAGTCATTCTATGTACGATACTTGATTGTTGTGGAGCTGGAGAACCTGAGACCAAGCATAGGCTAGCAATACTGGTGGAGATATTTGTCTTCCTTGTAATTTAGTTTAGTACTGTATTCCAGCATTGTGAATTATTTGGCTATTTTACTAGACATACGTATCATGACTCATTTATATATGTGCTCTAGTTGTTTAATTTTTCAGTCTTCTGCAATTTATTATTGTACGGTATTATTAATACCTCTGCTATTGTTATTTGTTTATTTACTCTATGCCACTCTTCCAATGAGGTCATAGTTTCCCAACTATCACACCCCATGCCCTCAATGTTAGTCCTCAATATCTAATGTTTGGGGAAATGTGCTTGAGACCATGTGATCGACCGGGTATGGAGCACCTCTAGTCGTCTTCCGAAACAAGTACATTACATGAAATCATCATACACTTGGGGTATTTCGTAGCTAATTATACACATAACTGCATACATGATATCTTGATACAATTATAAAATTATTCAAAAATAAAAATATGAGTACATATAGAGTCAAATAAGAAATTTATAGTTTTTTCATGGATGGAAAGTGTAACTATCACCACATCGTTATCTCTCCCCTAATCATAGATTGTGATCCTGTCAGATTTATTAGGTTCCCTTGGCTTGTGTGTTATTGGTATCGATCATTTTCATTGAATTTTGGATTTTTGAACTAGTTAGAATAGTTCCTATACTCCTTGGATTTGAAACAAGGGTTTTTGGATTGTGCATTATGTAGAGAATTTTCTTTAATTGAAAAATTACTTAACATCTTCACATCACATCAATATTTGAGGTCCTGGTGACATTCCTTTAAAAACTGAAAACATTAACCATTGCCCTTAATATATTTTTCAATATGTTTCCATCCCATCTTATATAATTATAGAATATACATCTTTTACTCTCCATGGTACATTGTGTTACCCTTAAAATCCACATTTATTTTCTTATCAAACCATGTGATTTAATAGTAACTCCAAAAATTATTTCCTCCTAGATTGCATATCAAAATATTTATTAACACATACTAAAATATTTTATAGATAAATACCTTGAAATTAATGTTTTTAATCCACTAATGAATCTAACATCCTTATAGCCAGGTTGAATGATGATTTCAAAATCATACCTCATAAGTCTTTTAAAATTTTCCACATTGGTACTGATAGATTCATCATCCTTCGACTTTAGATTAAGGGATTCCTTTTACATTTTCATATAAATAAATCTAGGGATGTAATTATATAAAAATAAACACTTAAAATAATCCAACTCCCTGAAATAAATTTCATCTTTTTATTCATATTCTTGATTAGGGTACACCATTTATCTGTTTCTCCTTCAAAATGATAGAAATCCAAAATGACTTTTCCCTGTTCCAATCATTAGAGAAAAAAATATATTTGTTCAGTAGTACTGATATTTTTTTAATGACTTGAGGATTAATGGAAACACTAATATATTGCAATGTTTCCTCATAAATGAATCAATATAATGTTGATCTGTAATATCATGATTTTAAAAAAATGTAAGACTGTATTCAATAAACTACCTAATATGCAACACAGAGATTAAACAAAAAATAATTTAGAATTATTTAAAGGTGATTTTTATAACAGATCCTTTAAATTTTAAGGAATGAATATTATTAATTTAATTGTTATAAATATATTGTTTATAATCATTGATAATTTAATAAATACTTATTTTTAAATATTCACCTGAATTTTTAGTAAATTGAATTTATTATTCAGAATTACAATTTCATCATAAACGTGTTTTCATTATTTTTATGATTGTAATTTATAATTAATTAAAATAAGTGTTTGAAATTTTATTTCAAAAAATA
Source organism: Viscum album (assembly GCA_963277665.1). Taxonomy (NCBI): domain Eukaryota; kingdom Viridiplantae; phylum Streptophyta; class Magnoliopsida; order Santalales; family Viscaceae; genus Viscum; species Viscum album. The sequence continues at coordinate 1,050,110,155 of OY728148.1, forward strand.
TATTTCATTTTTCAATTCAGTCTGTCAAAATTATATTAGGATAATTTTGTGATTTGTTTTTTAAAATATTAATTTTTTAGTAACTAATGAAAAATAAATAATTTTCTAAAACATCTTTTTTATTTAAATTAAAAAGTAACATTATGATTAGAATTTAATATAAACATACCTCATTTGATATTTTGTAATATATAATATAACTAATTATATTTTAATTATCCTTATACCCAACTTTTGTATGACGACATATTTTGTCTTAAAAACAAATTTTTCTCGAAAAGTTTTTTTTGAGTCATTTTAAATGATTAATTTTAAATTTAATTTTTCTAACTCAACAAGATATATATTTAAAAATTTATTCCTCATATTTTTAATGTATAAATTTTTTTTTAGTATCACTATGAATACAAACTATAGAAATTGTATTACCACAGTAAGGGAATATCAAATAATTTAGGATAAAAATAATATGATAAAAACACAAAAATAAAATAAAAACATAACTTAACTTTATTGAATTAGTCTATGTTATGTATAATATTACACATTTTGTTATATGGTATATAGTTTCCATTTATATTAGATTATATACATTATAATATATTATTTTAGGAAAATTCTAACATGTAACAGACATTTTTTTCCTATGTATAATTTTTTTATAATTGGTTCTTCTGAAAGATATATTCAAATTTGAAATTTATTTGGAAATATAACATAATTATGTTAATAATGGGCATTTGTTTTTTAGTTAAAATTTATTATCTTATATATTTATACAACAGTAATATGATAATTATTCAATTAGTGGAAATATAAAATAAGTAATATTAAGATTAATAAAAGTAATATTATATTAGATAAATAATGTAATAAAAATACTTTATTAATGAATACGTCATGTTATTGATATAGTAAAATATTTTTATTATAATTGTATTTATAATCCTGATATTATTAATGTCAAAAAGGTGAGTAGTTTTAAAAATTGACATTAATGATATTTTAAAATAATTAATAACTTAATAAATGATATAAAATTAATAGAAATATTATATTCATATATTTTATTATTAAGTGGTTATAATATCAACAATTTTATATTTAATAGATTTTTTTATTGTAATAATATTGGTTATCAATGACTAAAAAATCAGTGTTGTCATTGTTACTTTTAAAAGTGTTAATGTGGGGTTAACCCAAATAATAACGGTAAAAATATAATATAAACGTTGAGGAAAAGAATTATGCGAGATAATTGATTCCTATACTCATCAAATCACAAAAATAAAAGAGTTTTGAGCTTTTTTTAACTAAACATTAATTTAATAATTTTAGATATTACGAGAGTGCCCCTCCCCACTCATATAAAAGGGATCCACCTCTTATAAATGTTTACCACATAAAAAAAATTTATTTATCAAAAACACAAAAAATACAATTGAATAATATACAACTCATTATAGTGGTATTTATTTGGAATAAAAAAATTAGTGTTCATAAGGTGTTAAACAAATGGTATTTTTCGAAGACGTGGGGTCATTTTTTGTAATGCAATTGCGTTTTATTTCATCTTCCACATCCATAAAATTTTATTCAATCAAGTTAAAATAAAAAAATCATTATCCAAAATATACTGATATGTTATTATGTTAATGAGTAACCTATACCCATATAGGACATCCATAAAATTGGATTGTAATTCATTATTTTTGTTTTAGTTGACAAATTCCGAATGAAATAATATAATTAAATTTTCTTTAACTTATATAAATACATATTATAATTTTTTAATTAATATTTACATATCATATTAATGACATATATATCATAATTAAAAGATATTATATCATTTAACTTGGTAACGTTCCATGAACTAAAAAATGATAATGTCATTTGTGTGTATGTGTGGACTACCACCTCCATGATGTCATTGATTCATTTTTAATCACCACATCAATTAGATTATATATAAGAATAATTAAATAAATAATATTACATTTATTATATTATAATAAAAAATTTAAGATAAAATATTAATTACTCTATTTTCATAATGATCATTGAAAAATTAATATGTTAATTAGGTGTGTGTATGACATACTGTCTCCAGGATTGTGACGTAGTTCATTCTTCATAACCATATATAATGGATGGATTTAAAAGAACAATTTTTGTATAAAAAATATAATTATTTTTCTAATAATATTTCTTAGGTCAAATAATAATATCACTGATCATTGTCAATTTATCTAATTCATTTTGGACTTCTGTACCAAATATCATCAAAACATCAAACGTGAACATAAATGATTTTGTAATTGTAAATAACATGAAAAAATTGAAACAAATCGAATTATGAACATGAAAATTGTTTTTTATAAAGTATAATATCAAATTGTTTTTATTATTTTGGGAGATAAATAATGTACGTGAAGATTCAACCTCTTGTAAAAGGACATTCTATTAAATCTTCTTATAAATAACCTCTTTAATCACTTTTAAAAAATGTAAAAATGATTGCATTTTTTACATATACATCATCAAGGAAATTCATGGATGCCTTTCATCCCCAATTATTTGTTGTTTAATTTTAATATATTCTATGTTGTTTTTAATGAAAATGGGTTTTCCATTATGTCCACATTTTTTAGAAATTAAATTTTATTTTTACTATAAAAAGGTATTTTTGATAATTGAAAATTTTTAGAATATATTTTTAAATGATTTTTCTCAAGTTTTATTCATGATACACTCAGTAGAAATTAGATACAAAAAGTTTGAGACCCATTATAAATCCTTGATGTTCCCATTATAGATTATATTATTGGTGTTCCCAAATAGTGCATTAAAATAATGGGTTTGGATTTTCATTAATGAAGTATTATATTGGATGTCACCCATAGGGTTAGATAATTTTTTAATGGTTACTATAAGGGTTATATTATGATGATTTAATAAGTAACCTATAATAATTTTCTATGATTTATAATGTGTTTTCAGGCAAATCTATTGATTTCAAAAGCTAAGATGATTAACATTAAAGGAAAATTTATTGTATTTCAGATAAAAATATATTTTTTAAGAAATGTTTTTTATATGATTTAATGTTTCACGATAGTCTAGTAGATTTCTTATATTAGATCCCCTAATTAGTTTTCTATGATCACAACATGTTTTTTATAATATTTTTCACAGTTCTTAGGTACGAATAAGAGAAATAAAGAAGTTAAGTAGAAAGATGAGAAAATTCGTCATGAAAAGAAGTCATTGGGTATTTTAAAATTTGAATATAAGGGATAAAATGAATAATTTATTAGATTTATCCTATTTTTATACATATGTGTTTTTTTATTATATTTATAACCTAAATCACTGAATTTCTACACCAATAAGATCTTTGGGAATGAATGAATTTAAATTCTATTATAATGATACTATAATATGTGATGTTCAAGGCTGAGTCCTGATAGTTGTTATTGGTGTAAAATTTTTAAAACCATGGAGATGAATAATTTTATAATGAATATGATACGTTTTTTGTTATATTATTTTAGTGCAATCCCAATTTTAAAACTTTTTTAGATTATGGAAAATTGGTTTCAAATGGAAGGAGGTGGATCCCAAAAAACATTCCTATATATTCTTGATTACATGTGTGAAATAATTATGAAATATTAATGTCCTTATGATTTTGATTCTTTTTCAAACATAAAACTCTACTATTGAAATTTTCTTAAAATATAAAACACCTCCTAAATATCATAATACCATTGTGGTTCATGGTTTTTTTTAATCTTATCATAAATTAATAATTTTATTAACTTTCCCAAAAGTGAAATATCATCAATTAATTATCATTTAATATACCCTATCATGGGGATTTGAATCATTCGATGATTTTACTAGACCTAAAAATAAATTATTCCATTATTAAATTGAATTACAATTGGTTTTAACTTATATTCTATTGTTTCATAATATTTATTCTTCAAAAATACCATTGGTTTGATTTTTAAAGACAAACTATTTCTGAATGTTTTATAGAAATCAAATTTTATAAAATTTGTTGAAATGATTTTTCATACCAAATGATTTTTCAAAACTATTTCTCTACCTATATCAATAAGTCCCAATTATATGGCGATATTATGAAAAAAGTAATCAATGGAATCTGAATATATTGTAAATAATTATTGCAATGAGTGTAACATCTATATACATTATCTAAATAAAAATTAAATATAATTGAAATCATATTAATGGAATTACCTACATTTATTTTTACATAGAATAGTTTTCCTTAAATAATTTGGAGCTAAAATTAAAAATGATTGGATATACTAGACTTAATTAATTAATATGTGGACAAAATTATGGGTTATTAATTTCTTTTATTCAAAATGTATGGTATGAGATAAATATTAAGGTTAAATTTTTTTTATTAATGTTGAATATATTAAGGTTATTTTTATCAAATTTATCAAATTTATTAGAGTGATCTAACTATTATAGTATTAAAATAGTACACCCTAGAGGTTGGGAAAAACCCATCCAATTTGACAGTGCTGTAAATTTTGAACCAAAAAACGAAAGGCTATAAGTGTGGATCACCTACCACTAGGAATTTGATTTCCATATTAGTATGAAATTATTCTTAAAAATTTAAAAAAATTAATAGATAATGGTTAATTTCATTTTTTGGAGAATAATATTTTTCTTATAAATAACCATGTATTGGAAACTGATTTTATATTTAAATGATTAATTTTATTTCTAAAGAATATACACATACTTTGGGGGGTCATTCATGGATTAGTTTCAATAGAACATTGTAGTATTTTTTAAATAATAAAGAATAATTATCATCTAGAGGTGTTTCTTATTTTAATATTTATTTTGGTTGATCTAGGTTATTTATATAAATTTTTAGAATATATTAGAGATTATGGGATTAGGGAAATCCCATTTCATGTTTGAGACTTCAAGATTAATTTATGTTATGTGGTTATAAATGTAAAAACTAATTTTTGAATTTTATATGGTCAAATCCATAATTGTTTTGATGATTTTTGAGGATTGTTAATTTTTTGGATGATCTATGTTGAACATTCATTATTGCTATTGAATTATTAATATTGAAAGTAGTTTTTCTTTATTATATGGTTTATTAATATTTGGAATCATCATGTCTTTTTTAACCATTATGGTTTTGTTAAATGTGACAATATAAGAGGAATATTTTTTTCATTCTATGGAATTATTTGATCTATTAGATATGGATTATAGTTAAATAGGCTTAAAAATATGCATAAATAACCCTCAAAATTTGTAGAATTAATATGATTTTTTGTGGAATTGATTAACAGATGAAATAATAATTATAAAGATATCATATTTCCCTCTTCTATTAGTCTAAATGTTAATGAAATTCCTCAACTAGAGGAAAAAAGATTTTGAAATAAAATTCATCAATTTATTTTTATTACTAGGAAAAAAATTTCCTTTCAACCCATCATAGATTTATAGTTTTTAGGTGATACAATTTCTCAAGACCATGTTCTCTATCACTCTCTATTAGTATTTTGGGGTTAGTTTCCTCTTCCATATCCATGTTTTAATTCATATCCAATATTTTATGACATGGAATCCTAGATGTGTTTTATTACAAATGACCTATGTACTTACCTTCTTCTATTTTCAAGGGATTGTTTTATTGACCCCATTTATGATTTATATTTTCAGAAATGGTATTTTGTAATGTCAATACCTGGCTACTAAGACCATGTTTAAAACATTGAGGATGAATATTCTTAAAGGGGGAGAGTGTAACATCCCAATTATTTTAAAATTAAATACAATGTTCAATAGGTCAAAATATATGAAGCACAATTATTTAAAAAGAACCAATTTCATTTTATATAAATGTGTCCATTAAAACCTATCTATCAAATTTTTAGGAATAAATAATAATATTGAAATTATGAAATAATTAATGTCCATACTAGTTATTAATATATTACTTTATTCTTTGTAAAAAAGTGGTTAATTTTTTTATTAAATTCATTTTATTCTCCAAAAATACATTTTATTCAAAAATTGATTTTTTATTTTATCTATGAGTGAGAATTGTAACATCTTATTGCCATTATTTAGGTATTTTCATTCTCTTGAATCATTTCATTTATATTTGGGTGTGTATTAGGACCCCTAAAAATTTATCTATTTTTTATATGGAAAAGGAAACAAGGTTATGGGATGTATGTTAGTTTGAATTAATAGAGTCTCAGTATAAATGTTTTAATGGAATTATAGTGTTATACTTAACGCCAGATAAAATTAGAGATAGTTTGGTGTTTTTTTAATGTAAAAATGAATTTTCATAGTCTGTATGAGAAATAAACATTATGTAATGGGATTACTCAATATAAAATTTCATCCATGAAAAGTCTGTGATTCATGGACATAGAATGAATTTATTACATGTTGTGTATTTATTTTTCATTGGGTTTTGGTAAAAGTTATATTTTTATAAAAATAATGTTGATTTCTTTAGTGAACTATAATTTTCTATATTACATGATATGTAATGGTATTAAACAAAATTTAGGCCATGTAAGTTAGTATTTTTAGGAATTGTACATATTTAATCTCTTTCATTCATCGAAAATCCGTTTTTCTCTTTACCAATGAGCTCTCCTTGTAATTTTGTGGACATACACTCCTTATGACTCAATTAGTTAAGTTATGAATCTTATTTGTGGTTGGTTTACATCTCTCAAAGTAATAATTCATTTTTTTCTTCATTTCATTTTATTTCAGTATCCCCATTGTGCCACAATTTTAAAATTATTGATCTGAGATATTGATTCTTCTTGATTCATTGTATATCTATAATTTGTCTTTGGGGGGGGGGGTGGAGCATTTTTTGTGGTTTGTTGGGATCTATTATTATTTATAACCAATTTATTATGTGAATCATTTCAAGGATGTGTGGATTGATTTTAATTCATCATTATTATCAATGCATTATTCCTTGTTAGTGGATTCTATTATATTTGTCTAAAAATCGAGTCAAAGTTAAGTGGTTTTTTCATTAGACTATATTGTATGAACATTAATACTGTTGTTTTTGATAATTTACATTATAAATTTAATATAATGATTGAATGATGGATTTTTATGTGTGGGGATGTTTTTGGAAAAATGATGGGTTTTCCCTTATTTTGGTAAAATGAAAAGTTATTTTCAAATCACAATGAATTTCATTTCTAAAATGGTTTTCAAAGAATGGTTTTGATGAATTTTTTGGGAAACATGATCAAAAGTAAATACTTGGGTACTTAGGTGAAAGGATTAATAATATGCGTCATCCAGTGATAATATTCTGGGGTTTACTTAAGGGGTGTTCCTCAACTCTTTTGGACTATTATTCTTATTAATTAATAGATAGTATTTGGAATATTAAAATCTAGGATGTTTCTCAACTACCACAATTTGATGAATATTTATAAGGACTTTATGCATGCATGATTTTCTATGTCATGGGTATAAAAATCCATGTTTTTATGAACTACTATGAACCTTAGCAAGATGTTAACATTTTTTACTTGTACATTTCACATTTGTTCTTCCATCGATTTGGTATGATTTGTGATGAATTATTAGTTTTAATTTTATTATATTGATGTGTATCAAAGAATTTGAAACATCATTACTTGGATTCATTTTAAAATAAGGAATAATAAATTCGAAATTAAATATTTTTCCATGTTTTTTATATAAAAACTATTTTTCTATTTATCATTACTTTTTTATTTAAATAATATAATGTTCATATTATTATAAAGGGACTTATTATAGAACAACTAGGTGAGATCCTACTTATCCTTTTATCTCATACCCTATTCTCCCATTCAGTGGTGCATAGACCTTTGACTGTATTTCGATTCACGGACATGCAATGTGATGATGTGATATAGTGATTTTCTCCTTCAGATGGTTATAGGTAGTTCATTGTGACGTGGTGGGAGTTTGACACACTATCATGGAGTAGTAAATTTTTGAATTATTTTTCACATGATGTTGTAATTATACATTGGATTGTATTTACTACTTTGATATGTATCATTTATACAATTTTTTTCAGTTATGGAGTATATATACTAGTTCCAATATTTGTTTCTTTTATATATGTATTCAATTTTGTTACTTATGGACGGGAGAAATAACTCCCTATGGTTGTTGTTTTATTTCCTGGTTCTATATTCCAACTCTTGGGGATCATAAACGTCCTTCGTGTATGTAGAAATTTGGGCCAGATACAAGTTTGGGACGGTGTCTTAGTCTGTTTAATACTTATTTGGTTTTAATGGTGTTATTTCCTCAAGAGTTGTTATCTTGAAAAATTATAAATACTAGATATATGAATTTTTATGAATTGATTGGATGTATTCATTTAGTTTATGGCCATCTCCTTCCGTAATGATTCATAAGTTACCATGATATGTAGCGATATGTGTGTCTAGTCTTTATTCTTTATCATAATCTCAAATATTATTCATTTTTTATGGTTTTAATTGATCTTATTCTATTTCATGATCCTTACCTATATTTTGGGGTTTAGATGTGGGTATAAAATACTTGTTACATAGGATCCTCTGAAGGGTGTATTAGATTATCTTTAAGGGATTCCACCAGTTGATCATAATTTTTTGGAGGCTATCATGCAAAGTGTTATTGTTATCCACCAGAATGTAACATAAGTCTAGAACAAATTTTTTGAGGCCCAAAAATCATACATAAAAAATATAGGTTGATCATGGGAGTTCCTTCAAGTGATACAACCATCCTTTAGAAGGTATGAATGAACCTCAAGAGGCAAAGGGATGGAAGGATAAGATCAATCACGTCATTCACATCATGGATACACCTGAAATTATCATGGGGAAGTGTGTTGTGTCTAGACTTGAGTTATCAATAATAAATTTTCGGATTCGAAGGTATATTAAGATAGAAACATGAGATTGTATTACATGGGTTTAAAGTAACACTTATTTCAGTAGTTTTATAGGGTTTCTGATGATGATTTAGTCTCTAAAATTCCTCACTGTATAACATGGAGAGAATTCATTAACGAAGTACACCAATATGTTTTTTGACCCAGTTTATTATCTCTAGTGTTGGAAAATAATGACCAAATAAAGGCTCGAATGTAACAGATGGGATCTTGACTGTATATAAGATCATATGTTATTATATTGAATATTCCTACCTATGTAGAGATTATATACTAGGAGGTGATGGAAGAGGTGAGAATGTAAGGGAAGGTTGGGTATTATGACCCTTATCATCCACCCAGTTCTAGCTTTAGTGGCATGTAGTGGGAAAATAGAATGTGGTAGGATTTTCCTAGTGGTGGTGGTGGTTCTCAGTGGTTGGACTTTTTTCACCCACATTGATATCTTGTAGTGTGACTATAACTTTCTATCAATGTAGAAATATTAGACACACAAAATTTTATAATCCTATAATGGTATAAATTATATGATTTTTGGATTTTATGGTCATCATAAGATTAATATCAGTCTATATCAATTATGTGGAGTCATAAATTGGATGATGATTACAAAGTAATTTAGGATACCTCTTATGGTGTGGAGACCGTATTTCATTGGTCACTCTCATTAGATGGTATTTTCAATTTTGGGGATCAGATTGTAGTCCCAATATCAGGTAAGATATAATTGTTGTTTTATTTCCATGATTATTCATGGAATGATCATTTGGGAACTATGAATAAATATTATTGAATGAGATGTGGATTCCCCAAGTCGGGTTTGAATATTAACATTACAAATTTGAGTCCTCCTATCACAACTACAAAAAATAATGGCAGTGAATTTGAATCCATTTGATTTTATCCATCCCCTTCATGTTATGGTTTTGAAATTGGATAAGGTGTCTATTGGCATTGTTTATGGATTACCATGTACTCCATCAGGGATAAATTCTATATGTGTGGCCATTTAGCACATGAAAATGTAATCACATTCATTTCAATCATTAAAACCACCAAATTTTAAGATCTCGGTAAATTTAATATGCATAAGATCAGGAGGTTACTGGGGGTTCCATCTACCATTATTTCAAATTAGGATCCTAGGTTTACTTTGGGGTTTTAGATATGTCTATAATAGGTGATCAGGAATCATGTTAAGTTGAGTAAAGCATACCAACCATAGATAGAGGGTCAGGTGGAGTATACTCTTAGATCCCTGAGGATATGATCTATTCTATTATCATGGATTTTAGCAGATCTTGAGTTAGCCATCGACAAATTGGTTGCATATTTTTTATAACAAAATTAATCATTTTTCAATAAGAATGACTAACTTTGAGGTTATGTACGGTCTCCCAGGAAGATCACCATTTTTTTGAAAGTGGTGTGGTAAGCCTCTTTGGTAAGAGTATGTATTGTTCATGATAAATCAATGAATATTCTTGGGTATACATCTATGTCTGGATACAACTCGAAGTCTACATATTTCTTATTCCAATTATATATTTCATCATTTTTTTATGTGACTGGATTTTCTTAATATTTTATCCATTATTGGGTTACCATCTACTTGGAAAATTGGGAATGTTGTATTTGAGAAAATTTGGACCACTTATGGTCACTAAAAAATCATGTGGGTTTCTTATTGGTAGACAATTTTAGTTCAAATTATTGAAATTCATGTTTTTTCCACATAAAATAGCTCTAAAAAATCCATCATTATCCCTCTCATGTTCTATGTAGAGAAGAGACAGATCTAGAGATAGATGATGTTTTTGTGAAGCAGCTAGTAGATATCATTGAGTCTTAGGTTCATGATTTTTTCAAAGAAAATATAGTTGGTAAGAGTGCTATGAAGTCATATATAATATTCTCACAATTCTTGTAAGTGAAATTCATTTATAAATGAGTAGTAGCGTCACCGATTTACCAAATATCATTCTTCCACTTGAATTCATAGGGACATAAATTATTATGGTGGGTAGTTTATAACTTCATGTTACATTATTTTAGGTATTTCCATTATCTTGATTTATTTCCTCTCTATTTTGGAAACTCTTGGGACTCTTGAGGATGAAGAGATTTTTCATTGAAATTTTATATTATTATTAATGATATATTTTTTTTGGGAATTAATTGATTTGGGGTATACTTTTATTTAATGTGTTTCTATGTTATCCTTGAGATTGGAGAAAAATTAAGGTTGTTTTGTGATTATTCTACTGAAAATTGGACTTTTCATAGTCTGAAAAATGAATAAACACTTTGTAATGGGATTAAGTGTGATGTATTATCTACTAGGATGAATCATTGATTTTGGTACAAAACAAGAAATTATTACACTCTATGTATTTGGTTCACATTTTTAATGGTAAAATTTAGGTTTTATGTATAAAAGGGGAAATGTATTTTGGAGTACATGAGTTTCTTGGATTACATGATGTGTCATGGGATTACTGGTAATGTAAGTATCATGAATTGTCATTTTAGGGAACCGCATGGTTGATCTCTATTTCATTCATCAGGAAGGTATTTTTCTATAAACTTATGATCTCTTCTAGGGGATTTTAGGGACTTCCACACCATCTAAATCACATTGTTTAGAAATTTATCGCCATTTTAGTTCTTTTTCATCACTCTGGTAAGTATCCATTTAGTTTCACTTTTTCCTTATATCATGATATCCCTGTTGTGATGATGTTTTAGTTCTAAAGACATATGTTAGTTATTATTCCAGAATACTTCTTGATATATCATGAGATCTTCCATAGAATGCTAACACTTTCTTTGGTAGGGGTGAAAAGAGAGTGTTCACTAAGGTATGTTGTTATTTATTTATTCTTCTGACCATTTTTCTTTTATGAATCAATTTTGAGATGGTTGAATTGGTAATAGGTCCTATGATTTCACTGTAGTGTTCTCACTTAAATGTGTATTATATTTTTTTCCTGTCTAACCCACGTCTAAGTTAGGATTATCTTTATCAATCCAACGTTGTATGAAACACATTTCCCCTATTTTTGATAAATCAATTTTATAAACGAAGTGGGGTGATTTAAGGAAGTATTTTTGTGTTTGGAAATGGGTTTTTAAAAAATTATGGGATTCCCATTTTATTGGTTGTATGGAATTTTTTGGGATTCACCAAACATGAAGAGGGGGTAATCAGTGGTAGATAAATTCTAAATCAAATTTCAAATTTCATTCCCAATACCTCTAAGACATTTTAGGATCCAGATTCTCTAATTCTCTTTTACCTATTATAGGAAATTATATGAAATATGTATGTAAATATGATATTTTTATAAGGATCACTACTCAATAAGAGTATATATTCCATTTCATGGTTTGAAATATTCTTAACTACACAATCCACAAGAAGACAATCCTTTTATGTTGATTACAATGATAAGGGTGCGACCTTAAACTCGTGTAGCACTATGTAAAAAATCTTATATTGTGTATTTTAGAGGACATGGATAGATATTTAAACTACCTCCTATGATATTATTATCCTTATTGAATTTTTTTTGTAACACTAAGAAATTCATCATTCAATCAAGTCATCTCTGATGTCACATTTCTTCTTTTTTATTCCACTCATTACTTGTTACTTTCTTTGCATCATGTAATTAACTATTCTTACCACTTCATGTTAGAAAAATTAAATCTTCATAATATTATTCATTTATCAATCATGGTAATATGAATGTGGTAGATTGATGGATGGAATTATCACAACCCCAAATTATAATCAAAAGACATTAATTTTCCTAGAAACAATATATTTTCCCTATGATCTATGACAGAAAAATATATGATATATTTTAGTGTCTCGTGTCAATTTATTAATTAGTGGGAATCCAACTACGTTGAATCACATTATTCCAATAATTATATAACCACAAATAACCTTTGTGATTATCAAAAAAAAATTCAACTCAACATAGCATCATCAAAATTGATATGGCTAAAATAACTAAATATAGTTTGAAAACTCAATTCATTTTCATTTATATGAAATAATATGGAATATTGTATTGGTGTATTATTATATTTCTTCATTACACAATACCAACACATGTGTATATCATTATAATTTCTTCTTCCATGGTGAAAACTATGAGTTTTGTTGCATGTCAGGTTCTTCACATTAACAAACTATGTGAGTTCACTCTTATCGGCCGGTTGTGTGTCAAATAGGTACACACATCCAATCAATTATCAATACATAGTCAGAGTATTATACCCATGTATTGGTTATCCTAAACTATATATTCAAAAAAATTGGTCTTGAATCACACTTCTTTCAAGGAAGAAACTGCATTTGTGAAGCTCACTAAGCCAATAGTGAATATACCATCCTCAAGAAATACCCATTAATTAGAAGTAGTAGAATCAATCAATACATTATGATTATTTTCACGATGCCCAATATATCATAGAAGTCTTGGTTCATGTATCACCTCTACCTTCATGAGATCAATGTAATACATTATTTTCCATTTTATTTTCAATAAAAATGAAGCGAGGGTCACATCATATATATTTGATCTATGATTCATTATGATCCATCACCTCTTGATTATTTTTTCAGTCACCCAAAAATATATTAATAGCTCCCCTCCATTAATGATGATCCATTGAAAATTATAGTTATTGAGAATATCATCATCAATCCAACACACACACAAGATGTTCCTCTTCTCGTAATCGCATATATTATGATCACCATTTTTGAATCTTGTTGTAATCATAGATATCACTGTCAAAACAATGATGCCCATATAGAGCATGATTGGGGAAACAACGCCTTAAAAATAATATGCATTTTCTATATTTTCTTAACTCCTTTAAGGAAATATAATTTTCTCAATGCAATAGATCATCTATATTTTTAACACCAATTTTATAAAAAACAATTGAAAAAAGCACCACCTAAAAATATAATTTGGAAAAATCCCTCAAAATAATTTTTGATCATATAGATTATTCAACAACCACAAATTGGTAAATCATTAAATCTACAGAAATATTCTACCGAAATTCACCTCATTTAAAAATTACTCGATTTCTTCCATCATAAACCCCATCTATCTTGATATATAACATTTTATATATCATCTTTATGATCGTCTAATTTTACAATTAATGTACAAAAAAATACCTATATTATAGGAACTTCATTCATTCAAATAAAACCTGAAAATAATGTGAAACACATATTACCCATCGTTCCTTTATGAGTGAAGTGCCCAGATCAGTGTGAATCATTGAGAGGGGGAGGGGTGATTCAGTGATCCCTTAAAACTTTTTACTAATTTATTCCTTATCAATTAAACCTCTATGTATGGTTAAAGCCTCGATCCACTCTTCTTGTATCTCTCATCCTTTCCTCGAGTGATGCACTAAATGTAAAGGCACAAGACACAAGGATTTACAAGGTTCGGCACCAAAGGCCTACGTCCTTGCAATGTTGGTTATACATCCCAACATGGTTTCTCCATTATAATCGGTTAGTATTACAATTGTTGATACAGAGTCCCACTGTATCTCTCTTGAGTCCCACAGGAGGGTCTTTATACTGCGTCCCACAGTGTTACCAGAGTCCCACTAGCCTGCTCCAGAATCCCACTGAAGACTTCTTCCACCCTGAGTCTCACAGGGGGCTTCTCCTGGCTCCTCGAGTCACACGAGTAGCTATTCTTCACATTAAGTTCTTCAAGTATCCTCAGCAGCCTGGGATAAAGGCTGTTGGCCTTGCTCTGTACCTCTGCTCACTTGTGATGAACAGGTCTTCTCGTCTTGCTCGGGCTTTATCACTTTCTTCTAAGGATGACCCGGCCTCTCTCATCAAGAATCTTCAACAGCCTCTAAAAAGGTCTGTTGGTCTTGCTATCAGCTTCTGATCACTTCTGTTGATCAGGCTCTTCTCAATTACTGAAAACTCAGACAACTGATATCTCTAACATCAGTCTGGCTTCAGTCTGACAACAAAACAACTTCATGCACGGAATGCATGGAAAATCTGAATCCTCATGCACTGACTGCATGACCTTCTCAATTTCTTCAAGATCCTCTGGTCTTGGTCAACTCAAATACACACTCACTGATTTGAACTTTGATTACGTGCGCATGTGCATGCATGCATGCACTCCCCTCTTTCTTGTCTTGGTGTGATAAACCCACAAAGGGTGTATTCTCATTAAGCACACACACCTTCTCAACCTTATTCACACTTTGTTCATTTTGTTTACACACTCACAAGTCTGTTGTACTTTAGTGTGAGGGTCTCCTCTTTCTTCATTCTTCTAAGTGTGTTCACTTCACTTAGTGCACACACACTAGGTTCGGCCTCTTTTCTCTTTGCACACACTTCTTTCACTTTTTCACACACTTGAGACTTGGCCTATTCTTCTTCTTGTTTTGCACACATACAAAAGGTGTTCTTTTATTTGTTCTTTAATGTGTGCACCCAAAAGGCTACGGACCTTCACTTCATTGCACAACCACCAACGGCTACGGCCTCCTCTTGTTCTTTTTGCACAAAAGGCACAAAATTCCACGGCCTTCACTTTCTTGCTTGCACACACTTGGCCTCAGCTTACTTCCTTCACTTTAGCACACACACACAATGGTGTGGTCTCAGCCTTCTTTTTCTATTCCACCCGAACTCCAAAGGAGGCATGCAAGGGGTGCAGCCAACTTATCTTCTGTCGCGCAAGCACTTGGGTGCACAAGGCAGCACGCAAGGGTGTCACTGCCGCACAAGGATCTTTAGCCACGGGTCGCGCAAGCCTCGACCAACCGCGGGTACAAGGAGGGCGCGCAAGAGCGCTGCCCCGAGCTCTCCTGACGCGCAAGGAATAGCACGCAGGGTCTTGGGTACCCACTATCACGCAAGGGGAAGGCGCGCGGGGGTCACCCTTTCTTCTTTTGCGCAAGGGGTGCGCGAAAGGGACTCAGCCACACAAGTGTTTGTGCGGGGCTTCGTCTTCGCGAGGCAGAGCACTCCGCGGGTCTTCCAATTTTTTTTTCAGCAAGCATCTCCAGTGCCTGTGGTCTTCTTTTTATAGGCGAGGTAGAGGCGGTTCATCCGCGTGAGAAAAATCTTGAACCACCGAGATTTTCAGATCTCTTGTTTCTGTAAAATCTCGTTTTTCTCATCAGTTTCCACCGCGGGTTCTTTCCTTATTTTTCTCTACGTGCATGCGACTTAGAACGAATGCATGCCTTTGGTTTAAATACTTTGAGCACAATGCACGGCCTCGCACCTTCGGTTTGCTTCGGCCAAACTCCATCCCATTACATGCAAACACATTTCTATGCATGTTCATGTTCAGTAGAGCCAGACGATCTCCATGGAGGTCTCGGTTTGCTCGGAGGTGGCCGGGAACTCAAAAACCGTCGTCGGGATGCCTCTGGTTCGAACGGAGCTCGCGGGTGGCCTTCTGGCGAGCTCAAGGAAGAAGACAGCTCGTCGGCCATTGGATCGTGCGTTTAATGATGCCGGATGGTCGAGACTAGATCTCGGGCGATGAGCGGCTGAGATCTCACGCGAGATGGGATGAATGGCCCAGATTAGATCCTGGGCGAAATCTCGTTGTCCCACATCGAAACGCCGCAGGATTTTCATGCGGTATAACAAACAAGCGCCGAAAGGCTTCTCGGAAATTGTCTCTCCTTCTCCCTCCACGGTGCCGCCCCGCACCGTGTTCGTCCTGCGTGTCGCGTTTTGCGCCTCTCCTGCCACTCGCGGGCGCGCTCCAGCGCCCATTATGCACACACTTACATTCGCGGGAGTGCTCTTGCGCCCCCGCCGCGCTCCTCCGGGCGTGCCCCATGCACCCCATGCGGTGTCTTGGGTGCACCCTGCTTCCTTGGGCTTCGCCCCAAGGGTACCCCCATGTGCGTGGTGCCTAGCGCCCATGCCTTGGGGTTGAACCCTCAAGGTGTCTACGGGCTGGCCATATTTTTGGCTAAGGCAAAGAATGAGTAACTTTGTCAAATACAAAGTTCTCCTATGAGTATAAGCCATATGCCACATGCCCTTCAATCCATTCTTCTCCTTAATCTTCTTCTTGAGAATTCAAACATTAATCTTCTTGATTAGAAACAACTCCTCAATTTATAATTCTTCTTCATCATCTCATTTTCTACTTAGGAGTGAATTCTCAAGGATCTTCATCAACCGAACTCCTGAATCACATAACTTCTTCAATGTGCTTCGTTGATCTAATCAGATATCAATTGGATATTCTTCTGATTCACATGAACAAAGAGATAGTGCATGGACTTCTTCTGCTCACTTCATCAACTCAATGGTTGTGGATGGATCATCTTCCTCTCCTCATGCATTGTCAATACAATGCATGGTCTTCTAACATTGTTGTGACATTGTATCCACTTGATACAAGTTCTTTGAACTTAAAGAACAGCTCAAAAATCGTCAAATTTAATGATGCTCCATCATCATTCTTCAATTGTTGTCACTTAGTATCACCTTGATACAAGTATTGGAACATTAAGATCAGTTCTACAATCGTCTAATGTGATGTGGATGAATGTTTCAACCATAAACACTTATGCCACTTAGTGAATCTCCTAAGTGACATTCATCTTAACACAATGGCCATCCTCCATTCATCAACAACACCATCATAGCCTTTGTCTTTCACATATTGACTCTCCTTGACATCCATTCATTCTTTGACATCTTCTGATCAACAACATACCTTATTGACAACAAATGCAACACAGTGCACTTCAATCTCCCCCTTTGTATTTGTTGTCAATACCACTAGAGCACATATTGGCAATCCTATCAGTAGAACACATATGAATGGGTCAATATGTGTGCCACACATTTCTGGGGAAATATGTCAGCTTTTCTCCCCCTTATTGGCAACCAAATGCAAAGGTGTGGTGTGGTTCCTTTTCAAAATATCACTTCCTCCCTTTGAAAAGTATTTTCTTGAAAAACACTGAGAGAGGGATGATGTCACATGTTCTCTTTAGCAAAGAACCTTTAGTAAATCAACTCTAAGTATACTTGGGCTAACCCGGTGTAGAAAACAAGAGTGATGTAACCAAGGTACTCAATGTCGTCCAACATTCACTATACATGTGAGATCATGCTTCAAGGGGTTTGAAATTTTTCAGATATAACAATGAATTTCTAAATCCTGCACATACATCACAAAACTCATTAGAATGTTCAGGTGCAAAGATAAAGCTCCCCCTTTCATTCATTTGTCATCAATCAATACTCCCCCTTAATTGTCATGATGAATACAATTATGAAACAAGGGATGAAAGTAATATTGGAACACCTTCAGCTTTTCTCAAGATGGTATTAAATCTTAGAATACCATCTTCTTCAGATTGGCTCCCCCTCAAGGGGTGCACTCCACTCTTTCCAAACCATCCTCCAGTTGAGAATGATCATCATCTTCAATTCACTGCAATGTCAGCACATGTAAATACAAGTGATTAGGGAATAAGATGGAACCTCCTTGGTTCATCAATGTGAACAACAAGGTTGAGAAGATTCTCTCAACCGAGATGTCCCATTTTCACCATTCTTCACACTTTCACATTTGATCATCAATGATGTTTGTGCTGGTGTGGATCTCAATACATCTTCTTTTGAAATCTTCTTCTTCCCTTTTGCCTTAGAAATTGCCAGAACATCATCTTCAGCTCTTTGTAGATGTTTGGCAAGTTGCAACTGATTTGGCCATATGACAAGTAAGTCACTTGGGAGTGTGGCCTCAGTTTTGGAAGTTCCACATGTTTCTTTTGATGCTTTCAAGCTACCTTTCTTAGGCAACTTGTTTTCAATCAATCCCTTCTGCTTCTTCTGGATTGATTGTCTTTTTGAGTCCAGTCTGCTTCTATTCAGTTCCATGGCTTGTTCACAAAGATCCATGGTATGACCTTTCTTTCCACAGTAGAAGCATGTTTTCTTGGTGGTACTTCTGGATGCATCACCCTTCATGGATTTATATTCCAATGACTTCTCTTCCTTTTTCATAATCTTCTTTGGAGCATCTTCCATTTTCTTATGGTTTCTTCCCAAGGATTCTTTCTGAGCCAGGTTCTGTGATCTTTTCTTCTTTCCAGCTTTGGATACAGTTGGAGATTGACATGTATCATTCTTTTGACCACTTTTGCAACCATCCCAGATGTTGTCAATAAATCCAAATCTGTTAGCAGTAAACAGATGTCTCTAGACCTGTGGATGTTGTTGATTTCCTTCTGGCTTGCTCCCCCTTGGCATGGGATTCCTTTTTTGCTTTGACATTTAGTGGATTGTACCAACAATCCTTTGCACAGTGCCCATACTTATTACAACACCAACATTGACCCACAAATCTTGACCTCTTCAGTCCTTCTGATTGTTGGGTACTTTTCATGACTTGCTGTGTTGTTTCAGGAGATCATTCTTTATTCGTTGTCTTTATCCATACTTGTTTGGAATTATTCTTCCATCCTGCACTTTCTGTGGAAACACAATTAGAAGAAGTAGTACAAGATGAGATGGATGGTACCTTCCTTTTAGAAGAAGTTTCCCGTTTATTAGAGGATGTATTTCTTTTAGAATCATCCTGCTCAATGCATACTTGAGTAGCAACATTTCTCCTTTCAGCTGACTGGGAGGCTTTGACTTTGGGTGATTGCTGAATGTTCAATATCACCTCCAGTTCTAAGCATTTCATATTGAGGGAGTTCTTCTCATCCTGAATAGTTTCTAGCCTTCCTTCCCATTTCTCTTCCAGCTGCTTTAACTGTTCTTCATGCACCTTCTTCATTTCTTGTAATGAATTGTCAAGCTCCTTCACCCTGTTTACTTTTTCTTCATGTTGAGCATCTCTGGCATTCATTGAAACTTTGTGCAACTTTTCCAGTGCATGGAAAACATCTTTGACCACAGTCTTAAAGAATTATTTCTCAGAAAGGATTCTTTGCAATTCTTCAATAGTGTCTTCATATCCTTCATTTCAAAGAGATACTGTTTCATCTTTAGCCTTCACCAGCATTCTGAGAGTGTTGGTTATGCCAACCCTTTTTTCCAATTGATCTTCCATTGCATTGGCTTCTTCTTCTAGCTTTAATTTTTCTTCTTGAAGATCAAGGATGCCAGTAGCTATACACATTACCACTTCCTTGGGGACTGTCTTCTGAAGATATTCGATTGCACTTTGAGGATCTTTCATTGTTCCAACTTCATCACAGCTAGGACAGGCTTTCTTCATCTTCTTGGCCTGTTTCTTCTTTCTATTTTTCTATGTCTTGGCAGATATTTCCATTTGAGGCTGGTTGCTCATTTCCTCAAATCTACACTTTCATAAAGACTCCCTTGGATCTTTTAGAGGTAACCTGGCTCTGATACCAATTGAAGTGCCAAGATCAGTGTGAATCACTGAGAGGGGGAGGGGGTGAATCAGTGATCCCTTAAAAATTTTTAATAATTGATTCCTTATCAATTAAACCTCTATGGCTGGTTAAAGCTTCTATCCACTCTTCTTGTATCTCTCAGCCTTTCCTCGAGTGATGCAGTAAATGTAAAGGCACAAGACACAAGGATTTACAAGGTTTGGCACCAAAGGCATACATCCTTGCCATGTTGGTTATACACCCCAACATGGTTTCTCCATTATAATCGGTTAGTGTTACAATGGTCGATACAAAGTCCCACTGTATCTCTCCTGAGTCCCACAGGAGGGTCTTTATACTGCGTCCCACAGTGTTACCAGAGTCCCACTAGCCTGCTCCAGAATCCCACTGAAGACTTCTTCCACCCTGAGTCTCACAGGGGGCTTCTCTTGGCTCCTTGAGTCACACGAGTAGCTCTTCTTCACTTTAAGTTCTTCAAGTATCCTCAGCAGCCTGGGATAAAGGCTGCTAGCCTTGCTCTGTACCTCTGCTCACTTGTGATGAATAGGTCTTCTCGTCTTTCTCGGGCTTTATCACTTTCTTCTAAGGATGACCCGGCCTCTCTCTTCAAGAATCTTCAACAGCCTCTGAAAAGGTCTATTGGTCTTGCTCTCAGCTTCTGATCACTTCTGTTGATCAGGCTCTTCTCAATTACTGAAAACTCAGAAAACTGATATCTCTAACTTCAGTCTGTCTTCAGTCTGACTTCAAAACAACTTCATGCACTGAATGCATGGCAAATCTGAATCCTCATGCACTGACTGCATGACCTTCTCAATTTCTTCAAGATCCTCTGGTCTTGGTCAACTCAAATGCACACTCACTAATTTGAACTTTGATTACGTGCGCATGTGCATGCATTCATGCACTCCCATCTTTCTTGTCTTGGTGTGATAAACCCACAAAGGTTGTATTCTCATTAAGCACACACACCTTCTCAACCTTCTTCACACATTGTTCTTTTTGTTTACACACTCACAAGTGTGTTTTACTTTAGTGTGAGGGTCTCCCCTTTCTTCCTTCTTCTAAGTGTGTTCACTTCACTTAGTGCACACACACTAGGTTCGGCCTCTTTGCTCTTTGCACACACTTCTTTCACTTTTGCACACACTTGAGACTTGGCCTATTCTTCTTCTTGTTTTGCACACATACAAAAGGTGTTCTTTTATTTATTCTTTAATGTGTGCACCCACAAGGCTACGGCCCTTCACTTCTTTTCACAACCACCAACGGCTACGGCCTCCTCTTGTTCTTTTTGCACAAAAGGAAAAAAATACCACGACCTTCACTTTCTTGCTTGCACACACTTGGCCTCGGCTTACTTCCTTCACTTTAGAACACACACACAATGGTGTGGTCTCGGCCTTCTTTTTCTATTCCACCCGAACTCCAAAGGAGGCATGCAAGGGGTGCGGCCAACTTATCTTCTGTCACGCAAGCACTTGGGTGCACAAGGCAGCGCGCAAGGGTGTCACTGCCGCGCAAGGATCTTGAGCCACGGGTCGCGCATGCCTCGACCAACCACGGGCACAAGGAGGGCGCGCAAGAGCGCTGCCCGAGCTCTCCTGACGTGCAAGGAATAGCGCGCAGGGTCTTGGGTACCCACTGTCGCGCAAGGGGAAGGTGTGTGGGGGTCACCCTTTCTTCTTTCGCGCAAGGGGTGCACGAAAGGGACTCAGCCGCGCAAGTGTTTGCACGGGGCTTCGTCTTCGCGAGGCAGAGCACTCCGCAGGTCTTCCAAGTTTTTTTTTCAGTAAGCATCTCCAGCGCCTGTGGTCTTCTTTTTATAGGCGAGGTAGAGGCGGTTCATCCGCGTGAGAAAAATATTGAACCACCGAAATTTTCGGATCTTATGTTTCTGTAAAATCTCGTTTTTCTCATCAGTTTCCACCGCGGGTTCTTTCCTTATTTTTTTCTACGTGCATGCGACTTAGAACGCATGCATGCCTTTGGTTTAAATACATTGAGCCCAATGCATGGCCTCGCACCTTCGGTTTTCTTCGGCCAAACTCCATCCCATTACATGCAAACACATTTCTATGAATGTTCGTGTTCAGTAGAGCCAGACGATCTCCATGGAGGTCTCGGTTTGCTCAGAGGTGGCCGGGAACTCAAAAACCGTCGTCGGGATGCCTATGGTTCTAACGGAGCTTGCGGGTGGCCTTCTGGCGATCTCAAGGAAGAAGAAAGCTCACCGGCCATTGGATCGTGCGTTTAATGATGTCGGACGGTCGAGACTAGATCTCGGGCGATGAGCGGCTAAGATCTCACGCGAGATGGGATGAACGGCCCAGATTAGATCCTGGGCGAAATCTCGTTGTCCCACATCGAAACGCCGCAGGATTTTCATGCGGTATAACAAACAAGCGCCACGGGCTTCTCGGCAATTGTCTCTCCTTCTCCCTCCACGGTGTCGCCCCGCACCGTGTTCGTCCTGCGTGTCGCGCTCTGCGCCTCTCCTTCCACTCGCGGGCGCGCTCCAGCGCCCATTATGCACACACTTACATTCGCGGGCGTGCTCTTGCGCCCCCGCCGCGCTCCTCCGGGCGTGCCCCATGCACCCATGCGGTGTCTTGGGTGCGCCCTGCCGCCTTGGGCTTCGCCCCAAGGGTACCCCCATGTGTGTGGTGCCTAGCGCCCATGCCTTGGGGTTGAACCCTCAAGGTGTCTACGGGCTGGACATATTTTTGGCTAAGGAAAAGAATGAGGAACTTTGTCAAATACAAATTTCTCCTATGAGTATAAGCCATATACCACATGCCCTTCAATCCATTCTTCTCCTTCATCTTCTTCTTGAGAATTCAAACATTAATCTTCTTGATTAGAAACAACTCCTCAATTTATAATTCTTCTTCATCATCTCATTTTCTACTTAGGAGAGAATTCTCAAGGATCTTCATTAACCGAAATCCTGAATCACATAACTTCTTCAATGTGCTTCATTGATCTAATCAGAGATCAATTGGATCTTCTTCTGATTCACATGAACTAAGAGATAGTTCATGGACTTATTCTGCTCACTTCATCAACTCAGTGGTTGTGGATGGATCATCTTCCTCTCCTCATGCATTTTCAATACAATGCATGCTCTTCTAACATTGTTGTGACATTGTATCCACTTGATACAAGTTCTTTGAACTTAAAGAACAGATCAACAATCGTTAGATTTAATGATGCTCCATCATCATTCATCAAGTGTTGTCACTTAGTATCACCTTGATACAAGTATTGGAACATTAAGATCAGTTCTACAATCGTCTGATGTGATGTGGATGAATGTTTCAACCATAAACACTTATGCCACTTAGTGAATCTCCTAAGTGACATTCATCTTAACACAATGGCCATCCTGCATTCATCACCAACACCATCATAACCTTTTTCATTCACATATTGATTCTCCTTGACATCCATTCATTCTTTGACATCTTCTGATCAACAACATACCTTATTGACAACAAATGCAACACAGTGCACATCATTGAGGCTTGTATCAAACTTTATCCTGAAAATGTCTGATATTTGAGAAATTGAAACTAGGGAATTATATTAACATTTACTAGATTAATTATTCAACCATGACATCCAATGTCATCAAATGAATCCATAACAAATCTCGAGAAATCAACTAAATACACAAACAATTCAATCCATTCACATGTTTCAAGGAATATCATGACATGAGAAAATTATCGAATATCCGTTAACACTGAAAAATACTTTATCATTTTCATTGTAATGTGATCTACCTATATCATGGAACACCATGGAAAACAATTATTATCAGCTGAAAACAAATAATGTTCATAAAAAAGTGGGATATTCAATCTCCACTTTCTATTTTTTGGAAGTACATTCAATTTTCATTCCAATTAGTGTGTCAATATATATATCTTACCTTTATTTTTCAATATTTAATTTAAATTCCTCTCCCATTATTGAAAAGAAATAAATAGTTTATGGGAAAAAGGGTATCAATTAATACCTATGTAATGAACAATCCATCATTTCACTCTATGTCTACATGGGAAATAATAGATGTAGAAACAAATATATTTTTATTCATAACACAAATTATCTATTTACAACTGATCTTGATGCCTTATGAAATGGCAATTAATATAATATTATTATAGGATTATTCATTTTCATTACATTGTGAAATTAATAAATGTAAGATTTATCTTTGTAAGGATATTCTACCTGAAACTCTTATTCTATCATCAAAAAATTGATTAAAACATTAATCTGCAGTATAGAGGATAGTGGTCCATGAGGCACTTCCATTATTCTTATGTCACTGAATAATTCAATTTATCCCCCTTTGAAAAATGTTTTTCATTAATTTTTTTAACAAAGAATGACATATTTTCATGTTTTTTTCAATAATTTTCAGACATGGTTAATTTTTCAACGAAAAGTCAAAATATTGATTTTTATATAACCTTCATTTAATTTTTTAAACACACTTTTTGATTAAAATTTTAACTAAAATTAACATAAGTAAAAAATAAATTTAATAAATTTAATTATATTTCAATAATCATTATACCTTGTTTTTATATAAGTACATTTTGGGTCTTAAAACCCCCATTTTTTTATATTTGTTTTTGAAAATGTTTTATGGGATTAAGTTGAAAATAAATTCGTTAAATCTTGTGTGTCTAATCATGAAAAATAGATTTCGTTTTTTTATAATATTTTTAATTTGTTTTAACTAGGTCCCTTTATGTTTTGGTCATTATAAAGAGTAAATGTAAAAATTTTATTACCAAGGTAAGTGTAAATCAACACACTTAGTTTAAAATAATATAATAAGGACTCAAAAATAATACAAAACAATTAAATAATTTTATTTAATGAGTCCATTTCATACATAATAATAACTGGTTTAGTTATATATAATTTTATGACAATTTCGATGAGATTGTATCATTTATAATATTTTATTTCAATAAAAGTTAGACAAGTCACACTCTTATTTTGTAAAAAATAATATTGTTAATATGGATTTATCCAGATGATACATAACACTATAAAGAGTGTATTATAATATAATTTATTTATTTTATCATTATATTTTTCTAATTATTTTTTGATGAAATAATTACCATAAATTATACAGAACACTAATAGAGTAATTATTCTATTAATGGGAATATCAAAAAAATATTATTAAAAATATTAAAATAATTTTAAAATAAAACAATTAATTTGATATGTTGACTTTATAGATTTCCAGAACATTTTATGGATATAATATTTTTGTTTTCTAATTCTATTTTTTATATTTATATTTCTAAATTAAAATTAATTAATAGTTTAAAATATTGAAATTATTGATATTTTAAAAGAAATAATATTTTATTAAATGAATAAAATTTTTTAAAACACTTATATTTTGGAATGTAAAGATTATTTTGTTGATAATATCAAACATATTCAATTTATTCCCCTTTTTATATTTATATTATGTAAATTGACCCCAAACGATTAAAAATACATTCTTTCATGTTATGTTTTAAAAGGATTACTGAGGGGATAAAACCAAATGATAAGGCTAACAATATGAATTAATTGTGTCAAAAAATTTATTATATGATATTATTTTTACCCATACCCATAATAAATTATAAATAAATGAGTTGTGACACATTTTGAATTAAATATTAATCTATATTAATTTACTATTTTTAGAAACTCTATGAGTTCCCATACCATCTATTATAAAAGGGAACCTCTTATTCTCCATACCTCACAATTAAAATTCAATTTTCAATGAATAATAGCCACAAAAAAGCATAATTTAATCCATACCATAATTATAGAAGTAGTTTTAAGAATAAAAACAACTTTTTTGGTCTTATAGTCTTAAAAATTGATGTTCCCTGAAGAAGATGTACCATTTTTAATCAAGTATTTCTAATATATTTCTGCATAAACATCTTTAAAATCAACTTAATACATGATAAAACAATAAATCTATTATCATAAATATACTAATATTATATTATATTAATTTAATATCTGATATTCAACTCCATCGTCCATCAAATGTTAGAGGAATTATTAGTTCGTCTGTATAAAGGACACTCACCTCAAGAACTATTGTAATCAGTTTTTCCTTATCATTTCACAAGAATACTTATAAGGATTTAGGTAATTTTTATACGTGATATTAATGAAATATTTATAATTATTAAAATATAACGTATCATTTACCTTCTTACGTTTCAATGCATTAAAAAATGATATTATCATTCGTGTGAATCTGTGTACTGCCACCTCAACAAAGCGATGTAATTCTTCTTCCATCACCACATGACATGGATGATATATATATATGTCTATTTAATGAAATAATTTTATATTTATGATATTATTATAATTAGTTAAATATAAAAAAAATACCTCCCATAATTCCATAGTGATAGTTGAAATTTTTTTATGTAAATCATGCACACATATTACATATCGTCTCCATGATTATAATGCAGTTCATTTTTCATAACCATGTATAATGGTGGGATTTAAAATTCAAATTTATGTATAAAAATGATAATTATTGCATTAATATTATCATATAAATGGTTCAATAATTCCACCTTTTTCAATAATCAAATTATTGAATTCATTTTTAGCTTATTTACAAAATACCATCCAAACATCTAACATGGAGTTAAATGATTAAATAATTGTAAAAAATATGTTAATAAGTGATGTAAAAGGAATTATAATTATGAGAAACATTTCTAGTAATGTAAAAAAACTATCATATATTTATTATTCATGAAGATAGAGATATAATTTTATAATTTATCTTTATGGTAAAGTACATTCTATTAAATCCACTTTTAAAGATCCTCTTTATAAATATTAAAAAGGAAAAAAGAATGTATTATTTTAAATAAAAGGCATAAACCAAATTTACCAATATAAATACCCATAATATACATACATAGATATTACATAAAATTTTATCTATATTCATTTCTACATTTAATAAATACTCGATAGCACTGTATAAGTATAATGTCATTAGAAAATGGAAAAAAATATTTCATAAAACATCTGCATTGTCTCCGAATTATTTCCTCATAAATGGACTCATTTTAATATATCTTACTTAATACCCCTTTTTATGTCCTTTTGAAATGAAACATTTGAATGTGTGATATCAAATTCTTAATAAGGGTAAACAATGGAAATATCCATCATATCATAATTATAATACCTAAGAACATGTCATCATGAAGTATTATACTACATATAAAAGATTGTTATATGATTTCATGGGAAGGAATTTCATAAGAATTTATGGAAATAATCCTCAAAGTAAAAGAAATAAGAAATGTAGTTTTGGGGAATACACATAATCTCAGAAAAGTATTTCATATTAGTCAAGGTTCATTGTTTAGACCATCATAGTAGACATAATCCATTACTAATCAAAGTTTACTTGTCGTTCTAGCTTTGTATTACTGAAGAAGAATTTTATTTCATTCCAGTCATGTCTATATCATGATATATAAATCATATGCAATTCATTTAAGGGAGATATATGTCTGACCCATAACATAATGTAATCATTCGTACATGTTCCACAAAAACATAAACCATTCATCATAGATTAACCCGTTGAATAAAATTGATTTTGTAAACATCATTCATGTAAAGAACCAGAACATCCATGTAATTGTTTTTAATATATGAAAATTCTACAAGTCTGTAAAAATTGATGGTACATTATTCCGGGGACCAGAGTGACCAAATTTAATTTGTGAAATTTTGTTTCGGTATGTTCAGTAAACGTGCAAGAGGGTTTTTCATACATTTGAACCGTTGCTCGAAATTTAAAACTGAGGGCGCCGTTGAACTCACAGTGTTGATATTTTCTTAAATAGTCATTCTCATTGACGATAGTTGGTCGAGGATGGAATTTAGTTTTTTGGTTTTCATGAATGGATAAAATAAAAATAATGTTTTTTATATTTTATTTGATGAAACCTTTTTGTAGAAGTTGAGATATGGTCACCACCCAAGACTAATCTCCCATTAGAGGTTATAGTGGTGGGGAATACCTGAGGCCTAAACCTCTCAAGTACCTCATTAAATATGGGAGATCCTCTTCAAATCCTCAAATATTAATTGTGCCAACCCTCCACTCCAATAATCATGACAACAAAACACATTAATTATGCCAAACGATGATATTAATTTACCCAATTTGAATTATATGAAAACATACATAATATATAACATAATATATTATTTTGGGGCTAACATTTTATTTTGGTTGATTTGGGAGATGAGAAGATTTGGAATAAAATCTCACAAATGTAGAATGCCAATGAAAAATGCCTCTCCTTCGACATTTTCTTCTCTAAACTCTGTCAAAGGATGTCCAACGACGCACGAACTGACAATCGAGGAAAATGATGACGACACTGACGTCCATATTTTTACAATGATTCATCTCCATCCTTGTGACCTCGTCGATGTCATCATGTGAATGAGGTAGGGTTTTATTTCTATTTTTTATCACTTCCCATGTACACCCCTTCTATTTCATTAGTGGGCTGGGAACAATCTTTGTGGGAGGATATGATTTGAGGTTCATGTTCATGTTCTTGATGACCCATATGCTACCACCCTAATTCAGAGGGTAAGGGCCACACCAACATGGCCCGACCCTTCCAAAAATCATGTGGGGTACTTCACAATGGCGGAGGATTGTAACCATCCATGGTTGGGGCATGATAACAGTGGTCGACACCACCACCAACCTTGAAGAAGGTGACATATCCGCCTTGAGCCACCACTCATGCCCTGCCGTCTCCGTGCCGACCGCGGCCCCTACCACCGCAAGTGGTTTTACACTGCCTTGTGAAATAGGCACCACCCCGCGGCCAAGGTGCCGCGTCGTGGCCCGACTACTGCCCCGCTGCCTGACCGCCACCTCATGACTGGACATTCGTCCACCATCTGGACCACCACCCCATGGCCAGACCACCCCCCATGTGGTTGATCCACCGCCAAGTGGACAGACCGCTACCCTCCGGCTGGCCCACTGCCTCGAAGGCGACCCGGTGTCCCCAGCCTAGCAGCCTCGTGGCCTCGCGCCCTCGCAACACCCAATACGGCCTCGCAGCCACCCGCAACCCTCTGCGGCCCCTAGTGGTTGCTAGGACAGACCCAGTAGCATGGGATACCCAGTGGGCTAGGATAAACTCAACGGGTCGGGCTGCCCAGTGGGTCGGGCCGATTTGGTCTGACCGGTTCAGACTGGACCCAGGCCCACTAAAACCCAATAACATTCTTTTGGCCATAACTTTGGCACCAGATGTCCATTAGATGAACCATTAACATCCTTAGGATACTTAAAGAGAGCCAGTCCCTTTGAGTCAAACTCCACTGTGTTTTGCAGTAAGATAGGGAATAGTGAGGTCGGATCAAGCACGAATCCAACCGGGCCCCTTAGACTCAAAGGCTAATAACTCACAGACTAGGAGTCCGATTCACACAACGTCTATTACGTTGAGAAACCTATTACATGGCAGAAAATTGAGATTCTTCTTCATGGGAATTCAAGGAAATTGGATTATTGGCCTGTAGATTGTTGAGTGGATACTCCTAGAGAAGAGAGAGCACAGTGCGAGAACTCAGTGGCTGGCTGAGACATGACAACTGAGGAGTGTTTCAACTCAGAGTGACTAGAGAGGCCTAGTGGGGAGTGCCTTGGTGATGCGGAAGACCAACAGTGGAGAGTGACATGGTGACACAGAAGTCCCACGATACTCAAAAGGAGGAGGAACTCAGCAGGTAACGTGGGGGAGCACCTTGTTGATGTGGCGGACAATGGTGGGGAGCGCCTTGGGGATGCAGCATACCCATAGTACTCAACAGGAGGAGTACCTCATCAGTCCATGGATAGTGGGAAGAACCTCTGTGGGACTTGGTATTCCCACTGTACTTGATAGAGGAGGAGTTATCCAATATCTGAGATGTTCGACATTGTTACTGGGAATGTTAATTGATAAACCTGTATAATATATCTAGGTGTGAGCCGAGTCAGTATTATGTTGTTTCCTCATGATTGATATGGATTACTTGATAACAATGGTATATGTATGGGCATATACCTAAACAGGTTTATGTGTTGATTTCTTACATTATGGTTTATCCTTTGTGGATTTTGTGAGACCATGAGGGACTTAGGGTCCCTAATTAGTATCATTATACTAACCCATTCATGGGATATGCTTGCACTTTGTTATGCATGGTCCAGACAAGGGACATCATTGACTGAGGTCATGAGTACAAGGACTGGAAGGTACACATAGTTGGACCATATGGCGCATCGATACACAGAGGAGACAAACAGACGTGGTGTGATGAGGAAGTGATATGTACCTACACATCAGGTAAGATCCTCAGAGGATGACCCAACAACTGACATTCCCATTTCTTCAGTTGTATTGTATCAAAGTTGTACTTGTACTTTCTAGTTGGGCTTGTATTCTGGACCCTTTTACCTACTGCACTCACTATGTTTATAGTTCAATTTACTTGTGTTCCTATCGTGATGTGTTCTTTGTTACCTGTGCATACAGGTTATAATTGAAATTCCTTCAGAGATTTAGGGAATACGTCTTGGTTTCTAGTCAACAGCCCCTGGTATATGGAAGGAGGGATTGGGATAGTCACAGAATGGGCCCTTGGGGATGGGTCGTGAAACATTGGAATCTGAGGATTTCGTTCTACCGTAGAAAATAGGACTATGATCATTCTTTTTAACAAAAATATTGTTAAGTGTAGTGAGTTTGGTTAACAGTTTAAAGAAACTAGTGTTGGGGTGGGAGCTGGGGTATCCATACACCAGGACCCTGACATCTAATTTCTATCATAGTGAATGAAAACACTGATTGTGTGTGTGTTTTAAAAAGTTTTTTATGTTATCTCTTGATTCAGCTCACCATGTATAACATGTTATCCATGGCGCAGCTGTTTCTTTACAGGATGCCTCTACGCAGATAGCTGACTAGGGTTCCGAGAGATTTATGCACTTAGAGACCAACAAGCAACGAGGCCTCGGTGCAGGGCCCTCTTCCTATAGTGGCACCAGCGGAGGCTCCAGCGGTACCACTCCCAGTTGGTCCACTAAAGCCACTAGCCATAGTATCAAACGGTGCACACTGCTTGAGAGCATTGCACAAGTTTCAGCGCCAGAGGCCACCTAGGTTCAGAGAATAGACTGACCTGTAGGTGGCTGAGGACTGGATGGAGGCTGTGGTGAGAGTCTTATGACTTGTGTGGACACAAGCATATCTCATGGCGATCCTTTGCACCAGCCTTCTACAGGAAGCAGCAGGAAGATGGTGGATATTCATGCTCCAAGTTTAATGACGAGGTGACACTTCTTTGTGTAGGCTTCGAGAGCCTGCTTCAGGCAGAGTTTGTCCAAGTTTCTCTTCGTGCAGTTTGCAAACAAGAGCTTCATTATCTGCTGCATGGCAGCATTACTGTGGCTCAGTACTCAGTGATAATACCTGACCTCTCATGCTACTCTACAAATATGGTGGGAGAACCTTTCATCAGGGCGCAAACCATTGAACAGGGGCTTAGGCGAGAGATCAAGGCCTCAATGATCTCACTGAGCATCCCTATGCAGGTGGGGTATTAGAGAGATCCCTATTGGTATAGAGTTTCCTTGATGAGAAGTCACCAATATCTATACCCACAACAAGTAATCACATAGCGGAGACTTCTATAGCTCTTAGCAGACAAACATCACAGAGGTGCAAGTAGACTAGACCTGCAGTTTGATGACTGCATGACTCAGGATTGGTTGTGCGGGGAACCTAAGGTGGAGCCAGTTATACATGGAGCGGGCAGTGCTTCACTTGTGGTGGTCAGAGTAACATGGATTGTGAATATCTGCCACATTATATGGATGATCAATAGATGGTTTAAGGACCACCCAGGCGGAGGAAGAGGTTCGACCGAGTAGGTCTGCAGGGAGTAGGTGGACTTGGCAGGGGAGCTGGCTGTGTAGCTGGCAGTGGGAGACGATTTGAGATGTTACTACCACCACCAACAGAAGGACCTCCCCGACCATAGGGAGGAGGTAAATAGGGTAGATCTTAGCCCCATGTAGCTAAGGCCTACGTTCATGATACTTCAGAGATAAAATGAGGTATGATCTGTGTCTGCTCCACTATAGCTACAGTACTTATAAACACAGGTTATAGTCATTCTTTTATTTCTACTACACTTGTTCAGAGCTCAGAGATTCAGACAGATCCATTGGATCGATACCCATATCTAGAGAATCCTATGGGAGAAGGTTCGAGTATTACGCAGTAGTGTCGGCAGTGCAAGTTTACTCTAGGAGGCGAGAGCTTCGGGTGGGATCTTCTAGTCACAGCGTTGAGGCCTTACGACGACATCATGGGTATGTACTGGTTATCTAATGTCTGGGTCAAATATACTATATTTGGAGAAATGTGTGATGTGTCTGCATGGATGGGACTAGGCTTACCTTTACTTTCGAGAAGGGAGCATTTTCAGTATAGGATGGACTTAACAAGAAGAGACTGTGGATGATCAATCAACAGTTGGATAGACCTACCCTAATATCGGTTGATGTGGAGAGTCTGTTTTATCTTGTAGTGGTGGACTTGTACATGGATGTTTTCCCTGATGATTCTTTGGCTCTACCACCTCACTGAGAAGTGGAATTTTACATTGACTCATACCCTAGTATGGCACCGATATCTACACCAACATATTGGAAGGATCCCGCAGAGCTTTGTGAGTTGTGGGTATAACTAGAGGTCTTCCATGGGAAGGGATTCATTAGTTACAATGTTTCCCCTTGGCTAGCCTCGATTTTGTTCACCACAAAGGCAGAAGGGAGATTGAGGTTTCATGTCAACTATTTGTGACTGAACCAGGTGACTATGAGGAATAAGTATGCACTCCCAAGGATTGATGACCTCTTTGATCAGCTGAAAGGATCAAGGTGGTTCTCGAAGATAGACCATAGATCAGGCTATCACCAACTAAGAGTACGAGACAAGGATGTGTAGATGACGGATTTCAGATGTCAGTATGACCAAAATTAGTTCTTGGTTGTGCCATTTGGTGTATCCTATTCTCTAGCAGTGTTTGTTTGACTCATGTACATGATCTTTCAACAATACCTTGACTTCTATGTAGTGGTCTTCATGGATGACAATCTGAACTTCTCAGCTACTGAGGAAGAGCATGCCTATCATTTGGAGATAGTTCTTGACACACTCCAAGAGCACCATCATTATTGTATGCTCTTGAAGTGCATGTTCTGGATCCGAGAGATTCACTTTCTAGGACATGTCATATCAGAGGATGGAGTTTCAGTGGATCTAGAAAAGATTGAGGTGGTACCTTCTTGAGATCCACCCAGTAGTGTGACAGAGGGACGGAGTTTTTTGGGCTTGGTTTGATACTATCGGAGATTTGTGCCAGATTTTCTCTAGAGATGCAGCACAACTATTAGCATTGACGAAGAAGGGGTAACACTTCATTTGGTAAGAGAAATGATAATCGATCTTTCAAGAGCTGATGTATAGGATTACTAGTGCCCCCATATTGAGACTTATATAGGAGGGCGTAGGGTATGTAGTTTACTGCGACACATCAGCGACCAGAATTGTATGTGTCTTGATGTAGGAGTGAGTAGTGATCATAGATGGTTCTCTACAGATGAGAATGATTGACTATAACTATGCTACCCAGGACCCAGAGTTTGCAGCTGTGGTCCTCACCATGAAGATGTGGAGACATTATCTGATGAGCGAGCACTTTACATTGTACTCTGGTCTAAAGAGTCTAATGTATTTCTTCTCCTAGAAGGGCTTGTAGCAGATACATCAATGTTGGCTTCAGTACCTCCATGACTATAACTTTGAGATAGTCTATATTCCTGGGAAGGTCATCATTGTTGCAAATTCACTCAACAGGAGGTCTAAAATACATCTTCTAGGAAAAGAGACATTGCACCTGAATGATTTATAGATATCCTCTATGGATAGAGATGGAGCATATTTTCTTCAGTCTCTCACAATCACTCCCCCGCTTTTTTAGTGAGTCAGGGAGGTGCAATGTGGGGGCGTTGAATGCGACTCACGACGTGCTCAGATATCCACAATACTGGAACCTGACAGATTTCCAGAAAGTTGGGAGTATGTCATCCACTTCAGTGGCGAAGATGTACCAGGATCTCTGACGAGAACACTGGTGGCCAAGAAAGAAGGACTCAGTAGCAGATTTTGTCTCTTGGCACCTCACATGTCAGCAAGTGAAGGTGGAGCATCAGGTACCAGCAGGCTTGGTTCACCTTTAGAGGTCCCATAGTTGATGTGGTATGGGATATCCATTGACAACATGATAGGACTTCCACATATGTCTAGGTTATATGACTCGATATAGGTGATCTTCGACTGACTCACCAAGTCATCCCACTTCCTAACAATTAGAGAGAAGGGATCAGTAGAGAGCTTGGGACTCCTCTATGTGCAAGAGATTGTTTGGTTACATGGAGTACCCTAGAAGATTATCTATGATTGAGGTGCACATTTTACTTCCCAGCTATGGATGGTGTTGTAGGATGCTTTTTGGATGCTTCTTTGTTTGAGAACCACCTTCCATCATCAGACTGATGGTCGTACTGAGTGGACCATTTAGACCCCTATGGAAATTCTACGTGATTGTGTTCTCGACTTCGGTCGTAGCTGAGAGGATCACTTACCTTTGGTGGAGTTTTCATAAAACAATAATTATCACTCTACCATGGGGATGGATCCTTCTGAGGTATTGTACGTGCAACCATGCTAATCACCTTTGTGCAAGACTGA
Source organism: Viscum album (assembly GCA_963277665.1). NCBI lineage: Eukaryota > Viridiplantae > Streptophyta > Magnoliopsida > Santalales > Viscaceae > Viscum > Viscum album. Next base: position 1,050,145,552 of record OY728148.1, read on the forward strand.
CCCTTGGGAGTTAGCACTAGTAGAACCAGAGATTGTATGAGCTACCACAAAAATGGCACAGATCATCCAGGAGCGGATTATGACTACACAGAGCAGGAAGATGTCATATGTCGACGAGTGAAGGAGACATCCAGTGTTCGAGGATGGTGACTGCGTCTTTCTATGAGTCTCACCCCGATGACGTCTATCGATATTTGGCCGAGGCGGAATGTTATCTCCAAGATTCATCGGACCTTTTCATGTCCTCATCGGAGTGGGTGAGGTGGCATACCTCTTATCTCTTCCACCACATTTTCACCAGGTGCATGAGAACTTCCACGTATCCCAGCTGAAGACATACGTGCACGAAGCTTCTCACATCATCGACCATGGTGAGTTGGATGTCAACGATTGGGAGAATTTTACGAAGGTTCCATTAGAGATTGAGGATCGATAAGAGAGGGTCTTTCATGGATAGTTTACACCTCTAGTTTGCGTTCTCTAGTAGCATGGGAACCTTCAGGAATGCACATGGGTGCCTGAGGCCCAGAAGCGTGCTTAAAACCCTCACTTGTTTACCTTGTTTGATTTATGGCTTATGGGGATGTCAATCCCTGAGGTGGGGGAAATATGAATTCCCAGAATATCCATGTAAATTTTTTAAATATAAGTGAATTTTATGAGTGTGATAAAATTAACAGCGCACGATTCTAATGCTCGGAGAGCCCAGAATAAATTTCTGAACTTTTGTTTGGGTACGTTTAGTAAACAAGCAAGCACGATATTAACTTCTGAATCAGTGCTCATAAATAATATTTCAGGGCACAGTTGAACTTGCAATGCCGGTATTCACAAAAAGAAACATTCACCTTGACGTTATTTGGTCGAGGGTGGAAGTTTTTTTTGGTATTTCGTTAACGAGTAAAATAAAATTAAAGTTGTAGATCTTTTAGTTTTATTTTATTTTTTAAAACCTCTATGTTGAATTTGAGAGTTGGGGGCCACCCAACCCTAACCTTCCATGAGAGGATATGGTTGTGGGGACCAACCAAGTCATAAGCCTCTCAAATCCATTGTTAAATGTGGGAGAACCTCTTCAACTCCTCCAATATTAATTGGGACAACCTTCCTCCACAATATTTAATCCAATTCAACACACTAATTTTGTCGGCATATGAGATTAATTATCCCTATTTGAATTATATGACAACAAACATAATTGATTAGAAAATATATTATATTGGGACTACAATTTCATTTTTGTGGATTTGGGAGAGGAGGATCATTAGGAGAAAAGTTCTCCAATGAAGAACACCAACGAAAAATGCATGTACTTCAATGTTTTCTTCACCAAACTCCATCAAAGGATCTCCAACGACACGTACCGACAATTGAGTAAAATGCTGATGACAACGATGCCTATATTTTCCAAAAGATTCTTCCACTTCCTTGTGACCTCGTCTACTACATTACGTGAATTATTTAGGGTATATTTCTATTTTTTATCACTTCCCTTGTACACCCCTTCTATTTCTTTTTCGGGTTGGGAATAATCATTGTGGGAGGATAGAATTTGATGATCATGTTCATGTTTGTGATGATCCATGTGCTACCACCATACCATGAAGGTTACATGAAAATCCATCATGGTTCAAACCTTCCGCAAATCATATGGTGTTCTTTGAAATGGAGGAGGATGGAAACCATCCATGGTTGGGGAATGAGAATGTCGGACGACAGCACCACCAACCGCGATGAAGACAATTGCGCTGCCCCACGACCATTGCCACCGCCCCAGGGCCTCTGGACCTCCCACAACCATTGCTGTCATCCGTAGATACACACTACCCCTCGTCTGAGGAACCACCTCACAACCGAGGTGCCGCGCCGCTGCCTGACTACCACCGTGCGGTCGGCACGTAGCTGCATGGTCGGACTGCCGCCCCGCGGCCGGACCGTTGTGCCCCGGTTGGACCGGCCCCCAGGGTGGCAGGACGGCCACCCTGCGGCAGACCCCCCCCCCCCCAATAGGGCTGGAATGCCTCCCCATGGCTAGACGGCCAGCCAAGGCCTGACAGCCGCCCCACGGTCGCGACACCTCCCTGCGGCTGAACAGCCTTCCCATGCCGAGCTGCCCCATGGACTCGCACCCACACGACACCCTATGCGGCCTCGCGACCACCCGCAGCCCTCTGTGGCCCCTCGCAGTCTGCTGGGATGGTCCTAATAGGCCGGGCTACCTAGCTGGCTGAGCTGAACCCAACGTTCCAGGCCGAGTTGGTCCGACCAGGTCGGACCGGACTCTGGCCCACTATGACCCAATTACATTCTTTTAGCCATAACTTTGGCAATAGACGTCTGTTAGACGAACCCTCAGTAGGGTTGGGATCCTTGGATTGAGTTGGTCCCTTTGAGTGATACTCCGCTATTTTTTTGATTAATATGGGGAACAGTCACGTTGGATCAAGCACGAATCCAACCGGGTCCCTGGGACTAAAAGGCTAATAACTCACATACAGAGAATCTGATTGACGCACTGTTTGTTATTTTGAGACCCCTATGATGTGGAAAACCATTGAGATAGTTTTTAGTGGCATGTAGTGGAAGATATAGTATTGACTAGTATCTTGTGGAGAGGATCCTCCAGGAGTCGAGCGAGCATAGTGCGGGAAACCAATGGCTAGCTGAGACATGACAAATACTGACAGTTTTGACTCAGAGTGACTTGAGAGGCCGAGTGGGGAGCGCCTTGGTGACATGGAAGACCCACTGTGGACAGTGCCTTGGTGATGTGGTAGATCCACGGTACTCGACATGAGAACTACCTCAGCATGCCACGAGGGGGAGAGCCTTGGTGATGCGGCTGACCCGCGTTGGGGAGATCCATGGTGACGCGGAAGACCGAGTATACTCGACAGGAGAATTACCTTAGTAGTCCATGGTTAGTGGAATGTGCCACTGTGTGATGCGACATACCCACATTACTCGATAGAGGAGGATTTATCTAATAGCTGAGGTGTTCAATGTTGTGACTGGGAATGTATCTTGATACAAGCCCTAGAATAAATCCCGTTGTGAGCTATGTTAGAACCTCTTTATTTTTCTCATGACTGAGATGGATTACTTCATAACGTAGATATATGTATGGGCATATACCTAAGTAGGTTTATTTTTTGATTTCATACATTTTGGTTTATCTTTGGTGGATTTTGTGAGACCATGAGGGTCTTGGGGTCCTAACTGAGTATCGTTATTCTCACCCCTGCATGAGCAATGCCCGCACTTCATTGCGTTTGGTGCAGATGATAGAAGGTGTTTAATGAGGAAATGAGTACAAGGACTGGATGGTGCCTAGTGGTGGAAAATATAGCATGTCGATACGTGGAGGCGATGGACAGAAATGGAGTGCTGAGGAGGTGATCTATACCTACCATTTAGGTAGGACCCTCGAAGGGAGACCCAACAACTGACTTTACCGTTTCTTCAATTATATTGTATCACAATTGTACTTGAACTTTCTAGTTTGTCTAGTATTCTATCCCCTTTTACATACTACACTCACTCTGTTTACAGTTCAGTTTTCATGTGTTTCTGTCTTAATGTGTGCTTCGTTATGTGTTCTTATAGGTTATAGTGGAAATGTATTCTCAGATTTAGGGAATACGCCTTCAGTACTAGTCTATAGCCACTAGCCTGTGGAATGCGGGCATGTGGTAGTCACAGCCCGTGCCCTAGGGGACAAGTCATTAAAATTCAATCATAATTCATATAATCCAAATCAATTTAATAAATAGAATTACATGATAAAAATTCATAGTAATAATTTGTATTGAAAATTAACCCAATTAAAATAATTTAATCATAGATGTAATTTTTTTATGAAACATTTGAAATTATTTCTAGATGAAAATATCATTTCATCTTCAAAAACATTATCTTTTCATTTGACCATGCGCAATTTTAAAATAAAATAATATTATTTTGAATAAACATGAAATCTCTTTATATAATCTTTATGGAAATAATTAATTATTAAATATTAAATATTCATTAATGAATTATATGTGAAATAATAATTATTCTCATACGTCTTTATGAAAGTCAAAATGTATCTTGAATGGAAAAAAAGAAAGATTCGTTTAAATCTATGTAGTAAAAGTTAAAATTGGTAAATCTGAATATAATCATACATAGTATAATAATAAAAATATTATGAAAACATTATTTTTAGAAAACATTGACATGTATGATAAATACACCCCAAAAAAATAATTACTTATAAACAATCTTTGATAAAAATGAGATTACAAAATTATAAATTACATTCGGTATAATATAATTTGTATCAATACAAACAACATATAAAATGTTATTAATAATTTTATTCAATTATTATATAATATCAATAATTTTTATGATATAATATAAGATATATTATCATCTATTTGTTAGTAATAGTTCATTGTCACTCGTTATTAATACATTAACTAATTTAGGTTCTAAACCAATAATTTTCAGAGAACATCATGTTCCACTACCATGAATATAATTTTATCATTTAAATAATTATATTAGTATAATATTTATCATATTTATTTATTAATTTTTTATATTTAATTATTTTTTAACAAATATCATGTAAAATCAATCACATTTCATCATAGAGACAGTAGGTTATATGTATCCACGAGAGACGATAACATTCATTTAGTGGTTAAATGGTATGAAATTAAGTGATATAATCATTACAATGAATAATTATAATGTTATATTTATTATTTAAATTCATTATACTCATCATTATACCCATCTAAATTATTTATTTTTTGAATAATAAATTACATTGAGACATGGAGACAGTAAGTCATATGTACACATGAATTGTGATATTGTTATTTGTATGATATATTAAAGGAGGTTTAAGGTTGTTAAATAATTATAATAACATCTTATAATTAATTTTAAACTGTTTTTATTATTTTTTATTGAAAAAAAAAATTCTGAGGGTGTAGAAGACTAAACTAATTTTTAATGAGGTGATAAAATAATTACATCTTGTTAGAGTATCTCCTACTTATTTGCAGAAAATGTCTCTTTGGATGGTTTTCTACCCAATGTTTACCCTCTATAATGAAGTTAAGGATGTTGGGAGAGTAAATGGGGATGTTTATTCCTAGAAAAATTCATTTATATGAGTGATTAATATAGAAGTATAGGTTCGCTTTTATAAGATAGGGGATGGGAACCTATAGAAATATCATAAATATTTAATTAATATGAATTAATTTTTAAATTAAAATGTATTTAATGTTTATTATGTAGAATATATGATGGGCTTGTTTTAATTTTTTTTCAACTAATAATATTTATACATGTTTTGATTTTATTTTAACCCTTATAATTTGGATTTATCTTTATGTAATTGTTTCTGATGCTTTCATCGGGGCGCGTGCATCCGTCTGCGGGGAGGACGCGCTGCTTGTTACCTCGCATTCCCGCTTTCCAATAGTGGGCAGCATCCATTCCTTGTTTAGGGACGTCTGCTCCTTGATCGAAACCGGGATGATTGGATGTCGGTCCATCCTTCCGTGGATTCCTCCTCGGAACTCATTACCTAGTCCTGGTCTCCCTCATAGATTTAAGACGGGTTCGTGAAGCTCTTTCCCGGTGCCATATCTATATGCACGCCAGTTAATTACGCTTCTTCCGTCAAGATGCTCCAAGGGGTCTTGTCGGGGCAGAAACCTTCGGTGGGGAGAATGGTTACGTTGGGGCGTTGTTGGCATGTCTGTCTTTGGTCCCTCATCATAGGGCTTCTCGAGGGGGCGGAAACCCGAGGCATCCCACATCGAACGCGGGGAATGTGTACCATCTGAGGTTTTCCTCAGCTTACCTTGTTTAACATGGGGTATGCCACGAGATTAACATATTTCGTAGACAGATCGGGTTGAAGGGACCCTAGGGGGAACACCGATGTTGGGGCCAACACATGGGCAGCTTCCCGGATGCCATGGAGTGGGATGGGGTGGCATGATCTCACCGGGATGTGGTGGCCGAGTAAGGATCATGATGGATGATGCAGTGAGACATGGGGCTTACATTCTGAGACGGCCCAAGAAGGGGAATATAGTTTAACGTCATGCGGGACATGATACAGTTTAACGTCATGCAGGATCGGATACAGTTTCACGTCATGCAGGACTAGAGGTTCATGTCTTCTACTCTGAGGCGGCCCAAGGTGGTCAGGGAACCGACATGGAGAGGTCAGGACGACCGGGTGGTGGGCTTGAACCTCATGGAGGCTTCCTACGTACCGTGCGTTAGAACGGATAAAAGTCCAGGTAGTTCGCTGGGATGGGGCTTATGCTCTGGGGAGGCCCATAAGAGGGTGCCATGGTTGATGCATGCTCTAAGCCCACATGAGTCATGGTCGGTGTGGGAAACAATAGGCAGCATAGACCAGACGATCACATTGCGAAGGGTGCGTCCGTGAGAAGCAGAATGGGGCTTACGCGTTGAGTGGCCCAGAGAGGAAACAGGTGCTTACGCGTGGTTAGCGGCCCATGGTTCCAGGGCTTACTCCATGGTGGATGCCCATGGTGTGACAAAGAGCAGTGGGAAAAGGACTCCACTGGCCTTGGCAGGGGTGAAGTTCAGAGATTCATGGCTGCAATCATCCGCAAGAAAGGCTAGGGGATTACACTCTGAGGTGACCCTTCCCCCGCGGACAAACGCCGCTCCGGCAAGGAGGATCTCATTCCATGTGAGGAAGAGTCCATTCCCGTGGAGATGAGTGGGCGTAAACAATGTCCGAGTTGGGGGGACCCTGCGTGCGAAGCACGAGGTCGAACCATAGTTTAAATTCATGTGTTAAGGGCGAGGTGCTTATAAATTTAACGTCATGCAGCTTGGATGAGGTGGGTTCGCTCCACACCACTAGGGCTTACATGCCCAACTCCCTCTACCCCTTGTGGGAGGGAAGGCATCGGCATGGCCATACTGAAGGGGGGCCGCAGGGCAAACCACCGGGGGGTCCAAGTTAGCGTGGCTACGGTGGATGGGGCTTACGGAAGGAAGCTTCACAAGTGACACTAAGGAGAGGCAATGATGGACAGGGCATACGCGTGGAAGAAGCCCATAATATCTTCCTCATGTCTGGCCATGAGGGCATCCCAACTCATGGGTGGGTTGAGGTATGAACCTATGCACAAGTGCACAATCGGGATAATGCCAAGGGCATTGGAATCGGACCGAACAAAGGGACATGAAATGTGTGAATCACATGAACGACATTTGAAAAACAATGAGAGCAGTGTGGAGATAGAGGATAGCTGCTGACCATGTTCGCAACACAACATCTTATCTCGTTAGCCTTGAATGGGGACAAATAAATGAGGGGTGGACTGCTGACCGTGTTCGAAACACAGGACCTGACTCAAAGTGTCACCCAAAGCCTTTTGGGGTGTTGGTCCAGGATAGCTGGCGGACCATAGGTCAATCATCCATACCGTTAGGGGGTCCCTCCAGACATGGAAGTGGATATAGATCAAAATGAAGGACATGCAAAGTGTGGGGTAGAGTGATGGAATGTTTGAACGGATTCCAACGCTCTTGAAACTACACCACTGTAATCATGGCATTAGGCATCTTATGCTCGGCGCACAAGGAATCTATTATTAGGAATAAGATGCGTCCTATGTTTGGAGAACATGGTTTACTATAGTTTATAGTCATGTAGATAAGACTATGGAATCTCATGCATGTAGTATAAGGCATCTCTTATTTGGAACAAGAGGCATCATATTATTGAATGATAGGGCATTCTACTTAGGGGAATTGGCGATGAGAATCTCAACTCACGACATAGGAAACGAACCAAGAGGAATATGTCAAATCAAGGTGTTTCGTAGTGTGCATAGGAGTATCTCAAATGATGTTATTCCCTAGGTGGAAGGTTGGTGTGCATAAGGGCGCAATGGAAAATCCCAACATCCCGGCCAGAGAAGTTCACGATATGACTCTCCATTTTCCATGGGGTTCTGTGATAGTAGCGAAAGGAGGCTTGTGCGCAATAGGAGAGACACACAGGATAGGTTGCACGCAATAAGGGAGGCCTACGTGCAATAGGGGAGTCATGCGCGCAATTGAGGCTGCTACGCAGAAAACACCGGACCATCGTGCAATTTGGGGATGCACTTGAAAAAGGCCGGGTCGGCGCGCAAAGGAAGGGATCGCGCGTAAAAGAAGTAATTGTGTTCCCATGGTAGGGGTGCACACGCAAATGAAGGATTGCGCGCAACTTGGTCGGACTGCGCGCAAACGAAGGAATTACACGCAATGGGCAGACCCCAGAGGGGTTGGCGTTTAGTCTAAGCCAGGGGGATCTCGCGCAAAGGGCGGATCCCGTGGCGACATGGCATGGAAAAGAACCATAACTCGAGACCATTTTGTGTGCATTATTGCGCACATGGGAGCCGGTTCAAATTCCTCCCCCTGAAAGGAAGATGGTCTCCTTTTATTTATAGGAACCGGGTGGCATGGAATCCAGGGTTGCATGAAATTCTTCCCGCCGAGCACAGCTGGGGCGCAAAAACTCACCGCACAGAACCGGGGCACGCAAAGATTTCGCGCCTCATCGGCTCAACTCCGCGAAACCTGGTGATTCAACGCGCACAGAACAATTTTTCCCGCGGATCCTCTTTTATTTCACGCACCACATCCAAGGCCTCCGGATCGGGCCTCTGATTCCAAATATGACTTCACATCGTCATTTCAAAACATCCTCCGAGAGTTACAGACTTTTTTCGGCGTCAACAGTAATATATTTAATTTAAATTATTGTAATAACATTATATAAATTTAATGATTATAAATATTTACTTATATTGTTTCAATAAACAATAAATGGATATTTTATGAAATATTAGACCTTATCATGACCAATTTTTAATTTTAAAATATTTTAATTATTTCAAAATAATTTTAAAAAAGTTATTTTTCTATAATATCAATAGTTACAATTTTAATACTATTCATTTCTTTTATTTTAAATAAAATCTTCACAGAAGAGAACTTTGAAGAAAAACATTTAATATACTCCAAAAATGTCTTCATAGACAATAAAATTTATGTGGACTTTTAATTAATTAAAAAATATATTTATTATATTATTTCTAAATACATTTATTTGATATTTATATCAATAAAATAATTCATGCATCACTATTGTGTCATCCTTAATGGTAATTATTTAATTTCTAAAAACTATAAATAAAGTTATATGATTTAGGTAATTCATTTACATTTCTAGTGACTAAATATTGTTTATTTTATCTCTTTCTTATCTCAAAATTATAATAAATATACATATATAATAAGATAGTGTGAAATTTTGGAACATTAATTTATGTTAGTAATATTAATGTCATATTCATGGGAATATTCCCATTAAAGAATTTAGTTTCTAACCATATATAATAATGGTATAATTTAATCATCTAATATGATTTTTATATGTATGATGAATATTTTATGTTATTATTTTTACCATTAATTAACTGATTTAACCTTAACCGTGGTTATAAAAAAAGTTAATAATAATACAATTCATAATGTCCAGAAGAATAATAGTATCCTATTAACATAATATGGATCCACTGATTCCAAAAATGTAATCAATATTTCAAATTTTTAGCACATAGGATCGTTTAACTAAAATAAAATTAATCCAATTGTTGCAAAGAGAGAACACATTAAAAAAGATAAAGCATTGCAAAATATGGAAATGATTTTATATATGGATTCAATTTTAAATTAATGTTATTGACATACATTATATTGAATGATAAAAATATATTTTATTTATAATTTAAATCCATTAAATATTATAATTTTAAAATATAAATTATTTCAATGAAAATGTTGTTTTCTCATAATATTTAGTCTATTTTTACTATTCATAAAAAATTTAAGGTCATCAAAAAAATAACTGAAATTCATCCTAAGTAAATTTTTGTATCCCCCTTCAAAATAACATGCATATTTTTTCATATAAAATTTATTATTTTTTCAGAATCATAATTTAAAAGGGGTTATCAATTCAAATACATAATATTACCCTTAAAAATTGGGTTATTTATAATTCAAATAGGTTTTACTCATACCATATGTAAAAATATCCTTTGGATGAAAATAAAAACCATTTAATTAAGTATATGACATATATATATCTAATTAATTTCGTTATCAGTAGTAATTTCCTAAAAATTACTAATATTTAATTTATTTATATTCTTCATAAACATTTGATAGCCAAAGAATTTAGAGTGCATTTTCATAAGTTATTTATACATATTCTTGTTAAACTAAAAATGATGATATAATGGTAATTTTATTATAAGGGTTTCTCATGGTTCGTTTATAATAATGATTTTGTATAGTGTAATCTAGTCATGAATCAAAATTATTTATAGAAAATATTTCATAAAAACATCTGGGTGTTACATTCTACCCTGCTTAAACAAAATTTCTCCCTTGAAATTAATCACATGGAATGAAAATAAATGATGATACCGCTCCATCATCATATCTTAATGTTACCACAAAGCTTTATCAAATTAGCAGTTTCACTATAAAACATTAACAAAGTGAGTGGTCTTGTTCTTTAGAACTTTTTTTCTATGATCCATAATTCATATAGGTTTTTTATAATAAGAAATATCTTTCTCAAGAGGAACAACTTATGAGTTTATTACATGTAAAGGATTTTGTATGTATATTCTCAAGAGAGATGCATGGAACAAATAATGAACTTGAGAATGATTTGGTGGAAGCACTAATCGATAAGATACCTTCTAAACAAGGTCAATAACATAAAAAGAATGATATACCTAGGTATCATCATTCCCTTCCTTAAAAATCTTATTACTCACTTCTAAGGAGTTATATGTAGAAACACGTTATCACCCTAGTCAGAACTCCTGGCCTTTCATTTGTTCCATGGTTGATGCATTCTCTAAGCCCACATGAGTCATTCTCGGTGTGGGAAACAATAGGCAACATAGACCAGGCGATCACATTGCGAAGGGTGCGTCCGTGAGAAGAAGAATGGGGCTTACGCGTTGAGTGGCCCAGAGAGGAAACAAGGGATTACGCGTGGTTAGCGGCCCATGGTTCCGGGGCTTACTCCATGGTGGATGCCCATGGTGTGACAAAGAGCAGTGGGAAAAGGACTCCACTGGCCTTGGCAGGGGTGAAGTTCGGTGATTCACTGCTGCAATCCTCCGCAAGAAAGGCTAGGGGATTACACTCTAAGGCGACCCTTCCCCCGTGGAAAAACGCCACTCCGGCAAGGAGGATATCATTCCATGTGAGGAATTGTCCATTCCCGTGCAGATGAGTGGGCGTAAACAATGTCCGAGTTGGGGGGACCCTGCGTGCGAAGCACGAGGTCGAACCATAGTTTAACGTCTTTTGTTAAGGACGAGGTGCTTAGAAATTTAACGTCCTGCAGCTTGGATGAGGTGGGTTCACTACACACCACTAGGGATTACATGCCCAATGCCCTCTACCCCTTGTGGGAGGGAAGGCATCGGCATGGTCATACTGAAGGGGGGCTGCAGGGCAAACCACCGAGGGGTCCAAGTTAGCGTGGCTACGGTGGATGGGGCTTACGCAAGGAAGCTGCACAGGTGCCACTAAGGAGAGGCAATGATGGACAGGGCTTACACGTGGAAGAATCCCATAATATCTTCCTCATGTCTGGCCATGAGGGCATCCCAACTCATGGGTGGGTTGAGGTATGCACCTATGCGCAAGTGCACAAGCGAGATAATGCCAAGGGCATTGGAATCGGACCGAACAAAGGGACATGAAATGTGTGAATCACATGAACGGCATTTGAAATACAATGAGAGCAGTGTGGCGATAGAGGATAGCTTCTGACCATGTTCGCAACACAACATCTATCTCGTTAGCCTTGAATGGGGACAAATAAATGAGGGGCGGACTGCTGACCGTGTTCGAAACACAGGACCTGACTCAAAGTGTCGCCCAAAGACTTTTGGGGTGTTCGTCCAGGATAGCTGGCGGACCATAGGTCAATCATCCATACCGTTAGGGGGTCCCTCCAGACATGGAAGTGGATATAGATCAGAATGAAGGACATGCAAAGTGTGGGGTAGAGTGATGGAATGTTTGAACGGATTCCAACGCTCTCGAAACTACGCCACTTTAATCATGGCATTAGGCATCTTATTCTTGGCGCACAAAGAAGGAATAAGATGCGTCCTATGTTTGGATAACATGGTTTACTACAGTTTATAGTCATGTAGATAAGACTATGGCATCTCATGCATGTAGCATAAGGCATCTATTATTTGGAACAAGAGGCATCATATTATTGAATGATAGGGCATTCTACATAGGGGAATTGGCGATGATAATCTCAACTCACGACATAGGAAACGAACCAAGAGGAATATGTCAAATCAAGGTGTTTCGTAGTGTGCAGAGGAGTATCTCAAATCATGTAATTCCCTAGGTGGAAGGTTGGTGTGCATAAGGGCGCAATGGAAAATCCCGACATCCCAACCAGAGAAGTTCACGATACGACTCTCCATTTTCCATGGGGTTTTGTGATATTAGCGAAGGGAGGCTTGTGCGCAATAGGAGAGACACACAGGATAGGTTGCACGCAATAAGGGAGGCCTACGTGCAATAGGGGAGTCATGCGCGCAATTGAGGCTGCTGTGCAGAAAACACCGGGCCATCGCACAATTTGGGGATGCACTCGAAAAAGGTCGGGTCGGCGCGCAAAGGAAGGGATTGCACGTAAAAGAAGGAATTGTGTTCCCATGGTAGTGGTGCACACACAAAGGAAGGATTGCGCGCAACTTGGCCGGACTGTGCGCAAACGAAGGAATTGCACGCAAGGGGCAGACCCCGGAGGGGTTGGCGTTTAGTCTAAGCCAGGGGGATCTCGTGCAAAGGGCGGATCCCGAGGCGACTTGGCGTGGAAAAGAACCATAACTCGAGACCATTTTGTGTGCATTATTATGCACATGGGAGCCGGTTCAAATTCCTCCCCCCGAAAGGAAGATGGTCTCCTTTTATTTATAGGAACCTGGTGGCATGGAATCTAGGGTTGCATGAAATTATTCGCGCCGAGCAGAGCTGGGGCACAAAAACTCACCGCACAGAACCGGGGCACGCAAATATTTCGCGCCTCCTCGGCTCAACTCCGTGAAACCCGGTGATTCTACGCGCGCAGAACAATTTTTCCCACAGATCCTCTTTTATTTCACGCACCACCTCCCAGGCCTCCGGATCGGGCCTCTGATTCCGAATATGAATTCACATCGTCATTTCAAAACATCCTTTGAGAGTTACAGACTTTTTCGGCGTCAACAGTAATATATTTAATTTAATTATTGTAATAAGATTATATAAATTTAATGCTTATAAATATTTACTTATATTGTTTCAATAAACAATAAATGGATATTTATGAAATATTAGACCTTATCATTACCAATTTTTAATTTTAAAGTATTTTTATTATTTCAAAATAATTTTAAAAAAGTTATTTTTCTATAATATCAATAGTTTCAATTTTAATACTATTCATTTCTTTTATTTTAAATAAAATCTTCACAGAAGAGAACTTTGAATAAAAACATTTAATATACTCCAAAAATGTCTTCATCAATAATAAAATTTATGTGGACTTTTAATTAATTAAAAAATATATTTATTATATTATTTCTAAATACATTTATTTGATATTTATATCAATAAAATAATTCATGCATCACTATTGTGTCATCCTTAATGGTAATTATTTAATTTCTAAAAACTATAAATAAATTTATATGATTTAGGTAATTAATTTACATTTCTAGTGACTAAATATTGTTTATTTTATCTCTTTCTTATCTCAAAATTATAATAAATATACATATATAATAAGATAGTGTGAAATTTTGGAACATTCATTTATGTTAGTAATATTAATGTCATATTCATGGGAATGTTCCCATTAAAGAATTTAGTTTCGAACCATATATAATAATGGAATAATTTAATCATCTAATATGATTTTTATATGTTTGATGAAAATTTTATGTTATTATTTTTACCATTAATTAACTGATTTAACCTTAACCGTGGTTATAAAAAAAGTTAATAATAATACAATTAATAATGTCCAGAAGAATAATAGTATCCTATTAACATAATATGGATCCACTGATTCCAAAAATGTAATCAATATTTCAAATTTTTAGCACATAGGATCGTTTAACTAAAATAAAATTAATCCAATTGTTGCAAAGAGAGAACACATTAAAAAAGATAAAGAATTGCAAAATATGGAAATGATTTTATATATGGATTCAATATTAAACTAATGTTATTGACATACATTATATTGAATGATAAAAATATATTTTATTTATAATTTAAATCCATTAAATATTATAATTTAAAAATATAAATTATTTCAATGAAAATGTTGTTTTCTCATAATATTTAGTCTATTTTTACTATTCATAAAAAATTTAATGTAATCAAAAAAATAACTGAAATTCATCCTAAGTAAATTTTTGTATCCCTCTTCAAAATAACATGTTTATTTTTTCATATAAAATTTACTATTGTTTCAGAATCATAATTTAAAAGGGGTTATCAATTCAAATACATAATATTACCCTTAAAAATGGGTTTTTATAATTAAAATAGGTTTCACTCATACCATATGTAAAAATATCCTTTGGATGAAAATAAAAACCATTTAATTAAGTATATGAAATATATATATCTAATTAATTTCGTTATCAGTAGTAATTTCCTAAAAATTACTAATATTTAATTTATTTATATTCTTCATAAACATTTGATAGCCAAAGAATTTAGAGTGCATTTTCATAAGTTATTTATACATATTCTTGTTAAACTAAAAATGATGATATAATGGTAACTTTATTATAAGGGTTTCTCATGGTTCTTTTATAATAATGATTTTGTATAGTGTAATCTAGTCATGAATCAAAATTATTTATAGAAAATATTTCATAAAAACATCTGGGTGTTACATTCTACCATGCTTAAACAAAATTTCTCCCTTGAAATTAATCACATGGATTTAAAATAAATGATGATACCGCTCCATCATCATATCTTAATGTTATCACAAAGCTTTATCAAATTAGCAGTTTCACTATAAAACATTAACAAAGTGAGTGGTCTTGTTCTTTAGAACTTTTTTTCTATGATCCATAATTTATATAGGTTTTTTATAATAAGAAATATCTTTCTCAAGAGGAACAACTTATGAGTTTATTACATGTGACGGATTTTGTATGTATATTCTCAAGAGAGATGCATGGAACAAATAATGAACTTGAGAATGATTTGGTGGAAGCACTAATCGATAAGATACCTTCTAAACATGGTCAATAACATAAAAAGACTGATATACCAAGGTATCATCATTCCCTTCCTTAAAAATCTTATTACTCACTTCTAAGGAGTTATATGTAGAAACACTTTATCACCCTAGTCAGAACTCCCGGCCTTTTATTTGGTTGTCAGCATAACATATTCAATGACTCTAGGATTCTCTTAGGTGTTTTTGAATAGATCTGAACTTTTAGGTCATTTCATTAACAAGAGAAGGTCCTAATATCATTTTTTTCCCAGCTTCAACTTATAAATATGGAGTTATTCACTTATTTAGAAAAAACTATTCATAAAGATACATCTAAATACATATGTGAAGGCTATTGTTGTAATAAAATTCCACAATTGTTAGATGTTGATATCAACAACCTTTTAAATACATATATAATGTTCTCAACATGTATTCTAGACTTAGAATTTTCCTCTCAAACTAGATGTCTATCTGACGCTAATAAAAAGTGCTCAAAGATAATTATATATATAGATCATGTGGAATACTATACTAGAACACTGATGTAAACCCTAAATCCCAATCAGATATAATGTCATGAATTAATCCATGATATCTTACCAATTTTTTTACATATATCATGACAATCTAATTAAGAGATAAATCCTCTCTAATAGCAATAATGTGTGATGAATTCATAAGGAAATCAAATATAACCCAAATATCATTATTTCCATTGGATTATTTGCGATTTCCAAAACCAATATAAGTAGTGATGTTTTCCAATTTCTTGTTCTTTATTGGTAATGGTTGTAACATCCCCTTATACTTCGGTCTCTTAGCCTTAACATGATGTCAAACCAAGCATAGAGAGACATATTTGACAACATATTTTTTCATACCATCCCACCGCAAATATAGTTTTTGGTCCCTATTCATCTCTATGCTTCCAGGTGAATTGAGAATGAAGAATTATTAACCTCATTCAATAGCTCATTCATTAATTCTGGAATGTCATGAATAAAAATACTGGTTCAAAAAAATTATTACTTCCTCACAATCATGGTTGAATTCAAGAAAATTTCTCACCCTGTTTATCTTTATATATTTATTTTGCACCTCTTTAATCATCACTTGTATAAATGGTTGAAAATTCATTTCACATTGATTTGATTTATCCACATACATTAAAATTTCATGTTATATCATTTTCAAATATATAAGTATTCGATCTTTTTTGGTGACCATCATATATAGTCAACAATAGTATTGTCAAAAAAAATAGCATCCACAGTGTTTGCTTTCCTTAGGTGGTAATTTATACAGTAGTCGTAATCATTAATCAAATCCAACCATCATCATTGGTGCATATTCTTATCCTTTTGTCTTAAAATATACATTAAAATTTTATGTTAAGTATAAATATCACACCATTCACCATAAAGACAATTCATCAATATCATTAATGAATATATTTCCTCAAATAACTCCAAATCATGAGTTGGGTAATTTTCACATGGATTTTTAACTACCTTGTGGCATAAGATATCACCATATCATTTTTTCATAAGAAGACATCTTAGCCCCATCTTGGATTCATCACTCTAGATCACATACCTTTCTCCACTATAAGAAGTGTGAGAATAGGTGCACTAAATAACCTTCTTTTTAGCTATTTGAAATTCTTTTCATAATCCTCCATCCTTACAAAAATACATCCTTTATGAGTTAGCATGCTAAGTAGATTAAGTAATTGTAAAAAAATTAAAAAACATTGATAATATCCATCAAAACAAAAAAAATAGATCCCAACAAAAATTTTATGTCTCATGCATATTTCAACAACATCAATTTTTAATGGATCTATATATATAACTTATATTGAGATTATGTGACCCAAAAAATAATTTTTTTTACGAAATAATTCACTATTGGTAAATTATACATATAGATTATCATTTCTTAGGGTCCTTAGAACTCTTATGTAATCATTATATTCTTACATTATCTTTTAAAAAACAATAATATAACCACTAAATACTTCGAAAAACTAATCAAGATTGTGTATAAATACTATATTCATTTTAATAATGAAGATAGAGGATGTATTAGAAAGACCAAAAGACATCCCTATAAATTGATAGTGTCCATACCTTTTATGGAATACAATATTTTTTATATCTTTTTATTGTCCCTTGATTAATTATATGATTAATGAGATTAATTTGGGAGAAATATTGAGCTTCATAAATTTTTTTGAATAATTCATCAATATTGGGATGTGGGTATTTGTTTTTGATAGTGGTACAGTAATTTTTTTGGTAATAAATGAAGAGAGTAAATGATATATATTTATTCATAACAAATATTATAGTTGTTACCCAAGGTGACACACTACGATGTATAAATCCTTTATCATGATTCCCTTGGATTTTCTTATTAAATTCCTACAACTCAGTTGGGGGAATTCTATATGGTGTTATTGAAACAATCATAACACCTCGTATGAGTTCTATTGAAAACACAATATCATGATATGGTAGAAGACATGACAGTTACTCTAGAAAAAACATCATCAAAATCCCATATATAGGTTTAATTCTTAATCATGAGTTTCTATCCATCCATTTGAGATAAATAACCTTTATTTATAAAAATCAAGGCCCATCATATGGAATAAATTTCTAATGGAAGGTTATATTCATCTTTAAATCGATAGATGTTAATATATTAGACTAGAATATGAAATTTCACTTCCCTTCATAGAAAAATGATATAAAATCCATATAGAGAAGGAAAATCCATGAAAATAATCACATCATATCCAGAATAAGAAGAATCAAAAAATTTAATGGAAGTACTCAACCCAAAACTCCATCCGAAGAAAATTAAAATCATTTGATGTGACCATTATGCCATTAAGAGGTGTCAAAACTAAATTAATATCTAATTTTTTAGGAAATATGACAATACCCATATAAAATTATTCTGAAATAGAACATTGAGTTGATCTAGAATCAAATATAACATTTGATACTTTAAAGTGGATTGTAATTGTACCTTTCAACAATTTAATTATCATACTCCACATCAATGATAGGGATTTCATGTGAAATTACTTTCTCATTATCCTTAGGATTTTTATGATACTGATCATAATAAATAACCAAAGGATTATATCATTTATTCGCATAATTCCACATTTCATTGAACTTGTTGGATTAAACTTTAGGAGGTGAAATTTTTGTAGCCTTTTCTCCATTTGTATCAGTAGATAAATTTTTCCTATAACATTGACATTCAACTATCTGATAATATTATTTTGCACACTTCAAAATTTTACTAGTACCATTATGACAAATTCCACCGTGGTTATTTCCACACATTGAAAATAAGTGAAAACTAATATTCTTATCAGTGTGGTTTTAGATTTTTTGTTAAATTTAATGTTTCCTTTATTATCTGACCAATATGATTGATGGTTTTCTCCAATCTCCATATCAAAGATGAGATCCCACTATAATATTTCATTATAGTTATGAATCCCCCTTAAATAAGAAATATTGTTTTTAGAATCTAAAGAATCATATATTTTTACACTCATGTAGGAAAATTATTCCAATATTTTTCCCTGAAAGTATCATAAAATTTATTTTGTATGTTCTAACAGATTCATAATCCATTTTCATTTGTTCAAGGAAACCATTATCCATAATATTTTACGTATAAAAGTAAATTATATTTTTAAAAATATGTTATTGATCTTGTCCCATTCCATGGACTCAATTTCATATCTTTTCTTACTATTCTGGATATGATTACGCCATTGATCTATTTCACCTTCCAAATGATAAAATGATAATATGACATTATCATGATAAGAACATTGTAGATCTAAAAATATATTTTTAGTGGTACCGATATATTGTTACTAAACTAAGAGATCATAATACCCACTGAAATATGGTGAATGTTGCCTTATAAATGACTTAAAAGAATGTTTCTCCATCCTTTGCTCGTTTGGAAGTCTTGGATTATTCATAGCTTGAGAAAGTGGTGTGAGCATAAATCCATTATTTTTCATTCTATCTCCAATAAAAATTGGTCTATCAAGTGGATAATCTTTTCATTTACATTAACATTGAACATTAATGTGGTTCTTTAGGGTTCCAAATATTGATGAAAACCAAGAGGCATAGTGTGAGAAACACTAACCATAAAAGAAAAAACACTGAATCATGAATAAAATTTCATTTTAAAAAATAATTTGTTTTATCCAATGTTAGTTATGGTCATTTCTAAAATATTAGGATTTTAACATATACATAGACATATACTTACTCTTATTTCTAAGGCATTCTCAATTCTAGTTTCCAAAGGATAACTATACAATTTCTATGATACCAACTATAATGACCCATAGATTACTTATATTGATATTACTTGAAAATTGATTTATATTTGTTACAACATATATTAAATACATGATAAGAAAATATAGATATAATGTATTTAGAAAGTATTAAATATAAAAAATGGGTACATAAAACATCTATTTTGTCTCTTGGTTATTTTTTCATAACTAGACACTTTTTGACATATCATACTTAATATACTTATTCTTGAACTAGGGAAAATAACCATATGAATTTGTGAGATCAAATTATTAGTAAGGGTAAACAATTGAAATACCAATCATTTGATAATAATAGAATATAAAACATAACATCTAGAAGTATTATGTTGTATATTAAAGATGATGATACAATATCATGGGTTAAAAGTTCATAAGAATTAATGAACATAATTGCAAAATTCAGAACATAAGAAATAATTTTTGTGTGGATTAAACATAAGATTATAAAATAATTTCATATTAGTTATGTATCATTACTAAATCCATAATAGTGGATAAAGACAATTACTAAATTAGGATTACTTGTCATTACAGCCCTTTATTGCTAAACTGGATTTACATCCCATTCTAGTCATGTCAATCTCATGAGATAAAAATCATACCCAATGTATTTGAGGTAGATATAGTTCAAGACATCTTATAATTAAATCATTAATACATGTGATACAAAAACATAAATCATTCATCCTATCATAAACTAAGGAATAACATGGTTTTATTAAACATCATTCCATCATAATACATATAAAACAAATGGATTTCAAATATATTATTCCATTATAAACACAATACAATAAATTTAATAATAGGGATAGAATAAAATTTGTGTTTATATTATTTAATTATATATATAATTTTCTATTATAAAACAATTGAAATTAATTCAAGTAGAAAATATAATTTCTTCATAAAAATTGATTTCCTCTCATAAAACATCAATAATGTTTAAAAGAAAATAATTTAATTGAAAATATCCTTGAAAACATGTAAGATATTCTACATGTAAATAATACATTTTGAATTTATAAAACATAATTCATTCCTTATAAGTTAGAAAAACATTCTTCTCATACTTTTGCTGGAAAAGTCAAAAAGTACCTTAATGGAAAACGAAATAATGATTACATTCAGAGCACGTAGTAAAAATTAAAAATGTGTAAAAATTACTTTGAACATACAAAGAATAATATTAAACATTTTATAAATATATTTAGAATACATGAAAATGGATGATAAATATACTTTCGTAAATAAATATGTATAAACAATCACATGTAATAATGAGATTGAAAAATAATCCCTTACCTAAGGTCGGATATACTTTGTATGAATATAAAACATGAGTATAATGATTTAAATAATGTTATTGAATTCATATAAAATCATAATAATTTTTATGAAATCATATATGATTATATTATCTCTCATTTGTAAGTGTCATTTCATTTCACTCGTTATTCAAACATTTTCTAATATATGTTAATATGCTTGTTTTTTCGGATATCTTCATATTCCATTTCTTACGATAATGTTATATAATTTAAAGAATTATATTATCATAATACGTTTCATATTTATTAATTAAATTCATGTATAAAACCATTGTTTAATGAAGATCACGTATAATGAATCACATCATATCATTGATATGGTAGGTTGTACGCACACACGATATATTATATCATTCACATATTGGTAAAATTGTTTAGAATTGTATGGTATATTAATTATACAAAATAATTATATTATTATAGTAATTATTTAAATTAACTATACTCATCATTATACCCATCCAAATAATGTATTATTGAATAAAAAATTACACAACGGAATAGAGATGTTATGTTGTACGTAAACATGAATGGTGATATTGTTATTATTATGATGGGTAAAATGAGATATAAGGATTCCCAATAATTATAAAAACATATAATTAAGTCTATGATAGTTAATTTATTACATTATTATGGAAACAACATAATAATAAGAATTAGAATAAGAAAATTAGTTTTAATGTGGTTATAAAATAAATACCTATTTTCATAGTATATCCTTTTGATTTGAAAAAACAATCTTGTTTATGATTGATTTCATCCCAATGTGTTGATTATAAAAATAATTCAAGGAATATGAATGATTAAATGGGTGGGTTGTGGGTGAAAAAAGGCTTTAGATGTGCGATTATAATATATGTAGAAGTTCCCTTTTAAAAGAGGGGGCATCGTTGGAAATACCAAAGATATTAAATTAATATAAATGTATATTTTAAATTAAATTGGATGCAAAGTGGATTATTTAGAAGATTATATGAGTATGGGTCGAAATACTAACAACCAATAAACATTTTACATGTTTTTATTTTCTTTTAAATCTTACAATTTTTATTTATCTTTATTTAATCAATTTAATTTTAATTATTGTAACAACATTCTAAATATTTAATTTTTATAAATATATACTTATATGGTGTTAATTGACCATAAATGCATATAGAATATGGAATTTTTGACATTATAATTATCACATTGTAATTTTTTATTTTGTTATTTTTAAATAATTTAATAAAATTTTTGTTTTATATAATATCATTATTTTCAATTTTGATATAATTCATTTATATTATTTTAAATAAGATCCACATAGAATATATCATCAAAACAAAATATTCAATAAAAAAATATTTATTAAAAACCTATAAATTTCTCATGGAACATTAATTAACTAAAATTAGATTTATGATAATCATTTTAAAATCATTAATTTGTTATTTCTCTTCAAAAAAATAATTTATGGGCCACTATTGTGTAATTCTTAATGGTAATTATTTAATTTTGTAAAAAATATAAATAAATTTTTATGATATATTTAATTATTTTATATTTCACTAAATTATAAATATTCTATGTTATCTCCTTCTTATCACAATATTAGAATTAAGGTAAATATATGAAAAGACAGTGTGACTTTTTTCCACATTTATTTTTTTTAATAATATTAATTTAATATTCTTGGAAAAGAGGGAATTAAAATATTTAATTAAGAATAAAATATGAAAAGGGCATATTTAAATCATCAAATAGGATTTTTTGGTTTTATGGTAATTTTATAATATTAGGTTTACCTTTAATTCAATGATTTACCCATAACTGTAGTAATAAAAAAATTTCTAAAGTTACTATTCATATTGTCCTAAGAATTAAACATAAACTATTAAAATAATTTAAACACATAGATTATAAACATTGAATCTCTTTTTCAAAATTTAAAACTCATTATTTTTAGTAATTAAATTAAAATTAATATTGTCGTTTGAAAGAGATAACAAGTTTCAAAAGGTAAAACAATATAAATGATTGATTTTTTTTTAAATATTCATTCAATTTAAAATTAATTCTAATGAAATATATTATATTGAATTATTAAAAAATATTTTATTTATACATTATAACCATTAAATGTTATTATATAAATATATAAAATATTTCTATTAAAAAAATGTTTTTACATAAATTTTATTGTATTTTTACTTTTTAACTAAACATGAAAGATATCTGAAAAATATCAGAAAGTCGTCCAAGTAAATATTATATACTTATTAAAAATTAAAGTTTTTTTCATAATTTTTTTATGTAAAAATGTTAATTTAAAATGGTTTCTCCATTCCAAGGATTAAAATTACCTTTTTTATTAGGGTTTTATACATTAAATTGAGTTTATTCATACCCTATAACTGAAATATCCATTGGATGAATATACATAATATTTTATTAAGTTTATATATTATATATAAATATATATATATTATTAATTATATTAATAATAGTAATTCACTCAAAAATAAAATTATAAAATTTATTTTTATATTTCATAAATAATAGATATATAAATATTTCACAATACATTTTCATAACATAGTTATAAATATTCATGATAACCCAACGAATAATATATAATAGTAATTTCATTCTAATAGAATGTCACAGTTCCATCACACTCATGATTGTGTGAAATTCATGCTTCTGAAGAATTAAAATTATTTTAAGAAAATATTTTATAAAATCATCTATGTGTTACAAGCAACATCATTATTCATCAATTATCTTAATCTTCTTATATATCATTTCAATGTAATTTTTAGTGAAAATTATGTAATTATTATGTGTTCAATTTTTCCATTTTAAAATTTTTATTTACAACATAAGTGTATTCTGATATCTAAAAGGATTTTACACATTGGTTTAAAATAGTTTTATAGGGTTATGTTATAAATATGCTACATGAAAATTATTTATAATTTTTTTATCGCCATTATAGCTCATGAGTGAGCGCAATATATCTTATAGGATGGGTGCCCCCATATAGTGCAACAATTAATTGGGTAATGATTTCTTTTTACAGTGATTTATATTTGTAGTGGAATGTATGATTAATCCATTTTTTAAGGGTTATTGTAAGACTTATGCATTGGATCTATGATGATGAGGCCCCATATAACATACATGAATATTTAATTCTTGTTAGATATTTTTCATGGAGATCAATTGATTTCATAAGTTGTGATAATGATATTATAAATATAAAAATGTTAATCTCTTTAGATGTAAATATATGTTGTAATGAAAATGGATTTACTGGGTTTTATTATGCTACATTGGACTAATGGATTTTTTATTTTATGTCCTTTTCTGATATTTTTATTCATAGGCTAGGTTTTGAAAAAAAAAATATATGCATCTTTTATGAATATTTAAGAGAAAATAATAAGTCATTTTCATGGTTGTAATGATTTTTCATGAAAAGAAATCATGTTTAATTTTTAAAAAATATATAATGGGAAAATTGATTCTTATTTACATGTTCCACATTATATATTTTTGGGTATTTTATGTATGTGTTATAACATAATTATCTAAAAATATAAACATAATATAATTTGGGAATCAAAGAATGTGAATTATTGACTAATGAAACTAGATTATGTGATGATTAATTTCGTTCCCTAACAAGTTCCATGCTTTTATTTTTTTGATGTTCAAAATGATTTATAGATTTGATAATGCTGTGTGAGAATAACAAAAAAAATATGAATTCAATATCTCAAAAATTTTGGTTACTCAAGAGGTCAATAAAATCATTATCTATTTCATTTAGCATTAAAATGGTTCATTATAGTCCCATCGATCAACAAAAACCAAAAAGATTATTGTGAGAAGTAAAGGACAAAGTACAAAGACACATAGACAAGAAAATAATTTAAATGATGTTTAAATAAATACATATTATTTTATATCAATGAAAATCAATTTGTTTCCTAGGATATTCATGGTCATCATATATTCAAATCTGCCATGATGGTTCATAATGAAAATGTAAATTGACCATGATATATCCCCATGGAGTGTCAAACATGGTGTGTAGTTAGCCTCATTGTTTTATACGGGTGATGGTCGATTCATTCCCAACAATCCATTTTCATAAATATTACCTATATGTACATATTTTTCAAAATCATGTCCACTTTTATTATCCATGCATAGATTTATTTATATTTAAGCCTCTTAAACTATTTCTTACCAAAACATTAAGATGTTACCCTATATTTATACATATCCTAAGGGTTCACCCAAAATTTTTCTCATCATAGTTTCAAAATCATAACTATACCTATTTATAATACCAATAATAACAAGATAGTATCTTCATACATAGATAATATATCTTTTTTAGGATCATTAGTAACATTAATCAAACATGCATGTGAGGATCATAATGGTATAGTGACTTTAGAAACATGAAACATAATCATTTGGTATATTATTTCTACATCATCTCTAACTTATTTCATCCAAATTATCAACATTTTTATACATATCACATTTAATATAATTCATCATAACCTAGGGAAAAAACATGATAAAGGGTGAGATCATATTCTCAGTATAAGAAAAAAAGAGAAACCTGTAAATAGAACATGATCATAAGGGTATGAAAACATTATCATAAAATATGAAAACCACACCACGCATATCAAGATAAAAATATTGAGTCATTGAATAATTATTGGTAGTTAATAATACATGAATTATAAGGGAGAAAAATAAATAAATGTTAGAGTAGCATTGATATAAGAAATTATATTCTAGAAAACACATAAGTATAGAAAATAATTTACATTGTAGTCAAGGCTCACTACTAAGACTCTAATAGTTGAATGTTTTAACTCTCCAAACCATCAAATTAGTCAAGTTTCACACTAAATACTATCATTATAGAGTAATTACCTTTATTAACTTAGTTCGCACTACATTATGGTCCTATTAATTTCATGAGATATCTATGTTTATCCAATACATTAAGGGGAGATATAGTTCCAGACCATCATTGAATGAAAATCATACATATGAATTACATAAGGTAAATAAACATTAATCATATTTGAACCCATGAAAAGAAATGGTTTTCAAAAAATAAATCATCACAACATAATTTAAGGAAAATAAATAGGATTCATAATTTTTTCATAAATTCCTTTATAGAATAACCCAAGGGAGAAAAAGTGGGTTTTATAATAATTTAATGACCTATTGAAGATAAATTGCTTTCATAATAATTTTATCATTGGAGACAAAAACCATACAACGAAAGAATAAGAATTTTACTATTGTATAATGTCCCTATTAAGAATAAGTAATATCAATTAATGTAATCTTAGATTAAAAAAGATTTTCAATGATGACTTCAAATATTTTTTTAATGAAAATAACCTTTCATTAAAAATATTTTTTTTTGAAACTAAAAATTCATGGAATGTTTTTTAAATCCATTCCTCTGAGAATGAAATTGTAAAATTGTAACTGAATCATTAAAATTTAGTGTGGTAAAATGGTGGGAAATATCATTTATTTAATTCACATTAAAACCTTGATTCCATTCTGATTTTTTGTAAATCCAAATAGGTGTTTAAAAAATACACAACATACACATTTAAAATATTTTATAATAAGTAATACAAAGGTAAAAATGTATTTAGAAAATGAATGTAGGTTAATAAAAACATTATTTAATTTTTTTATAAAACATGTATATATATGAGAAGGTACTTTTGACCAAAGAGGTAAATAAAGTCAATTTCTCTGAAATAAATATTTTGAAATATTCAGTACATAAAGCGTAGAAAATGAAGGAAAAAATGTATTCTCAAGAAATAACCATATTTTAAGAATATTTATGTGTTTAGTGGGAGGTGAAAAAAAATATTTCATCATAAGAGGCATAAAAAATAAATCATTATAAAAATCATATTATATCATAAAAAACATTGCATTTTGGTAACATTGAATCATAAGCCCCATGAAAGAATAAAATAAAAAGTAACATAAAATATAAAATTAATATTTTAATTAATGATATTACATAAATATAGGGCTCTATATACACCGTCTAATAAATATAGGTGCATAACACATTGTAAGTCCTAGATAAAACAAATTGATGAAAAAGTACCGTACCTTATGTCCCGAATACATTAATACACGTTTAAAACTCTTAGGGGATAAATAAAAGTATATTAAAAATATGTTAATGAAAAATTATCATATGTATCATAACATGTATGAAATAATTGTGTATTTTTATTACTTCTTTATCATTTATTCCTGCCTAAAACGACATTATAGATAATAATTTCTTCATATTTTTTGTGTGATTTAGTTTGGTATTTTTGATCCATTTACATTAATAAATGTTGCCTCATCAAAAAATGTTATCCATGGTATAAATATCATATATAAAAATTATATATGTACTTATAGTAATCCAATAATGTTATATGTATAAAATGAATTACACCATTCACGAACATATTAAGTCATTGAATGCTCTCTAACAAACATCAAAGGATTTTAGGCCCCTCACATTTATAAAAGATAGGGATATAATATTTAATAATGAGGATTGTTTAACTAACCATATTATATTATAATTTAACAATATTTTTAATGGTCCTGTCATTAATAATATATTATATTATTATTTCTTTCCTAATGGGTTTAGAAAACATTAGAACTTTTTCCAAATAGGCCTCCCTCTTGACTGTGATCAAAAGATGTTATATTTGAATTGATGCTTGATAGTAATCCTTTTCATAATGGATATACAAAATCTATTCTATAAAATTATTAGGATATAGTTAAAATTGATTTCTTTAATTTGGTTAAATCATTATTTTACAATACAAACCTTCCTCATGGACTTAATTCCCTATTTTTCTATCTAATGCCCAATGTGGAATATACATTTAAAAATAACCAATTCAGACCCATTTATCTTATAATAACTCTCTTTAAAATCATCTACAAACTCATATAAAATAGAAATGGTCATTTTTTCTAATAAATGTTTCTCTTCGAATGAGTTTTGTTTTCTCAAATGTAGAACCATTCAAGAATATATATTATTGATTACCAAATTCTCAAATATTTTAAACAAATATAATATAATCATAATTTTTTATATTGAAATAAACATTAAAAAAGATTTAGACATTGGGGATTGATGTTTTATTTATAGTATTCTTATCAATTGTCTCATTAATAAGATTTTTTCAAAAAAATAAAAACTCTTTTTGGTTATGCTCACATCTCAGTTATGATTAATAGTTCCCCAAATGGTTATTTCTAGTTCAATGAATGTGTAAGTAAAGGAGACCCAGTCTCAGTAACCATTTTTATTATTTATAAATATAAATAAATAATACATGTAACCTGTTTGATAAAGTAGGAGTAAAATCTGATTATTTCCTCTACAGACATGATTGTTCCCTCTCATATCCATTATGCAGATGACATCATATTATTTTTACATGGAAATAATCATAAATATATAAAACCTTAAACATCCCCTCTAACACTAGGGAGAAGTGTCTTATCAATACATAAACTAAAAAAGAAATATTTCATTTTATTTATAAAATGATTTCTAGTGGCAAGAAAACCCAAAATTATGAATGGACATGGTATTAAATAAGACTCCTTCCCCATTACTAATATTAGGGTCCATATATTTTTTAGAAACCTTAAAATACATAATTTCTTAATATAGTTTCCAAAATGAAAAATTAAACCACTTCTTGGAAAAAAAATCATTGTCTATAGATGGGAGAAATTTTATAGTCACATACACAATGGTTTATTCTATTATGCTTTATAAATTTCCATTTATTTTGATTAAAAAGATTAAGTATTGTACAAAAAACCTAATTTGGGTGGAATCACCCTTTAATGAAAAAAATTCTATGTTCCCTATAATATTTTTTTCAAACCCCTTACTAATGGGGGGCTTGGTATCAAGAACCATAATCTTAATAAATATTCCATTCATGATAGGATCACATGGGAGATTTTATTTTCAAATTAATGGACTTTAATTTCCTTATTGGTGTATTTTTGTTACAAATTTTAAAAAAGAAATCATCTTTATTTGGATTCTTCAATCTGGCCATCTATTATGCATAACTTTTCCAAAAATATGTCTCACTCTAGATAGATAGTTAATAAAGAATATTCTTTGATTTTTTTCATAACTATAATGGTTTTCCCTTTATCATTATTGATTACCATATGAATATACCAGATGAAACTAGTATTTCAAGGAATATCCATTTCAAATTTTTAAACACTACTTTACCTAATTACATTATTACTATAAATAACTGTTTTCAACATGTTAATTAAGTTGATTATTTATTGGGATCCTACCAAAAATGGGATAATAGATTCCAAACATTATTACAACTATACTTTCATAATTGAAAATATATAATTTTCAAAGATATATAACTTTGAAAATCTACTGGGTAATCACACCCAGTCCACCCTTTCCAATAGAATGGACTAAAATTGAATTCCTATAAAACAATGTTTATAAATACTTTGTATCCGACTATGCTTTAAATGTCATTTATACAACCAATATAAAGTGTATAATGACCATTTCTTATCTTGTTCTATTCTATCTACTTTATAAAAGTACATATTTGTTTTTTTGATCTCAGATGGATAGATTTAGAATCTATTGGACTATATCTACAATGATGCACTCCTACATAATCATATATAGAGATCAAATAGTTCTTCATAACATCTTCCATTAAACTACTACAAGTAATCTCTTATCATAGAAACATTATTTCCCCCATAATAAATCTATCAAATTTCGTGCATCTAAAGTGAATATTTTCAATACAATAAATGTGGTGGGAATGATGAAAACTAGTACATATCAAAACATTGCAAGGACATAATAGTTCTTCATAGGCTATAAATTAAAGGATGGTTCAGATAGCTAGGGGGCATACTAAAATTAATATGGAAAGTCCCACCCCTTAATTGGATAAATATTATTATGAAATGTTCCTCAAAATGGATCCTGAGTCCCTTGGGATGAAAAATGATATGCAGATTTCATAATGGGAAAATTCATGGATGATTCTAAATTACTTATGGTATTTCATCCTCTCTAGAAGATGAGATGTATATTGTCAATATTATCATTGATATTTTCAATAAATCATGTTGGAAAAACAAATTTTTTAAAAGAGACTCCGCCGATATTTTATAAGAATTGTAGAATGGTATAGTGAACCTTTCTTAGAAGATATTATTTCCAACAAATTAGTCTTTAATAACATCTTTTGGTTTGAAAAACATCCCATGAATCTAATGGCATTCATGAAAAATATTATATTTAAATTCCCTCTTTAATTTTTTTAAAATTCTATATATTTCCTATATATATATTGCTGCCTTGATCTATTTTACAAAGGGCAAACCAATTAAAAAAATAACACTATTAAAATTGTAACTCCCCAGGTAAATAAAGAATATGACAACTTTATATTTATTCATATTTTTGAATCAAATATTAATATTACTTTAAAGGGGATTCTATGCTCGATGGCGTACCCAATACACAACAACGAGTTTCTTGGGAATCTTACGTTGCACACTAGTAATAAAATAATATTATTTTAAATGTTAGTTAACACGTAGCCATTGTACTGGCGGGAATGGATAGAAATAACTAAAATATGATTATATATGTTTTTTAATGTCTTTACATTTACCCAAGAAAGGATAAAGGCTTAAAATACGGAAAGAATTCAATTTTAGGCATTTATACCCTAATTTTCACTAAGGGTTCACTTATCACCTTATGACGGAAAACTGTCATTAAATATAGTTTTGGTCAATCTTATAAATTATATTGGACCAAAAATAACTCTTCTTTAGAATCGGGACATCAAAATTTACTTTGTGTAAATTTATGGTATCTTTCCGATAAAGTTCATTTTTTAATGAGTAGTGAAAAATGTTGTATTTTAATTCAAAACCTATTTTTAATCTAATTTATTTATATGATTAGATTATATTTTGAATTGGTTTTAAAGTGAAATTAGAAAATATTTTTACCATTAAATCCAGTAGTGGTCGTTGGAATTAATTTCACTTTGAAATCGGACTTAAACTAGTGTCAATCTTTTGATACCTATTGTTTCATAAAAACACGCTATTTGCTCTGACAGCGGGAATTAATTATTAAATTATTTAATGAAACTTATATGTTGTGAATTTTGTAAAATGGACTTCATTTTTGAATTCGGAATATCAAATATAGCTTAGGGTGAATTTTTGGTATTTTTCTAAAAAACTTCAATTTTTGATTAATAGTGAAACCACTAAGTGGTAATCAAGCAAACTGATTTTTCTGTTAAATGAATGTTTACCACTAATGTGTATTGAATTTTAAAAATTCTACATACATGGTTGTCATTAAGAAGTAATATGTGGTTCAATGAGATTAAAATAATTTTTTGGTGAATAGTAACTTATTAAGTTTTTAATCGCGATAAGAGGTAATTAGTGTAATTTAAGGTAAAAATGATATTATAAAAATGTGAAAACACCATGAAACTTGTACTAAACCTATTGGGTGAGTCATGTCCGACCAATACAACCCATGGGTCTATTTAGGGGACCCCATGGAGCCACTTGGGTGAGATAATGACTTTAATGCCTTTTTATAAAATAAAGGTGAAAATGAAACTAACATAAATTGTTTTACTAAAACAATTTTTAAGAAGGGGTTATACTAATCATATTTTTGTTTATAAATAATAATTGTAATGCTAAAAATATTTCCTACATCATAGTAATTTTTTTATAATTTTTAGACATTAAATAAATTAAATTATTTATGACATAATAATGATTCAGCGATGACAACATTATTTGATGATTTAAATAAAATGGAAAGATAATGTAAAATCTATGAACTACACATGTCAAAAACATGTTGTATGGGAGGATTTAGAACCCTTATCACCTTATCCACGAATTTTATTAATGTGGGACCTTTTAAAAGCGAAACACATTTTCAAATAAAGTAATATTTCTTTACTTTCAGAAAGTGCCCCTCCTCTCCTCTTATAAAAGGCCCCCACCTCTACCTCATTTCACACACTCCTCAAGCCTTTTGCTCGGCAAAACCCTACCCATTTACTCTCTAAACATACCTCTCCTCATCCAAGAGGATTCCCTTTGGGAATAATCCTTTCAAAGGAATCCTTTAGGCTCAAATCAAAAGGAGTTACACTTTTAAATGTAATTCATTCTCTCATGTTCATTTGATTTATTTTGTTTCTCCAACCCCCTAAACACTTTTTATTTACTTATTTTGTAACAACACCAGTATCTTCAATATACTAGGATTTTTTTATAAGATTTATTCGAGCTAAACTCTCACACAACTACATCAAATGGTTAAAGAACATACGGTTTCCGTGGATGGTGAAATTCTGCCTCCCGAAACGATGATTGTTCAATACTCATTTAACACCTTCAAAGGTGGCCATTATGATGTCACTATTTTTATATATGATATATGATATGTTTATGTTTTCCTTAAGCTTCTATATTTTTCATTTTGGGCATACCTTTATGGTTTCCATTATGGGTAAACATGATATCTTCATTTAAGGAAGTGCGGACTACCGCCCCCTCAAAGTGATGCGATTCGTTAATGCCATATGTGGGACGTGTAAAGGATGGATTTAAAGTTATTATATATAATGTTATACTGGAATTATAATATACCTTTATATCATTATTATTTCTTTCCATTAAAGTATGATATAGAAGTGAAAGTAGCGTTCATGCGTACGTACGGGTTACCGTCTCCATGAACGGTGCATTTCATTTCTTATCCCCAAATGTAATGTACTATTAAAAGTACATGTATATAATGGATATATATAATTAATGATATATCTAAATGATGAATATAATTATGGAATTAAAATATACATACCTCTCATTTAGTTTTAATTCCATTAATATGACAAAGAAATGAAAGTAGCGTTCATGCGTACGTACGACTTACCGTCTCCATGAACGGTGCTTTTCATTTCATACCTCTAAATGATTATGTAATATTATAAATAAATTTATATTCTGGATATATATGATACATATTATATCCAAATTGGGAATTTAATTCTGGATATAAAGAACCTTTGACCACACGAACAACATGTAATTGTAAGAAGTCCACTTTCGAATTAAGAACCAAATATTGAGAAAACAAACATTATTAAATTAAATGGTTACATAATGTTTATAAAATTTCAATAAGTGATATAAAAGGAATAATGAACTTTAAAAAGTTCCTTAATCAAGTATAAATTAACTCAAGTTTATTATTCAGGACGTTAAAGAACGATCGAGTCAAGTCGGACCCGAGGTAAGGGACTTCGTCTCAATCTCCTTTCATTGAGGCATATTTCGTTTTATACACAACATTCATTTATACGGTGTATAAAACCCTTTTACTTTTACTTTTATACAAAATTAATCTTTTTATAAGAAGAGTTTTACAAAATGAAAAAAAGGAATGTTTCTTTTAACGTACGTGGCGACAAAAACCTTTTCCGCCACCGCGAGTATTATATGGTCTTTGGCTTTCTCAACAAGCCGTAATGTTTTTAGAATAAAATAAATACCATATAATCTTTTATGTATTTTGGTATTGAAAATGGTTTTGAAAAAGGATTCTATTATGTCTATATATTTATGATATATTGTGATTGAAATGTGGAAATGTTATCATTCCATTATAATGGTTTTATGTTTTATGATTTTATACTGGTACTTGGACATTTTAACGGGTAGTTACGTTATAAACCATATGACGGGTGGGGCCATGAATACCAGGACGGGTGGTTACGTTATAACATCTAATTCATTGGGTATGGAAGTTGTCCGTATGGCTATTCCATTAAGTATGTATGGAAATTTTCCGTATGGCTATTCCATTAAGTGATATGTGTGGAAATAGACCGTATGGTTATTCTACTTAAGTATGTTTATGTCCCAAGTTACCTTTATAAATTTTATGTGTTATTTTTATGGATCTTATGGTAATCCTTTGGTTACAAAAAGGGAAATAATGATACTTTATTCAGTGAATAGTTTTTACAACTTCATGAAGGTGAAGGTATTACTTTGATAGAGTATACATGGTTTACTTGATTTTGAAAAACTAGCAGTTTTCATTCGTTGTGTATCCCTTACTAAGCTTTTTATGCTCACCCCAAGTTTTTTTGAAATGTTTTTCACAGGACATAATGTGGAATAAGGTCAAGGATGGGATCAAGGGAATTTCATGTTATATAAAACATGGAAGTATACATGTTTCTTTTAAGAGTTTTTTATTTATTTATGGAAACTTAGTAGAAGTGACTATTTTGTAATCATTTGAGATGTAATAGTTATGTTCTAATTCATTAAAACTCTAAACCTGAAAAGATCCTCAACGTGAATTATTAATTTAATTCAATATTAAGTAAGGTTTAAGGTCGGGGCCTTATAGTTGGTATCAAAGGTCAGTTTAGACAACATTAGGTATTAGGAGTTCTTGTGAGACACATGATTAGTCCCTATATCTATTATTTTAGTTAAATACTTGTTTTAAAACTTTTTTTTTCAGGTTAAGTAAAGTCGGTTACGAATGGAAGAGAAGGATATCAAACGACATTCCTATCTCTTCCTGATGACTTGCTTGCAATAATTATTGCAAAGTCATCTTCGGATGATTGTGAAACTTTTTCTAGCATACAACTCACTTGCAAGCAGTTGTTTGAGAGATCAAACACCTCCACTATACCTCGTTATCATAGTGGATCATGGGTTGTTTTTAGACAAATACTATTTTCACAATATTCTCATATTTTCAAGAAAGGTAAATATTATCAAGGTATTTTCAAATATTTTACCTTATCACAAGAATTTGAAGCATATTATGATTTTAAAAAAGGTGCTGAGGAAGGAGACCCTTGTGAAACCTATTTATATTTGCTTTTGAAATATAGTCTCACATCACATACTTATGGTATTTTAAAAGGATCAATAATAGAAAGTCTCAACTCAATTTCGGTCCGACTATTATATAGAAATCATGTTTAATCAGATGTTTTGGAATTATATGTCATACATGATTATTTTCCAAAACTGTTTTTCTGTGAACACCCATATGACCTATGTTGTACGAGGTGTATTTGTATGGAGGAAGAAAATGATTTTGAAGGATCTCTAAATCATTGTTGTAATGCATGGGACTTCTACCTACATGAACAAGATGACGATGAAACCGAGTGGACGCCATGATCAAGCTATGCTATTATGAGTTTGTGTAAGAAACCTAGAAAGAGTTGGAAGTCAACATGAAAAGTAAGTATGTTTCCTTATGAATAAATTCCTCAATAAAAAGTAACTTAAAAAAAATGTTGTCTATTAACTTTTCCTACTGGGGAATTGAATACCGTTTAACCCATCACAAGTTTGTGATTTTCTTGTGGTTAACTTTCTCCTAAACATGTTTTCTATCACTCTCCATCAGAACATGACCCTATGTTTTCTCCTCCATGACCATGTTTTCATACTTGGAATCCTAGTATGGGACAACTCGGGTGACCTTTGTACTTATCTTTCTTTATTTTAAAGTGATTGTTTTACCGACTCTTCTTCCGAAGTGGGACTTTCAAGGATGTTTCCAAGCCCAATTTTAAAATTGCGAGGATGCAATTCCCAAAATGGGGGAAGGATGTAACACCCCAGTTAAATAAAGAATATGACATCTTTATATTTATTCATATTTGTGAATCTAATATTTATATTACTTTAAAGGGGATGCTATGCTCGATGGCGTACCCAATACGCAACAACGAGTTTCTTGGGAATCCTACGTTGCACACTAGTAATAAAATAATATTATTTTAAATGTTAGTTAACACGTAGCCATTGTACTGGAGGGAATGGATAGAAATAACTAAAATATGATTATATATGTTTTTAAATGTTTTTACATTTACCCAAGAAAGGATAAAGGCTTAAAATACGGAAAGAATTCAATTTTAGGCATTTATACCGTAATTTTCACTAAGGGTTCACTTATCACCTTTTGACGGAGAACCGTCATTAAATATAGTTTTGATCAATCTTATAAATTATATTGGACCAAAAATAACTCTTCTTTAGAATTGGGACATCAAAATTTACTTTGTGTAAATCTATGGTATCTTTCCGATAAAGTTCATTTTTTAATGAATAGTGAAAAATGTTGTATTTTAATTCAAAACCTATTTTTAAACTAAATTATTTATAAGATTAGATTATATTTTGAATTGGTTTTAATGTGAAATTAGAAAATATTTTTACCATTAAATCCAGTAGTGTTCGTTGGAATTAATTTCACTTTGAAATCGGACTTAAACTAGTGTCAATCTTTTGATACGTATTGTTTCATAAAAACACGCTATTTGCTCTGACAGCGGGAATTAATTATTAAATTATTTAATGAAACATATATGTTGTGAATTTTTTAAAATGGACTTCATTTTTGAATTCGGAATATCAAATATAACTTAGGGTGAATTTTTTGTATTTTTCTGAAAAACTTCAATTTTTGATGAATAGTGAAACCACTAAGTGGTAATCAAGCAAACTGATTTTTCAGTTAAATGAAAGTTTACCACTAATGTGTATTGAATTTTGAAAATCCGACATACA
This sequence comes from Viscum album, assembly GCA_963277665.1. NCBI lineage: Eukaryota > Viridiplantae > Streptophyta > Magnoliopsida > Santalales > Viscaceae > Viscum > Viscum album. Next base: position 1,050,182,477 of record OY728148.1, read on the forward strand.
TGTTTTTCATTAAGAAGTAAAATGTGGTTCAATGAGATTAAAATAATTTTTTGGTGAATAGTAACTTATTAAGTTTTTAATCGCGATTAGAGGTAATTAGTGTAATTTAAGGTAAAAATGATATTATAAAAATATGAAAACACCATGAAACTTGTCCTACACCTATTGGGTGATTCACGGCCGACCAAGACAACACATGGGTCGATTTAGGGGACCCCATGGAGCCACATGGGTGAGATAATGACTTTAATGCCTTTTTTTTAAATAATGGTGAAAATGACACTAACATAAATGGTTTTACTAAAACAATTTTTAAAAGGGGTTATAGTAATCATATTTTTGTTTATAAATAGTAATTGGAAATCTAAAAATATTTCCTACAACATAGTAATTTTTTTACAATTTTTAGACATTAAATAAATTAAATAATTTATGACATAATAAGGATGCAGTGATGACACCATTATTTGACGATTTTAATAAAATGGAAAGATAATGTAAACTCTATTAACTAAACATGTCAAAAACTTATTGTATGGGTGTATTTAGAACCCTTATCTCCTTATCCACGAATTATATTAATGTGGGACCTTTTAAAACCGATACACATTTTCAAATAAAGTAATATTTCATTACATTCCAAAAGTGCCCCTCCTCTCCTCTTATAAAAGGCCCCCACCTCTACCTCATTTCACACACTCCTCAAGCCTTTGGCTCGGCCAAACCCTGACCATTTACACTCTCCACATCCCTCTCTCATCCTAGAGGATTCCCTTTGGGCATAATACTTTCAAAGGAAGCCTTTAGGCTCAAATCAAAAAGAGTTACACTTTTAAATTTAATTCATTCTCTCATGATCATTTGTTTTATTTTGTTTCTCAAACCCCCTAAACTCTTTTTATTTACTTATTTTGTAACAACACCAGTATATTAAATATACTAGGATGTTGTTATAATATTTATTCGAGCTACACTCTCACACAACTACATCAAATGGTTAAAGAAAATACAGTTTCCGTGGATGGCAAAATTCTGCCTCCCGAAACGATGATTGTTCAATACTCATTTAACACCTTCAATGGTGGCCATTATGATGTCACTATTTTTATATATGATATATGATATGTTTAGGTTTTCCTTAAGCTTCTGTATTTTTCATTTTGGGTAAACCTTTATGGTTTCCATTATGGGTAAACATGATATCTTCATTTAAGGAAGTGCGGACTACCGCCCCCTCAAAGTGATGTGATTCATTAATGCCATATGTGGGACGTGTAAAGGATGGATTTAAAGTTATTATATATAATGTTATACTGGAATTATAATATACCTCTATATCATTATTATTTATTTCCATTAAAGTATGAGATATAAATGAAAGTAGCGTTCATGCGTACGTACGGCTTACCGTCTCCAGGAACGGTGCATTTCATTTCTTATCCCCAAATGTAATGTACTATTAAAAGTACATGTATATAATGGATATATATAATTAATGATATATCTAAATGATGAATATAATTCTGTAATTAAAATATACATACCTCTCATTTAGTTTTAATTCCATTAATATGACAAAGAAATGTAAGTAGCGTTCATGCGTACGTACGGCTTACCGTCTCCATGAACGGTGCATTTCATTTCTTACCTCTAAATGATTATGTAATATTATAAATACATGTATATTCTGGATATATATGTTACATATTATATCCAAATCAGGAATTTCATTCTGGATATAAAGAACCTTTGACCACATGAACAACATGTAATTGTAAGAAGTCCACTTTCGACTTAAGAACTAAATATTGAGAGAACAAACATTATTAACATAAGTGGTTACATAATGTTTATAACATGGAAATAAGTGATATAAAAGGAATAATGAACTTTAAAAAGGTCTTTAATCAAGTATAAATTATCTCAAGTTTATTATTCAGGACGTTAAAGAACGATCGAGTCAAGTCGGACCCGAGGTAAGGGACTTCGTCTCAATCTCCTTTCATTGAGGCATATTTTGTTTTATACACAACTTTCTTTTATACGGTGTATAAACCCCTTTGACTTTTACTTTTATACAAAAGGAATCTTTTTATACGAAGCAATTTACAAAACGACAAAAAGGAATGTTTGTTTTAACGTACGTGGTGACAAAAACCTTTTCCGCCACCGCGAGTATTATATGGTCTTTGGCTTTCTCAACAAGCCGTAATGTTTTTAGAATAAAATAAATATCATAAACTCTTTTATGTATTTTGGTACTGAAAATGGTATTGAAAAAGGATTCTATTATGTCAATATATTTATGATATATTGTGATTGAAATGTGAAAATGTTATCATTCCTTTATTTTGGTTTTATGTTTTATGACTTTATACTGGTACTTGGACATTTTAACAGGTGGTTACGTTATAAACCATATGACGGGTGGTGCCGTGAATACCAGGACAGGTGGTTACGTTATAACCTCCAATGCATTGGGTATCAAAGTCGTCCGTATGGCTATTCCATTAAGTATGTATGGAAATTGGCCGTATGGCTATTCCATTAAGTGATATGTGTGGAAGTAGACCGTATGGTTATTCCACTTAAGTATATTTATGTCCCAAGTTACCTTTATAAATGTTATGTGTTCTTTTTATGGATTTTATGGTATTCCTTTGGTTACAAAAAGGTAAGTAATGATACTTTATTCAGTGAAGAGTTTTTACAACTTCATGAAGGTGAAGGTATTACTTTGATAGAGTATACATGGTTTACTTGATTTTAAAAAACTAACAGTTTTCATTCTTTTTGTATCCCTTACTGAGCTTTTTATGCTCAGCCCAAGTTTTTTTGAAATGTTTTTCACAGGACATAATGTGGAATAAGGTCAAGGATGGGATCAAGGGAATGTCATGCTATATAAAACATGGAACTAGACATGTTTCTTTTAAGAGTTTTTTATTTATTTATGGAAACTTAGTAGAAGTGACTACATTGTAATCTTTTGAGATGTAATAGTTTTGTTCTAATTCTCTAAAACTCTAAACCTGAAAAGATCCTCAACGTGAATTATTAATTTAATTCAATAATAAGTAAGGTTTAAGGCCGGGGCCTTATATAAATTATCTAGATAGATCGAAAGAAAAGAAGGTAACATATATATGACCCATACATAGAAATTTTAATATCTTATTTATAACATTTATTCATTAAATTTATCCATTATTTCCTTTTATATAATTCTTGAGTGAAAGATAAAGACCATCATCTTATGAGGAGGTATTATATAAAACACATGAAATACATAATAATTTATTCTATGGGAGGTATGGTAATAAAGAATATTATATATTTATTTAATAAAATTATCAATATATAATTAGTATCATATATCAATATCAATGTAATTCTTATTACCTAATATATAATGAATAAGTTATAAATTAATCACATTTCATCAAGAGTCGGTAGACCGCTGTATGCATGGACAATGTTGTCATTTATTCAATTCATGTAAGGTAAGAAATTATATGACATATTAATTTTACATAATGATTAATATGGAATTAATTTAATATATCAATTTCAAATTTACTTTTTTATCTTCCTTCTAAATCATATGTGAACAATGAGTTGCATAGCTTTATGAGGCGATTGTTCTCTATACACACCATATATGTTATCGTATACCCCACAGAAGGGAAAATGACAAGATATATGAAATATTATAAATAAATATGTATAATTATAATATAAATATAATATAGAAAAATTATATTCATCATTATATTATTTCATAATTATTGGTGAAAGAAACTGAATTATGTCAGTTCATGATGTGGTAGTCTTTTGTACACAAGATTAATAGATTTGTTTCCCATTCGATAAAGGAGGAGAGGGTTGTCTGTAATTAAATTTACATAACAACATATAAGAATATTTAATATAGTAATTTCATTATATAATCGTGTTTTAATAATATTTTTATTGGGGATGAATGATAAATAAAATAAGTCACTTGGTTAAGGATGTCACCTATTCTTCAAAAACTTTATCCAGGTTGTCCCATAATGACATTATAAGAAGGATTTATGATTAAACCATGTGATATTGGATGTGTTAAGGGAATTTAAGAAGTCATTTTGGGTTTTATTTTAAAAACCAATGTATTTTTAATGTGTGATGAGTAGAGAATATGGTTCTCCTTGTATAATTTGTGCATATAACACACATTAATTTTTTGAAATAAATAATTTTTAACCACATTTTTTTCTATAACAGTGTATCAAAATGGGAAATTATCAATTATTATAGGTGATAATGTAAACGTATGTCTAGAAAATATATTTTTTACATGTTTCATGTCATTTACCACATATAATTATTCTGTAACTCATAGTAAAACAAATTTTACCTTAACTACAATAATTAAATATTATAGTTTCCAATATCTATTCTAGTAAGTCATTATGTTGAAATTATTATTTAATTATTAATAAGATATTTCACAATATTTAAAATATTTTTCAACTTTCAATTCAAATAATTTTTGAATTTAAGGTAAAATTAATCCCATATACCGGATAAAAAATTGGTTTTCCAACCATAAAATTTATCAAATGTTTTAAAATAATTAAATAAAAAAACATTATAAAATCGATTAAAATGACTTATATTGATTTGATTATATTATAGTTGATTATAGATTTTTTAAAAACAATTTAAAAATTATTTATCCTTATAAATTCTATAAATGAAATAATTTTTTTTAAATAATAGTTTAAAATATTCAACAAAAATTTAATCATATTATAGGAATATCAAGACTTCACCCTAAAAAAAATTTAAATATAAAATCCAAAAATGATGTTTATTTTTCAAATTATTTTTTCTAGTTTTTTAGAAAATTATATCTCTTATTTGTTTAAAATAATAAATAAAAGAATAATTTTTGTGAATGTAGAATTTTTGAAACATTTAATGACATTAAGAAAAATTAAGTAAATATTTATCGATATTTTTTTTTATTTAAAAAATTATAAAATAATATTTATAATGTGTTCATTCATATTCATTCCACTAGGTTTAACAACTTGATCATAAAAGCCATTCAAAATAGTAATATTAATATTATATTGTTTTTTGTTAGAACTCAGTATTGCATATGGTACAAGCTATCAAATAAATTATATTTAATAAAATTATATATCATAAAATACAACCGTATTAGAAATAAATATATTGAAAACATTAGTTTTTTAAATGAAAAATATAAATTATGATCTTAATTTGTTGTATTATCAGACATATTAACTCTCAACAATGCAATTTTTTATTTTATTCACTATACTAAATTATTTTTTTTCTACTAGATTAAAAAAATTTACGATTTAAAAACAAATTAGATATCAAATATACTGTTTTATGTATTGAAAACATGCTTCAATGGGTATAAAAAACTATATTATACCGGTAACATTCATTGGATATTCATAGTAAACATTGATATATTACAAAGTGTTAATGTAGAACATTTAATGTTATTTCCCAATTTGAAAATTGATATAATCACATTTAAAAGAGAGATAATACAATATATACACAACATAAAAATAATGGAAAAGAAACATGATATGTATGGTGAAATATCTTTAAAACATTAATTACGTTTTTATAATAATAAAACAACTATTTGTTTTTATTTATAAGTCAATATCTAATGGTTAGTGGAATGATAAATGTTATAATATAATGGAAAATATAGATTGAATAATTACTATCCTCTTCAATTGTAATCATTGAATAATATTTGTTCCCCATGATATCGGTGGTACTTCCTGAATATTTTCCCCACTGGCCATTAGATTAGTGCATTAATTTTCAATGTTCCAAATTTTATTCTAATTTATGAAATGAATTTATGTTAATTTTCAACCTCTCTAAAATTTTATATCTTTATGAACATCATTTTTTTAATCATTTCCTTCATGAAATACCTAAGGTGATTCCTCAAACATTCTTAACACTTGTAAAATATAATCTTTTCCCCTTCAACTTCTTTTTCACCTAAAATTACATGAGAGTCCACATTAATTTTCCATGTGTAATGTTTGTTTTAAAATATATTCATGTTGTTAATCAAAATCATTGAATCCATGTTTTTCAAAACCCCAAGGTCTCTATCTTCAAATCCTATCCCATTAGGTTTCTATTTTATATAATATTTTCATTATCTCTGGAATCCATGTTCAACATGGATTCATCCATCTACTTCCATTTATAAACCAAAAAGTAGCTAACCATGATTGACGAATAATTAACAATATAAAATAATAATTTGATGTGAATTAATGAAAAATTACACTTCAATATTTATTTATATTATAAATTATTCCATTATCGATTACATTACTCTAAATAAATCTCGATTCAGTCTAGGTTTCATAAATTATTTTGAACCCTATCTTATTTTCATAATTTATTGAAAATATCATTCCTTCATAATTACTAGTAAAAAATTATTTACCAAAAACTATACCTCCGGAGAATTAAATCCTTTGTATTTCTAAGATTTATTGACATTCCCCAGGTGAGGATCGAGTTGACACCAAGCCCACACTTTTGTGGTCATTACATCTATGATAATCAATGCCAGAGCCAACATTTTCTTCTTTTATTTATAAATAGATATAATTTCTATGAGAACTACAAAATCTATCATTTACAAAATCATCATAATATTATTTTTTACATAAAATTCTCCATAAAACATACAATTATTTTTTTCACTAATTTAATCATATCGCATTCCCTAAATTATTCAATATTATTTAAACTAACCTAAATTTATATTTTTCCACTAAAATTAAAATAAAACATAACTTATAACTCTTTAATTTCATTTAAAATTTTAATTTATAACATCATAGTATCTCAATTTATTTATCTTTTTATATGATACCAACTATAGTACCTTAGACCCACAATCCCAAATGTAGTGTGAATAACCAATAGTTTATATAGTTATTTTAATAATTAATATCGATTCTATGAAATATATATTCCCTATAGAAATGAATTAAATAATTTAATACGTTAAATTTATATTCATAAAAGTTTAGGTATAAAACATTAGGTATTTAAGAAAAATCTTAATATAATAATCCCAATGACTATCTCTACTAATTTACTCATTCACTATACTATATAATAGACTAATTAATCATAAAAAATCCTAAAAATATCTATAAAATTTCTTATATAATATATCCATTTATACATATCAAGTTATATCAATTTATTTTTATCCTATAGAAATAGAAACATAAGAATAATTTACCTGAAGAACATTGTGAGGTTAATCTTAAGTGTTTACAATCAAAAACATGTGAGAGCATAATATGAGCATAAATAATATACAAGAGAAAGATATCTAAAATAAGTGTCATAATAGATTGAAAATAAATTCATAATATATCCTTATATAATGATGGAAATGAAAAAAATAACATGTATTATAATAAATGGATCATTAGTAATGAAATAATAATGACAGATTCATAATTTCATACCATAATCGAATTAATCAAAATATTTCTACCAAGCCCATGTATTTAGGAAATATCTTCTTTTCGGTATACATACACCAGAAAAATATGCTAATTTGTCAAATAGAAACTATTTATGATTCAAGGGGATATTGCAGACCCCAATCATTACTAATTACATCAAATTAATTTATTATGTGAAGTAATGAATACAAGATAAAATACATAACTATTATTCCACTATAAACAATAAAAATATTTCATATAATAATAAGTATATAGATTTTCAAAAAATTTCCAATCTATAAATTGTCACGACCTGTCTCCTAGGGCTCGTACAATGACTACCCCAAGCCTACCATCCATATGCCAAAGGCTGAAACTATCATCAAAGGCATAATTCCATAATGTTGGGAAGGAATTTCCTTTATAACCTATAAACACATACAAAATCAAGCACACAGCTGGATACGAAACACCAAGTGAACTGTATAAGAAAAGACTGTTGAAAGTAAAAGAGGCCAGAATACAAAACCAACTAAAAAGTATATGAAACTGAAAGTACAGGTACAACTGAAGAAAAAGGAAATTAGCAACTGGGTCATCCTCCATGGTTTCTACATGAAGGGTAGGTATAGATATCATCCTCAACACTCCTCGCTGTCTGTCTCATATGTATACCAACTCATCGTGAGGTCTACCTCCAAGTACCATCTAGTCCTATTACTATTACCCTCAGTCAGTGTTGTCCATCGTATGCATCCAACACAATGAGGTGCGGGCCTAGCCCATTCATGGGTCGGTATAATGTTACATAGTAGGGACACCAAGACCCTCTAGGTCTCACAAAAACCAACACGGAAAAAACACAAGGTATGAAATCAACATATAACCTTACTTATGTATATTTCCATACATATACCTATGTTATCAAGTAATCCATATCAATCATGAGGAAAAAACAGAGGTTCTAACTCATCTCACCCAATGATTTATTCTATGGGTAGTATCATGTAACATATCTAAGAACAACATTGAACACCATGGTTATTGGAGAACTCCTCTTTATTGAGTATAGTGGGCCTACCGCATCACACATGGGAACTTCCCACTAAACATATACTTCTGAGGTTCTCCACATGTCGAGTACCATGGGTCTGCTGCATCACACAGATGTACTCCCCACCGTGGGCCTGCTGCATCACACAGAGCTGCTCCCCCACTTAGCATGTTGAGGTACTCCTCCTGTCGAGTACCGTGGGTCTTCCGTGACACCAAGGTGCTCCCCATTGGTCTAGTCAAGCCACGTCGAGTTGAAACGGTTAGCAATTCTCAGGTATCATCCAATCAATAGGTCTCAACACTATGCTCACTCGTCTCTAGGAGGATCCTCTCCACATGCTACCGGTCGATACTCCAACTTCCATTAATTCCCATGAAGAAGTGTCAAGAAGGTCTATTATGTGATATGGATCTCAACATAATAGGAGACGCGTCAATCATATGCCCGGTCTATTAGTTATTAGCCTTTTAGTCCTAGGGCCAGGTATGATTTTTTCTCGATCCTACCTGACTATTTCCCACCTCAATCCAATTATCAATGGGGTATCACTCAATGGGACCTCCTTGATCGATGATTTCCATCACCGCTGACGGTTCATCAAACATTTAACCAATGCCAAGGTTATGGCCAAAAGAGCATAAATGGGTCGTAGTGGGCTTGGGTCTAGTCTGACCCGATCAGACCGACCCAATCCGTCTTGGAATGGGATGACCCGATTCAGGTCGACCAGGCCAAACCCACTTGGTCAGGCCCGTCCAGTGATGCAGCCTATTCCACTCGGAGTTCTAGTAGGCCAAGAGCGCCAAAAGGGGCTGTGGAGCCCACAGGTGTGGCGGAGCGGCTCCGTCCTGGGGGTGCCGCGAGGGCACAAGGTCAGTTCAGCTGAGGTGCCATGGGGGCGCAGGTCTGTTTTGGTCGGGGCATCGATGGGGGGTGCGGGGCAGTTCGACCGGGGAGCCGTAGGGGGGTGGGAAGGTTCAGTCGGGGCTCCGCGAGGGGTGAGGGCTGGTCCGGCCAGGGCACCATGAGGGGCGTGGGCCGCTTCGGTCAGGGCGCCTCGAGGGGCGTGGGCAGGTTCGGCCAGGGTGCCGCGAGGGGCGATGGCGACTAGGCATGAAGCTGTGGCCCAGCTCGACCGCATGACATGACGATGGATAAGCAGCGGCGTGATGCGGCGGTGGCCACAGGTTCCATGTGGGGACGTGGCGAGGCCACGGGCTTCTGGGCACCATGGGGAGCATAGGTCATGGGCGGCGGTGGACATGGGTGGCATAGCGTCATTTTCTTTTTCACCTTCCTCCATTTCGAAGAACACACAAAAGAAGAACGACAGAGGGGTCATGCCATGTTCGTTTGGCATGCACCCTCCGCGTTTAGAATGGTAGAAAACAGTTCACAATAAACGAAGCATTGAACATCAACCACGATATTCTGCAATTTAATTATTCCTAATCACGCACAATAGAAGAAGGGAGTATATGGAAAGTGATAAAAAAATATCATTAAACCCCTATCTTGTTCAATTGAGGACGTTGGTGGAAGAAGTCAGTATGGTCGTCGATTCACCGTATATGAGGATGTCCCACATCTGATGAAGTCCCAAGGAAGATGTTTAAAGGGTTCTGCGTTCTTCGTTGGTGGATCGTTCTTTTGTGGTGGAGCATTCTGCGTTGAAGCGATTTCTCCCAAGAGCTCCATCCACCCAATTCTACAAAAGATTCCAAGGATGATATATTAAGTTCTCTATTTAGTTCGTTGGAACAAATTCAAATTACCTTAATCAATTAACTATATTTTCATATTAAATTTATATTTGTTGGCACAACTAATGTGGAGGAAGTCAAGAGTCTCCTCCACATTAATGAGGGGGGTTGGAATGTTTTTCTTCATAATGAAGGGAGCTCAAGAGGTTTAGGCCTTGGGTGGTCCCCACCACCATAACCACTCATGGGAGGTTAGGTTAAGGTGGTAAAAACCACCATAACCTTTTATGGGAGGTTATGGTCTTGTGGTCCTCACATCTCAACTTCCACAGGGAGGTTTAGTTCCGGTGGACCCCTCCTCCAAACACCCACCTGGGTGTTGCAAATAAAAATAAAATTTCACTTACATTTATTTTTAATTTATTCTTACATGAAAAACACAAAAAAAATCCCTCGAACATCTGATATCGAGAAGAATGTCTCTTGAAGAGAATATCAGCACTGTGAGTTCAATAGTGCCCTTATAATTTCATTCTGATCATTATTTAAAAATCTTGAAAAACCCATTTTCAAATTTATTGAATGTACCAAAAACAATTTCTGAAATTCATTTCAGGCACTCCGGGCCTCAGAATCATGCACCAAAAATATTTTTGGACTTTTAAAATTTCAATATATTATTAAAAAAATTACAATTTAATCCCATGTATTCGAATTCTCCCCACCTTAGGGATTTAAATACCCATAATCCACAACTCTTAACTAGGAAACCAAGTGGGGGTATTGAGCATGGATCTGAGCCTCTCGCCCCCATGTGCCCTCAATGAGGTTCACGTGCTTCCAGTGAAAACACAATAGATACTTCAACCATCCATATAGGACCTGATCTTTCCTATCCTCGATCTCTATTGGATCTTCCGAAAATGTATCCCCATCATCGACGTCATGCTCGCCATGGTCGATGTTCTGAGAAGGGTCATGCACGCATCTCCTCAGCTGAGATCCGTGGAAGACGTTGTGCACTCGGCTCAACTGAGGTGGAAGAGCTAAGAGTTATGCCACCTTTCCATCTCTACTATGGAATTGAAATGTTATGATTAACCTCAGATAAAACTTGAGTCCTTGGACAAATATCTGTAGACCTCATCGGGGTGAGACCTATAGAAAGATGTGGTCGCCATCCTAGAACTATAGAGGCCTCTATCTTCTATCAGTATATGAATTCTTCCTGTTCTGTGTAGTCTTCATCTACTCCTTGATGATCTATTCCATCTCTGTGGTAGCCTGAACCATCTATGGTCCCACAACTGCTGACTCCCATAGGACAGTCCAGCATATGGGTGATCTTCAAGGTCTCCCATACAATGACAAAAAAGGGGCCATCACTGTGGTGGAGTGATTGTTGTTGTTGTAAGAAAACACCACAAAATGTAAGTGATCCCCCACCTGCGACTGAGGTTGTGTAAACAAGAATGAAACATGTCCTCGAGAGTCTGAATGGTCAGCTTAGTCTGACCAACCACCTGAGGATAGAAGGCAGTGCTGAAACAATGTTGCGTCTTGAAAGCCTCACACAACCCCTTCTATAGCTGGGAAGTAAAAGATGCATCACGATCAGAGATAATAGACGATGGTACTCCATGTAGCCAAACAATCACCTGCAACAAAAGGCATCCAACTTTCTCTATTGAGTCATGTTCTCTAATAGGTAGGAAGTGGGCCGACGTGGTGAGTCGGTCGAATATCAGCCAAATTGAGTCATATCCCCAAGATATATATGGAAGTCCATTGACGAAGTCCCTAGATATCCCATCCCACTTCCACTCTGGGACATCTAAAGGATGAACCAATCCTGCTAGAACATGATGCTCCGCCATCAATTGTTGACAAGTGGGTCACCAAGAGACAAACTATGGAACTGCATTCTTCATTTCCAGCCACCAATGTTGTCATCAAAGATCCTAGTACATCGTCGCCACTACTAGATTTACCTCTATAGGGGATGTGTGGAACTCCCTCAACACATCCTCCGGAAGTGACTATGTTACCATGGTACATCCTCTGAATAAGATGGCATGCTCCCCACCTTTAAACAAATCATCAGGTGAATGTCCGATGGATATTTGATCACATCATGCCTCACAGTCAGCATCCCATGTTACACCTTCCCAACTCACCGGTGAAGTGGGGGAGTGATTGTAAGTGATTGTAGAAACACTTCTTAGTCTATATTCATAAATGATATTTGTAAAGCGGCCATCTTATCTATCACCTCACCTAGAATCTATATACCAAACATCTTATTGATAGAATCTTCTACAATGTTCTCTTTCATAGGAGTATAGACTATCTCAAAGTTATAATCCTGGAGGAACTCAAGCCAACGTCGTTGTCTCAGGGTTAGGTACTTCTAGGAGAAGATATAACTGAGACTCTTATTATTAGAGTAAACTCTAAAACGTTCTCTAATCAGATAGTGTCACCACATCTTCATGGTGATGACCACTGTTGCTAACTACATGTCATGGGTAGAATAGTTCTACTCGTGATGGCTCCAATATTGAAAACCATATGCGATCACCGCTTCTTCCTAAATCCGGAAACATCCATGTTCAGTCTAGGATGGGTCGTAGTAGAATACATACCCTAATCCCTCCTCTAGAAGCCTCAAGATGAGGGCACTAGTAATCCTCTGCCACAACTTTTGAAAACACAGATGGCATCTATCATACCACACAAAAGGATTCCCTTTCTTCGTAAAGGTTGGTAGTGGTGCAGCAATTATGGAGAAGACTAGAACAAACCTTTAGTAGTATCCATCCAATCCCAAAAATCTGTGTACCTCCATCACAATCATGAGTTCCTCCCAAGAAAGTACTGCCTCAACCATTACTAGATCCACTACAATTCTATCATCTGAAATGAAATGTCCCAGAAAGAGAACCTCATGGATCTAGAACTGGAACTTCGAGAGATTATCATAAAGCTAGTTATCTCAGAGTGTGTCCAGTACTACCTGAAAATGATAGGCATGAACCTCCTTAGTAGCCAAGTAGATCAGTATTTCATCAATGAAGGCCACTAAAATGCGATCAAGGTTTGACTAAAAGATCATATTCAAGAGTCCCATGAACACTACAAGATCATTGTTTATGCCAAATGTCATAACCAAAAACTCATAATGGCCACAAAGAAATATGAAGGTCGTCTTCTACACATCCTTGTGTCGCACTCTATGCTAGTGATAGCTTGATCTGAGGACAATCATTGAGAACCACTATGATCCATTCAGTTGATCAAAGAGGTCATCAATTGTTAAAAGTGGGTACCTGTTCTTCACGGTCCCATAGTTCAGGAGACGATAGTCAACACAAAGCCTAATGCTCCAATCCACATTCCTGGTGAACAGAATCAGGGCTGCCCAAGGAGAAACATTGCGCCGAATGAATCCCTTCCCCTGAAAGTCATCTAGCTATACAGGCATCTCACAGAGCTTCGCTGGAGACATCCGATATGCTGGTGTTGAAATCGATTCCATCATAGGGTACATGTCAATGTAAAAGTCCACCTCTCTACGAGGAGGTAGACCAGAACATCATCAGTGAAAACATCTACGAACTAGTACACCACAATAGGATCTCATAGACTCTCGACATCAACTACTCCATGGGTAAGGCCAGCCAACATATGAGTGATCGGCTACACTATCCTCTAGGTAAATCCATCCTATGATGCAAAGGCACCCTTATCACCGGTGTTGGTAAAACTATTACCATCGGTGCAGACACACCTCACCTTGCGCCTAATACAGTCTATCTGAGCATTGATTGTAGATAACCAGTACATACCCATGATGACATCCAAAGGAATCGATGCCACTATTATGAGATCCCAGATGAAGTTCTCGCCTCATAGTGTAAGCTCACACTACTGGCACTAGTGCATAATCGTCGAGTACTCTCCTGAAAGAGCCTCTAGCATAAATATCGAGCCAACGGCTCCATCAAGATGTCTGAGCTTCGAAAGAGGGAATTGGCAATTAAATAATGACAGACACCTGGGTCTATAAGTACTATATCTAAGGTGGAGTAGACATAAATCATACATTGTATCCTCTCTCGAGCATAGTGATCGTTGGCCTCAACTGCCTGGATTTGAGCTCGCCACTGTCCACCCACTCCCTATGGTCAGGGCGGAACACATGGTGGATGTTGTGGTAACACCTCAAATCGTCACCCACCACCACCAGTACGAACAGATTCGCTTCCATGTTCGCATCCTCCCTACAGACCTCTTCGATCGAATCTCTATCTCTACCTGGGTGGTTTTTCGAATGTTTGCTGATCATCTGTATGGTGAGTCAGACAGTCATTAGACGTGTGACACTACCTGCCCCATGCATAACAGTGCCTGATACTGGCATGAATTGCTCAGAATATAATTCCCCACACTACTGATACGTAGTCATGTAGTCGTCCACCTGTATGTACAGTCCTTTTAGACCACTCTGACATCTGTCTGCATCCAACTGCAGAAGAATCTGTAATGTGATGACTGGTATTGGGTCTCACTGCTGGTGACCACTCTGAAAGGAAACACTTCACAATGATTTCTCCATCAAACACCCCCGTGTTTCAGGATGCTGAGTGGGACCATAAAATAATTAATCTCCCACCTGAGTCCCTGATCAAAGGACTAATCCATAAATAATGGGAATCACACCATATTAGTGGAGTGGCATGGGTGGTCAGTGAACCTCACTGAGTAATAAGCCACAGTCATCCATCCCTACTGTAGATGAAGTAGCTCCAGTATGTGCACTACGCGAAGAGTCTCTTGGACAAATACTTCCTGAAAAAAAATCCCAATGTTTTCCCAGAGAAGCGCCACCTTATCATTAAATTAGAGCATCTTGTTCCACCATCTGCCTGCTACTGTCTATAGAAGGGTGGCAGCAAGGATCAATATGAGGTCAATTGGTGGCCCTACTAGTCAGAAAACCCTCACCACAACCTCCATCCAATCATCAACCACTGGTGGGTCCATCTCTCCCCTGAACCTGGGTGGCCTCTGGCACTTGAACTCATGCGACACGCTTAAGCGGCGTGCACCGTCTGCTGTTGGGACTGGTGGCATAGGTGGCCCAATGGGGATTGGTACCATAGGTGGCTCCACCGGTGCCTCTACTGGAAAGGGCCCTACACCGAGGCCTCGTCACTCGGTGGGCTATAAGTGCTTACAACTCTTAGAACACTAGTTATCTGTCTACGTGGAGGCATCCTGAAAATAAACAAGAGTGGAATAGTCAATAGGTTATACCTGGTGTGTTGAAAGTTATACCTGGTGATCGGACTCAGAATATCACAAGGAAAACATTTTAAAACAGAAACACAATTAGTGTTTTTGTGTACTGAGTCATAAATCATATGTTAGGGTCCTGGTGTATAGATACATCAGCAGCCACACCAACACTAGATTCCTTGTACTGAAACCCACACTCATTACACTTAACACAACTTCTTCACAAGAAAATATTAGAGTCCTTGTTCTTTGGTAGAACTGACTCCTCTGATATCAATTTGTCACAAGTCATTGCCCCCCATGAGCCTGTGCTGTGACTACCCCAATCCAACCTTTTATAGTACATAGAGTGGCGACTAGAACCAATGGAATAATTCCCTTGTACTGGGAAGGTGTTTCCTTTATAATATGTAAATACACCCACAAGAATGCATACAGTTAGATATGAAACACCGAGTGAACTGTATAAAAAAAGAGTGACGAAAGTAAAAAGGTGCCAGAATACAAGCCCATCTAGAAATCACAAGAAACTGAAGTTACACGTACAACTGAATAAAAAGAAAATCAGCAGCTAGGTCATCCTCTAAGGTTCCTACCTGAAGGGTAGGTACAGTTCATCTCCTCGGCACTCCTTGTCTTTCTGTATCCTCATTATACCGACTCGTTGTAAGGTCCACCTCCATGTACCGTCTAGTCTTGGTACTCTCAACCTCAGTCAGCACTGCCAAACATCTACATCTAACAGAACAAGTTGCGGGCATAGCCTGTGTAGGGTGAGTACAATGATACTCAGTAGGGACCCCAAGACCCTCTAGGTCTCACAAAATCCAACATGGATAAAACACCAAGTAGGAAATCATCATATAACCATACATCGGTAAATTCCAATACATATTCATATTTTATCAATTAATCAGTCACAATCATGATGAAAACATAGAGGTTCAAACTCAGCTCAAACCTGGATTTATTTAGGGGTTGTATCAAGTAACATTTCCAAGCACAACGTCGAACACCTAGGGTGATAGATAAATACTCTTATATCCAGTACACTAATTCTACCGCATCACACAAGGAGGCTTCCCACTAAATTTAGACTACATATGTACTCCTCCTATCAAATACCTTGGGTCTTTTTTGTCACACAGAGGTGCTCCCCACCATGGGAATGTCGTGTCACACAGAGGCACTCCCCCCTATATCCTGCTAAGGTATTCTGAATGTCGAGTACCATGGCTCTTCCGCGAGACCAAGGCACCCCCTACTGTGGGACTACTGCGACACCAGGGCTCCCCCCACTGGGCTAGTCGAGTCACTCAGAGTCAAAACTGTCAACATTCATCAAGTCTCAATCAGCCACTTTGTCTCTACACTATGCTTACTCATCTCTAGGGGAATTGGATCCAGAATCTACTGGTCTATAATCCTAGTGCCATGAAGTCCCATGAACAGGTGTCGAAATGGTATTCCATGTCATAGGGGCATCAAATTAACTGATGGTGCATCAATCAGATTCTCGGTCTATGAGTTATTAGATTTTTAGTCCTGAGGGGACTGTTAGATTCATGCTCGATCCTCCCTGAAAATTTACCACCTCAATCCAAATAACTGTGGGGTATCAGTCAAAGGTACCATCCTGATCAATGATTTCCAGCACCACTGATGGTTCATCAAATGGTCGGCCAATGCCAATGTTATTACCTATAGAGCGTAAATGGGTCGTAGTGGGTCCGGGTTCGGCCTGACCGGGTTAGACCGACCTGACCCATCCTGGCAAGGGTCAACCAGGATCAAGGTGACCCAGCTTGACCAACAAGGTTCGGCCTAGCCCATGATGTGGCCTGATCTTCTGGGAGGTCCAGCAAGCCATGATGGCCATGAGGGGATGTAGAGAACGTGGGTGCCACAAGGATCCTCGGCCGCAAGTGTTCCATGAGGGAACATGTCCAGTTCGGTCAAGGCACGGGGACGGTTTGGCTGGTGCACCTCGGTGGGGGGGGGGGGTTTGGCCGGGGCACCATGAGGGCGGTGGCCAGTTCGGCAGGGGGGCTGCGGGGGTCACGGTCAGGTATGGCTGGGCTGTCGAGGGACAGTTCAGTTGTGGCGTCACTGGTTGCCTAGGCCATTTCTGTCGGGGCACCACGAGGGGCACTAGCTGGTTCGGTCGGGCTGTCGTGAGGGGAAAAGGAGGCTCGGCCAAGAGCGGCGGCACGAATCGTCCCAGAGCGGTGGCGTGGCTCGGCATGGAGCAACGACACGGCACGGAGGCTCGGCCAAGGTGGCGGCGCGGAACGGCGGTGGGCGTGGGTACCGCATGGCAATGCGGTGAGGCTGCGGGTGGCATAGCACCGCGGGCAGGGTGGTCGCTAGTGGTAGATCTCTGTTGCCTTTGACACCTTCTTTTGTTTCGATGAACACACCAATGAAGAACGACGAAGGGTTCGGTCTATGTTTTTTTGGCCCCACCCTACGTGTTTAGATTTATAGAAAGCGGTTCACAAAGAATGAGCCAATGAACATCTACCATGATCATCTGCAATTTATTTATTCTCAATCCTGCAAAAGAGATGAAGGGACTACATGGAAAGTGGTAAACTAATAGGATTAAACTACTACATAGTTCACTTGATGACGTTGTCGCAAGAAGGTAGTACGGTCGTCAATTCGCCGTAGATGAGGATGTCCCACATCAGAAGAAGTCCGGAGGAAGAACGTCAATGGGGGTCAGTGCTCTTCATTGGCAGAGCGTTCTACGTCGGTGGAGCGTTCTTCCTTGAAGCGCTTTCTCCAAAGAGGTCCTTCATCTCAATTCCACCAAAGATGCTGAGGATAATAGATTAAGTTCATCATTTACTTCATTGGCAGAAATTCATATTTTCTTAATCAATTAACTATCTTGGAATATTAAAGGAATGAGCATTGGAACAATTAATGTGTTGGATCTAAAAAGGCTCATCCACATTAATGAGGGGGTTGAGAGGTTTTACTCTATATTTTAGGGAGTTCAGGAGGTTTTGGCCTTGGGTGGTCCCCACCACTATAACATCTCATTGGAGGTTATGATCTGGTGGTCCCCACCACCATAACTTCTCATAAGAGGTTAAGGTCTACTGTTTCCCACTTCCCAACATCCACCTGGAGGATTAGATCTAGTAGACCCCTCCTCCCAACACCTGCATGGTTGTTGCAAATAAAAATAAAATGCCACACAGTTTTATTTTTATTTTATTCATACACGAAAAACCCAAAAACTAACTTTATCCCTTGACCATCTATCATCGAAGTGAAAAGTCTCTTTAAGTGAATATCGGCGCTGCGAGTTCACCGGTGCCCTCGGATTTCAATTTCGATCACCGGTTCACAATTTAAAAAAACCCGCTCTCACATTAACTAAACGTACAAAAAAGTAGTTTAGAAATTCATTCCAGGCACTCCGTGCCTCAGAATTATGCGTCCTCAATTTTTGCAGAGTCATAAAATTCCCATTTACTTTAATATAAAATTACATGGAAATAGCAGGTATTTTCATAAATAACATATCTTTTTACGTATAAATCCTATAAAATTACAATATATTGGGATATGGGTATAAAATAAAGTCAATAATTTAACTAATCAATATAAATATTTAATCTACAAGAATTATTCTTATAAAATGTGATGAAAAACTAATTGTTAATATAAGAAATAAATAAAAAAAAAATCATGTGTATAATAGTTGAATATCTGGAAAGACAAAGTCATTGATATATATACAAAAGTTTAACCCCTAAGGAAAATGGTGTGAGAGGATTTATAATGAAAGGCATTTAAAATTTTGAAATACCATAAAAGAAATAAGTGGTGAAATACAGATTATAATTCTTTTAAAATAATCAAATAATGTGAACTGCTTTTGTTATGAAAAAATATTAGTATGTATAACATTTAGGTTGTGAAAAAAATACAGGTATTTTACCAATTACATTGTTAAAAAATATATGTATTCCTGAACATGATTATCTCACAAAATTTAATATATTAATAAATTAAATTGAGGGAGTTATAGGAAACCTACCATGAATATAAACATATAATGGAGAAATAAGATTACAATCATTTAACATAACATGAAAACCGCTAGAAATAAACTAGGTTTCATATAATTTCCAAATTGTATTGAATAAAGTGATATAAAAAATAAAAAATTGATAAATTTTTTTGAATATCCAAAA
Source organism: Viscum album (assembly GCA_963277665.1). Classification (NCBI taxonomy): domain Eukaryota; kingdom Viridiplantae; phylum Streptophyta; class Magnoliopsida; order Santalales; family Viscaceae; genus Viscum; species Viscum album. The sequence continues at coordinate 1,050,202,290 of OY728148.1, forward strand.
ATATATTTTTAGGAAATATTATAGAAGGTAATAAATATAACCTAACCCCATAGAAGATATCCTTATTGGACATCTAGACTAAATTTTATTAAAAAATAGTCTCTAGAAAACATTTCATTATATTTTTATAAAAATATTACGTTATAAGTCAGTTTTGAACCCATAATTTTATATAATTAAAATGAATTCATTTCAAAACTTTAAATTAGAAGTAAATTTCAATAATGGGTCTTCTAATTGATATAAATTTTATCCCCATGAAATTTCTAGTTGATGATAAAATTTACTAAAGGGAAAAAACCATTTCAATATCTAAAAAATATATTTATTCAAACTCACATAATAATTAGAGAGATAACTATTTTATTTTGAAATAAATAAATATATATTTCAATGTGACCAGAAATATAATATCATTATATTTGAAAATAATAAACGATAAAACTGGATAGAAAAGTGAACATGGTTCCATAAGATGAGAAGATCAAATCGTGGGGAAGAGAATTATTCCTAACATCATAAAATTTTATGATGAATTAAATAGATGAATTTTATTCCCTGTAAAATAATCATAATTTAATTATAATATAATTATATTATATGTGAAAATTTTCTTGTAAAACCATAATAAAAGTGGAATAATTGTAACTCATTATTATAAGATGGCTCATGAAAAACCCTTACATATTAATCATAAATTCCTTGAAACCTATTTAACATTATATATTATGTATAAACACCATAATGAACAATTTAAATCCCATAATATTATCCATTAACCTATATAATATTAATTTATAATCACTTATTATAATATTTTTGGTTAGTTATGTTTTATATTCATCATTTTGTGTTATCGATGTTGATTGTTTTGTGCATGATTTAATGTGTTGATGTAGATCCCCATTAAATCATAAAAATTTCCACATTCATACATTATCCATATTAGTATAATGGGTTGTTTATATTGACTTATAAATATCTAATTTTAAACTTGGAGGGTTTGTTTCATAGTTTATAAAGACAAAAGTAGTGAAAGAATGTTTTTAAATTTTTTAGGAATGAAAGGTGGTATACAAATAAAAAGATATTACATTAATATTAACTTTCAAGGAAAATATTTAATAAATGATTCACATAAAATAAATACAATAATTATTATTTTATTTTCATCCATTATGTAAATTTATATCATTGTTCATGTACGTGGTTAAACTGGTCCAAACAAGAACATGCAATATTTATGGGAGATATATGTGTATGGGTTTTTTAACAATAATATCATTATTATATAATTGTAATAAAAATATTTAGGTTTTATCAATTTCTTAAATCATATTTGGGAAGGGTTTGGAGAATAATATAATTGATATAATGTTATTAGTTTGGATAAAAATAACAGTTCCATCTTAGAATTCTAGTTTTAGGTGGTTAAATTTGCAAGGATGACTTTTCTTTAAAATGAGGTACATCTTTCCACTGAGGTGGTAGTATGCATGTATGTACCAACAAAGTTTTCATTGTCTATAGAATGGAATAAAGGTATGAATTTATTTATCATATTATAATATTAATAATATTACATATATAATATTTATTAATTAAACACCCCACTTTTAAGAATCCATGTATAATGTTTATGGTAAAAACACATCCCATTGTGGAGGGGTAGTTTTCACGTACACATGAAGTGTGTTTTCATTTTTCTTATTAAAATGAATATAAGTTAATAATATTCTCCCCTAAACCAAATATCTTTCAAAATAAAAATAATATATATTTCATTTTATAATAATATTAATTTCTATTTTTTTAAATGACATAAATGAATGGTGTTTATGGAGTTATTAGAGCTCACACTTAGAACAAGTGTTTCTCATTGGGAAATTTTTGTAAGTGGAGGTATAAAAAAACATTCATATGAATAAATGCATATGGTAGAGTTAGGGGACTCATTGTGTGGTAAAACATGTTGGGATTCAACAGAAATTCCAATTAATTGATAATATTTTAATTGGTGGTGGAAGGCCCCTTCTATAAGTAGATAGAATGATTTGTTTGTAAATATAAATCTATAATATGAAAAGTGATAATGATTCTCAGAGAAAGTGTATCTAATAGTGGATAATAATAAAGATGGTTTATGTTTCTTTCTATCCACAATTCATCCATTCATTTGATGACATTTTAGTAACATGTTTCTTCATTAGCCTTTATGTTATCCTTTTTACAATTTTGACCTATACTATGGTAGCTCTATTTAACCTCACTAATATTTTATTGAATCCAAAATTTTAATGGACCATATTGAATAATTTTTATTTTATTATTCAATATATAATTTTTTATTAATATTATATGTCTTATATTGTTAATAAATAATTTTAAAATAATTATGTATAATGCATTAAAAAAATATTTTTGGAAAAATATAATTTATGTTCTAAAATATAAAATATGGTTTTATATATTTAAAATAATATTTTAAAACATATAATTTTATATTTAAAATTGTTACTTTTTTAATAATATAATTTCATTAATTTTTTGTTAATTTAATATTTTAATAATGGAATAAATGTTATATTATCTGTAAAAAATAATACTTTGTACTATTCACATAAATATCAATCCTTTCAGAAAATCCCATAATATATATCATAAGATAATTTTGAAATTATAGAAAAAAATGAAGTTAATTTTGAAAAATAAAATTCTAAATTATAGAATTTATTTCATAAATTAAAATGTATAATCCAATGAAACCCCAGTTTTATCCAAAAAGTATTTTTAAATTTTTATGATCCAATATATTATTTCATATTAATAATTATTTATACATTATTCCTTTAATTAAATTATAAAATATTATCATAGTATTATTTTATAAATTTAGAAATTAAATTTGTACGAATAATATTAAAAACCCTTTAAAAATGGTTCTTTAAGAAAAACCAATATTTTTAACATTAAATATTATTAATTATGTATCTTCTATAAATATATGTGTATTAATTTCATTAATATATTTTATTTAGAAGTGGTTTTGTTATTCTTATAATTTTTAATTTAAAATTGAACATCCAATCAACAAGATTCAACGTCATTCCAGTATTCTTATAATTTGAACCTTTATATCCCTATTAAAGTATAAAATAATAATATAATATGTTAGTATATCATAAATGTTGAATTTTAAATTATATTACCACTAATCATGTCATGCTAATAATATAGATAAAAAATTCTTCTATATCAAATCCTACTAAAACCATATTGGCTTTCAAAATAATGTTAGTGTTAATGTATCTCTAATAATCATCTTTATCAACAAATATAACTCCCTTATTTTGATATTGAAACCCTGGTGTTAATATTATTTCCAAAAATCTTATAATAAATATCCCATGAAACACCAATTCCCAGTCACCAAAACTCTGGTTGTTAAGAAGTGAAATTTCCTCTTTTTTTCAACATAACGTACAATATTTATATAAAAAATATCTCCTATTGATATCTATCCTTTTGAAAAAACATAATTCACATATAATCTCATGTGAATGAAATATTTATCTTCACTGAAAACAAAAGAAAACAAAAATTTATCTATGAATCAAATCAATCTCTAGGATTCTCCATAAAACTTCTCACATAATCTAAACAATATCATCCTATAAAATTTTTTTGTTTTCCATTAAGATTAAATATTCTTATATTCAAGTCCTATAATTATTTGAAAATAGATATTATTTAGTCAATTCAAAGTGTATGGGTATATTACGTTATGAAACTATAATAAATAATTAATAATTTCATTACTGATGATAATAAAATCACATTTACATACCAAACCACATTTATATAAAATACTATCCAATTCTCAAATAATATATCCATGTACATGTTATAAAATTACATCAAATATATACTCTCCAAACAGTTATAGTAGTTCATAATTATGAATAATAAAATTATTTTTTATATTGAGTGTATAATTAAACCTTACAATTGTGATGTGTTATATTTAACTCCATAAATTAATCTAAACCCTTAAAATTATTTTTTAATAAGTTTATTTGAACTAAAATTTTATCTTGGTCCTTAAAAGATACGTCCTTCATAAATTGATGTGTGATAATTATTTTTTTTGATCTAGAATATTAAACTTTTTTTTGAATGATTCATTTAACTTTGGTTATCACGTCCATGTAATAATGGTAACCTCACCCCACTATGTGATATTATAATTGAGTTTTTATCAACATAATTTATTATGTTCAATGTAATGGAACAATAATTATTTCTATTCTAATAAATATATCTCTCTCCAAAGAATATAAAACTAAATGAACTATGATTATTTTCCTCAAACCACCAATAGTAATTGGTATTGAAAAATCTATAGAGTTTTTTATTTCTGTTATTGCAATATTTTATCCGAAAATATATATTAATATTGATATAATATATAGTTCACTTTGTCTTATTATAGTAATTCTCATTTAGTTCAATTTGATAATGAGTATATTATTTAAAATCATACATGAGAACATTTTATGATGTTTTCAAATAAGGGATAATCTGAATATGTTTTTTAACTCTATTTGATTTATGTTTTTACCACAATCAATATTAGAAAGTTTATTTTCCAATTTAAATGGATAAGAAACCATATTTTCCCTTCATTCCAAAATACATAGGTTTTTTCATAATAAATATTTTTCTTGAAAATGAAATATATGATATTTATATTAATAAATTTTATGGCCTAATTAATACCCCATCTCTAGAAACATATATATCTAAATAGAAATAAAAATTTCAGTCATAAATTTATTTTATGAAATTTCCTTATTTCAATTCAATTTTAAATAATTAATATAAACCATATTATTGAGTGTCACCACTTTTTATATATTTGATGTAGTGTTTATTGTCCACTACTACTATATTTAAATTAATCGTTTTCATTAATGTATAAAATATATAATATCTTGAACATATGTGGGATTTAATCCTTATTGAACCTAATTCTACAATGAAACAAATCTTTATTCATTAACAAGAGTAATATGATTTTTGATTACAAATATAATATTCCTCTACAAGTTCACTATTGATGGAGGGTAACCTGAAAATATTAGGAAAATGCTGTTTTTTAATGGAAAAATAATATAATTATTATAGTTATTGTATCATCCTGGTAATAAATAAAAAATTCTATGTGAATTAGACACCTTGGACATTAGATAAACAATGGAAACAATAATTTCATTGTTAATCAACACATTAACTTTCACATTCCACATGTTATGTAACAACATCATTATTCGAGTAACATTTTCTTTTGACTATGATATAACAATGAAATTTAATTCATCTCAATATGATGCAATTTTGTATTAATAATATCATCGAACTCTTGGTTCATTAAATATTCATTTACATTACTTTCTATGTCTGGAGAAATTAGTGTGTTGTGGATGATATCCTCCAAGATCTCTATTTCTAAGACACTTCCTAATGATTATAAATTATTTTATACACCTATAATTTCATAATTATAATTATATATATATATATATATTTCATTCATCATTAAACAATATCTATGTCTGAGTCATAATACATCTCATTCCTATCACTCACATAATTATTAGTTTTAGTATTTTTTTTAAATTTTATCATGTTGTATAAAAAATTGTGTATTATCTAGATCACTTATCGATATTTTTAATCTTTATATATACCTATTAATTAATTATTATAACACCTTTTTATAAAACAATTAATAATATTAAATATGTTCATGTTATAAACGTGTTATATCCTTATGTTAGGATGATTTAAAAAAAATTATATACAATACCATTTAGTCAATCTAGTTCATGCATTTACCATAAACAATGACTATAAAAAATACTAAAAAAATAAAATAATTCAAACTAGAGTAAATATTATATTTCATTTAATAATGGTACATAATGATTTTATATGATAGTAAAATTTTTTTCATATACACTTTTATCCCATCTATATTTTAGAATAAAATATACAGTACCAAGAACCACCATAAATGAACAATCTATCTAAAATTATATTCTACTAAATAATTTTGAAGAACCATGATTTGTAGTGTGTATGTTATACTATATTGATTTTAAATACAATGATATTATATATAATATTTATAAAAACCATTTGTGTAATCATCCATGTTATCCAGTCTTATTCTCTTTAAATAATATTATCTTCCATTTTCTGCACTTTAACACAATCTCTTAAATTTTTAATAGAAATAAATTTATATTTCATAAAATTAATATAGGTAATTTATGTTAACATAAAAATAAAATTTATCAAATAGTAATTTCTATAATACACATGATTTTAATAGGATTGACCAATTATAAGTAAATAAGATCCAATAGTTATAAATTTCAATATCTATTTTATTATATAGAGAATTGAAAATATTTCCCTTTTGACATATGGAACAAATAAAATTTGCACATATATATATAGGATAAGAATAATAAAAATATTTTTTACATGAGTAATCATAACAATTTTCGTTGGATGATGATTTCCACCCATTTTATACCATATTTTACCTTCTTATTTCAAGCAAAAATGATAATAATTTAAATTTTCTCCCACTATTAATTTTGTTCCAATCATTCATTGACTTTACATACATACACTACCAAGATTAAAAAATTTCACCTACATTTTTTACATAACTTCCTTTTAATAAACATAATGTTGATTATCAATTTGATAATTGTTATTCACCAAAAATATTTAAAGTGTATTGAATTATTTCACCAGATCCTCTCCAATCATTATTAAGAGAACTACTTTTAATTTTTGATGCCCATCAATACCATAATTGTTTGATCCTTATTTTACCCTTTCTATGACTATTAAAATCATCATATTATTTATTATATGAGATCAAAACACATTTTCCAAAATCCACAGATCCTTGTTTTGAGAAATACTAAATGTGACTTCTTTATTATGGTCTTTTTAATCAATTTATTATTATTTTTAAATGTTTTTTTAATTAATTATATGATATTATAAAAATATGATAAATAAATTATTATAATTATGACATGATCATATTATTCTTAAGTTTCATTAAACATCTAAATTTTATTCTCTATATTAACATATGAAATTTCAAATTTCATCTAAGAATTTATTATTAGTGAGTAAATTATTCAACAAAACTCCTACCTATTTGTTTTTTTAAATTATTTTAAATCCCATTCAATAAACCATTGTATCCTTGAAATATGTTTCAAATAAATCGTGACACCAATAATAGCAATAACAAGGAATAATTCCCACATAAACAAGTTGCAATACAAACTATGTAACAGGCTATTAATAACATTTTATACCCAAATGTAGTATACATTTTTTGAAACCAAAATTATTGAAAAATATTACATAATCCATTTATTTTAATTAATTATACCATACATGTATTTCATTCAGTTAATATCCCTAATATTTTTGAATATGAAATTTAATTGTTTTTTTTATTTTATTAATTTTTCTTCATTCAGAAAAAAATTTTCTTTGTTTTCTCCTTATCCTATATCATCATTTTCTTCCAATAAGTGATAACATTATATAATCATTGGGTAGGTTAATTATTGTTTAAATAGTAATCATTCTTCATAGATGATATAATAATGTTTATATTTCCCTTTAATTATCATCAAATATTATATATTTATTCCTAATGTGATACTTGGTCATTTTCATTTAACGTTATACTTAAAAATAGATATTTTAGTATTCATTATAATTTAATTTTAAATTATCTTCCATGTCGTCATTTACCTTATTTTATTCACATACAATGAATATTAAATTTTCAATCTTCTTCAATATTATTGGATCTTAACAAAATTCCATATTATATTCAGTAAAAATTTAGATGTTTTAAGGATACTCAATAGGATCCCTCATGAAAATTAATTTTATTTTAGTTTAATTATCATTAAAATCACCATCATATCCCTAAATAATGAATTAAATAATTTAAATTTTTTATATTTAAAAATATAAATTTTTTATCACTTGGTGTTTCCACATTAATCCAATGATAAATACATAATATAATAATTAATTTATGTATGAAATTCATAATTTATGTTTTTTTTGACAAATTCAAACTTTTCCATTTGTGGTAATATTTTTATTAATGAACATTGAATATTTCATGGTTGAAAAACATAAATATGATGCTTTATCATTAGATTCATCTTATTTTATCAGTTTACAATTGAATGTAATATGTGTAATAACTCCAAAGTTAGATAATAATAATTTAATATTCACCAAAAAAATCATTTCTATTCTGAACAACCCATTAAATAAATGTAATTTACATGTTAAATTCTATCATGATATCCTAATCAGTTTTTGAATTATTCCAATATATTTAAATTCTTATATAATTTCTCTATCTTGAATGTTTTAAAATTGATACATATTGATTATTTTATCATATTATTAATAATAATTTCAATTCCATTTTCATTTCTAATAAAAATTCAATGTAATTTATTAAATGGAAATGTGTCATGATCATGGTAAATAATTGTTGGATACATTTAATAAAATTTTATTATAATGATATAAATTATCTATATAAACATCATTAAATATTATATAGTCACAAAAAATCTTTTATTGGTGGTTGTTTCATCATTTACACTCTCAAATACTTAATCAATATATTCATCTTGAATTATATGTATGTATTTATATAATAAATAGTTAAAAAATAATATTTATTTCTTATATTTCTTTTATTTTTTTTTCGAAACAATTTTGGAAATATGTCTAAAATCTTAATATATGTGAATTTGATAAATTAAAAATTTCAAGGAGATTACGTAATTTTTTCTTCACATGAACATCATTTTCTGAGCTCTTAGTTTGTACATTCTAAAATTTTAATATCATTTTGGTAATTTTTCACTTTAAGGGATAAAATTTTATTTGTACCTACTAAATAATCAAAGAAAATTTTCACATTATTTCTATTGATATATGTTTTTTGAGAATAAACAATTGTGTAAATATATCATGGATCAAAATATATTTTTTTCATAGAAAATTTGATAATATAAATAAGTATTTATTTATTATTGTTGTACATGTTTATCAATTTTCAAATAAAATTACCATTTTACCACATATGATTACATAGTTATTTTTTCCACACTACCATTTTTAAAATACATTTTCTACATTGTATATATTTTTTTGAGTATTATGTGACATTGAATTTCCATGCATTTATTAAAATTAATTTATTTTTTATTATTAATTTTAAATGCATTTTGTTTGACTTTTTTTCAAATGGAATAACATTGAATAAAATTTAGTTAGTTCTATAATACTTAATATATGGTATTTTATTTTAAAAATTATTAATATGGTGTTTGGATTCAAACACAACCCTGAACTATTATATCAATTTGACTATAAATATATTTCTGCTTCTTTGTTAACATTTCACAGATGGAATATGGTAATAAATCAATGTAAATTTAAAATTAGAAACCCCCTAAAATGTGGGTTTCATGGAAAATATCTAAAATTTATTTTTATATCCTCTAATTCTTGTCATGTATTCAATGAAACAGATTTTTATATTTTTTTAAATTTATTTTGTGTTAAATAAATATTAAATAATATTTGTGTTATATGATAATGACATCTTCCATGATAATATATCATTCATGCCTGTAATCATGTAGTATTATATTTTACTCAATGGTTATTATGGTGAATCTATCTCATTCCCATCTAAATTGTGTAGGAGACCGTTGGTTGGATGGTTCATGGCTTGAATGGAATTTGTTAGATGAGAATGTTTATGAATTAATGGAAGTTTCTAGTCATAAAAGAATATAGTTGAGTCAATTACCAATAATAATTTCTGAATAATAATAATGAATAAATAATAATAACTTAAAAATGAATTACATGTATCAATATTATTCATAATGATAAAATCCTCAAACGCTAGAGAGTGTATATTCAAGTCATCATTTATATTTAATTTATAACAAGAAATTACATTAATATTTATTTCTTTCATTGATGTTCATTTGAATCATTTAGGCATTAAATATATTTTACAATCATTACATTTATAGGATCTAAAGTAAAATAACTCTCATAGGGTTAAAAAAATTTATATTTTATCATGAAGAATCATTGATGGAACTATGTGTGCTAGTGAGGTGGAAATGATATTGATACATCAATCCTCTCTGATCATAATACATTCATTCATGGTGGAAGGATATGTTATTTTTTCAAATGTTCCTAAATGTTGAGGAATTTAGATGTCATTATCTTGATCATGATATAAATCCCCAGAGATGTCTTCAAGGAGATAATTCTAGAGAGGGGAGAAGTGTTGTTCATAAAAAAATTATTCAACATCATAAATGAAATTATTTAATTCTGTACATATTATTCTATGGATAGAGAAATGGTATCTTAAATAATTACTTAATCCATTTTCTTATTTTTTTAAGAATCCCAAATCTTATAATAATAATATTTTTTTCTTCAACACACAAATTTATAATCGACAATAATAATTTCAATAATAAATTAATATTTATTGAAATTGTATTTGTGAAATTATTTTTTGTTTTTATATTACTTAGTCCTCCCGTAAACTATTTTCATCATTTATCAAATCTTGAATAATAAATATTTTTCATAATATAATTAAATTTTTAAATAATCGAATGGTTTCTTAGAGAGTAATAATTTTTTTATTATTAAAAACACATCAAATGCTGAGTGAAAATATAAGATTAATAAAACCAAAATAAATATGTTACATTGCCCTTATGTATAATATTTATTCCATTAATTAAAATATAATATAATTTATTTTATATCAATAGAAGCACTATGTTTTTTTCTAACGAGGAATATTTTTCAAAGATATTAGACGATGTTTTCAAAAGTCTAATATCAGCACCTAACAAAATGTAAAGGCACATAAGATGGATAAGATAATGAAATAAAGATTAAACCACAAAAAACATTCCAACAATATAATATTATAAATTTATATAAGTAAACAATTATGATTGTTTCACACTTGTTTCATCAAATTATATAATTATTACATCACTTTTTGACTTCCTATGGTGATATTATTGGGTTTTTAGTGACCGAGTAATTTAGTTTTAATGTTCCACTTTTATGGTATAAAACTATTTAAATGTAAAATGATAAAATACTTACATGACTTATTAATTAATAACATATTATTCATAACACCCCAAACATACCAAACATATGAAACATAACCAAGTGAATTTGTGATAATTGTTTATGGGAATAAATATAAGGGCAATTATAGGGATATTAATTAATAAAAATCATAAATACAAATGATAATTACACATGACTGGAGATAGAAATATCCAATGATATGTAACCATTGGGAATTCCTATCGATGGTTATGTCAAAATAACCTCTTATCTCATATATTAGAAGGTATTAACATTATAATATAATGATTCATCTTCATAAGTATACTCTCACCAAGATTTATGCACCATTTATGTCCCATCAGACAATATCATATGACCATTGGACCAGTAATTTTAGAATATCATACTAGAAATTAAAGTTTCCCTTCATTGTGGGGAATATATATAACTATTTAAACATGACCTATACTTTAGTAAGTTAACATAATAATTTAATTCAAAATAGAAATCAATATGTGATAAGACATTTATTAATATTGAGTAATATAAATATATAGAAAATATAATATAGAATGTACTTTGTTAAAAGAAAATAACTCCAATGTAGACCCACTAGGTATAGATCCAAATTCTAATGATGTTAGTCTTCATTCTCTCACATTATTTTCATACATATGTCCAAATAGTAATTATGGCAATGGGTTTACCACATTGTCTTATTTGGAAACAATAATTACAATGACTTCACTACTGTTGGAAAAGTATCTCAAGATATTTTTATTTGATATAATTCACTTATTTAACTTATTTAACCTTGGATACTTTGCGTGAGTCATCACTAAAGTATTATCATTGAATAATGTGAAAAAAAAATTCTTTTAGGAATATCATCATGATCATGAATAAAAATTCATACCTAGAAAATTTATTAACTACATCAGAAGCTAATATATTATCAGATATTTTTTAATTATTGTTGATCATTATTTTCTTTAAAATTTTCTATCTCAAATCACCTCCATTGAGAGTGATGATATATCCTGATAGTGATTTCATATTTTCTTTTTTTATTTGGAAACCATCATCACTATATCCCTAGATGACTAGAACCATATCTCCTATATAAACAAGATATATATCCTTACAATACCTAATAAAGTTCTATATATACTTTATTACATTCAAATAGTTGTCTAATTAATCAAAATGATATCTATATACCTCACTTTAGAAATATGGGTGATATGTTGTAGTACATAGAATGATATACATGACTAGACCTATGAAAATTTCTTATATTATCTACTTAATTCATTATCTCTACGGATGTGTATAGAAACTCATTTTCGCTGAAAGATAAATGACATGTTTCATTGGAATAAAACCACACTAGGATTATTCCATAACAAATATCTATAATATATTTCCAATATATGATACAGAAAATATTTCATGTATCATATTATATCTATCATCATATATATTGACCCCATGAATTAATACCAATTCACCAAATTATTTCAAAGAGAATCATGTATTTTACCCCATTTTAATGGAATAAAAAACTAGTAATTCATTTATAATTAGTAATATGTTATCAATATACAATTTTTTAAAACTTATTTCACTCCCACTATAAAATTGTTTGAAACGAGCCCCACATTCATTCATTATTAAACTGGATTTCATTTTTAAATTACAAAAAATATTTTTCCTTGTCCCACATGCTTTCATTATTCCATAAATATATCTCTATAATTTTCATACAATATTTTTATCTTTTGGAGTCCAAAAAACATTTCGTTTATGTTATATATAAATATTATATATGGTTCATATTAATGAAATATATATTTTCATGGATTTATGAAATTACATTTTCATGGTAAGTTGATATGGATTATATAATTATGATAAATTTAAACATTGAAACTAGTGAAATGGTTTCATTATATTTGATGCCTTGATGTTGTGTAAACCATTTTATAACCAATAATTTCTTATAAGAATTTAATTCTCCACTAATTTTAGTTTTTTTATTGAAAAACGTGTGAAACCAATGATAATTACATCTACTAAAGAATCTAATAAAATGAAAACATGGATTTTTTATGATATTCATTTTAGAATTTATGACTTATTGAATCTGGTTGTGTCTTTTATAATTTTTACTTATAGTTTACTTGATCATTTTTTTCAACTAATAAAGACTCATCATGTTAAATGACTAAAAATTTATCTAATCTCAAAACTATATTGAAATCCTATATATGTTTTTGTCTCCAAAACATCCTCTTTCATCGGTCTTTGTGGAATATATTATTATTCCAACACTTTTCTATCTTCCACCATAGATTTATGATAATCTATATTTCTCCCACTCTATTATATTGAAATTTTATCATTCATAATAATTATGGGATGTATGTTAAAATCCAATCCTATATGAATGTATGTATAAGAAATATCCTTTAATATATAATATACCTTATATAGGCACAATCATTACAACGGGGTACAATATTGATTCATAAGATTCCCATAAAAATGATTTAATACATAGCAGTCAGTGATTGAGTATCAAGGGTTTCTTTATACACCATAATTCAAATAGAACATTATATTCTGCATTGGATGGAACATAATTTAGTATGTATGTTGTTTTATGTAATATGTTTTTCTAAATGGATAATAGATGACATGCACGACTCATAATTTATTTAACCATGTTAGTAAATGTGTGGATCATCTTCAATTTACACTATTCTATTATTATGAATAAGGGTTATTATTTTGGGGGTAATATCTCATATTCCCAAAGATAATCATTTAACACTTGTTTAAGATAATATATTACATTTTATATGTGCTTTAATGTTTTTTTCAAACCTATTGGATTCATAACATCAACATTTTATTCAATAAATTTATCAAAACAATCCAACTTATACCACATTATATAGAAATATTAATATATATTTATTTTATTAATACAAGTTATAATGTAAGATTACACATCCTTATCTTCAAATACAAATAGTCCACAAAATATTATATGAAACAACTCAAGAATCATGGAGGCCCTTCTCTTATTCCTCAAAATTGATTGATGTCCATTTTTCCCTTTTAAAATACATGGTAATACCATGTCTTTTTAGTTAAAAGGAATCTAAATATCCAACAGTGTATGATTTCTGAAAATTCCTTTTTGGCATGACCAAGTATGTTATTTTATAATTTTGTGTGATATTAGTCATGAAAACAAGAATCACTCTCAATTTTCATTTCAAGGTTTGTGTAAACCATTACATTAGTTACATTAATAAGATGTTCCTTACAGTAAAATATTTTGTAATTCTAAAATAAGAATTTATTTTCAAAAATTTGAAAATTAATCCATCAATTTCTATAATGGGAATTAAAAATACTGTTGTTGTAAACATGTGGAATAAAATAACCATTCAATACAACAAATATCTATATTTTTGGAAATATGAGGCAGTTTTCTCAAATAACTATTATAGTGAACTTAAGACCATTATCATATCATTGGTCCACTTCAACTGAAAGAAATATTATGAATCTAATTATCCCAAAATGTTTTATAGAGATATGAACACTAAAATATATATCAAATACCTAATTTTTTGTACTAGGAAATTTTCAATTAAGAATAAATGCACCTGAGGTTCCCCATATATTCTTTCCCATGTTATATTTATTCTTCCAATGAAAATTCCTATCACAAGAAAATTTTATAGAATCCTCCCCTATATTTCCCCTAGATCTTACTCTTCATTAAAATGTTAGGGGACGATGTTTTTGAATTGGAGTTTGGATTGGAGCTCTTCTCATGGAATTTTTAGATAAATACTATAATTACAAAAAGGTTTATTCAATTTTTCTCCTAATCAACATGGAAAAAATGAGTGAATAAATCTAGGAGAAACTTATTAGTGGTTTAAGTAAAAAAATCAAAATAATTCTAATTATATTTTAGGTAGTGATAAAAGGATAATATTAGTGTAAAAAATTATTAGTAATCGAAAAACCTAGAATATATAAAAACTAATTATGTCCAATCATCCTGACTTTGTAAATTCCAGCAGGTGCTTTCTCTCTATGATTTATTGGGGAGTGTTCCGGGATGATCCCTAGATACTTATATCTAGCTATATTTTGATAAAGATTATCAATATTCATGATCATTACCGAAGAAGACATGCTCTCAAGTGATGTCATGGGTTTATAAAACATGAATTATATAATAAAACATTGAACATATATCATATTACCCCTCTGTTTTTCTAAAAAATAAATATCTTTATAATTCACCACCTTAGTAGGAGGTTTAGTAATTGGGGATTCAATAACATAATGATTATGTTCCTAGTTTAATTAAATGTAAAAGTTCTTATACCATTCTTAGATGATTTTACTATTAATGATATTATCATTCTCTATTTTTATTTATAGGGATACAGTTTTTAATAAAATTTCTATTTAACTAAAAGGATATAAAATAAAAAAATGGGTACATTATAATTAATAACAAAACATATAAGATGAAATTATTTTATTTTATCCCTAGTATACCACTAATTTATGATGACCTAATAACCCTCACTATTGGAATAAAAATACCCCATCACATTAAAATTATACATGAAATGTATCTATATTTTCATTCTCATAATTTGGAATTTGACTATGAAAATTCAATAAATGATTTTAGTTAAGCAGTCTTACAAAATGATTGATTCCAAATCCTGGATCCTTTGAGTGGACTCCATACTCATGAAAGTATTTGTTAAAATTAATCAAAATATCTTTCCAAACCATTTTTTAATATACTTATATTGTTATACTCAATTAAAATTATTTAATTCAATCCACACTAATTTTTATTATTTACCAATAATTCAATGTTCCCCTAGCCTTATAATGACTAGAAATTTAGTTATGGGAGTTTCTTAACTCATGTTGTGGATGTATTATCTTGAATTAATATTCTATTGAAGGATTTTGTTTTTTATTTCTAGAATTTTATTGAAAATAACATGAGTATTTATCATTTTTAATTAATCATTTTATTCATAAAATCAAATTTATCATAATTCAATTTTTTAATATCATTTTATTCAATGGTAATTCATTTATTTATGTTATCTTGATACAAAATCTATAATATTGACCATTAATTATTAAATTGATATTATAAAAAATATATTGATCATGAGATTTCTAATGTTTTAATTATTGAATTGACAATACAAAAACCTATAGCCCTTGGGTGATATTCTCCACGACTCTATCATTGCATGAGTTGTAGTATTCTCCTATAGAACATTTCATATTTTTTGTTGAATTCACATCATTCCAAATTCTAAAATTCATCATATCAATGGAGAATCATCATATATATATGTTTTTAGTCACACACATGTAAGGAGGAAGAATTTAATTGTTATTAGGGGTATGTAAAGGAATCCAAGAACACAATATTCCATTATAATAATGTTGAAAGGTGTTATGAATTGTCCAACATTTAAATTTACCAATATTAAAACAAATTGTATTAAAAAAAAGAAATCAATCACCTTCCTAGGAAACTATAAGCTCATGATATATTACATACATAAAATGGATATTCATTTAAAATAATGAGATAATATTTGTTTCATTAATTATGTGATAAGATAAATTATAAGAATACAAAAATTATATTATTAATAAATGAATTCATTTATCATATGTCCAAAAAAATTCCAATAAATTCCTATTATATATAATTTTAAACAAACTATAATATATTATTTGTATTTCAAATTCATTATGTACATAGTAGGTAATCTTAGTTAATACTATGTTTACTTTTTCAAACTACACCAAATTGTCATTTCCATATACTCTTCCCTTATATAATATATAGTTTTTAAGGAATATTTCATAATTAATTTGTGTGCAATAAATATAATCAAAACACAAAAACATTAAAATTACATGGAATATATCAATTTTAATTCACATATAGAACAACGTGAGTAAGGATTATGGAAAATGCGTTGTTTGGAATTTTATCTAAAACTTCATTAATAATTTTATATTTTACAAAACATATCACACTATATTAATTTTTATTTAATGACACATAGACATATAATGAAAAGATATATTAGTGACATTAATTAAATTTTATCTATTTAAAATAGTATAAAATAGAGATAATATGGAAGTCAAACACACCTAGTATGTATCACTCTTTATTTATAAGAAAAAGATTCTTATGGACAGATCAAGTATTTCCCTACCAAAACTGATGGTACACATAACATATAAATGTCATATACATACCAGATATCCAACATGTCCTAAAACATATTTTTATACATGTCATGAAATAAATACACAAAATATATTTTACCATAAGGTCTCCGCTGTAAAAATTTCTGGACTATATGTCGAGTACTCTGGGTATATAACATGTAATCTCAAAATGCACATTCATGTCAAGAATATTCAACTCAAGGAAAGTAATGATGTTGTGTGGACATAATTTGCATGCATGAACAACTTATGTTGCATTCCTGTATTCGGTGTGATACAATTATGCACATTATGTTAAAATTATTGAGCATAGTCATTTAGATGTTGTTTCTAATTACCATTAGTGGAGATGCAGAAATTTCATTGAGAAAAAGTGGGGGAGTAGGACAGTGTTTCTGGTCCGATTGCTGCGAGAGAATCAGATGATTGGGTTTCATACTATCGTAGAACGAGATTGATTGAAAACCATGATTAGATGATTGGATGTTGTGCAGATCTGATGGTCGAATGAGACATGGGATATGATGGATGGTTGAGATTAGTTCTTTCATTAATTAATATCATCCCACATCGAAATCGAGGTGTGTAGATTTGATGCTTCTGTATCAAGATGTCCCACTATTCACTCATAGTTATCCTCCCCACTCTACGATACCACCCCATTCAATGTTCTCTGGTCACTCATTGTTTCTACTATCTGCATGATTGCCTTGGTGCCACCACGCATGGGGGAACACACTCTGTGTCCACTTTTCCTCTCTGGGGCTGGCTCTGCCTGGATTTCCAATGGGCACGGTTGACCCCTGTGGTCTTGCATGTGCCTTGGGTTGAGGCTGGGTAGCTAACTTTTGGGCTGGAATATTTTTTAAATTAATCCATAAAAAATTGTTAAATTTAGTTTTAAAATGAAATAAAGAGCATGGGTGTAATGACAGGAAATGTTTAATTATATATGTTTCCTAATTTTGTGTGTTATTTTATTTTATACTCAGCAAATATATATCCCTTAATAAATAAAGTGGGGTTAATTAAAATGATATCATTGTGTTTCGACTGTTATATGACCATTTGTCAACATGATCGTTGGAAACTATAATCATAACATTTTGTTTTTATAAATACAGTTATCTTGGTTAATTAGTATAGAAAAAATATTGAATGGCTTCATCCAGTAGACATGATCCTATGAAGCCAATTTGTCAGAGCGTGGTAAGGAGGTAGCATCACTGTGCTTTGCTCTGTACCAAGCCATAGCCAAAAGTCAATGTATGAAGCTTGAACGAAATCGTCTAAGGGAGAAGATCAGGCAGATATAAATCACCACTCAGGCAATGTTTCTCGAGCCTCCCCATGATTCTATCACCATAGCACACCTTACACTTAGGTCCTATGACAGTTTTATAAGGGCCTTTGTAATGAGACCTTAGCTTCATTGTGTGATCATATTGTATATATAAATTGTTATATCTTGTTATGTCAATTTTTGTGAATTTCAAATATCTGAATAAATATAGGAAGTGTATTATTGATGAATTTAAGAAAAAAGGTTATTTTAAAATATTTTTTTATTCATTAAATATTTAATAATGTGAAATGATTCTCAAAAAATGGTCTTCTACAATTATGATCTGTAGCAAATATAGGGTCTAATAAGAACAACATGGGGTTTAGTGAATAGTAAAGTTGGAATAGTAACATACCCATATGAATAGTAATGAATAGTAATGAATATTAATTTGTGAAAAAAACATAAACATCCACCATTAATATATAAATACATTTTACATATCTTAAAAGTGAAAAACCAATCATAGTTTATGTTTTGGTATTTATGTATGCCATACATATTTTATAAAAAAATTTATAATTAATTTAATAATTTAAAATGGAAATTTATTTTTATAAAATTTAATCATAAATTTATACTTTATTGTCTTATGGGTATAAGATATTTTTATGGGACCTTTCTTACTTTTTAAAGTGTTATAAAATGAGTTATAGTTTCAAAGTTGTATATTTCAAATAAATAATGGTTTTATTTAAATATTATTTTAAATTTATTTCGAAATTTATTTTCATAAAATGGAATAAAATTTTTTATTCAGAGAATCGATATTAGGTTTGGGTGAATTTTTTGGATTTTTTTGAAACATTTGATTTATCGTTGAATAGTAAAAATTCCATTTTGAGATTTGAGTGTTTAATAACCTCATTAATGATGTAATAATGATGTAAGATTTCTGGTCGACTAATGAATTATGAGATATTATATGAGGTTTCCTATGTGGCCAATACCATGGGCAAATACCATGGGCAAGCCCATGGGCTTGAAAATACCAACGATGAGGTGTCCCATGGAAATTTATAATTTATTCACTCATTTTCCTATAAATACCAAGCTATTTCCCTTATTCATTTCTTTCTAAAATCATTATAAATGATTTTATGGCCTCCTTAACTCCCAAGGAGTCCTCTCTAGGTTCCCTCCCGCCTCCCAATGTCATTACCTTCCAGCATTTGAAGTTACTCTTCAAGGTAGGGGATCCTTTCACCCTCCTCTTTTAAATCATGACTTCATTTATGTTGTGTCTTCAAATTTCCATATATTTATTCTGAGGTTATGCTCTTATTTGTCTTAATAACATTAACTTTCATGTATAATTCATGAGATACCCTTTCTACTCTCATCAATTTGTTTTCTGAATTTTTATGTGACGTCATTAGGCTGCTTAATTTCTCATAAAACAAATCGCATGTTCTCTTTCCTATCAAGTTTTATTTTTCTTGTGGTATGTAATTAAAATATACATATGATGTTATTCTCTCCCTTTTATTATATATTTATATTGTAATATGATTTATTTATGAGTGGTTTTCCCTTGTACCCTGTATTTTTATTATTTTCTAAAACAATGTTTAATAGCCATTATGCTGTAGAAATTTCATCTCAAAATTTCTATCTCTTTCTCTCAAGAAATTATATTGTTTATTTTTTTGAATACCCAGACCTATTTCATTTCAATTAGTGTTCATAAATATATAAATATGATATTTTATATTCTGTAATGTTCATACATATAACTCTCACTCCCTTTCCATGGGTTATAAATGATATAATGATCATATTTTTTAGAACTTTTAAAAGGTTACACTTTTGAAATGTAACACATTTCTTTTATTCAGTATGGGTTATTTATGAAATGTTTTATTATGATATATGTGGATCACATGAAATAAAGAAATATTAATGGTTCACCCGGATAGTGCTTCAATGAATTTGGCAATGAATTAATCTCAAGAGATGACATGATTCATGATACCTTGGTGAATAACATTGGTAGTTTTTATGACACCTCAGGGATAAACCTTGGAGATATGTTCATGAATGTCTGAATGAAATATTGAATCCACATATTCTTGTTATGATTCAAGTAAATGTTATTATGATATTCATTTCTTCCATTTATCACATCTTTATGACTTTTATCATGTCTTTATTTACATTGCTCAAGATCACATGTCAACTATTTCACTTATTTTCCTTACTGAGACTTTTACTCACCATTTTTTATGTATGTGTCAATGTTAAGTGACTTAATAATTTTACATAGGATGAACATATTATGAATCCTAACATGTGTATTAGAAAGATTTTTTATGTTGTTTTCATGTACTATGTTCCGGATTTCCAAGACACTAGACTTTTAAGATCCTCTGTTTGTAAAAGGTTTTCAAAAGTTATGTAATAAAAATTATAAATTCCATAGTTGGTATCAAAGGATAGTTTAGTTATTTATTGAAATATTTATATTAAATATTTATGAAGAATAATATAGAAAGGTTAAATATAGATAAACATCCTGGTATTTTGGTGTGTATTAAGTAAGTGGTGTATCAAGAAAATGCATCCTTGTCTAGATATGAGCTGGTAGAGGCATATATTGGACAGATGTACATAGAGGAAAAACCTAAAAACACTGCTTTGAGATAGACTCAAATGGGAACTAGTTCACTACAATGGGCCTTGCTTTACTCTTTGTTATGACACTCTCGGTGGATATTTTTGGTTAATCACAATATTTTTATAAATCATAATGAAGGATTTATAGAGAAATGTAATTGTTTAAGAATAATGTTTTAGGACTTAAATATTTTATAGATAAAAGATTTGTAAATTAAATTAGTTTCTCATAAGGGTTTTATTCTTTTAGAAATGGTGAGAAATAGGAGGAACCGTGCTAATGGTGACTGTAATGGACCATGCGCTGACGAACCTCAGATGGAAGCATGAATGGATACATTAATGTAAATGATAAAACAATTGACTCAAGTAATGGTAAATAACATGAATCAATATGAGAGACCAATCTCACAATGAAAGGAATAACATTCTGTTGTTTCCTTTATACTTCAACGACCACCAACTTTTAGTTGATGGACCAGCCAATTGATTGCTGAGCAGTGGATCAGCTCCATCGAGAATATCTTTTCTGTGCTCCACTTTTCAGATCAATGGAAGTTCTCCTTGGTTGCCTATCACTTAGAATGAGAATATGATCAGTGGTGAGAGCTGAAAAAAATATATGTCAGAGAGTGGAGGTTGAAGCTATGGAGTGGGAAGAGTTTAGAGGGATCTTCTTCAGTAATTTTTACCCTCATTCCATGATAAAAAGAATGGAGAATAAGTTTATCAAGCTGAAGAAGAAGGATAATGAATCATCGAGAATCTACAAGATTAAATACACAAGACTTTCATGTTATACCTCTATATTTTTCATGGATCCAAATTGCAAGGTTGACAGATTCTTTGGTGGACTGAGACCTCATCTGCGGAAGAATCCAGCCAACCGAGATTATGACAGCTATGAAGAGATCATGCGATGTGCGATGAAAGTTGAACTAGACATTGGTGAGACCCAGTGGTCTCATAAATCCAGTGAAAAGAAATTGAGCCATGTATCCAAGAATAGAAAAGAGTATTGATCAAGGAAGTGGAGGTATGAAAGTGCAACATCCCACGTGTAATAAATGTTGGAAGAATTTTCTAGGGAACTGCCTGCTCGGGAGTGGGTAATGCTACAAGTGTGGAATAGATGGTCATATTGCGAGAAATTGTTGAATTGATGTGAAACCTCAAATTCCAAACAGTATAGATAAGGGGAAGACGGTGTAGGCCCTACCTGATGTCTAGTGTATTAAGTGTGGACAACATGTGAACTTTTCCAATCACTGTCATAATCTGAGGGCAGTGGAGGGGAACCACCATCAGCCTCAGCAAAGTACATGGGTGAAAGTTCGGGCTTTTTCTATCACGACAGCTGAAGTTGATGCTCCAAATGATGTGGTAACAGGTACACATGTTGTTCTCTCAAAGATAGAATGTACTTTGTTTGATTTTGGTTCTACGAATTACTTTATTTCCTCCATCTTTTCAAAGAATTTCGAATCAACACATAACTTTATAAAAGTAGAGTTATCAGTCAAGACTCTTGGTGGGATTATCCATGAATAATCGTTGTTTAGAAACTCTAGTATTTTATTTGGTGAGCACAATCTTATCAAAAATATAGTAGTCATACTTATGCTGGAATTTGTCATTATACTAGGGATGTACTGGCTCTCAATATATATTGCTATGATCAAATGCAGAATTAAGGAAATATTAGTATTCTTGAATGGAAAACCTATAGTTATATTCCAAGGAGAGATATCTCTGGATGATATTTTTCTAGAATAACATCCTCTATCCTTCTTTATAAAATTGATTAGTGAATAAGAAGATGTAAATGAGAGTCTTAGGATAGAAAATGTACCCATCATTCAGGAATACATTGACATATTTCTTTAGGAGTTTCCTGGACCTACCCCAAAAATACAGTTATAGTTCTCCATTGAACTCGTACCTGGATCTCATCCAAAATTAATGACCTCGTATAGGATGGAAAATGTGGAGAAGGAGGAATTAAATAAAATCCATGATCTTTTGGAGAAGGGGTTTATCTGACCGAGTGTGTCTCCTTGGGGAGAACATGTTCTATTTGTGAAGAAGAATGATGGATCGATGTGGCTATTCGTTGATTATAGATAACTGAATAGAATCACTGTAAAGAAAAAATACCCTCTTCCAAGAATTGAAGGATTATTTGACCAACTTCATGGGGCTCAATTCTTCTCTAGGATTGATCTTCTATTTGGTTATCATAAATTGAGGGTGAAGAATGATGATATTTGAAAAACATCCTTCTGATCAATATATGGGCATCATGAGTTTGTTGTATGCCTTTTGGTCCGACTAATTCACCTACTATTTTTATGGATTTGAGGAATAAATTCTTTAATGAATACCTTGATAACATTGTGATAGTTTTTAATAATTATATTCAGATATATTCCACAAGTCTTGAGGAGCATGAGGATCATCTAAGGGTTATTTTTAAAACTCTTCAAAAGGAGATAATTTTTGTAATGTTTGGTAAATTTGAATTATTGTTACAACAAGTTTCATTCTTGGGGAACATTCTTACGAATGAAGGAATCATAGTTGAACCTACAAAGACAAAAGTTGTAGAGGAGTGTCATCAGCCTACAATAATAACTGATATTCATAGTTTCCCTGGTTTAGTGGGATATTATAGGAGGTTTTTGAAAAACTTTTCATGAATTTCTAATCCATTTACCAATTTAACTGTAAAAGGAGTCATGTTCATCTGGTAAACGGTGTGTGAGGATAGTTTCCAAGAGCTGAAGAAGAGATTGGTTATAGTACCTATGTTAAACCTACCCTCATGTAGAGAAGGATTATTTATTTCTAGAGATGCATCTATGAAAGGGCTTGGGTGAGTCATCATGAAAAATGACAAGGTAATTGCTTATGTATCTCGACAATTGAATAATCATGACCAAAACTATCCTATACATGATTTGGAGCTTGCAGCAGTCGTTTATTCTATAAAGATATGGAGTCACTATCTTTATGGGGAGAAATGTGATATATACATAGACCATCAATGTTTTAATATATATTTTTACACAAAAGTAATTTAACATAATAAAAGGCTATTTTTGGATCTCCTTAAAGACTATGATTGTTCAATTCATTATCATCGCAGAAGAGCAAACAAAGTCTCTGATGTCTTAAGAAGGAATGACCCAGTTTTTCTATCCATTATGAGGATTCAAAGAGATCCTTTTATCAAGGACTTAGTAATACTGGGCACATGAATCATAAAGGAAGGGGCACCATCAACCCTAACCCAAATTATTTAACAACTATCACTACTAGAGTAGATAAATAAACTATGAAAGAAGATCCTTTGTTACCGAAGAAGTTTGAGGCTGGGAAGGATGGGAAGTTTCCCGAGTTCAATATTGATCAATACGGTGTACTGAAATTTCATAAAAGACTATTTGTTCCATCTTTTACAGAAATAAATAAGGAGCTGATGGATGAATCTCATAACTCTACTTTCTATCCACATCTTAATTGTAGAAAAATGTATAGAGACATTTGAGATCATTATTGGTGGGATAATATGAAAGGAAATTGCTGACTATAGTTCAAGGTGCCTAGTATGTTATCAAGTGAATGCAGAGCGAAAACTTCCTAAAGGGGTATTTCATCAACTACCCATACCAGCATGGATGTGGGACAATATCACTATGGACTTCGTCACTGGTCTCCCAAGAACATCCAAATGAAATAATGTGATATGGGTTTTTGTGGACCATCTAACCAAGACTACCCATTTTATTTCCATTAAGGAGGATTTCTCCATGATCAACATTCCATGATTTATGTGAAGTAAGTGGTAAGGCTACATGGAGTTCCACTTTCTATCATTTCTGATCATGATCCCAATGTTAAAATCAAAATTCTAGAGAAATCTTCAACATGCTCTGAGCACTGAATTGAATTTCAGTATGGTCTATCATCCCCAAATTGATTTCCAATTTTAAAGAACTATTCTAACACTTGAGGACCTTCTAAGAACTTTCTTAATGGAATTTAAAGGTGGATGGGATCAACATCTCTATTTAGTGGAGTTCTCTTACAACAACAACTTCTACTAGAGTATTCAAATGGCACCCTATAAAGCTCTATATGGGATGTGATGTAAATCTCCGAATTGTTGGGATGAAGCTAATGAGATAAATTGTATTTTAACCTGATATTGTGCAAGAGATGATAGAAAAGGACCATGCCATCCAACAACACATTATGACGGCTCAGATTCGGTAAAAGAGCTATGCCGACAACTGTTGAAGGGACTTGGAGTTTGATGTTGGTGACAAAGTCTTTCTTCTGATTTCGCCTTGGAAGAGACTCATAAGGTTTGAGAAGAAAGGGAAGCTTAGCCCTAGGTATATAGGACCCTATGAAATCCTTGATCGTGTGTGATCAGTGGACTATCAGCTAGCACTTATTCCAAATCTAGCACAAGTTCATGATTTCTTCCACATTTCCTCCTTGAGGAAGTACATACCTGACCCTTCACATGTACTAAATCTAGAGGTGGTAGAACTGGAACATGACCTCTCTTATGAGAAGCATCTGGTGAATATCTTGGATCATAGAGACAAGGTTCTATGCAACAAGACTACCCACCATGTTAAAGTGTTTTTGAGGAACCACAATGTAAATAATTAACGTGAGAACCAGAGGAGTCCATGAAATAGAAGTTCCCACACCTTTTCCCATCAGAGGGTATGAGATAAAATTTCCAGGATTAAATTTCTTAAGTGGGGAAGAATGTAACAACACAAAAATTTTAATTATATTTGATTCCTAATTTTTTTGTGTTATTTTATTTTATACTCAACAATACTATATCCTTTAAATAATGAAGTGGGTATAATTAAAATGCGACCATTGGGTTTCTACTGTTCTATGAACGTTGGTCAATATGGACACTAGAAACTATAATCTTATCATTTTGTTTTTATAAATATGGTTATCATAGATAATTAATATATAAATAAGATTGGATGGCCTCATCCAGCAGTCTCGATCCATATGAAGCCCATCTGTTGGAGCTTGGGAAAGAGGCAGCATCACTGGGCTTTTCACTAGACCAATCCCAAGTCAAACTTCAATGTATGAAGCATGAACATAATCGTATATAGGAGATGTTCAAGCTAATAGAAATCACCACTAAGGCAATGTTGTCTGAACCACACGAAAGATTCTATCACCATAGCACACCATACACTTAGGTCCTATGCTGGTGTTATAAGGGGCTGGGTAACGAGACTTTAGTTTCATTGTATAATCCTTATAAATAAATAAATTTTTATTTCTTATTATGGAAATGTTCATGAATTTCAAATATACGAATAAATATAGGATGTTTATCATTGATGAATTTTGGAAAAAAGTGTATTTTAATGTATTTTTGTATTCATTAACTAATTAATAATGTGAAATGATTTTCAAAAAATGTTCTTATACAGTTATGATTAGTGACAAATTTAGAGTCTAGTAAGATCAAAGTGGTTTTTAGTCAATAATAGAGTATGAATAGAAACATACCCACATGAAAAGTGATGAATAGTAATGAATACTAATTTGACCAAAAAAATAGAAACATCACCCATGTGTGTATAAATACATTTTAGATATCATAAAAGTGAAAAAATGATTATAGTTTAAGTTTTGGTAATTTTGTACGCCATATATATTTCATTTACAATATTATAATTATTTTAATAATTTAAAATTGAAATTTATTTTCATAAAATTTAATCAATATTTTTACCTTTTTGTCTTATGGGTATACATATTTTTATGGGACCTTGATTACTTTTTTAAGGTATTACAAATTGAGTTATAGTTTTAAATTTGTATTTCTGGAATAAATAAAAATATTATTTAAAAATTAAATTAGAAATATTTAGACAATTATTTTCATAAATTGGAATAAATTTTTGAATTCAGAGCATCAAAATTAGGTTAGGGTAAATGTTTTGGATTTTTCTGAAACAGTTGATTTATCAGTGAATATTACAAATGATGTTTTATGTTTTATGTGTTTAAGGACATAATTGATGATGTAATAATGATGTAATATTTATAGTAGACTTATGAATTGTGAGATATTATATGAGGTGTCCCATGTGGCCAATACAATTGGAAAGCCCGTGGTTTTTCAAATACCCCTGATAAGGTGTCCCTTGGAAATTAATAATTTATTCACTCGCTTTTCCTATAAATATCATTACATTTCCCTCATTAATTTCATTCCAAAATCATTATCAACGAATTTATGTTCTCCTTACCTACCAAAACGTACTTCTTATGTGACATCAAGCCTTCTACAGTCCAGACCTTCAATCATTCTATGTTACTCTTTAAGGTAAGGGATCGTTTCACCCTCCTCTTTTAAGTCACAACTTCCTTTATGTTGTGTTTTCTAATTTATATATATTTATACTAAGTGTATGCTAATATATGTTCTCATTATTGTACATTTCATGTATAATTGTTGAGATACCATTTCCTCTCTCATCAATTTGATTTCAGAATATTTATGTGAAGCCGTTAGGCTGCTGAATTTCTCGTAAAAGATGTCACATATTCTCTTTCCTTTCATGTTTCCTTTTCTTGTGGTATGTCATTCAAATATCCATAACATGTTATTATCACCATGTAATTAAATATTTATATTTTAATATAATTTATTAATGATTGGGTTACCCTTGTACCCTATCTTTTTTTAATTTTCTAAAACCATGTTATATTGTCGTTATGTTGCAGAACATTTGTCTCAAAATTTCTATATCTTCCTCTCAAGAAATTATATTGTTTATTTATGTGAATACCAAAACCTATTTCGTTTCAATGGGTGTTCATAAATATATAAAAGATATATTTTATTCTGGAATGGAAATACATATAACCTTGACTCCCTTTCCATGGGTTATAAATGATATAATTATCTTATTTTTAATAACTTTTAAAACATCACGGTTTTGAAATGAAACACATTTATTTTATTCACTATAGGTTATTTATGAAATGGTTGATTATGATCTATGTGGATCACATGAAGTAAATTCATATTAAGGGTGTGCTTTTATAGCAGTCCAATGCATTGGGTAAGGAATTAATATCTATATATGACAGGTTTCATGATACCTTGGTAAGTAACCTTGGTAATTTTTATGACAACTCAGGGATAAACCTTGGAGATATGTCTGTGAATGTCTAAATGAAATGTTGAATCCACATATTCATGTTATGATTCATGTTATTTTTATTAAAATATTCATATTCTTACATTAGTCATGTTTTTTTTGACATTTATCATTTTCTTATTAACATTTCTCAAGATCACATGTCAACTGATTCACTTGTTTTCCAAAATGAGACTTATTCTCAACCTTTCCTCGATTTATGTCTCCCGGTTATGTGATACCACAATTGTACATAGTATGAACCTATTATTAATCCATAAATGATTATTAGAAATATTTTTTATTTTTTTCATGTATTGTGTTCCTGATTTCAAGGAAACTAGACTTTAAAGATCCTCTATTATTAAAATGTAATGAGAAGTTCTGTTATAAAAGGAGAGATGCCATAATGGGCCCCTCTAGAACACAAATAATATTCCTTAACATTATCCTTCCTTATTTTATTTTTGGATTATAAATTCCAGATCCATTTAATCTTCCTTAAAAGGATGATACATTGATGTTTTAATCAATGTATGACATGTTGATCTTGGTTCATTGATTATTAAGATCTATTCAACAATTTTATGATTTGATCATTCTCCATATAAATTGGACTTTTTATATCTCCTTTAAATTGACTATCATTATCATCAATGAATCAATACATCTCAATAAACTAATGTGTTCCAGATAATAACCCAATTTTTTTGGTGCTAGTACCTCAAAACATTTCTTTCAAATGAATGTTTAAATTTTAAAATGAGAGATTTCTCTCTCCCATTACGTTTCATTCTCTCTTTCTCTTTCATTTCAATTTTTTCCCCCGTATTGACAAAAAATAAAACAGTCATGGTATATAGGGTATTAGTTCATAAATTTTCATTATAAAATCAATAATATCACTCAAAGTCTACTCGACTAATGATCGTTGTATAAAATAAGAGAATTATATTTAGACAACAATGTTATCTATAATATATTGATAATGATTCTTCATGAGATGAGAACTCATATTATTGTCATCAATCATATTCCACATTAAGTTAAGGATGAGTGTAAAAAGTTTAATATGAAATTTTCAACTCGAAACTCCTCTTCCAATGACGGGACTATAAGAAAATCAACAGAGTAATTGAATTTTATGCCAACTGAAGAAGTTACTATTTGATGTAATAACTCTGGAAGCTTCTTCCTGTGTCTCCCCCTCAAGGAAAAACATCCCACCACTGATTCTCAATATCTCTCCTTAATATCATTCTTCCACTTCAATTACCTATATGATAATAAAAAATAAAATACTCTATGATTAAATGGATTTTGGTTGATATTCCTTACTTCATCAAAGTGAGAATGAAGGTTGAGATGATTTTCACAACCAAGATGCACTATTATTTCCACTCATAAAAATTTTAAATTTGATCATCAATTCTGAATGATGTTCTATGAATCAATATATTTCATTCATCACTTTGTGTGTGAATCTTATTTCATCAAGAGATTTTGAATCACTACAATATTTTGGTGCATCATTCCTCTTCTTGAGGAATTATTCTTTAGATCAAAAAAAATCAATGCAATTAATAATAGTGTGACTAGACCTGTTGTACCTCACACACAGGTCTTATCTATATTCATGTGGATTATTTTTATTTCATTATGCACTAGAATTATCCTATGAATCTTTTTCCATTATCATTCTTACCAAATATTCATGATTGATAAATGATATGTCTTTAAAAATTATGGCTTCACCTTTGGATTTTCAATATGGCTTCTCTTGAGTGTCATACTTACTAGGAGTTATATTGGATAAAACACTGTTCAACTTCATTAATCTTGAATCCAAGGACATGTCACATTTCCTTCTTTGCATCCTCTTGGGAGAATTTTATTTTTCAACATTCTTATGATTTATTCCCATGGTAGCTTCTTCTTTCTTTTCTAGATTTTGTGGTCTTATTTTCTTGTCATCATTGGTTATATTTTGTAATAGGAATGATCCATTATTATGAATACAACCATTTCAAACACCACATATGTTTTCTATCATTCCAAATATGTATGTTGCATACAGATGCTTCTGGATCTATTTATATCGCTTCTTCCTATTTGGATTTATCCCCTTTGATATAGATTTTCTCTGCGTTTTCATTAATGGTATTGTACACAAATTCTAGTGCATAATTCCCAAATCTTTTACATCAAAACATTGACACTCAAATATTATCTTTCTGATATATTTTGTATGATGTTGTTGGTCCTTATTCATAATTAGTTTTTCTCTATCTAGGGAACAATATTCCATCTTCTTCTTTCATATCCACACCATACAAGGTTTTAGGTTTCATCTCATCACCTTTTCTCATCCATACTTGTTTTGAATCTTTCTTCCTACATGTTACTGTTTATTTTATAGTAGAATCCTCCAGTGAGAATTGAGTACCCACAACAACTATTTCCTTATTTTGTGAATAATAAATATGTGTCTTCTTGGTATTGGTAAACTATGTTTCTAGTTCAAATTATTTCATATTGAGGATGACTTTATGATCTTCAATAAGAATAATATTCTCATCACAACAATTCTTCATTATTTCCTCTTTAACTTCAATCTTCTTTACGTTGTTTTATGAAAAATAGTCTCGTTCCTTGAATTTTCGTAGATGACTTAACCAAATATAAACTATTCACTTCAGTGCGCTTCTTAAACTCATCTTCAACTGCATGAATATTTTATTCTACAGTTGTATTGACTCCCACTTTTTTATCCAAGGCCTTAATCTATTTGGTGAGATTTAAACATTCATGATTTTTCCATCCAATCCCTTTTCCACATTATTTGCTTCTATTTCCATTTGGGTGATCTCAACCTGCATACATTGGACTATTCTATAAACAAAAACAACTATTTCTTTAGGAATATCATGTAGATTGGTTTTTATGTTTTCTTGATCACTTGTAAATGAGTTATACGTTTATTTTTTTTTTCTGGTAAAAACTTGAGCCACCTTCTATTTACTTTACAAGGCCAATAATACATCATTATTCGAAGTTCATGGTGAATCGAAATATACAATTTCATTGAACATGAGGTACTTCTTCAAAATTATCTTCTCATTTGTTTTCTTGTTTTTCATGGTGTATATGGATGTAAAATTTTTCTTAGATATGAATGAATCATCATCAATACTATACTTTATTTTTGACATTGGAAATAAAAGACAAACCCTATTCTAAATAGAATTATTATAGAGGATCCAACATACGTAAACCTGGATTTGATACTAATTGAAGGACCCTAGACAGCTTAGAGAGGGGTGGGGGGAATTAGGGTGTCACTTTTTTCTCTTAAAGTGATGTATATTGTTCCCACATTAGTAGGAACATATTTTAACTCTATGTGATGGATATATGTAGTTATCAAAACATTCATATGTATAAGGAAAAAAATTTTTACATGGTTCAGCATTAAGGGCTATGCCTAAGGATCATATGTCGACAGGTTTATAGTGGTACCAAATTCCACTAATCATTTCTGGATGTGTATTACAAAGTTTAGAGAACAATCACTCTATCCCACTCACACTTCCTTTACAATGGTTTAAAAATAGCTCACTTTTTTCCTAGAATACTTCTATTTACCCCCCTAGTTCACTATCTTGGGAGTGGTATCACTCATTATATTGACATGAATGTATCTTCAACAGATTATCATGGATGTATTTGTCTCTTTTAATTATGAGACATTTCTCACAATGAAATCCAATATTGATGCTATTATATTAAACATTCTTATTTAGTGAAATAACAATGCACTATGCCTTCTTCTTCTTCCTGGCCAGAATCACCAGTACCTATGTGATTATTCATGAAATGAATATTAGTACACTGATAATCATCAGAATCATCTCTTTATTCTTTAGTCTTCACATGCAGGCTTGAGATCATGAATGTTGAATTTTAATTAATCCTCGTTTTAATTTACTTCTTCTTCTTCTTCACACAAATGCACCCACGGTTTTGGATTTTTCATTAAATTTCATTGTTAATTGATGCTGGTATAAAAATTATCTTCACATTTTAATTCACCATTCTTCAAAAATTTGCACACATGATTCCTTGAATTTATTCTAATGATATGTGATTTTATGTACGTATGCCATTTTCTGTTATTATCTCATTGTCCCTTTCTCAAGTACATGCCCAATGTATCATTTATTTCCTTCAATTTTATGTTTCATGTATGTGTTTATCCATGAATACTATTCAAATCAAAATTGGTTTAGTACACTATTTGGATTATTAATGTACACTCTGGTGTATCAGATCATGTATATGATTTTCATGTGCATCAAGCATGTTCTCTCAAATATTATTAAAACACACAAACTATCTCAGGATTATTATGGTGTATGTTTTATCTTTATTCACACCGATAGTGAAAATTGCATCAATTCATAGAGTGTGAAAGTTTTCATCACATAAAAGGATGGTTTACACATCCTCTTCATTCATGGGATGCATGGATCTCCTAACCAAAAAAATTATGGACCTCCATTCCATACCAAGTGGTATGCAGTTCACTTGAATGTTGTATGGGAACACTCTATTTGCACCATATGAATCCTTAGCTCGATGACACCCCACATGATGTCTCAAGATCTGAGTCCACTATGTAACTCTCAGGATGGATCTTCCTGGCTTCCACATGGGTGCAAATGACCCATGTGGTCCTAAATGTTCTATAGGTTGGGGTGGGGAACCTAACTCTTTGGTTGGCCAATTTTTTAATGTAATCCACAAAAAAGTTTTAACATAATTATTAACATGAAATAATATACATGGAAACCTCTAGAACACCAATTATATTATTCAACCATCTTCATCAACCTATTTATATTGGATTTTCAATTGAATTTCTATTCAACTATTTTTAAAAGGATGATACTTCAATGTTATAGACAATGAATCACTTGTTCATACATGTTCATTGGACTTTATGATCTGTGCAAAAACCATCTGATTTTTCCATTCTCAATTAATGTTTGACATAAGGGAGATCTTTTTATATATTGTTCATCATTGAAATATTGGAAAACAAATACAACATAATAAACTAAAGGGTTCCAAACACCATCTACAAAAATATTGAAGTTTTTTACCTCTATCATGGGACAAGAATATGGAAAATATCTATAAAGTTGATAAATATGGAACATGTAGTTCATGGAACTATTTAAATATGAAAGTATTAATTAGTATTCTACTAGAAACACTACAGCCACTATCTCAAACATCCTTACAATCTTGGGAGATATCTTTCAATGTTTTATGTTATAGTGTTTACCTAACCTATGAATCACCTTAACATAAACATGATGACTAACCTCAAACTACATTGGTCTTATTTAATGGTCTATCTATGTTTTTTGTCTTCTTTCCTATGTCACCAACTAATGTACAATCAAATAAACCTTCTTTGAAATATCATACGTTTTACTGGGTACAACAAGCACTATGTCACATACCTTCATTGAAAAAAATGAATGGAAAATACATCATTTCAAGGAATCAAAAGGTGAAAAATGGATAGACTCCAAGAAGATATTATTATATGAAAACTCATAGAGTGCCATTTTATTCTCCCACAAAACGCTAAAACTAAAACACATGCCCAAATATATCATTCATAACAAGTATTGTCCTCTTAGATTGAAAATTAGTCTGAGGATTATAGGTATTACTCAAAATAACTTGTGATCCATGATTCATCTATTTACTATTCTAGAACCATGATGTGAACAAGGTTCTCTATCTGAATTTATACTCCTCATAATATTATGAATCTACTCTACCACGTACAAAAAATGAATTCCCAAATCATTAACTATGATTGTATCACTAATAATAATAAATTGGTAAAACTTCATATGTTGATCCACAATAACTCACAGAATATCATTCTTATGGGTTTTCCTGGATAATACAGTCACAAAATCCATTAATAAATTTTCCAGTTTCCACTCAAGAATGGGTAAAAACTTGAAAATCCTTCCTTTTATTTTGATATTCATCCTTCACCTATGATAAGTGAACGACCATGAAACAAATCCCACTACATACTTACTTATTCATGTTACAAGTTCTATCGAATGAGATCATGATACATATATCACAAACATGAATACACCACCAATTTATAAGAATTAAACTATTTCAACTGTTCCAAAATAACCCCTAGGAACCATACTCTTATATAAAAAAGAAGAGATTTTTCAGGGCCAATAGACCATCCTAGTGGTGTCTCAACACTATACAAGTCATCTATCCAATCTAAGCCCTTAATATTAGATAATTGATCATTCTTGATTCAGTCCAAAATAATTTATATAATAGATGTAAAATTTAGAGAAAATCACCACTAATACTGTTGAACATCTAGATATATGAGTTAAAAGAGATACATTATCCCCCACTCTTCTCAAGACTCGTGTACCACCTCGATATTCAACATTTGGGTAATTGTATCAGTAATGAAATTTCCAAATCACGGTTTTTAGGATGAAATAATGTTGAAAGATTGCATATAATCAACAGACCTCCTCTACCTAAGGTACTGGTCCCTCTAAGAATATATTAACATGAGTCTCTTTTGGTTCAGGTATATCAAAAAACACTCACCATATACATAATGTAGTTATCATCTCTAGTATTTATCCAATACTTCAAAGATAAAATAACGAGTTTTTTAATTCCATTCACGAAGTCTTTATATTCTTGATCCATTAGTTACCAATTGTCCCTCCCTCATCATAACTACTTTGAGTATAACTCTAGCTGAATCATAGTACACTATATATGTTTTACCATGTACTAGTAATGTGATTAATGGTTTAGTGTTCAACCAACCTTTTAGTTCTTGAAGATATTTCTCATGAGCATCTGAGCAAACATAATTTACTCCATCTTTGGGCAGCTCTAAAATTGGGGCTTATATTTGGGAGAAGAGCTTGAAAAACACTGATAATAACATGATAAACATAGAAATACCTAAATCTCAAAAAATTCTTCTGTTCATCCCATGATACAACGGCTGCACAATTCTTAGGGTTATGTAAAACTCCCAACACATAGATAACATTGACAAAAAGTGAAATTTATCAATATAGAAACAACATCTTCGTATATTTTCATTTGGATTCTGGTACTTTTATTTAATCAAGACGATTTAATGAAGTTTGCCATTATTATCTAAATATTGAGAGTAAACATAAATTTCTTCAAAAAAAACCCCCCTCAAGAAAAATCTAAACAAATATGAAATATAATATTTATCAAGGGAATAAATATCATTTATGTGTGGGTAAAAATATAAAACATCACTATAAACTCATACAATCCACACATGCACCAAATAGTAGTATGAGTTATGTACCATGGTCCCACACTCCACTCATGGTATCCAGATATCAAATACTTCGTGGAGAAGATCTTATCACATATTTTCTGATTGAAGATAACATCAATAAATATAATATGATACCATTTCTTTACCATAGTTTGGTATGATCATAGATATTCTCCACACATGTGAAAAGAATCATCTACATTCTATGAAAAGAAAACTAGAAAACCACAGGGAGATGTACTAGGAATTTGGAAACCATTAGCTTTCAGATCTTCCAACTAAACCATAAACACATGAATCTATGTCGGTGACTTCCTATATGGTTGAATTAATTCATAACTTTCTCCAAGAATCATCTCATTCATAAAATCGATCTCTCAGTCGAGATATTATCTATATAAAAAATCAGAAAATAAATCATGAAAATGATCTACAAATTTATTAATGTAATCTCAATTAATTTCACCATTATATAGAAAGTGGTCATATACATGAGCCATGAGACTATCCAATATTCACAATATTAGCCTAGAATGACCAACCTAATGATCCCACTCTCCTTTGTCAGAATAGATACCTCCAATTTGATATAGAAATATAACTCTCATATGGTAACATTCGATATGATCATGGTATGACTCTAACCAATCTATAACCATAATAATATCCAAACCTTCCATTTACATCATGAAATGTTCAAAGAAGAATCATTTACTATTAATATATATAGTAAACACTATAAAACATTTTGTATTCTCTAATTACAGTCCCCATGGGGTGCCGATAGTTAAAACACCATCCATGATTTTCATATTTAATCCCAAACTATTTATAAAATGAGTAGAGAAAAATAATGTGATTCTTCTCTAAGAATCAAAACACAATCAAGGGTATATAATACACGAATCATACATCTAGTGTTAGATGTTCATGCAACCATAATAGCCCGAGTATTCTACATAATGTTCAACTAAACCACCCCTAGACCCTGTGATTCTCCCGAATTCTCTACGCTATTTCATTTTCATGTTATTAGAATTCCTAAACTATTGGACGAAGTCCCCTTCCTCAAACAAAACATCCTATTGAAATCATACTACCCATAAAATGAGGTGAATCTTTGTTATTCCTAGACTATATTACCTGTAATATTCCACTCTAATTCTATACTATTTTATTCCCACACAAAACCATTTAGGTGTCCCAATCAACCACATGAATGGAACATCAATGTGGGGTACAGACACTAAGGCCATTTGTGGACCATATTAACACTCTAATGGCACTGTAAGAAAATATGAACCTAATATTTATATGAATTTTTTAGAATTCTCTGACTCTTGTTTTTACTATGATAGATGTCACAAAAATTATTCATTCTATTAGAAGAAGAGTTTTTAGTTTTCCGTTCTAAAATAGCCTTGACACTAATCAGGGAATCTATATGACTTCTTATAATGATGAGACCCAAATTTATCACCTAAATAAAAAAATTTATATACAACATTTTCTCTAAAGACCTAATGTCATATTAAAGGAAACAATGAAAGTATCATGTCTTGGAGATCTCAACAGATTCTTAATATGGCGCAAAGTACTACAGTTAAGTGAAATTTTTAGCATAGTTCAAAATTGACATGACCTCCTATAGAAAGTAAATGAAATAATGGGGATTATCATCCCTCAACATATTAATATATATATTTCATAGGATCGCCATTTTGATGTACTTCATGGATAACTTTTCATGATACCATAACTTATTTATATTTTCCCCCAAGCACATGGCTGGTCCATGAAGAATATATGTATCAATCCTCACCATATTATCTTCATGTGTCCCTTGTTGCTAAAGGATAATCCATAAATAGTCCAACCATAACTCAAGAACATTCATCCCTCCCTATCTAGTAAATTTAAGAGGATAATATAGTAGATACTCCCTTGTCATCTCATACATTGAAGGCTTGGTGCGTATAATATACCACTCCATGGATATTATGACCCTCAAGAAGCTACCATGAATATGCACATCAATTCGATCCTCGGGATCTACATGAAGCTTGTTTTCAATTGCATTATGATAATACTGAGTACAACTATCAAATTCTCAACTCAATGATAATGGGAGGCATTTCCACTATAAGACAAACACACTCCACAGAACATTGTCTATAATTACAATGTCTGCATCAATAGGTGATCCAACATATAACACTGACTCATTGTCTCTCTAAACATGGAATAAAAGTGTGTTATAAATACATATGAGTTCATTTATTCCACATAACGTATCATGTATAATAGATATATTATATCATGATATACCAATGCAATGTAACAGTTTCATTTAAATATGTCCTCATCATGAAAAATGCATGTCAGTATTTATCCAAATGTGCATAGTATGGTTCATGTATACATACCTCACGCTATACCAAAACTCTACTATAATCTCAAGAAAAAATAATATCCTAACATGATAACACCGAACAATATGTGAATCAACCAAGTTCAAATGACATAAAATATAGCAATTTAACATCATTAACAATAATCTCATTATTGGGGACATTGATTTTCCCCCGTACAGGGGATTTATACACCCATGTTCAATGAAATTACCTAGTACCAAAACAAATTAGTCTCATTTCCACCATTCATAAATAGTAATGAAATATAAAATAAACATGGTTTCTTATAATAGCAGTTTGTAACATCCCCTAATCTAACACTCTCTCACGTGGCAAAATCATGATGGTTATGAGACATCAAGCATGACTTCCCATATGCTAGAGGCTACCAAATAGTATTTAGGATTTGATAATTTTAGGTTGGATACTATACCCCATGGATTTATAGATTACATCCATCCAAAAAATGGTAGTGTAAATAAATTAATAAATATCAGAGTGCAGAAATAATAGAAATAAGATCATACTATGGAAATCAAATAATAAAGCCAATTGAACAACCCAATAAATAATAGATGTGTAATGTAATGAAAATTTTTAGTGTTATTAAATGTATTGCTTAATGTAATAAAAAAATACCAGTCTAATCAAAAAAATATTAAAATGCTCCCAGTCTCGAATGAAATGTTGGTCCCCTCTCCAAACTCCAACCCATCCAACAATGACAATCAATAACAATGTCACTGTCCATTTTCGGAATCTGCATCCATATAATTTTTTGGGTCCCAAACTCTGTCCCAAATATGGTGTGAGTATAACATAGTAGGTAGAAACCAAAAAGTCTAAACAAACCAGTATGATAATAATTTAATGTTATATTTTGAATAAATGTGTATTAATTAATTCAAATTTTAATGCAATACCAAATCAACCTTTTTCAGCACAATGTAGGGATATATCTATGAATGTGTCCCAAAAATGCCAACCATTATATGATAACCATCGCATAAATAAAAATTGTTTGGTCAAACCCACTATAAGAAGATTTAAGCATGTGTCACTTTGCGAGGCATTCTATATAATAATTTCTGCATAAAAACTGGGCCATGCCCCCTCTATCTGCATTTCAACATATCAATAGGGTCAATCCCACTATACTATCATTTCAAAATATCAACTAGGATATGAAATCTATATTACCATATAATCAATTCAAATGAGAAAATGACCCATAATAAAATTCCAACATGGAAATCACAACATAATTCATAGAAACTAGGGTATCACAATATCACAACATATGGGTCAATGATTATTTATTCTAATTAAATTGATCTTTATAAATAAACCCTTAATTCATTTAAGAAACTTATTAAATAATCAATGGTCCTATAACCCAAACAATATGCACAATTCAGGTCAAGACCCATTTAGATCCAAAGGGATTCCAAGAAAAAACCCAATTCATTATTTTTAATTTATTTTTTTCATGATATGTTGGTTCAATTGAAATAAATAACATACTTTACAATTATTAAACCATAGATTTAAGTATTAGACCCCAAACATTAACAGTAGAAGGACACAATGATTATAATGGCGAACACTAATGTGGAAGGAGGTGAGAACGAACTAAAAAGGATAATAGATGAAAACCAATCATGAACAAAACTAATAACAGAAATGACAAGATATTACATCCAAAAAGTAGAAAAGAAAAAGGTAGGTAAAGGATTGTTTTACCAAAACCACTTTCTAGTGACGAGATGCTTCATTAGGACATCGAAAATCAAGAGAGGTTCTCCAAAATCACATTAATGGTGCCATAGAATCAATAGGAGAAAGAAATATGTGAATTGGAAATAAAATTTAACCTCATTGAATTT
The DNA here is from genome assembly GCA_963277665.1 of Viscum album. Classification (NCBI taxonomy): domain Eukaryota; kingdom Viridiplantae; phylum Streptophyta; class Magnoliopsida; order Santalales; family Viscaceae; genus Viscum; species Viscum album. The sequence goes on from OY728148.1 coordinate 1,050,242,780, forward strand.
TATAAAATGTAATTTAAAAGACATGAAATGTAGTTAATCATAAGGTAATGATTTTTATATTAATAAAAAAACCATCACGTTAGATGAATATTAAATTCACCAGAACATTTCAGGAAGTGTACTCAATTAAAAATGTGTGTGAATGTTTTTTAGGGATTTTTCATCTCATTTTACTTATAAAAGACACAAACATCCCCTAAGGATTTTTAACTTACCATGAAACCCTGGAAAATCTTCACCCATTTATACCTAGTCCCCCTTAATTAAAAAAACATACATCCCCAATCATTTATGCATTGTCCCTATCAAAAAATATATGTTTTAATATTCTATAGTTTTCTAAATTTTCCACAAAACCCATTTCTAGGATTATTCAAACAAACATATATCAACAATGAAAACATGTCAACTAGTTTTAAAGAGGAGTAAAAACAAATCTATGATAAGATTAATTAAAAACAAGAAGGGAGATGTATATGTAAAAAAGACATGATCTTACATGTATTCTCTATAATTGTCACGACCCGTCCTCGGGGCCCGTGCCGTGACTACCCCAAGCCCGCCTTCCATAGGCCAGGGGCTGGCGACTAGCACCAAGGCGAAAAATCCCAGTAAACAGGGAAGGCATTGCCTTTATAAGTAACAACCACACAGAGTCAGCAAGCGGAAAGTAAAGTGCAGAAAGTAAAGGGGCCGGAAATACAAGCCCAACTGTAAAGTACAACTGAAAAAGTAAAGAGCAGCAACTGAAGAAAAGACGGCGGCCTCGTGTCGTCCACTGGCAATCCCACCTGAAGGGTGGGTACAGATAGCCTCCAGGCTCCTCGGGTCCCACGTCCGCTCCGAGTACGTTCCGCCCAGTGGTCCACCTCCAGGTACCGTCCTGCTCCACGCCCCAACCGTGATCAGCGCTGTCCGTCGTCTGCAACCAACACAACAAGGTGCGGGCATAGCCCGTGCAGGGGTGAGTACAAGATACTCAGTAAGGACCCCGAGACCCCCGAAGGTCTCCCGAAATCCACAAAGGATATAGCACAAAAGAAAGATGCAATCACGAAGTAACATCTGACTCGACTTAGGTATATGCCCATACATATACCTAAGTCCCCAATTCTAGCTCTGCTCACGAGCTCAAGAACAACTCAATCCACAAAGGAAAGCAAGACTCAAATCCACAAGGAGAGTAAACAGTAAATCCACAAAGGATAGTTCAACACAATCCACAAAGGAGAGTAACATTAAATCCACATAGGATAGTTCAACACAATCCACAAGGAGAGTAACATAAGATTCAGCTCAACCAGGTATACTTTTTCAGATGACGTCAAAGATGATCACTGATCCATCTAAGTCGTCGGACCCACGAAGGATCGATAGGTATTAACCCCCGCAAAAAGACCCACGTAGGATCGGGCTCACACAGAACCTGTAGGCAGTGGCTCACACAGAACCGGTAGTAAGGACCCACGGAGGATCGGGCTCACTCAGAACCTGTAGGCACTGATCCACACGGGATCGCTGAGTGCAGTAGTCGACGCAGTCCACTGAGGATCTCTGCACAGTCGTCGCCGCAGTCCACGAAGGATCTCTGCTCTGCCGTCGTCGCAGTCCACGGAGGATCTCTGCTCTGTCGTCGTCGCAGTCCACGGAGGATCTCTGCTCTGTCGTCGAAGTCACAGCCAGCGCTAGGGTTCCCGCACAAAGCGAGCTCGTTTAGGAGGGTCCGCTCCACGAGCCGAGGGGCTGATACATCAACTGACACGTAGTCCGAAGTTGATGTATCCAAAAGTTCCGTATCGACAACAGGATCTCAACGCAACAGACGGCGCGTCAATCGGACGCCCGGTCTGAGAGTTATTGGCATTTTCGTCCCAGGGGCCCGGTTGGTTTTTAGGGCAAAACCAACCCGACCGTACTCCGCCTGTATCCGATCCTCGGGCGGAGTATGCCAAAAGTTCCGTCTCACTTAGAGGAAACTACCACAGCTGACGGTACGTCGTTCGGACGTCCGTAGCTCAAGTTATGAGCGTTTCCGCTCCGAGGGCCCGGTTGGTTTCGTGTACGAACCAACCCGGCCGAACCCAAAGTCTTCCGAAACCTTGAGTATAATATACCGAAACGACCGTCTCGATCCAAGGATCGCGTAGCCGCTGACGGTTCGTCAATCGGAGGTCCCAGGCCCAAGATATGGGCGAAAGACCGAAGGGGGCCCGAAACGAGGGTACTGGGCCCGGGGCGACCCGGCCCGAACCCCCCCTGGGGTCGGCCGAACCGGGTCGGCCCGAACCGGGCCGGCCCGAACCGGCCCGAACCGGCTCGGCCGGGTCCGGTCCGGCCTGGGCGCGGCCCGGCCGACCGGACCGGCCGGCTCGGCCTCGGCCGAGCGGCCGAGGGAGCCGCTGCCGCCGCGGGTTGAACCCGCGGCTTGAGGGAAACCGCGGCCCCGCGGGGGGCCGCCTGTCACGCGGACGCGGCCGGGCCGCCGCGTCCGTCCCGGTTCCGCGCGGCCGCGGAACCGGCCGCCGTTGCCGCCGCGGCTTCAGCCGCGGCGGGCTTCCTCCACGGCGGCGCGCCGGGCGCCGCCGCCTCCGGTCGCCGGCGCCGCCGCGCCGGCGACCCGCGCCGCCGCCTCCTTCCGCGGGCCGCCGGAGATGCTCCGGTGGCCCGATTTGCCTCCCGTCTGCGCCGTTGCCCCTCCCGGATGCCGACCTTCACTGCGGGATCAACGGATCGCCCCTGCCGCGCGGTTCGTCATCGTCCGCCATATCCGCACAATCAAAAATAGATCGGCGGAGGGTTGCCGGGTCTTGTTCGTTAGACCCGCACCCTCCGCGTTAGCCATAAACGTCACCGGGAGGAGAAGATAATAATTAACAACAATTTTAAATAAATTAAAATTGTTGGTGTTCACGTTCTTTTACTTCAAAAGAATAAAGACGGGAAATAAAGAATTCCAACAACCCTTACCTTGTCGTCGTCGTCGGACGAGGGGTCGTCGCGGAATCGCTCGTCGCGGAGGAAGGAGATCGTCGCGTCGTCGCGGTATCCGGCGTCGCGTCGCCAATCTCCGGATCAAGAACAAACGGATTTAATTAATTAAATCCGTTGTTATTGAAATTTAAAAAAGGGAGAAATAAAGGATTCGATTCTCACCTTTGATGCCGATCGCACGTTTGCCGCGGAAGAAGAGGCACCGAAGAACGTCGCGGGTAGGGCTCGTCGACGTCGCGGATCGTGCGTCGTCGGATTCCGGTTCCGGCGTTCTTCGCGTTCCTCGCGTTCTTCGCGTTCTTCGCGTTCTTCGCGTTCTTCGCGGAGAGGGTGGAGGAACGAAAATTCTCTCAAATCCTTTCCAAGGATTTTTAGGTTGGTCTTATTTTATAAACATGCCAACACGTAACCGGTTAAGAAACGATCCATCAATTCGTTGAATTAATTCAACGAAAGAAACGACCCATTTAATTCACGAAAGAAACAGCCCATTTAATTCACGAAATAAACCGCCCAATTAAATGGTCTGTTAAGAATTAAAGAAAACGCGTCGGTTGACTTTTCAGTTACTTTGACGGGTTTTCGCGGGTGCGTTACTTAGCGAAAGAAACGGCGGGGCTCGTGCGGGCCCTGCCTCACAAATATCCTACCAAGGGGTAGGATATTTCTGGATAGCATCCTATCCAGTTCAACTCAGTTCAAGCCGCCTTTAAGTGGCTTCCAAGCAGCTTAAGTGAAATAAAATAAAGCTGTCGCACAAACTTTATTTTATTTCTAACTTAAAGCCGCAAAATTTAAAAACCACGCCTGAGCAAACGCAACTCCGGAAGAGGCGTTTCTAAGCAAATACCGGCGCTGCGATTTCATCGGTGCCCTCAGAATTTGATTTCGGGCACCAGTTCAAAAGATAGAAAAACCCGCTCGCCCGTTCACTGAACGTACCCGAGCCAAACTTCGGAAATTGATTCCGGGCACACCGGGCCTCGGAATCAGGTGCCGTCTGAAGCTGCGCTCTTGTAAAATTTTAAAGAAAATTAAGAAAAAAATTTCCTTGAAATTTGCGGGTCTTTACATTACTCCCACCTCAGGGCTTTACGTCCCCGTAAAGATACATCAAAAATTAGGGGAACAAATGGGGGTACTGAGCACGTATCTGAGCCTCCCGCTCCCAAGTGCTCTCCTGGAGGTTCCCGTGCTGCCATCTGATGCGCACAAGAGGAATCGACCGCCCACGTAGGACCCGCTCCTGTCGATCCTCGATCTCCACTGGAACCTCCGCAAAAGTCGCCCCATCGTCCACGTCCAGCTCCCCAAAGTCGATGATGTGCGTCGGGTCGTGCACGTATCTCCTCAGCTGAGACACGTGGAAGACGTCGTGCACCCGGTGCAACTGAGGTGGTAGAGCCAGGCGATAAGCCACCTCTCCTATCCTGCTGAGGACCTGGAAAGGCCCGATGAAGCGTGGAGACAACTTGCCGCCTCGGCCAAATCTCCGTAAACCACGTCGAGGTGAGACACGCAAGAAGACGTGGTCGCCGTCCTCGAACTCTAGTGGCCTCCGCCTCCTGTCAGCATATGACTTCTGCCGGCTCTGAGCTGTCCTCATCCTCTCCTGGATGATCTGGACCTTCTCTGTCGTGGCTCGGACCATCTCTGGTCCCACGAGTGCTGACTCCCCAGGGTCTGTCCAGCACAACGGTGATCTGCAGGGTCTGCCGTACAACGCCTCGTATGGTGCCATCCCGATGGTGGAGTGGTAGCTGTTGTTGTACGCGAACTCCACCAAGGGTAGGTGGTCCTCCCAGCTGCGACCAAAGTCGAGAACACATGCACGGAGCATGTCCTCGAGTGTCTGTATGGTTCTCTCCGTCTGACCATCCGTCTGAGGGTGGAAGGCTGTGCTCAGATGGAGCCGCGTCCCGAACGCCTCCTGCAACCCCTTCCAAAGCCGGGAAGTGAAACGAGCATCTCGATCGGAGACGATAGATGATGGCACACCGTGAAGCCGTACGATCTCCTGGACGTAAAGACGTCCCAAGCTCTCCACTGAGCCCTGCTCTCTGATGGGTAAGAAGTGTGCCGACTTGGTGAGTCGGTCGACAATCACCCAAATGGAGTCGTGACCTCTGGAAGTACGGGGAAGTCCAGTCACGAAGTCCATAGATATGCTATCCCACTTCCACTCCGGGACCTCCAAGGGCTGTACCAAGCCTGCTGGTACCTGATGCTCTGCCTTCACCTGCTGGCAGGTGAGGCATCGTGAAACGAACTCAGCCACAGCTTTCTTCATGCCCGGCCACCAGTGCTGTCGTCTGAGATCCTGGTACATCTTCGCCACTCCGGGATGCACCGCCAAGGGAGAAGTGTGAAACTCTCTCAGCACCTCCTCTCGTAAAGCGACTGGTACGAAGGTACGTCCTCTGAAAAGGATGTCGTGCTCTGCTCCAAGGGAGAAACCATCAGGCGCCTGACCTGAGGATATCAGTGCACGCCGGGTCTCACAGTCAGCGTCCCCACGCTGAGCCTCTCTGACCCGCTGTAGAAGTGGAGGAGAGACTGTGAGAGACTGAAGAAAGGCTGCTCCGTCTCTATCCACGAAGGATATCTGTAAGGAGGCTAGCTGCTCCGTCGCCTCCTCAAGTAGCTGAATGCCCGTCCTCCTGCTGAGGGCATCGGCTACCACGTTCCCCTTCCCAGGAGTATAGACTATCTCAAAGTCATAGTCCTGGAGGAACTCAAGCCATCTCCGCTGTCTCAGGTTCAGGTCCTTCTGAGAGAAGATATACCTGAGACTCTGGTGGTCAGAAAAGACTGTGAAGCGCTCGCCCATCAGATAGTGCCGCCAAGTCTTCAGAGCGAAGACCACTGCTGCTAACTCCAGGTCATGAGTGGCGTAGTTCTGCTCATGCGGCCTCAACTGACGTGATCCGTAGGCGATCACGGCCCGCTCCTGCATCAGGACACACCCGAGTCCAGTCCATGATGCATCGCAGTAAACTACGTATCCCACTCCCTCCTCAGGCAACCTCAAGATAGGTGCGCTGGTCAATCTCTGTCTCAGCTCCTGGAAGCTCTGCTGACATCTGTCTGACCACACGAAGGGTTTCCCCTTCTTCGTCAACGCTGAGAGTGGTGCCGCAACTCTGGAGAAGTCTGGCACGAATCTCCGATAGTATCCCGCTAGGCCCAAGAAGCTCCGCACCTCTGTCACGCTCCTGGGTGGCTCCCAAGCTAGCACTGCCTCGATCTTCGCGGGATCCACTGCAACTCCCGCCTCAGAAATGACGTGCCCCAAGAAATGGACCTCACGTAACCAGAACTGGCACTTTGAGAGCTTGCCATAAAGCTGGTGCTCTCGGAGTGTGTCTAGCACAACTCGCAGGTGGTAGGCATGCTCCTCCTCAGTCGTCGAGTATACCAAAATGTCGTCAATGAAGACAACGACAAATCGGTCGAGGTATGGCTGGAAGATCCTGTTCATGAGGCTCATGAACACTGCTGGAGCATTGGTTACGCCGAACGGCATAACCAAGAACTCATAATGGCCATACCGACACCTGAAGGCCGTCTTCTGTACGTCCTCGTCTCGAACTCTGAGTTGGTGATAGCCTGACCGGAGGTCTATCTTCGAGAACCACTGCGCTCCCTTGAGCTGATCGAAGAGGTCATCAATCCGTGGCAGCGGATACTTGTTCCTCACCGTCACCTGATTCAGGCGACGATAGTCGACACATAGTCGCAAGCTCCCGTCCGCCTTCTTGGCGAACAAAATCGGGGAAGCCCAGGGTGAGACACTGGGTCGGATAAACCCCTTGCTCTGCAAGTCCTCCAACTGTACCCGCAGCTCTCGAAGCTCGGCGGGGGCCATCCGATACGCTGGAGTAGATATCGGGGCTGTCCCGGGGTACAAGTCGATGTAAAAGTCTACCTCTCGACGAGGAGGTAGCCCTGGAACGTCGTCGGGAAAGACGTCCACGTACTGGTCCACCACTGCAGGAAAAGCTGGACTCCGCACGTCCACTGCTCCTAGGATGAGGCTAGCCAACTGATGAGAGATAGGCTGCACTCTCCTCCGCGGAAGTCCATCCTGTGCTGCAAAGGTTCCCTTCTCGCCGGTGAAGGTAAACCTGCTCCCGTCGGTACGAACACATCGCACCTTGCGCCTAAAACAGTCGATCTGGGCATGAACCGTGGATAGCCAATCCATGCCCAAGATGACGTCGTAAGGCCTCGACGCCGCTACAAGGAGATCCCAGCCGAAGCTCTCGCCTCCTAGAGTAAGCTCACACTGCCGGCACCAGTGCGTAATCGTCGAGTCTGCTCCCGTAGGAGTCTCTAGCCGTAAGGATCGAGCCAACGGCTCAGTCGGAATCTCCGAGCTCCGAACAAGGGCAGAGGCTATGAAAGAGTGACTCGCTCCTGTGTCTATAAGTACTGCAGCAAGGGTGGAATAGACACAGATCGTACCTCGAATCATCTCTGGCATGTCGGGGTCGTAGGCCTCCACTGCATGGAGCTGGGCCTGTCCCTGCCCACCAGCTCCCTGTGGTCGAGGTGGCCCTCCTGGTGGTGGTGGGGGTAGAGCCTGGAAGCGTCGCCCACCACCCGCTGCTCGGCCAGCTCCTCTGCCTCGTCCGCCTCCTCCCTGCGGACCGCCACGGTCGACCCTCTGCCTCTGCCTGGGTGGCCCCCCCACCGTCTGCTGCTCCTCTGGTCGGCGAGTCGGGCAGTCACGAGCCATGTGACCCTGCCCGCCGCAAGAGTAGCACAGCCTGCCTCTCGAAAGGCTGGCACTCCGCTGTGTGCCTCGTACTGCTGAGCCGGTGTCCTGAGGCCGTCTGCGTGGGGGTCTGGTCTGCCTGGACCCGTGAGTCATCCGTCGGCTACCAGCTGCCGAAGACTCAGCTACCTGCCGCCCTGCGCTAGGTCTCGCCGCTGAAGAAGGCTCTGCCAGGAAGCTCTCGATCAGGAGGGCTCGCTCCAGCACTCCCGCCTGGGTCGGAATACTGAGGGAGATCAGCGACGCCCGAATCTCCTGTCGCAAGCCCTGCTCGAAGGTCCGGGCCCGGAAGAAGGGGTCCCGTACCATGTCGGTCGAGTAGCGAGATAGGTCCGTGAACCTCGCCGCGTACTGAGCGACCGACATGCTGCCCTGGCGCAGCTGGAGAAGCTCCTGGATGCGCACCGCTCGGAGGGTGGCCGGGACGAACTCAGAGCGGAAGAGGCTCTCGAAGTCCGCCCAGAGCAGGGATGCCTCATCGTGAACCTGGAGCATCAGGCTCCACCATCGTCCTGCCGCCGCCTGCAGGAGGCTCGCTGCGAGAATCACCATGAGATCCGCTGGTGTCCTCACTAGCCGAAAGATCCGTACCACCGCCTCTAGCCAGTCCTCGGCGGCCTGGGGGTCCGCCTCACCGCGAAACCTGGGCGGTCGCTGGCCCTGAAACTCGTGCAGTGCCCTGAGGCGACGTGCATCGTCGGCGTCTGGTACTGGAAGCATCGGTGGCTCGGCGGGTAAGGCTACCGCCGGTGCCACCGCTGGCAAAGGGCCCTGCACCGAGGCCTCGTCGCTCGGTGGGCTGCCGTCGCGCCCTACACTCGGAACCCTAGCTGGCAATCGTCGCGGGGCCATCCTGAAAAGGAGAACAAGAGCACCACAGTCAGAACAGTATACCTGGTGAGCTGGCACAAGTAATCACAAGGAAAACTTGAGACTTTCATAAAGCAGATCAGTATACCTGGTGAGCTGACACAAGTAATCACAAAGAAACTTGGAACACACACGCAATCAATGTTTTCATGCATTAAGTCGGAAATCAGGAGTCAGGGTCCTGGTGTATGGATACGTCGGCCGCCGCACCAACACTGGGCTCCCTGAACTGATAACTACACTCAATACACTAAACACTATTGCTTCATATAGAAAGAAAGGACGATCAGAGTTTGCGGTAGAACCGACCACCTCTGATACCAATTTGTCACGACCCGTCCTCGGGGCCCGTGCCGTGACTACCCCAAGCCCGCCTTCCATAGGCCAGGGGCTGGCGACTAGCACCAAGGCGAAAAATCCCAGTAAACAGGGAAGGCATTGCCTTTATAAGTAACAACCACACAGAGTCAGCAAGCGGAAAGTAAAGTGCAGAAAGTAAAGGGGCCGGAAATACAAGCCCAACTGTAAAGTACAACTGAAAAAGTAAAGAGCAGCAACTGAAGAAAAGACGGCGGCCTCGTGTCGTCCACTGGCAATCCCACCTGAAGGGTGGGTACAGATAGCCTCCAGGCTCCTCGGGTCCCACGTCCGCTCCGAGTACGTTCCGCCCAGTGGTCCACCTCCAGGTACCGTCCTGCTCCACGCCCCAACCGTGATCAGCGCTGTCCGTCGTCTGCAACCAACACAACAAGGTGCGGGCATAGCCCGTGCAGGGGTGAGTACAAGATACTCAGTAAGGACCCCGAGACCCCCGAAGGTCTCCCGAAATCCACAAAGGATATAGCACAAAAGAAAGATGCAATCACGAAGTAACATCTGACTCGACTTAGGTATATGCCCATACATATACCTAAGTCCCCAATTCTAGCTCTGCTCACGAGCTCAAGAACAACTCAATCCACAAAGGAAAGCAAGACTCAAATCCACAAGGAGAGTAAACAGTAAATCCACAAAGGATAGTTCAACACAATCCACAAAGGAGAGTAACATTAAATCCACATAGGATAGTTCAACACAATCCACAAGGAGAGTAACATAAGATTCAGCTCAACCAGGTATACTTTTTCAGATGACGTCAAAGATGATCACTGATCCATCTAAGTCGTCGGACCCACGAAGGATCGATAGGTACTAACCCCCGCAAAAAGACCCACGTAGGATCGGGCTCACACAGAACCTGTAGGCAGTGGCTCACACAGAACCGGTAGTAAGGACCCACGGAGGATCGGGCTCACTCAGAACCTGTAGGCACTGATCCACACGGGATCGCTGAGTGCAGTAGTCGACGCAGTCCACTGAGGATCTCTGCACAGTCGTCGCCGCAGTCCACGAAGGATCTCTGCTCTGCCGTCGTCGCAGTCCACGGAGGATCTCTGCTCTGTCGTCGTCGCAGTCCACGGAGGATCTCTGCTCTGTCGTCGAAGTCACAGCCAGCGCTAGGGTTCCCGCACAAAGCGAGCTCGTTTAGGAGGGTCCGCTCCACGAGCCGAGGGGCTGATACATCAACTGACACGTAGTCCGAAGTTGATGTATCCAAAAGTTCCGTATCGACAACAGGATCTCAACGCAACAGACGGCGCGTCAATCGGACGCCCGGTCTGAGAGTTATTGGCATTTTCGTCCCAGGGGCCCGGTTGGTTTTTAGGGCAAAACCAACCCGACCGTACTCCGCCTGTATCCGATCCTCGGGCGGAGTATGCCAAAAGTTCCGTCTCACTTAGAGGAAACTACCACAGCTGACGGTACGTCGTTCGGACGTCCGTAGCTCAAGTTATGAGCGTTTCCGCTCCGAGGGCCCGGTTGGTTTCGTGTACGAACCAACCCGGCCGAACCCAAAGTCTTCCGAAACCTTGAGTATAATATACCGAAACGACCGTCTCGATCCAAGGATCGCGTAGCCGCTGACGGTTCGTCAATCGGAGGTCCCAGGCCCAAGATATGGGCGAAAGACCGAAGGGGGCCCGAAACGAGGGTACTGGGCCCGGGGCGACCCGGCCCGAACCCCCCCTGGGGTCGGCCGAACCGGGTCGGCCCGAACCGGCCCGAACCGGCTCGGCCGGGTCCGGTCCGGCCTGGGCGCGGCCCGGCCGACCGGACCGGCCGGCTCGGCCTCGGCCGAGCGGCCGAGGGAGCCGCTGCCGCCGCGGGTTGAACCCGCGGCTTGAGGGAAACCGCGGCCCCGCGGGGGGCCGCCTGTCACGCGGACGCGGCCGGGCCGCCGCGTCCGTCCCGGTTCCGCGCGGCCGCGGAACCGGCCGCCGTTGCCGCCGCGGCTTCAGCCGCGGCGGGCTTCCTCCACGGCGGCGCGCCGGGCGCCGCCGCCTCCGGTCGCCGGCGCCGCCGCGCCGGCGACCCGCGCCGCCGCCTCCTTCCGCGGGCCGCCGGAGATGCTCCGGTGGCCCGATTTGCCTCCCGTCTGCGCCGTTGCCCCTCCCGGATGCCGACCTTCACTGCGGGATCAACGGATCGCCCCTGCCGCGCGGTTCGTCATCGTCCGCCATATCCGCACAATCAAAAATAGATCGGCGGAGGGTTGCCGGGTCTTGTTCGTTAGACCCGCACCCTCCGCGTTAGCCATAAACGTCACCGGGAGGAGAAGATAATAATTAACAACAATTTTAAATAAATTAAAATTGTTGGTGTTCACGTTCTTTTACTTCAAAAGAATAAAGACGGGAAATAAAGAATTCCAACAACCCTTACCTTGTCGTCGTCGTCGGACGAGGGGTCGTCGCGGAATCGCTCGTCGCGGAGGAAGGAGATCGTCGCGTCGTCGCGGTATCCGGCGTCGCGTCGCCAATCTCCGGATCAAGAACAAACGGATTTAATTAATTAAATCCGTTGTTATTGAAATTTAAAAAAGGGAGAAATAAAGGATTCGATTCTCACCTTTGATGCCGATCGCACGTTTGCCGCGGAAGAAGAGGCACCGAAGAACGTCGCGGGTAGGGCTCGTCGACGTCGCGGATCGTGCGTCGTCGGATTCCGGTTCCGGCGTTCTTCGCGTTCCTCGCGTTCTTCGCGTTCTTCGCGTTCTTCGCGTTCTTCGCGGAGAGGGTGGAGGAACGAAAATTCTCTCAAATCCTTTCCAAGGATTTTTAGGTTGGTCTTATTTTATAAACATGCCAACACGTAACCGGTTAAGAAACGATCCATCAATTCGTTGAATTAATTCAACGAAAGAAACGACCCATTTAATTCACGAAAGAAACAGCCCATTTAATTCACGAAATAAACCGCCCAATTAAATGGTCTGTTAAGAATTAAAGAAAACGCGTCGGTTGACTTTTCAGTTACTTTGACGGGTTTTCGCGGGTGCGTTACTTAGCGAAAGAAACGGCGGGGCTCGTGCGGGCCCTGCCTCACAAATATCCTACCAAGGGGTAGGATATTTCTGGATAGCATCCTATCCAGTTCAACTCAGTTCAAGCCGCCTTTAAGTGGCTTCCAAGCAGCTTAAGTGAAATAAAATAAAGCTGTCGCACAAACTTTATTTTATTTCTAACTTAAAGCCGCAAAATTTAAAAACCACGCCTGAGCAAACGCAACTCCGGAAGAGGCGTTTCTAAGCAAATACCGGCGCTGCGATTTCATCGGTGCCCTCAGAATTTGATTCCGGGCACCAGTTCAAAAGATAGAAAAACCCGCTCGCCCGTTCACTGAACGTACCCGAGCCAAACTTCGGAAATTGATTCCGGGCACACCGGGCCTCGGAATCAGGTGCCGTCTGAAGCTGCGCTCTTGTAAAATTTTAAAGAAAATTAAGAAAAAAATTTCCTTGAAATTTGCGGGTCTTTACAATAATTATAGTTCTATAGTCGACGTAGAATATAGAGGAGGTGTTTTCCACTCTACAATATATTAACACACTAAAAATATTACAACTAAAACACATCAAATACCCCTTTAAATTCATATCACACATCATAATAGTGGAGTTGTGTGGTTTGACTGGGTGAATGGTATGAAATTACTTCTAGGTGTGCAAGTGCGTTCATTAACAAGATAGAAGAATTATTTTTACCCATACACAATGAATAATACCTAGAATAATATTTTCTCATGAGTATATCTTGAGAATATTAGTGATTTAACACCAAAGATAACAATGAATGGTGAATAGGGCTATGATAATAAACATATTCATTGAATTGGATGATATAAAGAAAAATTAATTTATGATACTTCTCACTATAATTAAACATTAGGACAATTTTTATTTCCAACAATTATACTTTGTGTAATCTCATTGTATTACCATTTACAATTTTTTTTTTCAAAAACCTAACAACCAACTTTTGGGTTTTGAAAATATCACAAACAAAACAAAAATACATAAGATCTTGGATAGTGAGACACCCAAAAGCATAATCCATGAGAGATAATCCTGAAAAAAATTGTGATTCATTAGGAGTAGAAATTATATTTTACCATGACCTTTGACAATCATGTATATTAACTCGGCATCATTGTTGGGGAGAAAGGTTGAATTTCCACCATATTTAACATAACTATAAATATTGTTTTATTATTTTTATTTGATTTTTTATCATTCTATTTTCTCAACCATAGGATAATTATCATAGTGTGAAAGTTGTTTAACAAATTCCCAACCATAATATCAGTACACATTCCCACATATATCCCTAGAGTTGGAATCTTAAATGAATCAATAATAACAACCTTAGGTATACACCAATGTATGGGAGCTTTGATGATACTACATAAATGTACCTAAAAACCATAAAATACAAATGTCTTACACCATAAAAGTAAATAATAACATACACATAACGAAATTAAATGCTAATAATCCTTTTATAAATATTTTTAATTGAACGATTAATTAGAGGAACATTTATACATGATTGAGGAATTTATAGGTAAGCAAGAGGAAATTTACTCTTCTATCCAAGATCTCATGGTGAAAAGGTAGAAACAATAAGGAAAACACCTAGAATCATTATTATTTGGAAAATAATAACATAATGAGGTGAAGAGAATTTTTTTATAATCTGGTGATGTTACCCAGTTCCCACTATATCACATCATCTAGAGGTATGTACCAGAAACAATAACGCATTGTCAAAACACATGAGGAAGATTTTGTATCAAACATTTATTTATATAATTGTATTGAAAATAAATTGTATATTGATCATGCACAAATTTTTAATTAAATCCATGAATCAGAATAACACTAGAGGACATGGAGGATACTATGACTGATGAAGTAGGTGTAGTCACATTTGAATAGAATCTATATTCCCCCCTACATCCTACATCCATACATTACACCATCAAAGAGAAATTATACATAGTTAATGAGTGACATGATAAAACTGATGAGGTATTTTTTCATAAAAAACTCATATCTTTCTATAATTTTACAATATGAATTTACCCATAATATCTCCCATTTTAATTTTATAGAATTATTACCAATAATGTACTCCCTATATGATAAATATATAGAACACATCGATGCTCTACATGAAGAAAAATTATTTTTAGAAATAATAGAATAGAACATAGATATGCATGAAATTGAAAATGAAGATTCCTCGGAAGAAGAGTATGTGGGGTTCGATGATGGTTACATATATATATATCAAGAATCTATTTTTGAATAATTTAATGATGAATCCATAATGATGTGAATATTAAAGATAAATATTTACCGGTTAGTTAGCGAAGACACTACTCTGTAGGAATCATCTTGAACATCAATTGGAGGGACGTATGACAGATATAAATATCATAATAGATACTACACATAAATTAATAGAGGCATCTGTAACTTATGAAAGGCATAATATTGATCTTATCACAACCTATTTTAATTTAATTAAAATTAAATTATCTAATAACTCTCCATTTGATTAATATAACAAATAATAAATATTGTAATTTCCACCAGGTTATGATAATGAAATGATCAACTTGATATTAAACGAGGAGCCCTATTGTTTTTCCTTCCACCACATCGTATGATGTACATTACACTATTAAGGGGTGTACATGTTTCACCATTTCCAAGGGTAACCCAATGATGTTGTAGAACCGATATTCGGAAGAACATACATGTCTGGTTTGCATCACACAAACCACATCCCCTATAGTTTAGGAATATTCGACAGACTATCTATCTTGTAATAGCATCAACTACATCACCTCTTGGGGGTAAAACCAAAGACTCTTTTTACACATTCCCATTATCATTTTCATTACATTATTATTTAAATGAAAATTTTATACGGTTTTATTTTCTCTCTAGAGTATCACTTAGTTGAAAGTTCATAGGAGGGTTGCTCCAATGACTACAACCCACCCAGGGGACATAATGCCTCAAACTATTTAGATGATAATTCATAGTTGTATTTCACTTTATACAAAACATATTTACATCATATATTGTGAAACAATTCAGGAAAAGTAATGAAAATTATTAAAAAATGTGTGGGTTAGAATAAGTAAACCTATTTAGAATAGTATTTTTTTACATTTTAGTTATTGTATTAAATTATAAAAACAAAAAAATATGATTATTGATTTATTTTAATATTAAATAAACAAGAAAAATGATGTAGATTAAAAGGTAAAAATTGTTTTTCATTATTTAAAATAGTCCATATATTATTTTATATTTATTTTTTTCTATAATTAAAATACAATAATGAAAAAATTAAACAAAATAAAAAATATTTTTAATATGTACATATATCCTTTAGATTTCAATTTTCTATAAAAAATGTTTTGTTGATCTATAAATATACCATTTTACTACTTTTTTTTATTTTCATCTATTTATGGAAAATTAATGATACTAATCCTAGTGTAAAAATTCAATACTAGAGATCAGTGAATTTTGTGGTTTGGGGATATAATACTTTAAATAGTTTTTTTTGTGAATTTTCCATTATTTTATAGAAATATGGTCTTATAATTATGAGATTATGTGTGAGTGAAAATATTTTGGTTGAATCAGTTTTATGACATTATATCACAATATTTTTTAAATTTGTCTTTGTAAACTTGACCTCTATGATACCAAACCCCGTTGGAATTTTACATAAAAAAAATTAAACAATATTTTGATCCTAGAATAAAATTGCGAAATTGGGAACCCACAATGGATCCTTGATACAAAATAACAGGGTGTGTTTTTTTAATTAAATAAATCAATCTAAATAATTTTTATTCATAGTGTATTACTCAAAATTATTGTCGGTAAAAAATAAAAAATAAATAGAAATTGTCAAAAATTAGTACATTGAGTTGTTGTAGATAATGAACACAAAAAATGATGGGAATTTGACTTTTTACACATTTATTTATGTTTTACCATCGAAATATTAAATCAAATTTCAATTTAAGATTATTAAGAAAAAGGATGAAAGGGGTTGTTTTTTATTAATGTTTTGATTCCAGATAAATCTATTTAATCCACTACCAATCTATAAATTTTATTTAATTGATGTAAGGTACTACTTTGGCTCCCAAATGTGGTCGGATAAGAGAACTAATATATGATTATGAGTTATATTTTTTCCACATATCAAATTTAGTCCTAGGCAGAGTTACATATATTTCTTTTTTATTTTGAATAATGTGTATTCTATGATAAATTATCAAGAATAAAATAATCGATTTGTGTGGGAATTATGTAATCTGAAAATTACTATATTTTTATATGTTATTACTTTAAAATACCATATCATTTTAAATCAGATAAAGGGAAAACTATAGATTTTATGGCTTTTATAAATTTATAAAATTATAGTTTGAATTGTACAAATACTGGTATTGTTGATATATTCTTTTCTTTGAAATAAATTATCAACCCAAATAATAGAACATTGAATTTAATTATAAACATAAAATCATAAATAGATTGAATTTTTCATATCTATCTTACAAATAAATTTGTCCTAAACTAATTTCATTCCAAAATTCATAACTTTAAAATATTAAAACATTATTAAAATAAATCATAAAGTGATTATGATTTTTATTTTTTTTCAAATATACTGGAATAAAGTCTGTATTAAGTAAATTATTTATTTTCTGGATATAAAAAGTATAATGTAATAACCCAATTAGCATAATTACCATGAAAAACTAACGTTGTGTAACTAAATGCATTACTAATTGTAATCCAACACTCATTTTTGGTCACCTTACAATGAGACACACTATGGAATCCCCCTTCTTAACAAAATTTTCCATCAAATTCACTGATCTAATAGTGCACCTGATCTTATGCCAAAAATGAGATTTTATTTCGGTAATTCACCCAACTGAAGTTCCCAATCAGGATATATGTATCACTTAGAGGGGGAGGGGTGAATTAGTGATGTATTTTTCTATTTTATGTTCCATTATTTTTATACACCCTTATCCATGTGTTAAATATATTATTCTCTTCTTAATACACTCAACCACAAGAAAACAAGATTTATAAGGATCACTACTCAACAAGAGTAGCTACGTCCTTGGTATGGTACAGAAATAATCCAGTACCACACAATCCACTAGTAAACAATCCATTGATGTGGAATAAAACTAGTAGAATATACCCTTACAATCGTGTAGCACTAGTAAAACAATCTGTAAGTGTGTGTGCACCCTCTTAGCACAAATATGGAATTATAGTATTTTAGTACTTTTTTATAATTGAACAGATGCATTATCTGAATTACAAATCTTCACTTTCTTACCTAAAAGCCCTTAAGAAAAATCTAATGCACAATCGATGATCTGTGAAGATCACATATTTTTCGTGCAACCTTTAGTGTACCTTGCGCACAATTCAAATGGCTTGAGCATAAAAATTACCTTTTGGCGAGGAAAAAAATTTCGTTCAACATCCATTTTTCACGCAACGTTTTACTTTTCACGGAACTTCCTCTTTTCACACAACTATCCACTTTTCACGCAAATTCTCAATTTTTGGCGCAACATTCCCCTTTTCATTCAAATCTCCTTCATTTCGTGCAAATTTCTTTCTTTTTTCACAACTCACATAGCGTATAATTTTACGCACATCAGAGATCAAGATCTCTATAAGGGTCGACCCCTCACATAATGAGAGTAGGTAACCTCTTATTTATAGGCCTTTTTATCTCCTCGCAAAAGACAAAAATTCACATGGAAAACCCTCTTCTATCATGTAAAAAATTCTCTCACACAACTTCATATTTAATGGACTGCTTCAATATTTCACGCACCTCATGTCACAGCCAATTTTTTAGCTTCTGACCTCAAAACACCTTTTGCGTGAAAAACTTCATACCCATATTTCGTGCACCATGCCAATATTTCACGCAACCTTTATTTTTAACTAATCCCGCTTATATTTCACGCAAAACATTATTTTTCACACATCCTTCTAATATATCGTGCATCCCGTAAATATTTCGCGCAACCTTTTTATTTTTCATGCATGCTGCTGATTTTTCATGCATCCCGCTACTATTTCTTGCAACCTTCTATTTTTCACACACTGTTTCCAAATTTTCATCCAACATGGTCCCAACACCAACCACACATCATATTCATTACGTCATTTGACTGTCATAGTAACCCACCATTCATGTTGCATGACCAGATTCTAATGTCACATAATCCATCATTGTTGTAGAAACAAACAAACGATACCACACTAGAACTTGCAGATAGAAATAAATATCCAAACCAGATATCCATTTTAGTAAACCAAAACACCCCCAATACAAAGATAAAAAAACAAAATATGAACTATCCATTATCTATAAATTTTATTTCGTGCCTTTTGACTCTACTCATCCTTCATTGATGGTATTCATCCCCGACAGATTATCATTATGTTACTTCATTTAAATTTATTTCTATGAATATAATGTTCATTATTTTTTTGTTCAATCACTATTTTTTATCCCCTCATCCATTTCAATGTATTTTCTCACCCATGTGATGTCTTTGGGGCTCCTACCTCCATGATCATAGAGTGCTAACCCATTAGGGGTTTTCCAATGGGGAATCATAGAGATGATATTGAGTGTACATGTTTAAATATTTATCTATATCCACTATAATTCTAGTGAAATTTTAGAAATGGAATTTAAAGGATAATCTTTACCCTTTAAAATCCATTAAAGCCATCACACTCTCCCTACTGTATTCCTTCTAATCCTCCATCCATTTGGATCACACTTTATAGTAGTGGAGTTGTTGGATTCAATTGGACAAATTGTATGAGATTACATCCAGGTGTGAGAGTGAGCTCATTCACTCGATTAAGGAATTATCCTTACCCATAATCCTATGATAATACATGGAATAACTTTTCATCTTGATGAACCCTTGAGAAGATTTCAGATTTCATATAAATGAAATTATTTAGGGTTAATAGGTGAATAGTACTTTACATATTTAGTGAATCTAATGATATTGAATAGATGTTAATGATGATTTATCTCACTATAATTAATCCTCAGACCCATTTTCATTTATACAATCCATCATTTCTATATTTTTATTATCTTTCCATTTCGTGTTTCTATTTAATTAGATTCTAAAAAATCAAATATGGGTATTTTCAAAATAACAAAAAAATACATAAAATCTAGGATATTAAGACTCCCTAGTCCTTTTTCTATAATGACATCCTTGGTCAGCCAATAGGATATAATAGGATTATATATTACATTTTATTGCAAACTGAAACAATTTTGTACATCAATGTTAGTCTCTTATTAGAGTTTTATTTTATCATTACATTGATATAAATATTTTATTATTCAAATTCATAGGGATACGATTTCCATTACAATAAAATTTGAAACATTTACAATATTTTTATAGTTTATTAATGATTGTACATGCATCATATAATTATAGTAATAATGCAGTTTTCTATATGTTATTATTTTGTAAGAGTGTAATGGTGTCATATAATAATCTAAAAGTAGATGAAAAAACTAGTGACATAAAAACAGTTGTTTTGTTTGGTTTATTATAAAGTCTTCAATGTAGTTAGGGGATATCGGTTGGATAGGTTGAACACATAAGGGATAAAAAGGTAGTGGAACCTAATGTAAAAGTTTTTCTAAAATTAATGATCAATATATGTATAATAAATGGAGTTTATTCCTAGGAAATAAATAAAGTGTTTTGAATATAAATTATATGTAATTAGTTATTTACAATGAAGTTAAATCCAACTGGAAGAGGGATTGAGGTGTATCTCACCCTTGTATGGATGGGGGTAATATAGATTCATATCCTAAAAAATAAGCTAATAATTTTTGTTAGACTAATTTGAATATAAAATATTCAAGATACTTTTTCCAAGTCAGTCTTATGAAGATTGAGGCAAGTCTAGTAGTGGAATGTCCTCTGGTTTGATATCATGTGCATGTTTCATTAATAAGAGTCAAAACATTTGATTCTTATAGAGTCATTGAAAATATAGATGACGTTTCTAACATGGGAGAAGACATAGAACCTACAAAGGGTGCTGTAATTAGAGGCCTATATTTAAAATACATCATATCAATTCAGAGGAATTATATCGATTTTATGTTATTCACAATCATTTTATCTAATACATGGAATGATACAGATTGATCGTACATTAAATTAATGAAGGTAACTATTACCTATATTTAAACATAAATTTCTATAAAATAATCCTCAAATAGAAATGATGATTGATTGTTTCTTCCTAGATACTCATGCTGATCTATTTGAATGAGAGATAGGGATAGTGGATGGTTTTTTGTTTTTATCATGATTTATTTTTGGAGGCATAATGGAATGGATAGTCTATGTTAGAGAAACAAGTTGTTGTATTTTGGTTATACATATCAATATTTATTTTGTTGTTCAATTCTTTTCTATTTTTATGAAATTACAAGTATCATTCATCACACCATATTTCATTTTATTTGTGTGTAGGTGTGTTCATTATTTATATTTAATAAGAGATCCATTATCATAGAACCATGTTTTATATATTTCTAATTAATAAAATTTTACAAACCTTGTGGTTGTATTGGTGGTTTTTGGTTTATTATGGGTTTTATGAAAATCCTAGGATCCAACTAGGGATTATTTTTATTTTATTCCATGGAGAGAATTTTGAACTAATTTAATTAATATAATTTATGTTACACATCACAATATATATATATATATATACAATTTTTTAATGTGGGTAAATTCCTTATTTCAATATGGTCACAAAATTCAAGACATGAATAGATTAACTAAGTCAATTTCCCACATAAATTAGGAAGGGTAGGTTTTAAAGGAGGTGGGAGTAATTTAATTTATACTTTAGTTACATTGTTTTTGAATCTATAGATGATTATGACCAAACTAAGGAAATTTTTTAATTCCCTACCAAAACCATTTTTAGAAGTTGAACACAACATAAATAGTTTTTGTGAGTTAATGATACAATGTTATGAAAAATCGTAATCATTAATTTGAATGTGAATATGCATATAGAAGTCCCAATGATTATATTAATGGATAAAATGCACATATTGATTTAAAACTGATCAGTAGGAATAGAAAACAATTAATTTATTTCATGGGATTATTTTCTATGATACAATATGATGTTTTGGTAGTATTTTTGGTTATAATAAGAAGAAATTATTCCAATAACCATATTAAGAATGTTTTCATATGTGTGATGTGTTTTTTATATTGAGAATAAATTATAATCCATGGATTTATTCATAATATCTCAAAATGAAATATTGGAATATAACATGTGTCATCTCATCATCTATCAATTGTTTCTAATAGAGAATTATAAATTAATAATGAAAACCAAGATACTCATCCTGATATGGAAAATTACTCATAATGACTTATTATGATGGTGGGTATTATATATCAATGATTATGAAGATGGAAATGATTTATAAATGATAGATTTAGAGGTATGAAAATTAAGATATGATGATGACTCCACGATGACATATTTATTATTTTATTATAGTTATGATGATGATTATAATGATGATGTAGATGTGAATTTGAATGATAATTCAATTTTTAATGTCTATGTTGATTATCTGATAAATCTTCTTGGGATTTTTCTAGAGGAAGGCCAGTAGCGGTCTCAACTCGATATCATCGTCGTTGCAGATCTAGATTGGGGATGTTGGTTTGATGTCTCTGATGGTGGTTCGCTTCTACCCTTTGGTCAACGTTATGGATTTCAGATTGGTCCCATAGAAGGTCTCTATCTACTCAACACTAATCTTGTATCCTGGTCTTGTTCTATATTCCGAGTCGGCCTGGCACACGTGTCCTCAGGAGTCCCTGGGAGGTGATGTTCGAGTAGCTTATGGAATCTAGGTGGGATTCTGGCAATTCATCCAAGGTTTGAATTATGTGAAGTTTCTCTGGGTTCCTTTATCGAAGTGTTTTTTGCATACATGGTGGAGATTTTAAAAATGAGATGGTTTTGTGGATGTTCGGTTTTTGTTTTCTCCGAACACCGACTTCGGCTGTGACAGTTGACGACGATGGCACTGAAGGACACCAGTGGTGATGACAATAGTATGAATGGAAATGTTGAATGAGTTACCTAACAAGGATATCTATTGTAGTGTGGGGGGATCTCCAGTGAGGTTATATATATCTTGGAGAATCAATAGGTGATGGAATGATGGTAGTGATTTTCTCTCCAGCATGGTGAGATTTATGATGCAATTCTATTTGGATGACGATGGTGATGTAATGGTGATATGGACATGTGTTTCCCAGGTGGCAGCATTATTTGTGGGATTTGATGCTGACCTGATGGACCATGAGATGTCACTATCATTTTTTGATTTTGGAATTTGTATTTGATTTGAATTTTGAATTTGTAAGCCATAATATGTGTGGTTCCCACTTTTCCCTCATGTGGATTTTTCATGAATATTGAAAAAATTATTTGGAGGTTGTTAATGTGTTAACCTATTATTTTTTATATAAATTAATACTTAAGATTGTTATATATTATTAAACTATAGGTTTTTTTTAGGTGGAGGGTAATGTTCTTAAATAATATTACATTAATCACAATTAATATGATTTAATTCATACACCTTATTTATTAAATGTCGATGGAGTACCATTAAGGGTTCTAAATAACATGGTAATGCTATTTTTTATGATTTTTTTATGTGATCGATAAACGTGTGATTATTGTTAATGTATCATCGTTTATAAATGTGAACAAAGATTTCTGGATTACTTGTCAATTAATTTTATTTCTTATTAATTATGATCAATTTTTGAACTAATGGGGATACTGATAATGTGGAAGTTTTAAATATGTCATGGTCTATCATGATGTGAATGAAAATTAAGTGTGAGGACCTATTTCCTGGAGACTATATATTGGTTTATTATATTTCATGTTAATTAACTCTTCATATATCCACTTCTACACTAGATATTAATATCAATTATAATTATCATAGTTTGAGGATTTTGAAATGTATAAACATCCCTTAAAAAACTTATGTTGCAAACATTACAAATTGGTCTGATTCATTGCTTAGAAATCTATGAAGCATTTATGAAACATTCAATTTTATAGGTTTAACCCTCTGTTTCAAAGGACCGTCCGTAGAGGATCATTATATGAATACACATATTTTATGAGTCATTAATATAATTATATTATAGAAAGTAATTAAATGAAACCATATACAGAACATATTAATTTCTTTTCCATAATCCCATGTTTTAGTTGATCAATGCATGGTAGATATCCAATAATATTCTTATTTTATACCCATGATCCTTGGATTCATCCATAGGAAAGATTATTTCAAATACATCAGAGTAACTGTGAACAAATTATTGTGAAATGATTCAATATGCTAGATTGTTTGACATGTTGTATTCCATTCTTACCATTATTCATTTATATTCATTCCAAATATTTATAAAAAATGCATTCAAATAGAATTTTTCAGTTTTTTTATATTATATAAATCCATATAAAACATTACAATTGTATCATGAGAATCTATCAATTTTAGTCGCTATTATAGAAAAAATTTCATTTTAAGATAAAGTGTTCCCAATAATCATTTCACATCCCCATTAAACTAGGAATTTTAATTTATGGTTTTAGATTAACATTATGTGGTATTGGGTAAGATGTGGGTTGTGCTTCAAAATGATACACCACTACAATGTAGTTTCCCTTAAACAGTTTTTATAATAACACAAAATTAAAATCATGGAATCGTATGTTGATGTAATAAACCATGGTAAAAAATTCACTATGGCATGGAAAATCTCCAATAGGATGACCTTGAAAACATTATGCAAGTTAAAATTCATTTTACAAGATGTCTTCATAGCCCAATTCAATGATAAAAGACATATAAACACCGAAGATAACTTAAATGGCAACCAAAATGGTCATTATTTATGGTGGGTCTAGATAAACAAAATGGAATAAATTTTTTTATGGTGTCAGATATATTGTATTGAATTTTATGGAGAATATTTTTTTAATTATCAAAACCATTCATTATGGGTGGACCAATCAGCTCTCACGGAATTCGAAGGTTGGATTTATTCCATACTAAAATATTTGTGTACATTTGATCAATGTTTAGTATGTATTTATTAGGTAAATATTTTAAAATGTTTATAAAAAATAAATAAGGTAAAAAATAAAAGTGATTATATTTATCTATGAATAGGTTATAAATGTAAATATAAAATGGTCGTATTAATTCATTAATAATAAAATTATATAATTTATTTCATTAATAGTTTTTATATTTATATTATAAATGGGATGAAAAAATTAAGTATTTCATATTAAATTTATTTAAATTTTTTTACATAAATAATATATTTTTATTTTTCAATAATATTTTTTTTCATAAACAATATATTTTATTGATAAATATGATGATGGTTATACAAACAACATTTAAATGAAAATATGAAATTCCCATACTGAATAAATGTGGTCTATCTACTATTATCTATTCCTAAATTATAATGTTTATAGAAATCACTCATAGTAGTTTCAAAAATATATAATCTCATGATTAAAATGTAACATTTTCTTTTATTTATTGATTAAAATGTTTATTCATAGATATAACTTTTTATATTTTGAATGATGATGTATGATTATGTATCAATAGTTAGGAAACATATAATGTTTTATACATTCACCTTATGGGTTACATGTACGGTATGATAACTGATTTTGTTTTCATCAACATTTATATTGGGGTATTATTAACTTATTAACAAAAATAAATATTTTGATTATAGTTTTATAATCATTTAGTGACAAAAATATTATGGAATACAAATATATAATGAGTAAAGTGTCTTTTCTTAGAAGTAATTTGGGTTAGACTCCTCACTTATGAAAATGATTTTTTCCATTCCTAGAAATGTGGGGGTTCAATACATATCCATATAGGCATGCCATAGTGTAGATATTTGATTTTATATGATTATAATAAATTATATGAAACATATTATTATTCATTATAGATGGTATTAATATGGATTTTTTTAATATATTTAGATTTTAAATTAGGATAATAACATATTCGATGAGTTGGTAGAGGGTTTCCCCTAAACATGCTCTCATCATATTAATTTTGTGCATGGAATAAGATTCCAATATATATAATTTAAATATGAATACATGTAAAAGATATAAAAATTATATAATATGGAGGGAATAAATCCCCATTAAACCAATACATGAATTATTCCCTCCTAAGAAACCTATCTCAAGACCTTGATCATCTAACCATGTATGTAATTATCATTCTTGGTTGCAAAACTTTTTTAAAGGAAGTCTTGAAACCCGATGACCATAAGCATTTAGTGCCCCTATTTTTTAAATCATATTTTTTACACATATATATGATTCCTTAATCATTTTTATATAATAGGAATGTATTATATATAATGAATATGATTGATTTCGTTATATAATTACCCACTCAATTATATTAGGGAAATATATGATATGATGGAAGATTTGATTATAATATAAACTCAGATTTTATTAAAATGATACACTAGTGTAATCAATGATTAAATATGGATCCTAGTACACAAATGGATATGTTAAAATAAAATGGGACATAATTTTTGTTATAAAACCAACATAAGTCCTTGTTAAATGAATGTATATTACTATACTCATTTAATAAAATATTTTATTGTAGATAAATCATATCAAAGTGATAAAAATTGATATTCATATCAAAAGGTGAATGTTAATGTATGAAATTTATTTGATTATAATAGAACACAAGGAATATTGATTAAATTAAATGAAAATTATATTTATTTAAAGAAATACCTTACAACACAAAAGTTTAATGATTATGATAAACATGGGTCTCCTAATTCATATGAGAAGAATACAAGAATTCACTAGACATTTATAAATTAATAAGATATAAAATGACCAATGAAAAATTATATTCCATTAATATAATAAATATTACTGAGTGTGAAAAAAATTGATCAGGGTTATGATATCCTTTAAGGATTGATCTCACTATCAAATCTTATTTATAAACATCATTAGAAACATTATAAATATGTGAATGATTTCATGAAATTATTACTTTTATTTAAAATGTGTTTAGGATAAATTACAATGTAACAATATTTTTTTGGAATCAATTTGTATTGAGGGTAAATGTTAGAAAAAAAACTAGAAGAACAAATTTTACTCATAGAATACAATAATGATTATTCAAAATAATGAGTAGATATCATTAAAACCTGAAGGCAGTGTAAGGAATGAAAAATTTTATTGTTATAATATAAATAACCAAGATAATTGATGGAGATTTTTAAATTAAATGCAATATATATGTTAGGTTTCAATGATATATTAATCAATTGTTCTATTTTTATGGGTATCTAATAGTAAAAATATGTTTTAAATGTGTTTTAAATATATAGGAATTCAATATCAATAGAACATGTTTTGAATCTTTTCATTTTATTTAAATTAAAAGGTATAAAATTTATACATAAATTATTTTAATGAAATGCGATATATATTTGTCTTTGTGAATGATAATTACACTAAGAGGGTGTGAATAAAGGTCTTTCAATAAATTAAAACACCATAGATCATGGTGAACAATTAATAAGAACACATCTCTCTCACAAAAATGAAATACAGTGACAAAAAATATAATGAGTCAAACGTAGTTATATTGAGTTCACCAAAAATCGGATTATACATGTAGGATGTATTGATGATATCCCAACTTACTAGCATTGCAACCATAGCCTGAGATACCCAAAGAAGTTGGTTTTATTTATTGTGTGACATTCATTCTTGATTTTTTAGACATTTCTATGAGGGTAAAAAGAGAAGTGAATTTTTTATTTTTCATAAAAAATCTTGATGTTGTCAAATAAATGAAATGAATTCAAGGAACTAGTGTCGTACTTGGATTATATCTATGGTCATGTCTAGAGAGTATAAATCATTAACATTTTGATAACATATGGTGTAATACTCTACAATAAAGATATTAATATGAATTGGGATTGTTTCATTGTTGATCTTATGCACACTCCAACTTCATGTACACCCAGAAAATACATGAGTGAATAAAGTATAATATTATAACTCCCATTTCACTTATAGTGATCATTAACAAAAATAAGAACACCAAGCAATATATGTGTTATTATTATACTCTTTCACATTTTTTGTTCTATAATCTAGATATTTCGAGTGATATTGAAGCACTTTAGTTTTCTTATCCTCTTTGAAATTTTTTTTTCAGAGTAATTTTTGTGATTTCTTCATTGAAGGAAAATTCATCAAATATCATCCATATCTTGATTAATAAAATGTCATAAATCTTGAAATATTTTTTCTCATTAAATTCAATTAAATCTCTCTAATATAATTTCCTGATCATATTTAAATAAAAAAATAAAATTTTTATTATATATCACTAGTTATGTGTCCAATTATATAAAAAATCATTAAATAGAGAAAATATTTATATAATTTTTGATATATAAAAATATTTCAATAAAATATCCCATAAATAACAACTTGAAATATGATTTCAAATCTGTATAAAAATCATAAAATAACTTCCCCAAGCATTCATTTTAATCTTCTGAATATCTTCGTGGATCCAAATTAATTTTTTTAATGGGATACAAGTACTAAGTTATGATTGATAAAATTTAATGGAATCCACATTACTGATAAAATTTTCAAGAATGTATGAAAAATTAGAAATACTGATCCTTTGGAGGTAAAAAACATGAACTATATGATTCTCTTTTTGGATGTCCTCTAACTTCCAATTTTACATATTCATATATCTTTATAAATTTCACTTCCAAAAATTATGATGTTTATGCGAGACACCAATGGATTATAGAACATAAAAAATGTATGGACCTTATAATGATTCCTTGATGAACCGTATTATTTCATAAAATCAAATGTAAAATTCTCATAGATCAACCTTATTATGGAATTCTGGAACCTTAAATTGAACCATAAAATGATATACCAACATTACTATGAAGCATACAATGACCTTTCAATGACATATCAACTTTTTAATGAACCATTAATTGATCATTTCAACCTAAATTTATTAAATATGAACCTTATGATATCAAATATTTCCATTCAATTTCCACATTACATAACTGATAAACCTTATGTTCTAAATCAACAAAACATATATAGGGTGACTTATTCCATGCATTATTTATTTTACAATATTTTTTAAGTGAACCTTAAAATTATTAAAAATTAAAATTTCATTCATATGTAATTATTCATAACTTCGGTATTTTTTATAAACCATCCAAAATGAACTCCACCATAATTCTTCTAAAACTCTTATAAATTAGATACCCTCAAAATATGACCCTTAAAAATCCAGATTAACAAAACCAATAAATCAATATATGGAAAATAAATTCTACCCATTTTATTTTTGTTCTATTATTAACATGATTTAATTTTTCTATAGTTATATCCCTATTAGATTCATCGATTAGGACATTCATTATTGAATTCAGTTCCATGTTACTTCTTCATTAACTCCCCCATTTCTAGAGAGCCAAATATTATCTTTCACTTTTTTTTAAACAGTCGCCATTAAAATTTTATTCTTTTCTAATAAATTAATAATAAAACAAAAAAGTGATGTTTTTCATATAAATATGAGTTTTTACATATTTTTAATAGATTTTAAATTGATAAAATTTTAATCACTACACTCTATAAACTTATATACAGCTAGGCTGTATATAAAAAACATATAAATAATAAATAGTCATAATCTAGTCCATTATATTAAAATCATTCCATCATTATTTTGAAATCATTCTACATGGATAGAATCTTCCCCTATCGCATCATATAATATATTATAATATGTTACACTAACAATTGAATAGAACTATGTTAGTCATTTAAATACAATGGGAACCACCATTGTTTTAGGGAGGTAGTTGAAGACCTAGATTTAAACACTGATTTTCAAAAGCTGATATAGTCATTTTGTTTCAATGAAATCATCCATTTAATGAATAGTCCCATCAAACACCATTTTAATAAATACTGGATCGACATTTTCTTCAATAAAATAATAATAGAGTTCAATGTTCTTAGTTGGGGAGTGTAGTAATGGGTTATTAAAATGATTAATTGAACTCATATTTTAAGAATCAAAATTAATAAGTATTCACAATTATTCACATAGATCATATATCCATTGCCTCATCTACTAAATTTAACATCAAGAGACATTATGAATTATTTCCTATTAAATAAATCTCTTTGGTAGCTTGTGATACATGAAACATTATATTTAAATGAAAATAATCATTCAAAATATTATTTAAACATGACCATTATATCATATCCGTCAAGCTCGTGGGTAAAATTAATACTAAATAAATTTTAAAATTATGGTATTATATTGATTAGTACTAAAATAAGGATAATTTAAATAAAAAACTAAATTTTTAAAAAAATTATTTTTTTAAAGATGGGTTTGTTACGATTAATGCACATAATTCGTAAATTCCTTCTACCAATTTTAGAATATATTTATAAAAAATGTAATTAATTTTAAAAATTTACATATCAGACCTATTTAGTGAGAATTATTGGGATTATTCTAAAATGTAATATTGATCAATTAATAGTGAAAAATACTGATTATTAATTAAAAATGAATTTTCATTTTACTTTTTTATAAAGTAAAATTATATTTTAAATTATATTTTTTATCTAAATTTAGTTCCAATATTAATCAATTATACTAATTTATTTCATTCTAATAATTTTAAATTTCATTTTTAATTAAATAACATTATAAACTATTGAGAATTTTCTAATTGAAAACATTATTTCTCATTATGTCTATGAGAATAATTTCTAATATAATTTATCCACATATGTTAATTTAATTTCATAAAATAGATACCATATTTTGATTCAGAATAATTCATAAAATATTACATGTTCAAATTAGATTTTCCCATAAATAATCGTCAAAACATTAAAAAAAATTATTTAATGCGTTTATGGTAAAAATGTGTTTTCAGAGGGATTGACCAAAAAAGATAATTGTTAAAGAGACCTAAAAACATATCAATAATACATTTTATGAAAATATTTATATTTCATAATGTATAATGTAACATTATAATCTATTTTTATATTGTTGAAATGTGAAAAATTCAGGTATGCCTTTTTCTTTTCAAAAAATAAAAGTTTTCCTCTCACCTCACTTATAAACATCCAACAATATACTCTTTTCTTCACACTATCAATCCAATTTTGTAAGGAAAATAAAATATAAAATAATTTATATAATTACATCACTTATTCCTATATGACTTGATGTATGTATAAATCCAACCTATGAAGGCTTTTGGTGAAGACAAAAGCATGTTTCCTGTAGAAGAGAATGTCATTTAATAGGCATTTAAATTTTACTTCTTCCTCCACCTCCTTAGATTATTATTAAATATTTCTGATATAATAAAATATTTATGATAACAATAATGAATTTTTTTTATGTTTTTTATATGACCATAAACCATCCCCACTTCAAATAAATGGGTAACACAATCATCATTCACTTTTATGGTGGACTATCACCTCGTGAACGGATGTCATTAATTTTTTTCCAAATACCACATCTCATGTTTGGATATGATTATGTATATAAAGAATATTTATTATATTTATAACATAATTATTACTATAGTGTCATTATATCACATTTTTTTAAAGTTATATTCTTTTGGGGATACGATAATGTCTCTAATGTGTACGGCTAACAAATACCTCGTGAAGCGATGTGATTTATCTTTCACTAAAATAATACATGGTATGTTATAAGGTAAATTTTAACAAAAATATTATATATAAATGAAATAATTATGATATCAATTACATTTTTTATTCTAAAATTATCTTACATTATTTTTTATAACATTTCGTTCAAAGAACAGCGATAACGTCATTCGTGGTTGTGTAGATTACCCCTGCATGAAGTGACCCGACTCTATTATCATCACCAAACCACATGGATGATATATATAATTACTTTATTGAATATATATTATATTTATTATTATTAAAATATTTCATTAACTATAAAATAATACTTATTTATTTTCCATAAATCCTGTTGAAAAATTGATATGTTACTTATCTATATGTACAACCTATTATCCCCAAGATCATAACATACTTAGTTTACATATACCATATTTCAAGATTGATATTAATAATATTATTCATTTAAATATTTCATAACTATTTCCTGATTATTATTCTTTATATGTTTAAATAATTACCTCTTAGATAAATAGTCACATTCAAAATGTAGTTTTTTACACGTATGTCAAATATCTTCAAGGCACCAAACGTAAAATTAATAAAATTTATAATTTTATATAAAAAGGTAATAAGTAAAATAAATGGAATATTAAACTAGATAAAATTATCATAATAATGTAAAATATGTTTGTTATTTAAAATGATACAGAATATAATTGACAAGCCTAAATCAATGTACGGGACTTCATTTGAATTTCATTTTATTGACCCATATAGTAATGTTATAAGCATAATTTAATTTATATGGTGTTTATAAATCATTATGACATGAAATTTAATGATTTATCAATAATTGATATTATTTTATGTCATAATTTGTATTACTTCATCCATGGTTATTAACATAAAAATTACCAAGTGCTAACTATTATTGTACAACCATAATTATTTATTGTAAACTATCACTTGAAACAATCACTTTCTTGAATAAATTTTCAAATGATCAATAAATTTCACATAAATATAAAAATTCATATACTATGAATATGATTGTTTCCTATAATGTATACCATTTTTACATAAAATGTTTTCTTGATAGTTATTATGTTAACTCTGTAAATATTGTTAAATCCATATCCTTTACTCAGAACAAATATTTGATGATAGAACATGTTTATCAATGAAATAAATTTATTTTTTGATATATAAAGAATTTTTTGGACATAAGGATATTGCAGGTCCTAGTTATAGATAACCCCACGATGTGTCAATAGGTATCATGAGGCAAATCATTTGATCAAATTAAATGAGTTTTTATCTGTTTTTTTAACTAAATTGATGAAAGATCATGTTGGTAGGGGTATTATGGTGACTAAAATGATGAAGTAGAATAATTATGAATTAAATTCATTGATAATATTGAAATTATTATTATCCAAAATATTTTTTTATTATATTATCTTTAGATAAATCACATTTCTATTTGTTGATTTAGTGGAATATGTTATTATTTATTTACTATTTCATATTTATTGTGCCTTGTCTTATCATTATAGTAATTATATATATAATATATATAAATTTATTTAAATTGACATTTTGAATATGCTTCTTCATACATGACATATTTTTTTATATTTAAATCTAACTAAGAATTTGATCTCACCCTTATTTTGTTTCTTTTCCTCAGGATGTGAAGAAGAATTTTTGGAATGTGTTATCAAGGATGAATTTCATTTTCTTGTGTTATGTAAAATGTTCTATTTTATATTCAAAATTTAAAAAGGATACCATGTATGTAACAGGTTCACTAAAACTAGAATTTTCGGTACTTCAATATTTTACCCTTTCAATTCATGCCAATCTAATAAAGAAGACACCAGATCTAGGCGATGAGAGGACAAGTTTGGGATATACATAACCCTGAGAGGGGGGTGATTCATTGTTGGGGAATTTTTGAACTAATTCCAACTTTTTATCCTTGTACCTCCTGACCTATTAGGATCATGATCCTCTAAATTCTCTTTTCTCAATCGCATGCAATAATGGAATGATGAAAACATATGCACACAATATTTTCAGAAGGTTCACTACTCAATGTGTGTATCTAGTACTTTCCATTAATAGTGATGACTAGTACAAGGATTATCTGCCATAATGTGGTATTATTTTATAGGTTTTTACTAGGAAAACTATCCTCTAGTCAAAGTGGTTCCCAACACTCATAGGGGGAAGGTCGATAATCCTCTTCCCACTTGTACCATGTAGGATATTCCCTTACACTTTCTAGTTTGTTATAAACCCATTTGGGAAAATCATATTTCTTATTTAAAATGTATGTTCTGATATTAGTCTATTCGGGTGCTCGTCAATTGATGACTTGAAAAGCAGCAGGTAAGGAATTGTTTTCTTTCATTATCTTCTTATCTAGTGTATTAAAATCTAAAATAGTTCTTCTTAGTTCAACAACTGATTGCACTAATCATCTATTTTATTTATAAATAATCGCATACACCAATGTGATTATTCAAAAACTGAGGACCAGATCAATTGGAATCATCAGATCTAATTCTTTTCTTCTTATTCATGTTTGAATGTCATCAAGAAAATGTAAATTAGTTTGAGATTATCTTTTCTAATTTTTATTTTCTTCTTTTCACATGTGAATGAAAATTTGGGATCCTTCATTAATTGTATTCACTTGGAAATGTGTGTGGATGACTTCTTGAACATACTTCTTCATTCACTTGTATGAATCCCTAATAGTTATTGTTATTTAAGCCCAGAAGCAGTCGACCTATTATTCTCTTCATATTCATTCTTTTCTTTATTATTGTTTCACATATTTAGGGAGTTTTTAGAGTTATATGTGTGATTTATCAAACAAGAATGGGTGAAAAATTTGTCTCATGCAGACTCCTTACTCAAACATAGCCTCAGGCTTCTTTAAACAAAACTCATGCATGCATGCATGTGAACTTCCGTTATCTTATGATCATCTTATTTTCCAAAACAAAAACCCATGCATACAATAGTGTATAATCATGATAACATTAGGGAGTTTTTTCTTATCCTAAAGAACTCAGGGTGTCGATGGGTAATGGTATTCATTCAATGGGTTCATGATTCTTATTTACAGAACAAGAAGAGGTTCTGGGTTCTATCTTTGCAATATCATGACAAGGTTTCATGTTCACCAATTTTTTTCTTGCGAGATAAACTATAAAAATAATGAAGAGGGTTTAGACAAACTTGTAGAGTGTTTCTGGGTTATCATCATATTAAGGTGTAGTTCACCTTCATGGGAGGAATTCAAGAGTGCTTAGTACCTATCAAATGTCTATATAGCACTGCTTCTTCTACGTGTAAAATTTCAGACCAGGAAATGCTTTGTTTTCAATATAGGAGAACTCAAGTAGGATAAATGCATATACGTTTCATATATCTATACATATGTATTTATAGATAGAGGCTATTCTACTTGAAGCATTCAAATACTTGTGATCAGCTCCTCGAATCCTACATTTGATCTTTCCCTGATCTTATCCACATGAAAATATTAAAAACCCACATATTGGATATGCCGAAAATTAAGTTTAATTTCTTTTTATGCACGTGGGATCCCAATTTATCTTGGGAAAATATCATTTATATTATAAATTTCTCATGTATATAACTCTATAATATGCATGGATCATCCATTAATCTCAGAAAAAATATGAGGCCTTGCAAATCTGTTTGCATTAGCCTCCTTTGAGATATCCGCATATATGCAAGATTTAGATTAAAATAATGGTCTTGATTAAATAATGAGACACTTATTCAATGGATTGGGATCATCCTTGGTGTCCTGTCATTATCTTCGGTGAGAGGAAGTGGTAGTGACATGCATTGGTAGTAGGAAGAGTATGATTCGAATGCGAGAGCATCAGACAACTCAGTTTGAAATACACGGGCCTTGAGACCAGATGAGCATTATAGATTCTATGATCGTATGTCGCATTTTATTGGATGATCAAGAGAGATGTGGGATGATACGAGTTGTTTGGATCACATGGTTCATTAAAAAATTCATCCCACATAGAAACAGAGACATGATGTGCCCAATGTTTACTAATTAATGTGCTCCAACTATGGTTTATAATTCCCTATCCCCTCCCTAGTACCACCCCGTGCCGATTCTATATGGGTGTGTTCTGTACCCACCCTATGCCTCATTGAGTAAGAACTCAGAAATCTCCCTCTATGGGTTCCCTCTTCAAGAACTATCAATATCAAGATTATACTATTCCTTGATTCCCCATGGGTACAATTGACCCCTAGTGGTCCCACACAAGCATTGGGTTGTACGTTGTATAGCTAGCTAGCTCAAGAGTTGGCCCAAAATTATTTATGTGAAAAATAAGCCTAATTAGTGAAATTCATGTCCATATTAAAATACATTCATGGAAACAACTATGTTCGAAACCCTTCATCATCAAATTCCAATCCCATGAAATCCCTTTTATTTTTTGCATGATCACTCTATGAATCTTAAATCCTTATTCACAACTTTTTTGGAATATGAATTCCCAATATAACTTTAATCATGATTAAATGGATGCTAAATCAATCTTGTAAAAAATGTATCACTTTTCATACAATTTCATTTTGCATAACGATCAGGGCATCAATCATCTAGTTTTATCATCATGGATAATTTCTCAAGCGTAGGATCCAATGTTGTTAATCCATAACAATTATATATTCATCTTTACATCAACCAATATTAATTCACATTGGAGTACCTTCATAATTTTAAACATTGTTGATACCCATTGACAACAAATACAACTCTACCACAAAGTGGTCCCTACAATCCCCCTTTGCATTTTGCTGACAAAACCATAAGAGTTCACTTAACATTAATGGGTAAATGTCAAAATGAGAATATTTTGTCTCCACATACTTCATTCGATCCCCCATAATTTCATTTCACTTATATCCACGTTATTTAAAATAGATAAAATGTTCAAGGTAGATATTGTATCATAACATACTTAAGCAATGTGACATCAATCCTTTCACTCTTTGTCTAATTGAA
The DNA here is from genome assembly GCA_963277665.1 of Viscum album. Classification (NCBI taxonomy): domain Eukaryota; kingdom Viridiplantae; phylum Streptophyta; class Magnoliopsida; order Santalales; family Viscaceae; genus Viscum; species Viscum album. The sequence goes on from OY728148.1 coordinate 1,050,278,930, forward strand.
AAATTCTCGATGTGGAAAACAAAAGTATTTGATTTAGACAACGTAGTTGTTCTTTACCCTCTGAACGTGACACCTCATGAAATGACAACTCATGTACTTCCCTTTAATATATTTATACATTCATTATACGATTTTGATAAAAAATTGTGATATGAAATAATCATCCTTAGACTCTTTCAATACTTTCAATAAATGGATAAAAAACATTCATGTGAAATTTGTAGGGTTAGTGGCCTTGGGGATCATTCACTATTCTTATATCACTAATTAAAATTGTTACTACCCATTTGTAAAATTATATTTATTTTGAGTATCCAATGATGAGATATTATGAAATAGAAATCCTTTTAAAATTAAATGATCTTCATAAAATCTTCAGTGTAATTGATGTTTATACCAACTGATCTTGATACTGATTGATATAATGACTATGGAAGCTTCATCATTTGTCTCCTCGTCAAGGGAACTCTTCTCATCACTGAATCTCAAGTTATCCCCCAAATATATTGCATTACCTTAAATTCCAGGTATCATAACAAAAAATGCTATACAAAATGATTTAATGGATAAATTTGGATCCTCCTTGATTCATTAATGTGAACTATATGGTTGAGAATATATTTTCAACCCAGATTATCAATTATTCACACATTAACGACTGATCATAAATGATGATTGTGATTGTTTGGAAATATATATTTCTTCCATATATTTCTGTGTAAACCATCATTATTTAATGTATTTTAGAGAAGTAGAATCTCTTGGGGAAATAATCATAATCTTGAGGAATTTTTATAGGGATTGATTAAATTCAATGCATCTTCTAACAATGTGACCATCCTTATTGCACCTCACACGCATAAAATCTTTTTCTTTATGTAGAATCTTCTTTTTTTATCAATAGCCTTATCCTGTGTATCTTCTATTTTCCACATTCATTACAAATATTTTAGGTAAACCCATAATATATCAATAATGACTGAGGAATCCTGATTAGATACTCTACATGGCTAATTTTAATGGGCATCATTCTTAGTAGTTCTTTTTGATGCACCACCATTAAAATTAATCAATTTAGAATCCAAGGACTTATCAGCATTGGGTACCTATTGAAATGAACCTGAACTATTCATGTGAGCACTCATATTTCATTCATCACACTTTATATCTAACATTACAGATCTTTTCGTAGTATACATATGCTTCTAGATCTGTGGATGTTAGTTATTTTTCTCTAGATTTTACCCCTTGAGATGGGATTTCTCTGTGTTTTTAATTTTAAGGGACTGTTCCAAAAATCCAATGCATGATAACCAAAAATTTTACAACAATAACATTTACCAACAAACCTTGAATTCTTTACATCATCTTTATAGGGTTGGTAAATATTATTCTTAGAATGTCATGATTTCTATGGGGATCTATTTTACTCACTACTTTCCCTATGCACCCTAGCCTTGGTGGTAGGTTTTGTCTCATTATTATTCATCCATAATAGACTATAAATTTTCATCCAAAATGAACTTTTTGTAAAATCAAATATATACACATTAGTACAAGATGGTATAGATGGAACCTTAACTTTATCAGCTGCTTCTAATAGATCAATGAGTGAAACCATGATCTTATTATCACCCATTGGAGGTATTTTGACATTATAATCCACTAGTGATCATTGAGTACTAGTAGATACTATTTCTATCTTTTCTGGAGACTCACTATGTGTCTTCTCAAGATTGGTCAACCCTCCTTCCAATTAGAGACATCTCATATTGAGGATGACTTAATAGTCTTCAATCATTGTAATATTCCCTTTACATGATTTATTTAGTTATTCATATTCATATTCATGCATCTTTACTTTGTTTTATAACAAAGATTGTAGTTATTTGATCTTATTGGGGTATTATTTTAAATGTACCTCCATTACTACATTCCTCTTTTTTCAGATCATCTCCAAGTGCATGGATCTTATCCTCTAAATTCTTGCTGACTCCCTTTTTTCTTAAACATCATTGATATACATTGCAGAACTTAATTGAAATCCCCTATTTATTTCTTAAATAAATCTCGACTTTCTATATATCTTTAAATAATCAAATTTTTTTTCTTGTAAGCCTTTCCCCAAAACATCAATTTCTTCTTATAGATGAGTGATGGTTTCCTACATTAAATAAAATAATCAACGATCTAGGGATGCACTTTCTTCTGAAATACTATGAAGAATCATTATTAATCTACCAACTAATATCTCTTCAGATGATGTATATTAATCATCAATACTGGTGTTAGTATTTTTATATGAGAATAATCTACAAATGTAATAACACATACCTCTTGATTAGTTGAGGTATGAATGTTGTCCATATTCTTTATTGGGACATCATCCACCTTCTCATTAAATTCCATGTATTATGAGTCTTCAATTTCATATAGATATGGAGAATCATCTTCTTCCACTTCATTATATAAGAGGGACTTCATATTCATCATTATCTTCTCTTTCATCATCTTGTTCATCGTTTCCGTCATAGATATATTATTCGGCTCAGAGAAAACTGAATCATTACTAAAATTTCACTTCATTGATAACTCAAGAAAGGAACACAAGTCTTAAAAGGATAATAAATTAAATATAGATAATCTACCATTGGTGAACCTTCCTATGATACCAATTTAGAGGGCATGTTTGGGATATACCTAAAACTGAGGGGTACGGGTTAATCAGTTTTGGGGAATTTTTAATCCAATTCTATCTTTTTATAGTTATACCTCCGGACCTATTAGGATCTTGATTATCTTATTATCTATTCCTTGTAACATGATATAATAAAAAGATGTAATTTTTTTTTCTCAATATTCTTATATGTTACACTACCCAATGTGAGTGTCTAGTCCTTTCCATGTATGGTGATGATCGGTACATGAAATCTCCTCTATAATGCGATATTTTTTTATAATGGCTGAATAGGAAAATAATTTTCTAGCCAGTGTGGCTCCCTGAACTCAGAGGCAGAAGGGAAATAATCATCTTCCAATTTGAGACAAGTATGAAGTGCCCTTACACATGCTCGTTCATTATACTTCAATTTATTATAGTATTCTTCCTTCTTTCTAACGGTAGGTTCATATATTGATCTATGTAAAAATAATCACATGATTGCTTAAAAATTAGTAAACTAGAAATTATCTTCTTTATTTTTCTTCTTCATTAGATAAAGACCAACAAAATTTGTTATTTTTAGTGGAATAACTTAATGCACTAATAAAATCCTTTCTCTAGCTAGAATCACAAAAACTAAAGTGATTATTCAAACACTAAGGACTGGATTATGTAGCATCATCAGGTTTAATTATTTTTTTCATGTTCATGTATGCATGTGAACATGAATATGGAATTTAGGTAGAACTGTTCTCTTCTAATCATATTTTTATTCTATTGATATGTGCCCAAATATTTGGGATCATTCTTTAATTATGTTTGCATTATCTTGTCTATGAATGAATTCATGAAAATACTTATGCTTCCTCTTGTGTAAAACCCTAATAGTTGTATTTTTTTAATCACCTAGACTGTTGGCCTCTTCTTCTCTTCCCCTTATTTATTTTCCATCTTCCTCTAGCACTTTGTTTTCTTTTTTTCTTTAGGATTATGTGTGCGATTTATCAATCCCAACTGTGTGAACCCTTTGTCTCATGAGACTCTTTACTAGAACATGGCCTTGGGATTCTATAAAAAAACTCATGCATGTATTCATGTGTTTTGTCCTTCTCTTCCAGTCACCTTATTCACCAAAACACAAACAACTACAAACTGCAATGTATAATAATGAAAACATTAGGGAGTTCCAACTTCTCTATGTCAATCCAGGGTTTCCACGAGTCACGTTATTCATGAAAAGGGTGTGAGGTTATTTATCACAAAACCAGAATATGTTTTCCATTCTGTCTTCAGAAGATCATAACAAGGGTGTGTGTGCACCGGTTGTTTTATTGTGGGATCACCTCTACAATGCATGACTAGGGTTTTGAAAAAACAAGTCATGTGTTCATGGGGTTTCATTACACTTAGGAGAAGTTCTCTATTGAAATATGAAATAGATAGTGTGTAACACTTGACAATGGTTTGAGAATCTCTACATATTCATTACATAGAATTTAGAACTATTGAATCTAGTGGTTTCCAAACTGGAGCACTCGAGTAGGTGAATGGAAGCTACTCATCTCAGCTCGATACTTCACTATTTATAGGTAAGGGAATATTCATCATTGTATGTTAAAATCCATTTGATCACCTCCTTGAATCAGTCATTTTATATTTCCATGACATTTTTCGCATTAAAATATTCAAAACATTCATATTTGATATGATGAGATTTGCGTTTGTTTTCTTTTTATGCATTTGCAATCATCATTTATTTTGATAAAATATTTTTTATGTGTTAAATATTATATGTAACTCATTTAATAATAGACTCATATCATCCATAAATCTAGGGTGAATTATGAGGCCTCACAAATCTGTTTTCTTCGACCCCATTATAAATATTCACATGAAATCAAGACGCATATTGCATGCACAGTCCTTGTTCAATAAAGAGACACATCTCCGATGGATAGAAATATTCAATGGTGATTGGTAATCATATCCAATGAGAGGCAGCGATGGTGATATGAAATGGTGTGAGGAATATGGTGACCCAGCTATGGGAGAATTAGACAAATCATTTTGAAAATCATGGGGCAGAGGATCAGATGAGCAGCAGAAATTGGATGATCGGATGTTACGGCTGATTAGATGGTCATGTGAGATGTTGGATGATATGAGTTACTGGGATCACTTGGTTCATTGAAA